>CAMZMU010000103.1:23742631-24397349 GCA_947311845.1 Poa pratensis
ATTAGCCTTTTCTTATGTATAGTACGGTCGCAGGTGTGCGACGTTCCAAGGGCGAGGTGCCTCGAGACGATCCTCGAAATCATGGCGTTCGCTGCTTTCTTCCCTTACATCCAGCAGATAGTACGACCCATTGTTTAGCTTCTTGCTGATGATGTAGGGTCCTTCCCATGGAGAGGACAGCTTATGCATTCCCTTGTGATCTTGTTTAAGTCGCAGTACTAGGTCGCCTTCTTGAAAGGTGCGGGTTTTGATGCGTCTGGCATGATAGCGTCGCAAGTCTTGTTGATATACGCTGACCTTGATGCTGCCAAGTCTCTAACCTCTTCTAATGTGTCCACCGAGTCTTGCCGAGCTATCTCATTATCTGTCTCGATGTAAGCCGCAACTCTTGGTGAATCATGTATGATGTCGCTGGGCATGACTGCTTCTGCTCCATAGACCATGAAATATGGTGTAAATCCTGTGGATCTGTTAGGGGTTGTTCTTAAGCTCCACAGTACTGCTGGCAATTCTTCCACCCAACATCCTGGAGATGCTTCGACCTTTTCAATAAGGCGCGGCTTAATTCCATGGAGAATTTCCTGGTTAGCTCGCTCAGCTTGTCCATTGCTCTGCGGGTGTGCTACTGACGTGAGGTCCAATCTTATCCCATTGTCTGCGCAAAATATCTGTGTAGCCCCTTCAGAGGTGTTGCTCCCATTGTCTGTAATGATACTATGGGGGTACCGAAGCGGAATATGACCTTCTTCAAGAACTTGACTGCTGTTTCAGCCTCGCAATCTCCCACAGGTTCTGCTTCTATCCACTTTGTGAATTTGTCCACCATGACCAGGAGGTGAGTTTTTCCGTTTGAAGACCGTCTGAAGGCCCTACCATGTCAAAACCCCATACGGCAAAAGGCCATGTGATGGGTATTGTGCGAAGTGCTTGAGCTGGCATATGATCTTGCCTAGCGTATCTTTGACATCCATCGCACACTCTGACAATTTGCTCTGCATCTGCTAATGCTGTTAACCAGAAGAATCCATGTCGGAACGCCTTTGCCACCAAAGATCTTGACGAAGCATGATGGCCACAATCGCCTGAATGAATTTCGTGCAAGATTTTTCGTCCCTCTTCTGGTGAGACACATCTTTGGAATGCTCCTGACACGCTGCGCTTGTATAATTCGTTGTTGATGATTGTATAGGCCTTTGATCGTCGTATGATTTTGCGCGCCTCAATTCATCGTCTGGCAGCACTCCGCGACTTAAATATGCCATGTATGGCTCTGTCCATCCTGGCTGTTCATGCAGGGCTGCGACTAAAGTTGAATCGTCCTCTGGCTCTGCAATGTCAATCTCTGCTGGAGGTTTGACTGATGGATTGTGCAGTTCATCCAGGAAAACATTGGGTGGGACTGACTGTCTGTTGGATCCAAGCCGAGACAGGGCATGCAGCTTCGTTTTGTCTCCGATCAATATGTTCAACTTGGTATCCAGTGAAATGTCCAGCAATTCTGTCCACCTCTCTTCTATATGCAGCCATGTTCGCATCCTTGCTGTCCCACGTTCCAGAGACCTGCTGTGCCACCAAGTCTGAATCGCCAAAACAGCGTATGCGACTGATGTTCATCTCCTTTGCTATACGTAGACCATGAAGCAGTGCCTCGTACTCCGCCACGTTATTTGTGCAGTTGAAGTGTATCTGTACACATACCGCAGCTTGTCTCCCTTGGGAGATGTTAGAACAACTCCAGCCCCCGAGCCTTGCAACTGTCTTGACCCATCAAAATGCATGGTCCAGTATTTGGTTTCTGCCATGCTAGGAGCGACTTGGATTTCTGTCCAATCGTTAATAAAATCTGCAAGGGCTTGCGACTTAATTGATGTGCGCGGCTTAGCTGATGTGATGTGGTCCCAACTCGATCGCCCACTTAGCGACTCTTCCAGTAGCTTCTCGATTACGATGATATCTGCCAATGGTGCTGAACTAACCACAGTTATTGGATTCTTGGAAGTAGTGCTTCAGCTTGCGACTCGCCATGAACACTCCAAACACCAACTTCTGCCACTGTGGGTAACGCTGTTTGGAAGCTGTGAGGACTTCGCTCACGTAATATACTGGTCTCTGGACAGGGTATTCCTTTCCGTTCTTGTCTCTCCACAACCATGACAGCGCTCACAGCGGGAATTTGCCGCTATGTATAGTAGCATGGCTCTTTATCCTTTGGAGCCGCCAGAACTGGAGCATTTGTCAATTGTTTTCAAGGCTGTCAGAGCTTCGTCGGCCTCTGCGTCCCAAACGAAGGTGTCTGATTTTTTCAACAGTCTGTACAAAGGTAGTGCTTTCTCTCCCAATCTTGATATAAAGCGACTCAAAGCTGCTACGCATCCGGTAAGTCGCTGCACATCTTTTATCTTTTCTGGCTTTTGGAGATCCATCACGGCCTTTATCTTATCAGGTTGGCCTCAATGCCTCTTTCTGATACTATGAATCCAATAGCTTTCCTGCTGGTACTCCAAAGACGCACTTTGTGGGGTTGAGCTTCATGTTGTATTTTCTGAGATTTGTGAATGTCTCTGCCAGATCACTAATAAGATCCTGGCTAACTTGCGACTTAACACAATATCATCCACGTAGGCGTGAACGTTGCGACCTATTTGCTCATGTAGACAATTCTGAATGCATCTTTGGTAAGTCGCACCTGCGTTCTTCAACCCAAAGGGCATGCTGACATAAAAAAAGCTCCAAAGGGTGTGATGAAGGACGTCTTTTCTTGGTCCTCCCTCTTCATCTTGATTTGATGGTAGCCTGAATAGGCGTCCAAAAAGCATAACAGCTCGCACCCAGCAGTTGAATCAATCACTTGGTCGATTCGGGCAAAGCAAATGGATCCTTTGGACAAGCTTTGTTAAGACTGGTGTAATCAACGCACATTCGCCACGTACCGTTTTTCATAACCAACACTGGGTTTGCCACCCACTCCGGATGGTATACCTCCGTGATGAATCCTGCAGCCAGCAAGCGAGCTATTTCCTCTCCTATTGCCTTTCTCCTATCATCGTGGAAACGCCGTAGTGGCTGCTTCACTGGTTTAGCCGCAGGGTTCACTTTGAGGCTATGTTCTGCTAATTCTCTTGGTACCCCTGGCATATCTGACGGCTTCCATGCGAAGATGTCCTTATTTTCCTGGAGAAAAGCGACGAGGGCCTTCTCCTGCTCTTCTTCCATGTGTGCTCCAATGCTGGTTTGCTTGGATGAGTCGCCAGGAACAAGATTTATCTGCTTAGTGTCCTGGGCCGCTTTGAATTTCATTGGTGGCTCGGCAGATGGCGTGGTAACTACACTCATGTCGTTTGGGTCCACCTGCGACTTATAACCTTTTAGCTCTTCCGCGGCACAGGCGGATTCTGCGAAGGCCGCATCTCCCTTTTCACATTCTATCGCTTTTTCTCTATCTCCGTACACTGTGATGACCCCTTTTGGTCCTGGTATCTTCAACTGTAGGTACACGTAGCATGGCCTGGCCATAAACTTAGCAAAGGCCGTTCTTCCAAACAAGGCGTGATATGGGCTTTGGAATTTTACCACTTCGAAGCATAGGAATTCGCTTCTAAAGTTCTCTTCTGTCCAAAAGTTACCCCTAGGGTTATTTTCCCCTGGCCGTGCGGACCTTCCTGGGACAATGCCGTGAAATACTGTTGACGTGGGCTGCAGGCTGGAATCCTTGAGTCCTAGACGCTGGAACGTATCGTAGTACAAGATATTAATGCTGCTTCCTCCATCCATAAGCACTTTGGTCAGCTTGTATCCTGCAACGTACGGTGCCACAACCAGTGCCAACTTGCCAGGTTCCCGTACTTGTGGCGGGTGATCGTCGCGACTCCAGGTTACTGCGTATTCTGACCACCTTAACCAATTGGGTGTTGCTGGTATCACGGCGTTCACCTGCTGACTTCTGGCTCAATTTCTCTTCCCTTTTGGAGGTATCGATAACTATTGTGTGATACTGCCCCGTTTGCCTGGGGTTACTCACGCCGTGCTGCCCAATATTTGTGTTATGAGCCGCACTAGGGTTTCCTTAATGGAATTCCCCCCGTTGTGTTGGCTCTCTTCTTTCCACTTCTTGTAATAGTGGCATTGCGCCTTGGTATGTTCCGCTGGTCGTCCATCACCTGTCGCATGAAGGTCGCATGGCCGGTTAAAAACTTCTTGCATATTGATTGGACGGGAGCCGTATCCTCGACCCCTTCCACGCTGGCCTCTGAATCCTCCACGCGCATTGGCGACGAGCCCTGAGTGACCATCTTCGTTTTTGCGTTTGTTTTGATTCGCGTTGTTGTGGCTTGTTTGCTGCTGCTGGGGCTTGTTGGAGTTTTTCTTTCCTTTGGTAGCAACCTCCTCTTCTTCTTCGTCTGACGCGTCTCTGGTTTTATCTGAGCCAGCATATTTGTTAGCCGCAGCCATCACCTCGCTGAGGCTCTTGACTTTATCCTTCATGCGACCCGCTTATGAATCAGCGGCTCGAACTTGCAGTTTTTCTCCATCACCAGGACGGCTGAGCTTGGTGGTATATTATCTGAGGAGTGTATTATTTCTGCCACCCTTTTCATCCAATGGCGACTTGACTCGCCTTCCTTCTGGACACAACGCTCTAGATCTGCTATATTGCAGAGTCGTTTGCAAGTTCCTTGGAAGTTCTTAACGAAGGCATCCTTCAGTTCCTCCCAAGTATTTATAGAGTTGGGAGGCAAATTTTGCAGCCATATGTGCGCTCACCTTCTAGCATCATGTTGAGGTACCTTGCACATATTTCCTCTGATGCGTTCAAAATGCTCATCCCCATCTCGTAATTGTTCAGCCAGGTGGTCAGATCCATGCTGGCGTTGTAGTTTGCCACCTTGCGTGGCCCTTTGAAATCTTCAGGAAAAGGTTCCGATCTGATCCTTTCAGTGAAACACGCCGGTCCCTTGAGTCGCGAGGACAGGGCTGTGGGCGCCCGCGGGGTTATCTGTGGGCCGCGTTTGCACCACTGGCATATTCACTTGCGCTTCTGCGACTTGCTCTTGCTGCCTCTGTGCGACTCCTGATATGTTCTCTGTGGCCTCCTTTGGACATTTCTTTCTGCTGCAATCCTGTGATTGGCTGGTGTCGTGGGTTTGTCACGTCAGGTGTCATGGATGACTTCGTAGGTGTGGGATTACGCGAGTCAAGCATCTCCGAGCTTGGGATCGCAGGAACAAAGATCAACACAGATTTACCCAGGTTCGGCCCCCTCAATGTGAGGTAAAAGACCTACTTCCTGCCTACCCTAGATTGGTATTGATATGATATTGAGGTGTTACAATGGAGGCGATCCGATCTGGTACTCGCCGTATGAGCTAGGGTTTAGGGCTTGATAGCTTAACCCTCTCTAAGTCCTGCGAGTCCTCTTTATATACAGAGAGGCTCGTCAGGTTACTAAGGAAACTCCCCCACAAGGAATACGTCTACAGAGGCCTACTCGGAGACTACTTGGTCTTCACGTCCTCCGGGATGTCTTCTAGATCTTTCCCTTATGGCGGTTCAATACTGGGCTTGCTCCCAAGTGGGCCTTTGTCCGTGCGAGTAAAGTAAGTCGCACTGGGCTGCGGGTTAATCCAGAAAGTATTCCCCCGACATTAACCCCCAAGATTGGTTAGGACTTTACGGTGAGAATCTTCTGACTTCTTGAATGGTCACTGAGCGGCACTGCAAACGTTCTGACCAATCTTCTAACTTACGCGATTCAGAGCTGTGGCTTATCTGCGCGACTCATCTCCCCTTCTGGAAATATTCTGTTTCCTTTAATTGCGGGCCATTACTCATTTTGCGGGCGCAAATTGTGCCGTTGGTTGCGAGCGCAGATTGTGCCGTTAGTTTCGGGTCCTTCTGTTATAAGCTGCGGCCACCTAGGTCATTATTCACTTGCCCTTGCAATCTCCCATCCCTAGCCGCGCGTCTTCTTCCTCGATCCGAGTTTGTTCCCCAATCCAATCTCCTCTTCGCAATGGCGCCCAAGGCAAAGCCATCTGACGATAAGCGCAGGATCTCCTGCAACTGGGAAGGATCCTGGGTGACGGAGGAAACTCTTGCGGATTGGCCGAAGCTGGCTTCTTGCCGTCGAAGGAGGACGGCGTCTGGCGGGTGCCAGGCGATGAAATCGAGCCGCGCCCCAAGCCCAACGAGCTGGTGATGTTCGTGGAGCACGTGGAGCGTGGATTCACGCCGTCAGGTTCTCCCTTCTTCCGCAATCTGCTGCAACGCCTAGGCCTCCGTCTTCACGACATCGGGCCCAACTCAATGCTCCAGGTGAGCAATTTTCATGTGTTGTGCGAGGACTATCTTGGCATAGCCCCAACATCGATCTGTGGCTGGCCTCTTTCACCTGGAACAGACAACTTGTCTCCAAGGGTGGCGTCTATGTTCAGGTAGGCGCCATCTCTCTTCAACGCCATAACTCTGTTCTTCCCAAGCTGGCCCTGGCAAATCGGCCCAGGTCTTGGCAAAAATCCTTTTTCCACTGCCAAGATACTTCTCCGGAGGGCGAAACTCGTCTCCCCTCCTGGTCCAATACCACCTTCGTGCCTACCGAGGCACTGGAATCAAAGCCTCGCGACTCGGCCATGCCTTCATCAATGAGTCGCTAATCAAGGTCCGCGCCTTAATAGGTCATGGTCTTACTGGCCTTGATCTTCTATCTTGCTGGACCAAATGGCGCGTCCAGCCCGTGAGTCCACGACAGCGATCCTTCCTGAGTGCAGGCACCTCTGCTGACGTCGATCGCATCAGGCTGCGGACTGGAGGCCTGAGGATTGGGTGGAATTCGTCACCCGCGTGACTGAGGAGAAGGACATCTCCTTTGACAAGGTGGGGCTTGCCCTTTCAGCGTTAACAACAAGCCTTTTGAGGTAACTCCTCTTCTCTGTCTTTTCGCCTTCGTAGTTGAGTCGCATTCCTTTCTTAATACTGCAACTTATATCTTCCTGATCCAGGCTGATGAGAATTACTGGTCGCTGCCTGCGACCGTTGCCGGCACTGCTGCTCCCAAGCGTGCCACACGAAAGAAGTTGCTGCCCGCTCTAGAGGGCAACGAAACTGCTGATATCCCCTCTATCGCCTCTGCGGCCTCAGAAGGTGAAGAGATGAACTGGACGAAGATGACAGTCCAGTGCCAGCCGCGCGTTCTGCTGCCGCGGCTAGACCAACTCCCCGTAGAGCCTCCAAGAGGCTATCTCGTGAGGAGCCAGAGCTTGATGCTCTGGAGAATCCTGAGGCCACGAGCGTCGCAAGCCTGCTACGGGCGCGAGCCCCTCCGCTGCAGGCGTGTGTTCAAAACCACCGCCTAGCTGAAGAAGACATGGGTCCCCATTCTGGTAATTTCTACTGTCTTGACATCTTGACTGTTTATTCTTTTTCCTCTACTGACACGCAAACTTCTGCTCGTAGATTCTGGGACCCAAGGCTGTCCTCACCGTCAAGTGGCGAGCTTATGGCCTTTGTGAAGATGGCTCTAGAGTTAGTAACTTTCCTTGCGCTTATAATACTTTTATTCTGGTTTATGTGCTTCTTCTTCACACAATGCCTTGCTTTTTGCAGAAGTGCGGCTAAATCCGCGGCTGAGCCTAGAGTTGTTTCTGAAACCGCGGTTGAGCCGCGTTTATCACCTACGGCTCATACCGCCATGGTAGAGGGCGTGGCCACCACTAATGACGTGGCCACGGTCCCTGTTCTTGACACAACTGCCCAAGAGGTGGCTCTGGAGGATAGAACGGATACCCTTACGATCCAAGACGTGGAGAAGGTCAACCCTTCCTCCATAGCTGTAATGGCCAAGGATGCTGATTGCGCCGGTGATTGAGTCGCCAGCGGCTGACAGCTGCGGTCGCCAATTCTGCGTGCTGAGGTTGCTTCCTCCTCCTCCATGAGCCGCGCTGAGAAACTGTCAGAGGCCATCATTGCCTCAAATGACAAGCAAGCCATGGAGCTCCGCAAGGCACTGTCTGACCTGTCTGCGGCTTATAAGGTAAACTTCTATCTCCACTTATCTGTCTCTAGCCCCCAAGGATCAAGTTTCTTCTTTGACTGTAAAGGGAGACTTGATGCTTCTCTTTTATCTGTTGATATTTACTTACTAACTGATGTACTCTTTGTCGGAGGAACTAAACTCCATAACAGTCGCCAAACTTGCCTTGGAAAAGCAGTTGGGGGATACTCCTTCTGAACTGGAGAGGCTGCGCGAGCTCCTTGGCCAGCTTGACGTTGAGCTGAAGAAGAGGGAAGCCAGGATGGGCGAGCTATCTGATGAAAGCTTCAAATTATCTGAACAAGCCAAAGCCACCGAGTGTGGCTTAAAACGGTTGAAGAGAAGTTCCAAGAGAGGGTCCAGCAGCAGGACCTTCAAATCAGCGCTCAGAAAGACGCCATCGCTGTAGCCAACGAGGACGCAAGGCTCAAGGCTGTTGCATTGGCGAGCTTGAGAAAAAGTTGAAAAAAGTTTCTGATGCCCATAACCTTGTCCACGCCAAAGTTTGCATCATGACTCAAGAATTAACTGGTATGTGTTGCGACTCATATCTGCATCTGTTTTCTCTACTATCTTTGCCTGTATATTGTAGAGCTGACGGAGACAGCCTCGATGTAGGGGAAGATGCCGCGTTGCAGCGCGGAGTACTCAAGAACAGCTTGAGTATATCCGTGAGTTTTCGCGAAGAGCTTGCGATGCCATGAGATCGATGTCCACTTGTCTTCTGCCGAAAAAAGCCTGCTCCTGCTGATGCTGAGGGACTTTTGAAGAGACTGCTCAGGCGCCTCAATTTTTTTGGACTGGAAAGAATCCTCAGCTCGCACCGGTACGGCTCATGTTCTTGCTTTGGCCAAGACATATTATCCTTCTTTTGATGCTGCCAAGGTTGCACAGGCAGGCCCTCGAAGAAAGTGGATGGCACCGAGCTGACGACCTCAGATATTCGGCGACTAGGAAGGACATGCGCGGCCATGCGACTGAGCCGCTCCATCATCCAGTGCGGTGATCCCGCGGGAGAAGAACCCTTCACGGGTGTTTCCAGCTCTGCAGCCCCAAGCCATGATGGAGAAACCGTCCAGCGAGCCTGCGAACTGCTCCTTCTGGCAAGCTTGGTAAGCCGCTGTTCCTCGTTCCACCGGCCAAAAGCTGCGCACAAATGAAGAAGAGAAATAATGGTTTTATGATCTTGGCCCTTAGCGGCCTGTAATAATTGTTAGAATTTATGTGTCATAAGACAATGTTATGGTTTGCTTAAGTACTCTCAGCAGTACATGTTTCGACCAATAGGCTGGTCCTTATGATTTGTCTCGGTTTTTCCTCACTTAGGCCTTGTGCGGCTCAGTATTTCCCAGGTAAAAAGTGCGTGTTCAGGGTCGAGAGCGGCCATGATAGGCAATCAAACTCGATTGACACCGCACCCCCAGTACTTTGGCCGCATAGTGCAAGTCGCATCCAAGAGAGGTTGAGTATAATCACGATAAATGCCACTTGTTTGGCGATCCCAAGGAATAGGCCGCGCTAAAAAGCTGCCGCCCCAAGGGACCAATGATTAAAAAATAAAAGACTCACAACTCAATTGGTAGTTTGAGATGCTTTATTTCAGAATCATTATATGATACATAGGGTCGGTCGCGCCTAGGTGGCGACCAGAAGTGATGCTTGGGTCGGTTGCGCCTAGGTGGCAACCAGAGATGTTACATGGGTCGGTCGCGCCTGAGTGGCGACCAGAAATGGGTCGGTCGCGCCTGGTGGCGACCAGAAGTGTTACATTGGGTCGGTCGCGCCTGAGTGGCGACCAGAAATGGGTCGATCGCGCCTAGGTGGCGATCAGAAGTGTTACATTGGGTCGGTCGCGCCTGAGTGGCGACCAGAAATGGGTCGATCGCGCCTAGGTGGCGATCAGAATTGAAGTTTTTAGCCCTGAGTGGCCAGCTTGATGATGTAAACTCTTAATGATTTTGTTGCGGCTGCTGATGGCAACTCGCGATGCCTGGGATGTGTCCTTATTGGCAATGGCTTGTAGCCTTTGACTTCCTTGCCTCCCTTGCGGCCGTAATCTGAAGTCGCAAGTCAGGCAGGTGCCTCTTTGCCTTCACGATGTCATCAAAATTCTCCTGCGACTCGCGCATGGGCGCGCTTCTGCGATGCAAGCTGCTCTGGCATGGCCTTGTCGCCTTCTTCGCATTCTTGAGCTATTCTTTTGTCGCCATTGATGGTGATGACTCCCCTGGGGCCTGGTATTTTAAGCTTTAGGTACACATAGCACGGCCTAGCCATAAACTTTGCGAATGCTTCTCTGCCAAACAGCGCATGATATGGGCTCTGGAAATCTACAACCTCGAACCAGATATACTCGCTCCTGAAGTTGCTTTGTGTCCCAAAGGCGACCTCCAAGTTGACTCGCCCCAATGGCTGAGCTGATATGCCTGGCACGACACCGTGAAACGTTGTTCTTGATGGGTGTAGCTGCTTTTCTTGGAGGTTCATTCTTTTGAAGGTTTCATAGTATAATATATTGATGCTGCTGCCTCCATCCATCAGTACTTTGCTCAACTTGTATCCTGCGACTTGAGGGGCAACCACCAGCGCGAGTTTGCCCTCTTCATTTATTTCTCCTGGGTGATCCTCGCGGCTCCAAACTACTGGCTGCTCGGACCACTTTAGCCACTGTGGGACGGCTGGTACTATGGTGTTAACAGCCTGATTGCGTCGTCGCAGCTTTTGTTCCCTCCTTGAAGTATTCACCACAATGGTATGATACTGACCCAACTGTTTTGGGAACTGCGGCTGATCTGGCTGCGGATTTGGGACGGCGTTGTTGCTGTTGTTGCCTCCGCCGTGGTTACCTCCCTCATTGTTTTGATGATTGTTGTTGTGTTGAGTGGTTGCCCATCCTTCCACTTTTTGTAATGATAACACTGTGCCTTTGTGTGGTTGGGTGGTTTCCCATCTTTTCCTATATGGATGTCGCAGGGGCGGTTAAAAACTCTTCCAAGTTAACTGGGTGAAAATTCCTTCCTCTGCCGCTGCTTTGTTTGTAACGAGTGTTCGTATTTGCGACTAATCCTGAGTTTCCTTCCTCGTTTTTGCGCTTGTTATAACTCGCATTGGCATTGCTAGCTTGCTGTTGTTGAGGCTTGCTACTGGCCTTCTTTCCCTTGCCAGTATTTTCCTCTTCCTCCCCATCAGATGCATCCCTGGTTTTATCCGAGCTAGCATACTTGTTGGCCGCCGCCATTACCTCGCTTAGGCTCTTGACTTTGTCCTTCATGCGACCTAGTTTGTGGACCAGCGGCTCAAATTTGCAATTTTTCTCCATGACAAGGACTGCTGAACTGGGTGGTATGTTATCTGAGGAATGTATGATTTCTGCGACCCTTCTCATCCAGTGGCGACTCGACTCGCCTTCCTTCTGTACACAACGCTCAAGGTCCTCTATGCTGCAGAGTCGCTTGCATGTTCCTTGGAAATTCTTGATAAAAGCTTCCTTCATCTCATCCCAAGAGTTTATTGAATTTGGCGGCAAATTTTGCAGCCATATGTGAGCTGCGCCTTCTAACATCATGTTTAGGTAACGTGCGCAGATCTCTTCGGATGCGTTTAGGATGCTCATGCCCATCTCGTAATTGTTGAGCCAAGTAACAGGGTCCATGCTTGCGTTGTAGTTGGCGACTTGCGAGGCCCTTTGAAATCTGCAGGAAACGGTTCAGACCTGATTCTTTCGCTGAAACAGACTGGGCCTTTGAGTCGCGACGATAGATTGGACGAAGCTGGCCTTCCTATTGGATTAGCCGCGCGCGGCTGCACAACTTCTATGGGTTGAACTTGCTGAGGTTGATTTTGAGCCGCAGGTTGATCTTCCCTTTGTCGCCTAGCCGAACTTGAAATCGCAACGTGCGGCGATTCCGCGTGGATGCTTCTCTCCGCCGTTGCTCTGCTATTGTAGGGGGTGGAGTGCAGCCGCGTGTTCGGACATATTTGCCTGCTGTATTACTGCTGTGCTCAGCATCTCAATGGCACGTCGTGCCTCTCTGTCCATTGGCGTGTTTCCTGCTGGCGCTAACCTGGCCAAGATGTTTGTAGCCGCAAAGAGATTCTCCACTGGGCTAACATAATGCCCTTGCGGCGTGTGGAACCTTTGAGGCTGCTGTGGCGACTGCTGAACAAAGGTTGGCTGCGGCAATGGCGGGGGCATCATGGCCCTGTTGTTAGCCTGTACTATGGCCCTTGATCCAGGTATCTCCGCTACTCTTCGTGCTGCAAAGATGGAACCGCTGGTACAACTGATGGTACAGCGATTGCTTGAACCGTGGGCGCAGCTAACGGGGCCACGGACCGCATAACCATGGCAGATGGTGCCATGTGTGTGGGTACCGCGACTGAAGGTTGTGCGACCCCTGACCATGCGACCGGGTGCGCTGTGTTGGTGGCGACTGATGGGATCGTGTTGGTGGCGACTGACGGAACCGCGATTGTTGGTTCAGCGGTAGGCGATTGGAACAGCTCCATAGGATTTACTGTTCCTGGCTGCAGGCGACTCGCATGGCGTCTGTGTGGCAAGGTGGCCTGTACTCCTTGCAGAGTATTGGTTTCCTCGATGAGTCGCAGTTGCTCCTGTTGGAGGTGCTGTTCCTCACGCGCCAACCTGGCTCTCTCATCCGCGATTCTCTGGACTTCATCATATAGCCCGATCCTGGTAGCCTCCAATTCTGTCACCCTAGCAGCCGCGTTAACCGCAGATATTGGCATAAGCAACACGCTTCCCTGTGGTGGCGTGACCGCTGCGTTGGGGGCTACCCTTGACCCTGATTCCGCAGGCGCAACTCCAGGTGGAGTCTCTCTGTTTGCGACTCCTGAGGCCGTGACCTCTGGCATCATCGCAGCGGATGCCGCGACTCCTGATGCGTCTAGCGCGGCTTGTTCTGCTGCTTCCGGCGGTGTGGGGGCTAAGCTGCCTGGTGGCATGCCCAGCCCTTCGTCCGCTTCTGTGGTCTTGTTGACCCCTTCAACGTGCCGATCTTCTACAGAGGGCGAGCCACCATCCACAGGGCCTCCGCATAGCCTTTCCTCAAGGACATACTCAATAGATTGGCCTTCTTCGTCTTCAAGAGGCAGCGACTCGTAGTTGATAGATTCTTCTTCTTGGTCCACTGTTACCGCGACTCCTTCTTCTGAGTCGCCATGTTGCGATGGATCCTCTGACTCGCCGCCAATGAAGCCGACGAAGACATGGACAGATCCAAACGGGGTGATGTGGCCGGTTCCCAGGTAGTCAGCTTCCGGCCCCCAGCTTAAATCGTCAATGAGAGGTGTGCCATTGACCGTGATGATACGGCCAACAACAAGATCTTCAGCTCCCTTCATGGATCCTGCGCGGAACGTGACGCTCTTGACCGCAGGCCCCACGGTGGGCGCCAACTGTCGTGGGTTTGTCACGTCAAGTGTCATGGATGACTTCGTAGGTGTGGGATTACGCGAGTCAAGCATCTCCGAGCTTGGGATCGCAGGAACAAAGATCATCACAGATTTACCCAGGTTCGGCCCCCTCAATGTGAGGTAAAAGACCTACTTCCTGCCTACCCTAGATTGGTATTGATATGATAATTGAGGTGTTACAATGGAGGCGATCCGATCTGGTACTCGCCGTATGAGCTAGGGTTTACGGCTTGATAGCTTAACCCTCTCTAAGTCCTGCGAGTCCTCTTTATATACACAGAGGCTCGTCAGCTTACAAAGGAAACTTCCCCCACAAGGAATACGTCCACAGAGGCCTACTCGGAGACCACTTGGTCTTCACGTCCTCCGAGATATGTCTTCAAGATCTTTCCCCTTATGGCGGTTCAATACTGGGCTTGCTCCCAAGTGGGCCTTTGTCCGTGCGAGTAAAGTAAGTCGCACTTGGCTGCGGGTTAATCCAGAAAGTATTCCCCCGACAGCTGGTACGAGGGGCAGCTGTGCTTCAGCTTCCGCCCTATTGGCTTGTTGCAGGACTGCCGTACTTAGCATCTGAATCGCGCGCCGCGCCTCAGCATTGACCGGGTCATCGCCTGTTGGTACCATCTGAGTCAAGATATTAGCCGCAGCATACATATTATCGACAGGGTTCTGGAAATGGCCCTGCGGGGTGTGAAACCTCCTTGTTGTTGCTGGGTCTCTTGATTTGTTGGTACCCTTCCTTCCGCAGTCGTCTGGATTCCCGTTCCCGCGGCTGGAGTGAGCGGGATTTCCACTGTTGGTTGAGTCGCGCGCAGTTGTGTTTGCGGGTCAACCTGTCATTGAGTCGCAGCCAGCGTGGCTACTCTCTGCCGCTCCTGCTAGATTCCTTGGTTTGTCTGATCGAGCCTGCGGCGCTCTTCTTCCATCCTTCGAACCTCATACAGGAGCTCGGCCCTGGCGGCCTCAATTTCTGTTGCACGGACGGCGGCGTTCGTGGCTGACACGGGGACAAGAAGTGGGTTGCTTGGGGGTGCCGATGCCTCGGTTTCTCCAGCAGTTCCTGATGCGCCTGCTCCTCCGATCGTGTAAACCACGACTTGCGTCGTCTCTCGATCTGGTGATAATGCGATTTCTGGTGGGTAACTCCAGCAACTTTCTTCAAAGGCAGGTATAATGGACCCAAACTCTTGCGAGTCCATGCTTTCCACGGATTCTTCCCCATCATCGGCGACTTCTTCTACTGAATCGCCTTCTTGGAGCGATCTAATGGACCTGCCACCGATGAAGCCAACGAAGACGTTGATGGATCCAAACGGGATGACGTGGCCGGTCTCCAAGTAATCTGCTTCCGGCCCCCAGCTTGAATCGTCAATGAGAGGTGTGCCATTGACCGTGATGATACGGCCAACAACAAGATCTTCTGCTCCCTTCATGGATCCTGCGCGGAACGTGACGCTCTTGACCGCAGGCCCCACGGTGGGCGCCAACTGTCGTGGGTTTGTCACGTCAGGTGTCATAGATGACTTCGTAGGTGTGGGATTACGCGAGTGAAGCATCTTCGAGCTTGGGATCGCAGGAACAAAGATCAACACAGATTTACCCAGGTTCGGCCCCCTCAATGTGAGGTAAAAGACCTACTTCCTGCCTACCCTAGATTGGTATTGATATGATAATCGAGGTGTTACAATGGAGGCGATCCGATCTGGTACTCGCCGTATGAGCTAAGGTTTAGGGCTTGATAGCTTGACCCTCTCTAAGTCCTGCGAGTCCTCTTTATATACACAGAGCCTCGTCAGGTTACAAGAGTTCTACATGAAGCCTGATTATCTTTCTTGTCTTCCAAGACAAGTTTGCAACGACCTTCTGGAACTTTCCTTTATCGAGTCGCGATGCGAGATTGGCCCATCTTTCACGTGGCCCAACAATGATAGCGCAGCCTTAAGTCGCGGGTTAATCATTCCCCCGACATGCGGCGCTCTTCTTCCATCCTTCGAACCTCATACAGGAGCTCGGCCCTGGCGGCCTCAATTTCTGTTGCACGGAGGGCGGCGTTCGTGGCTGACACGGGGACAAGAAGTGGGTTGCTTGGGGGTGCCGATGCCTCGGTTTCTCCAGCAGTTCCCGATGCGCCTGCTCCTCCGGTCGTGTAAACCGCGACTAGCGCCGTCTCTCGATCTAGTGATAATGCGATTTCTGGTGGGTAACCCCAGCAACTTTCTTCAAAGGCAGGTATAATGGACCCAAACTCTTGCGAGTCCATGCTTTCCACGGATTCTTCCCCATCATCGGCGACTTCTTCTACTGAATCGCCTTCTTGGAGCGATCTAATGGACCTGCCACCGATGAAGCCAATGAAGACGTTGATGGATCCAAACGGGATGACGTGGCCGGTCTCCAAGTAATCTGCTTCCGGCCCCTAGCTTGAATCGTCGATGAGGGGTGTGCCATTGACCGTGATGACACGGCCAACAACAAGATCTTCAGCTCCCTTCATGGATCCTGCGCGGAACGTGACGCCATTGACCGCAGGCCCCACGGTGGGCGCCAACTGTCGTGGGTTTGTCACGTCAGGTGTCATGAATGACTTCATAGGTGTGGGATTACGCGAGTCAAGCATCTTCGAGCTCGGGATCGCAGGAAGAAAGATCAACACAGATTTACCCAGGTTCGGCCCCCTCAATGTGAGGTAAAAGACCTACTTCCTGCCTACCCTAGATTGGTATTGATATGATAATCGAGGTGTTACAATGGAGACGATCCGATCTGGTACTCACCGTATGAGCTAGGGTTTTGGGCTTGTTCGCTTGACCTTCTCTAAGTCCTGCGAGTCCTCTTTATATACACAGAGGCTCGTCAGGTTACAAGAGTTCTACACGAAGCCTGATTATCTTTCTTGTCTTCCAAGGCAAGTTTGCACCGACCTTCTGGAACTTTCCTTTATCGAGTCGCGATGCGAGATTGGCCCATCTTTCACGTGGCCCAACAATGATAGCGCCGTCTTAAGTCGCGGGTTAATCATTCCCCCGACAGTAACCACCACACCATTGCTAGGGTTAGCTTCGAGATTGGCCATTACCCGATCTCGGCATCCATGGGGAGGGATAAGAGGTTGGCGAAGGGACCCAAGGGAGAGAAGAAGGCTGCTGGTGGCACGGGATCGAGCGCCGCCGCGGCCGCTGCACCGATCAATTGGACCAAGTCCACCGTGACCCAATTGATGCTCCAAGAACATGTGGACTGCGGCGAACTTCCTCCCCAAAAGGAGATCCATTGGCGTGTGCCCGGGGAAGAGGTTCGACTAGAGCCTCTCGAAGGTGAAGTTGTAGTCTTTCTTGATCATGTCCTTCGAGGACTTAGGCCCCCTGGCTCTCTCTTTTTCCGTCAAGTGTTCAAGTATTATGCCCTTAGGCCCCAAGATGTAGCTCCCAACTCTATCCTCAACATTAGCAACTTTGTAGTTTTCTGCGAAGACTACCTCCAAATGTCACCTAGCTTAGAATTATTTCTCGAGATCTTCTACTGCAACCCCCAAGGCCGCAAAGATCAACCTCTATCCCCATATGGTGGTGTTGTTATCCAACGCCGCAAAGATTGCATCTTCCCGGCTCTTGTACTTGCTAGCCATCCCAAGGGATGGCAAATCTCTTACTTCCACTCAAAGATACCTCGCCTAACTCGGACGAGGTCCGGTTCCCGGGTTTTGGAAATTCTGCTCTGAAGTTAACCCCCAAGATGAACAGTTACGCTGAAGATGCGGACCGGGTCTTGGAAGAAAATCTTCTTCGCCGGGCTAGGGCTTTGCTCGCCCATGGCCTCACAGGCACATATCTTGTCAAGTGCTGGGTCGGGTGGCACATCCAGCCACTCAGCATCAGGACCCGGCTTTTCCACGAATACACCGGAGAGTCCACGGATGATATGCGCTACTCAGAAGTAGTGCTTTCTGATGAAGCCATTGTGAAGTCATCTAAGAAGTTACTTGGTGAAACCTTGGCTAAGATCGCTCTCACCGGGCTTGCCCCATTCAGTGCTACGAACAAACCTCCCACGGTAAAATTCTAACTTTCAGTTATTCCTGTATTCGATGACCCAGCATACGCTAACTACCGGGTTACATCTACCTTTGTTTAGGACCCGGCCTGGTGCAACCTAAAATACACCCCGTCTCATCTCTAGAGGGTGATGATGCTGAAACAAATGATGATGATGAAGAAGAAGGTGAGCTTGACTACGCTGGCCGGCTCATCCTCGAATTGATTGACAGTGAGGCCGCTTCTGGGGGCGCTTCTACTAATAACCCAGCACTCCTTATTCCAGGTCCCACTGACCCGGCTGCAACCGCCTCGCCGGCTCCTCCAACCGCTGAACCATCAACTGTCAAGAGAACCCGGTCTGCAGTCGCAAAGGTGCCTTATTCTCGCCTTTCTACTTGTATGATGAACAAATCTCAATCCAAAGAGCAACCACAGGAAAACGAAGCTGAGGCCAACAAGAGGCGCAGGATCCGGTCATCAACGAGCCAGGAATCCCTTGAAGGAGATATGCCCTAGAGGCAATTAATAAAGACATTTTATTTGTCATATCTCGATTGTTCATAATATGTTTTATACCATGCTATAACTGTATTATGCGGAAACATTAATACACGTGTGGTATGTAAACAACCAGGTCCCTAGTAGCCTTTTTACTAGTCCATTGAGATCAACAGATGATCAAGGTTTCCTGATCACGGACTTGGACGTCAATTGATAATGGAGTCATATCATTAGGTGAATGATGTGATGGACGCACACCCAATTTATATAGGACGTAGTACTCACGCCTTCGACCGTGAGATCATACTTAATTGCTATTTTTGGAAAGTACTTTGATTGCATCAAATGTCACTCCTTATATAGGATGACAATAAAGGTGTCCCTCTCGGGTATCCGAAAGAAATATGTTGAGGCGCATGATCAAGAGAGGGATTTTCCAATCCATGTAGCAGGATAGATATTCTGGGCCCACTCGGTGAGATTACATCAATGAGCTTGCAAGCATGTGACTAGGTCATGAGGATGTAATATCACAGACGAGTAAAGATAGTATTGTCAGGTAACAGGATCAAGCTCGGTATCGTGATGCCGGAGATTGAGTCTCGGACAAACTAAGTATCGCTAGGCAAAAGGTTTGAGACTTGACGTCAAAGGTTCAAACGATAAAGATATTCGTGGATGCACAGGGGCTATCATAGCCATCCAGGTATCCCTGATAGTCATTGATCGGAGAACGGGTCTCGATCATGTCTGGAGTGATCGCGAACCGTAGGGTGGCATACTTAAGGGTAGGCGACATTTATTTAGATTGGACACAGAAGAGAAATATCAAAACTAAGTACTTAGCTGTGTCCCCGGTTACGGACAATTCTGAGCAGTTGATCAAGGACGTCAACGGAGAATCCCAACATGCCAACTTCTCAAGTAAAAGTTTGAAGGGTGAACAAGGGTTGATTAGAAGAATTTTTTTCCAAAGAGTTAGGAAAAAGATGGATTTACGAAAAATAGCCTTGAACTCCACCAGCCAAATATGCATATAGGTTATTAGAGTTGTTCCACTAAGTGTCCACAGAGTGTCACTTGCCAGTTCCATTTTATATGGTTCTGACCCACCTTGTTGCAACATTTTTCCTGTTGCAGGATGTTCAGACGATGTGTGAGGTTTCGTATAAGGTTTCGAGTCTGCAACCAACATGTTTCGCCTGTGGCACATGAAGATGATGGAGACTCACTGCTACTCTTATTTCCGCTGCTTTACTCTTTCAAAGCTAGCTTCGTGCTATGCAAATTGTAATGGATATTTTCCTAAGTACTGGATCCACGTGTAATAATTGATACTTTGTTGTGATATTTCATCTTAGACTGTGTGTGCAAATGAATCGATCCAGGGATTTGCACTATACACAGGGACTTGCCAATTTTTAAGTGCAGGTCCGCTACAGATGGTATCAGAGCACTGTGTTGCCTGTAGGTTCAAAACCCTAAGTTTGGATAGAAATAGGTTTGACCATAGGATTGAAAATCTATTTTTATTCAGTTTTCTAAAAACAAAAAATTTCACTTTATCTTTCTCGTACTCTCATCTAATCTCGACCCTTTTGAAATTATCTTCTCTTATTCTAGATGACCATGTCCTTAAAGTCTGAGTCTGCTGCTTCATTGCAATTCTACGATTCAACACGAAGCACTATATGCATGGAAGACCATTGAAGAACCCAGATTCAGAGCTCAAACACTTAGAAGATTTTCAAGAAAGTTGAAAAAGAAAAAGAAGCCCTCAAGGAGATAGACTAGACCACCACTTAATTAGAACAACGACACCGTGATAGTGTATTGATCATACCAACTTAGTGTGGTATGACAATACTAGATTGTTTGTTTATGTTTGAACCATGTTGCTTGATGTTTGTTAGATATTGTTTGTAAGATGAATTGCCTTGATCTACTGTGTTTGGGTAGGATTCTACCTTAGTATCTTTGTATCTCGACTCACCCATGCCAAACCAAACCAGATGTCTTATCCTTTTGACAACAAGTATCTGAGGACCAGTGATGGCGTGTTAACGGAAGAGTGTTTTATTACTTCCCAGCAACAGCACCAGAAGATCTGCATGTTGACCGTGACAACACACGTTCGTTGGGAGACCCCAAGAGGAAGGTATGATGTAGTGCAGCATCAGTTTTCCCTTGAAATATGACCAAGGTTTATCGAACCAGGAGGACACGGAGGTTCTTCAGAAGGTTGTCAGTGGCGCAACTGACGTGGAACCTGCACACAACACAAGCAAACTACTTGGCCCCAACGAAACAGAGAGGTTGTCAATCTCTCCGGCTTGCTGAAAACAAAGGATTAAACGTATTGTGTGGAAAACAGTAATGAGTGCAGAAAGTAACAGAGAACAAATGATTGCAGTTGGTGGTTTTATCAGTATGAGGAAATGGACCGGGGTCCACAGTTCACTACTGGTGTCTCTCCATAAAAGATAACTGACATGTTGGGTAAACAAATTACAGCTGGGTAATTGACAAATAATGAGCGCCATGACAATGCAATATATGACAAGATGATTATTATGAGATTTAATTGGGCATTACAACAAAGTACATAGACTTGCTATCCAACGCATCTATGCCTAAATAATCCACCTTCCGGTTAGCATCCGCACCCCTTCCGGTATTGAGTTGCAAACAACATATTATTGCATGAAATAAAGTGTGTAATGTAAACAATGCAAATGACACATAGACAATGCATCATAGTTTTATCCCTAGTGGCAACAACACATCCACAATCTTAGGAGTTTCTCTCATCTCGAGCCCAGATTACTGGAGGCATGAACCCACTATCTAGCGTAAATACTCCCTCTTGGAGTTACAAGCATCTACTTGGCCAAAGCATCTACTAGCAACGGAGAGCATGCAAGATCATAAACAACATAAATAGATAGATTGATAAACAACTTGCTCATAGTATCAATATTCATCGGATCCCAGCAAACACAACATGTAGCATTACAATAAGATGATCTTGATCATGTTAGGCAGCTCACAAGATCTAAACATGGAGGTACAAGGTGGAGAGACAACCATCTAGCTACTGCTATGGACCCGTAGTCCAACGATGAACTACTCACACATCACTCCGGAGGCAGGCATGGCGGTGTAGAGGCCTCCGGTGAGGATCTCCCCTCCGGCAGGGTGCCGGGAAGAGCTTCAGAACCCTCCCGATATAGGGTTGACGACGGCGGCGGCGATGAAACTTTTCGTGGAATATGATCGGTGTTTTTAGGGTTGTCGGGTCATCGGGAATATATAGGCGAAATGGCGGCGTCGGAGGGCACCCGAGGGGGCCACGCCAGGGCAGGGCGCGGGCCCACCCCTGCCACGTCCTAGGGTGGCGTGGCTGCCTCGTGGCCCCACTCTGTCTCCCCTTCTAGCTTCTGGAGTCTTCCGATGAGATATTTGTACACGTTGATTTTCGTCCAATTCCGAGAATATTTTGCGACTAGCTTTTCTGAAAGAGAAAAACAGCAGAAAACAGGAACTGGCACTTCGACATCTTGTTAATAGGTTAGTTCTAGAAAATGCATAAAAATGCTATGAAGTGTAAATAAAACATGTAGCAATTGGTATAATAACAGCATGGAACATCAAAAATTATAGATACGTTTGAGACGTATCAAGCATCCCCAAGCTTAGTTCATGCTCGTCCTCGAGGAGGTAAACGATAAAAACAACATAATTTTTGAAGTGACATGCTACCAACATAATCTTGATCAAATAGTAATGCAAAGCATATGAACTGAATGAACTGATCCAAATCAATGGTCTATAGTTTGCTAACAAGTAAACAAGGAGTAAACAAAATGAATCATAAAAGTGCAAACTTTCATGAATAATACTTTGGAGACAATGGAGCTATAAGACTTTGCATAAAAGTTAGCTCACAAAGTAATAGATTCTAAATGAAAGTGTTTGACAAACACAAAAGAAGATTTAGTTTTAGCACTGGTTTCAACTTTAACATATTTATCTCATGGATATTGTCAAGGCAAAGTAATGCAATAAGTCAAACATATCATTATATAACAACTGTTGTACCGAAGTTGACACTAGTGTTTGCTTGTGGAGATAGAAAGAAGTAGGAAAACTGACTCAACAATTATGTAAAAGAAAGGCCCTTCGCAGAGGGAAGCAGGGATTAAATCATGTGCTAGAGCTTTTTAAGTTTTTGAAAGCATATAGAGAGTATAAAAATATATTTTGAGAGGTGTGTGTTAGTGGTCAACGAATCAGTAAATAGACAATACTTTAAGTCACAAGTTAACCAGACCTTACAAGACCGGCTCCCATGAAGAACGTTATTTCTACCAGCGGGTAGATCATCCCTCGTTCTCTTTTGTTTACACACTTATGAACAATGCTTGACTGATTTCTCAAGGGCAAAAAGATATGAAGAGAATTAATGGTTAAAGTTGTAATTAATTGGGACTGGGCACCCCGTTGCCAACTCTTTTTGCAAGATTATTGGATAAGCGGATGTATATGCCACTAGTCCAGGTGTAAAGTCTGATCAACAAGTGAAATAAAGACCATCTATTACATCCTCATGAGCTTGTAAACAGTGACACAAAAAGGAGTTGTAACAGTTTTGAATATTTTAAAGGTAGCACATGAAAAATTTACTTGGAATGGCAGAGAAATACCACATAATAGGTAGTTATGGTGAACACAGATGGCATGGATTTTGGCTCAAGGGTTTTGGATGCACAAGCAGCATTCCCGCTTAGTACAGAGTTTAGGCCAGCAAGGTTATTTAAGAAAACACAGACTGTCAACCGGTACAGCAAGAACTCATATAAAAAACATGCTTGAAAAATTACAAGACTCCACATTGTCTTCCTTGTTAACCAAAACCTTTCACTAGAAAATATCTAGACTTTGGAACTACCAATGATACAAATCAAATATCAACAAGCTTTACAGTAGTTCTTCACTAATAGCCTTTACTTACATGATGCACAAGTCTAAACATTACTTACTTGGTAACTCAAAACAATTGACAAGTATCAAATTACTCAAGATAATGATCTACAAGACTTATGTAAGCATTTTATACCACTACCATATGCATAGCATTTTCTGTTCCAACCAAACACCAATCAACTTATTTGAACAACTCTCCAAACAAATATAAGTGAAGCAAGAGAGTACTTTATTCAAAGGAAACTAATAGCTCTGACAAGAGATATATGAAAACAGAGAGCTAGAAGCTTAGCAGTAGCTAGACAGGAATACTCATCAAATATAAGTGAAGAATAGTAGTATTCCAATGAAAAAGTGGAGCATGTCTCTCTCCCAAACAAGAGTGCTAGGATCCAACAAGTATAGAGCAGCAAACAAAACAAAAACAAACTGAAAACAAAAGCACACTGATGCTCCAAGAAAAGTACATATAATGTGAAGAAATAAAAATATAGTCTCACTAGAGATGACCTGATAGTTTGTTGATGAAGAAGGGGATGCCTTGGGCATCCCCAAGCTTAGACGCTTGAGTCTTCTTGAATATATTGGGAAGATCCATGGGAGCTTCCCCAAGCTTAAGCTTTTCACTCTTCTTGATCTTATAATATCATCCTCCTCTCTTAACACTTGAAAACTTCCTTCACACCAAAACTCAACATTTTTCTCATTAGCGGGTTAGTGCATCAAAACAAATAATCTCACTTAGTTCTGTAAGGACACAAATTCATAAGCAATCATTTTCAAACATTAGCTACTGTTAATAGGCTTAAGTGATGCTCTTTCACCTTAAAAGAAACCACTCAACACTTGTAAAAGAGAGAATGCAAAACAAAGACAGAATCTGTCAAAACCAGAACAGTCCGTAAAGATGATTTTTTCGGGACACTTACGTCGCTCAAATCAAAAAACTTTAGTCGTATGAAAGTTGCGTACATATCTCTGGAACATGCAAAAATATTGGCCAATTTTTTCAAAATTTTCTGATTTTCTACGGCGAGAAACGGTGATGTTCCCGAAATGTGTTCCTGTGCAGTAATCCAAATATAGGTACCATCTTGTCATAAGAGACTTTTCTTGGCACAACAAAACAGCAAATAAAAGATACAAAAGTTTTTACAGAAGTAAACATGCTCCTTGACTCAATAAAGAAAAATAACAGTAAGTAAAAATAATGGGTTGCCTCCCATAAGTGTTATTCTTTAACGCCTTTTAGCTAGGCATGAAACATGAATCAAGTATTGTCAAGACTTGAAACATCAACATTGTTACCTTTAGACCTCTTGCTCCTTTTCTTGACTTTAACCTTGGGGAAAGTATGTTTACCATTTGGAGAGCTAATTCTCAGGATGCCATGGTTCATGTCAATGACTGCTCCAAGGAGTTTCAACAGTGATCTTCCAAGTATAATGTGCCCTTTTCCTGCATATTCAATGACGTGGTAATCAACAGATACCGTCATTTGTTGGAAATATGCCCTAGAGGCAATAATAAAGAGTTATTATCATATTTCCATGTTCATGGTAATGTTTATTCTCCATGCTATAATTGTATTAACCAGAAACCTAATACATGTGTGGTTATGTAAACAACACAGAGTCCCTAGTAAGCCTCTACTAGACTAGCACGTTGATTAATGATGGTTATGATTTCCTAACCATGGACATGAGTTGTCAATTAATAACGAGGTCATGTCATTGGAGAATGACGTGATGGACAGACCCAACCAAGCATAGCAATATTGATCGGATCAATAAGTATATATTGCCATGTCTTGTATTGTCAAGTATCCTGTTTCTTTGACATGAGATTATGTCTATCCCGGGTACTGAGGAATACGTCTTGGGGACTTCAAACGTCACTTCGTAACTGGGTGACTATAGAGGTGTCTTACAGGTATCTCCGAAAGTACTTGTTGATTTGCATGTATCAAGACTGGGATTTGTCCCTCCGTGTGACGGAGAGATATACTATGGGCCCACTCGGTAATGCGCATTCAGTATCGCTTGCAAGCACGTGATTAAAGAGTTAGCCACATGGAATGTTGTATTATGGAACGAGTAAAGAGTACTTACTAGTAACGAGATTGAGCTAGGTATGGTGATACCGCCGATCAGATCTCGGGTAAGTAAAATATCGTGAGACAAAGGAAATGGAATACGTTGACATTGTGGTTCACACCGATAACGATCTTCGTTGAACTTGTGGGAGTCATTATGGGCATCCAGGTCCCGCTAATGGTTATTGATCGTAGAGGAGTCTCGATCATGTCCACTTGTTCTCGAACCAGTAGGGTCACACACTTAAAATTCGGTAACGCTAGAGTAGCTTTGGGATAATTATAATGGTGAGACCGAAGGTTGTTCGGAGTCTCGGATAGGATCCGGGATATCACAAGGAGCTCCGGAAGAGTCCGGAGATAAAGTTTCATATATGAATGTGGTTTTTGAGTTCCGGAAAGGTTCAGGAATTAACCGATATTGTATCGGGGTTTTCCTGAAATGTTCCGGTGGGTCCCATGGTGGGGCCCACTATCCCGAACATCCCACTTAGGATATTTGGCAGCCAAGTTCCTTCCTTGAGAAGTCTTGGCAGCTAGATTCCTTCCTGGGGAAGCCTTGGAGGCTGGTTCCTTCCTAGGGAAGATTTGGAGGCTGGTTCCTTCCTGGGGAAGCTCAGGAGGCAAGCCTCACAGCTCCTCCCACATCCTACATAAGGAGGGTACCATTTGGGGAAAGAAGATTGATTCCTAACTGGTACACTTCCTCTTGCTCCTTTCTCTTGTGGTCTTGGCTTGGCGAAGCCCTGCCCCGTGAGAGCTCACCGAACCACCACACCGTCGTGCTGCTGGTTTGGATCCCATCTACTTCTCCTTCAAGCTTGCTGGATCAAGAAGAGGAGACGTTGCTGAGCCGTACGTGTGTAAATCTCGGAGGCACCGCTCGTTGTGGTGCTGATCGGAGTGAACCGCATCAAGGTCTACACCAAGCTGCGTTGTGACAAACGTCCAACGCTCGTGTTCTTCGAGGGTATGTTGATTACCCTCCCGTTACTTGCATCTCCTTAGATAAGATCTTTGGGTGTTGCTTCCGCATGTGAGAGAAATTTTTTGATTTTCTGTCGCGCATATCCCTACAGTGGTATCAGAGCCGTGCTTTGCGTAGTTGCTTTGTACGGATAGAACACAAGGAGTTGTGTGGCGTTTGATATTTATTGTTGCTACCCTCTCGCGTGTACTTCTTGGTTTTGTGGCATGGTAAGATGCAGCGGCCCGGACCAACTTTACAGTCTTCGGATTGAGACCGGTTCTGCACTTGACATGCAACTGGTTTGCATATGCGGCTGGCGGGTGTCTGTCGCTCTTATCATAGTGAAACCGGATTTACAATGGAGGGCTTATAGAAGTTAATAAGCAACTTGTATTATCAGCGTTGTGGTTTTTGCGTAGGTAAGAACGGTTCTTACGCAGCCCCTAGAAGCCACGTAAAATTGCAAAAATCAAGGGAGAGGCGTCTAACTTGTTTTTGCAGGGGTGGTTGTGATTTGGTATAGCCCAATTTTACAATATTTGTTGTATGAGATGCACATTGATTGTAATATTATTTTGTGACCTGCGTGTCATGAGATCGGCAGCCGGCAGGAGCCAAATGGTTGTCTTATTATTTTGTGACCTGCGTGTCAACTTAATACGCCATGTAATTGCATTACTTTATCGCTAAGGAGTTAGCAATAGTTGTGGATGCAACGTGATGGTGGAGGCAACCATGCATCTTGCTGGAGGGATGATGGAGATCATGCCGTGCGTTCTAGATGGAGATCAAGACGCAAGAAAAGGGCTATACCATATCACATTGTTTAAGCATGTGATGTTTATCCTTTATGCATCTTATTCTGCGTGTGCACGACGGTAGCATTATAAGATGATCCCTCACTCAAAATTAAGATCGTGTTCTCCCCAAGTATGCCACCGCCAAGACAGTTCTTCGTTTCTAAGCACCACGTGATGATCGGGTGTGATGGATTCTACGTTCCACACAGCGGGTGTTGCTCGAGCCTAGCATGTACAGACATGGCCTCGGCACACAGGCAGATATACTTGGGTTAGCTTAACGAGCCTAGCATGTGCAGACATGGCCTCGGAACACAAGAACCGAAAGGTTAAACACGAATCATATGGTTGATATGATCAACATGGTTGATGTTCACCATTGAAGCTACATCGGCTCACGTGATGATCGGAGTTTGGTGTGGTGGATTTGGATCGTGTTCCACTTAACAACTATGAGGGATGTTGGTTTAAGTGGGAGTTCACTTGGTAATTTGATTACACTGAACTCTTTATCATGAACAAGTCTAAAATTGTCTTTGCAAATTATGTTGTAGATCATGGCACGCAACGTAGCTCAGTTCAACATCAACGCGTTCCTTGAGAAAGAAAAACTGAAAACATCTGGGTCCAACTTCAATGACTGGCACCGCAATTTGAGGATTGTCCTCAATGGGTGTAAGAAGCATTATGTGCTCGATGCAGCGCTAGGTGACCCACCTGCAGTCAGTGCTCCCACTGAAGAACTGACGCATTTGATGCGCGCAGTGATGACCACACGATAGTTAAATGTGCAATTCTTACATCTCTGGAGCCAGATCTCCAGAAACGTTTTGAACTTCACGGGGCATTCGAAATGGTCGAAGAGCTGAAAACTATGTTTCAGACTCAAGCCCGTGCTGAAAGATATGAGATATCTGAGAAGTTCTTTACTTGTAAGATGGAGGAGCACAGCTCTGTCAGTGAACATGCTTTAGCCATGTCCGGCTATATCCAACGCCTTACTCAGCTGGGAATTGTCATCCCAGACGAGTTGAACACTGATAGGGTGCTCCAATCACTACCACCGAGTTACAAATCGTTTGTGCTCAACTATAACATGCAAGGGATGAAAAAGTCGATTCCCGAGCTTTTCGCAATGCTGAAATCTGCGGAAGTGGACATCAAAAAGGAACATCAAGTGTTGATGGTCAACAGAACCACCGGCTTTAAGAAAGCTAAGGCAAAGAAGGGAAACTTCAAGAAGGATGGCAAACCTGTTGCCACGCCTGCGAAGAAGCCCAAGGCTAAGCCTGAAACGGTGTGTTTCTACTGCAAAGGGGAAGGTCACTGGAAGCGCAACTGTGCCAAATACTTGGCGGATAAGAAGGCTGGCAATATCAAAGGTATATATGATATACATGTTATTGATGTGTACCTTACTAGTTCCCGTAGTAGTGCCTGGGTATTTGATACCGGTTCGGTTGCTCACATTTGCAACTCGAAACAGGAACTGCAGAATAAACGGAGACTAGCAACGGATGAGGTGACGATGCGCGTCGGGAATGGATCAAGAGTTGATGTCATCGCCGTCGGCATGCTACCTCTACATTTACCTTCGGGACTAGTTTTAAACCTAAATAATTGTTATTTGGTGCCTGCGTTAAGCATGAACATTATATCTGGATCTTGTTTATTGCGAGACGGTTACTCATTTAAATCTGAGAACAATGGTTGTTCTATTTCTATGAGTAATATCTTTTATGGTCATGCACCGGTTGTAAATGGTTTATTCTTGTTGAATCTCGAAAGTAATTCACACATCCATAACATTGATGCTAAAAGATGCAAGATGAATGATGATAATACCACATACTTGTGGCACTGCCGTTTAGGTCATATTGGTGTAAAGCGTATGAAGAAACTCCATACTGATGGACTTTTGGAGTCACTTGATTTTGAATCATTTGACACGTGTGAACCATGCCTTATGGGCAAGATGACTAAAACTCCTTTTTCCGGTACGATGGAAAGGGCAAGTGACTTATTGGAAATCATACATACTGATGTGTGTGGACCGATGAGCATTTCGACACGCGGTGGATATCGTTACTTCATAACCTTCACTGATGATTTGAGTAGATATGGGTATATTTACTTAATGAAACACAAGTCTGAAACTTTTGAAAAGTTCAAAGAGTTCCAGAGTGAAGTGGAAAATCATCGTAACAAGAAGATTAAATTTCTACGATCTGATCGTGGAGGTGAATATTTGAGTTACGAGTTTGGCATGCATTTGAAGACTTGTGGAATTGTTTCACAACTCACGCCACCTGGAACACCACAGCGTAATGGTGTGTCCGAACGTCGTAATCGCACTTTATTAGATATGGTGCGTTCTATGATGTCTGTATCCGATCTGCCAATGTCGTTTTGGGGTTATGCATTAGAGACAGCCGCATTCACTTTAAACAGGGCACCATCTAAATCCGTTAAGACGACGCCATATGAGATATGGTGTGGCAAGAAGCCAAAGTTGTCGTTTCTTAAAGTTTGGGGATGCGAGGCTTATGTCAAAAGGCTGCTGCCTGATAAGCTCGAACCCAAAGCGGAAAAGTGCGTCTTCATAGGATACCCTAAGGAAACTGTCGGGTATACCTTCTATCACAGATCCGAAGGCAAAGTCTTTGTTGCCAAGAATGGATCCTTTCTTGAGAAAGAGTTTCTTTCGAAAGATGTGAGTGGGAGGAAAGTAGAGCTAGACGAGGTTGTTGAACCTTCTCCCGAATTGGAGAGTAGCGCAGCGCAGGAAGTTGTTCAGGCGCCGCTTTCACCAACTAGAGAGGAAGCTAATGATGGTGATCATGAAACTTCGGTCTTAGCTGAAATTCGCAGGTCGGCTAGGATACGTACCGCTCCTGAGTGGTACGGTAACCCTGTCATGAATGTGTTATTGTTAGACAATGACGAACCTGCGAGTTATGAGGAAGCAATGATGAGCCCAGACTCTGGGAAATGGCAAGAAGCCATGCAATCCGAAATGGAATCCATGAGTGAAAACCAAGTATGGACTTTGGTTGATCTTCCTGATAGCCGCAAGGCTGTCGAGTGTAAATGGATTTTCAAGAAGAAAACAGACGCTAACGGTAATGTCACCGTTTATAAAGCACGACTTGTCGCAAAAGGTTTTCGACAAGTTCAAGGAGTTGACTACGATGAGACTTTCTCACCCGTAGCGATGCTTAAGTCTGTTAGGGTTCTACTAGCAATTGCTGCATTTTTCGATTATGAAATTTGGCAGATGGATGTCAAAACAGCGTTCCTCAACGGAAACATTGAAGAAGAGTTGTATATGATACAACCCGAAGGTTTTGTCGATCCTAAGGATGCTGGTAAAGTATGCAAACTTCAGCGTTCCATTTATGGGCTGAAGCAAGCATCCCGGAGTTGGAACATTCGCTTTGATGATGTGATCAAAGGTTTTGGATTTGTCCAAAATTATAAAGAAGCGTGTGTTTACAAGAAAGTGAGTGGGAGCTCGGTCGCATTCCTAGTGTTATATGTGGATGACATATTACTTATTGGGAATGACGTGGAGCTGCTTAACAGTATAAAAGGTTATTTGAATAAGAGTTTTTCAATGAAAGACCTTGGTGAAGCTGCTTACATATTAGGCATTAAGATCTATAGAGATAGATCGAGACGCTTGATAGGACTCAGTCAAAGTACATACCTTGACAAAGTTTTGAAGAAGTTCAAAATGGTTCATGCAAAGAAAGGGTTCTTGCCCATGTTGCAAGGTAAGACATTGAGTAAGACTCAGTGTCCAACTACGGCAGATGAAAGAGAGAGGATGAGTAAAATCCCCTATGCCTCAGCCATAGGCTCAATCATGTATGCCATGTTGTGTACTAGACCAGATGTGTCTCATGCTCTTAGTTTGACGAGCAGGTACCAGAGTGATCCTGGAGAGGAACACTGGACAGCAGTTAAAAATATCCTTAAGTACTTGAGAAGAACTAAGGACATGTTTCTTGTCTATGGTGGTTGTGAAGAGCTCGCCGTAAAAGGTTACGTCGACGCTAGCTTCGACACTGATCCAGACGACTCGAAATCTCAATCTGGATACGTTTTTGTTTTGAATGGAGCTGCGGTTAGCTGGAGGAGTTCCAAGCAGAACGTTGTTGCGGCATCTACATTAGAGGCGGAATATATGGCTGCTTCCGAAGCAGCAAGAGAAGGGATATGGTTGAAGGAGTTCACCACAGAGCTCGGTGTGATTCCGAATGCACTGGATCCTATGGAGATCTATTGTGACAACACTGGTGCCATTGCTCTAGCCAAGGAACCAAGATGTCACAAGACCTCCAAGCATATCAAACGCCGTTTCCATCTAATTCGTGAAAGTGTTCACGTGGGAGATATTAGGATTTGCAAAGTACATACGAGTCTGAATGTTGCAGACCCGTTGACTAAACAGCTTCCACGAGATAAACATGATCAGCACCTGAAGTCCATGGGTGTTAGATCTTTACCAATGTAAACTAGATTATTGACTCTAGTGCAAGTGGGAGACTGTTGGAAATATGCCCTAGAGGCAATAATAAAGAGTTATTATCATATTTCCATGTTCATGGTAATGTTTATTCTCCATGCTATAATTGTATTAACCGGAAACCTAATACATGTGTGGTTATGTAAACAACACAGAGTCCCTAGTAAGCCTCTACTAGACTAGCTCGTTGATTAATGATGGTTATGGTTTCCTAACCATGGACATGAGTTGTCAATTAATAACGAGGTCATGTCATTGGAGAATGACGTGATGGACAGACCCAACCAAGCATAGCAATATTGATCGGATCAATAAGTATATATTGCCATGTCTTGTATTGTCAAGTATCCTGTTTCTTTGACCATGAGATTATGTCTATCCCGGGTACTGAGGAATACGTCTTGGGGACTTCAAACGTCACTTCGTAACTGGGTGACTATAAAGGTGTCTTACAGGTATCTCCGAAAGTACTTGTTGATTTGCATGTATCAAGACTGGGATTTGTCCCTCCGTGTGACGGAGAGATATACTCTGGGCCCACTCGGTAATGCACATTCGGTATCGCTTGCAAGCACGTGACTAAAGAGTTAGCCACATGGAATGTTGTATTATGGAACGAGTAAAGAGTACTTACTAGTAACGAGATTGAGCTAGGTATGGTGATACCGCCGATCAGATCTCGGGTAAGTAAAATATCGTGAGACAAAGGAAATGGAATACGTTGACATTGTGGTTCACACGATAACGATCTTCGTTGAACTTGTGGGAGTCATTATGGGCATCCAGGTCCCGCTAATGGTTATTGATCGTAGAGGAGTCTCGATCATGTCCACTTGTTCTCGAACCCGTAGGGTCACACACTTAAAGTTCGGTAACGCTAGAGTAGCTTTGGGATAATTATAATGGTGAGACCGAAGGTTGTTCGGAGTCCCGGATAGGATCCGGGATATCACAAGGAGCTCCGGAAGAGTCCGGAGATAAAGTTTCATATATAAATGTGGTTTTTGGGTTCCGGAAAGGTTCAGGAATTAACCGATATTGTATCGGGGTTTTTCCTGAAATGTTCCGGTGGGTCCCATGGTGGGGCCCACTATCCCGAACGTCCCACTTAGGATATTTGGCAGCCAAGTTCCTTCCTTGAGAAGTCTTGGCAGCTAGGTTCCTTCCTGGGGAAGCCTTGGAGGCTGGTTCCTTCCTGGGGAAGCTTGGAGCTGGTTCCTTCCTGGGAAGATTTGGAGGCTGGTTCCTTCCTGGGGAAGCCTTGGAGGCTGGTTCCTTCCTGGGGAACCTTGGAGACTGGTTCCTTCCTGGGGAAGATTTGGAGGCTGGTTCTTCCTGGGGAAGATTTGGAGGCTGGTTCCTTCCTGGGGAAGCTCAGGAGGCAAGCCTCACAGCTCCTCCCACATCCTACATAAGGAGGGTACCATTTGGGGAAAGAAGAGGATTGATTCCTAAGCTGGTACACTTCCTCTTGCTCCTTTCTCTTGTGGTCTTGGCTTGGCGAAGCCCTGCCCGCGTGAGAGCTCACCGAACCACCACACCGTCATGCTGCTGGTTTGGATCCCATCTACTTCTCCTTAAAGCTTGCTAGATCAAGAAGAGGAGACGTTGCTGAGCCGTACGTGTGTAAATCTCGGAGGCACCGCTCGTTGTGGTGCTGATCGGAGTGAACCGCATCAAGGTCTACACTCACTCAAGTGCAGGAATTTTTTTTTTGTGTTTTTGGGTTTTAACAGCAAACAAGATAAAATAAAATAAACTAAGCAAGATGAAAACAAAGTAATGAGATTGGAAGTGTGAGACTCCCCTATCTGGAGATTCCAGTGTCCCCGGCAACGGCGCCAGAAAAATGTCTTGATGGCGTGTTAACGGTACAGTGTTTTATTACTTCCCAGCAACAGCACCAGAAGATCTGCTTGTTGACCGTGACAACACACGTTCGTTGGGAGACCCCAAGAGGAAGGTATGATGTAGCGCTGCAGCAGTTTTCCCTTGAAATATGACCAAGGTTTATCGAACCAGGAGGACACGGAGGTTCTTCAGAAGGTTTTTAGTGGCGCAACTGACATGGAACCTGCACACAACACAAGCAAACTATTTTGCCCCAACGAAACATAGAGGTTGTCAATCTCTCCGGCTTGTTGAAAACAAAGGATTAAACGTATTGTGTGGAAAACAGTAATGAGTGCAGAAAGTAACAGAGAACAAATGATTGCAGTTGGTGGTTTTATCAGTATGAGGAAATGGACCGGGGTCCACAGTTCACTAGTGGTGTCTCTCCATAAAAGATAACTGACATATTGGGTAAACAAATTACAGCTGGGCAATTGACAAATAATGAGCGCATGATAATGCAATATATGACAGGATGATTATTATGAGATTTAATTGGGCATTACAACAAAGTACATAGACTTGCTATCCAACGCATCTATGCCTAAATAATCCACCTTCCGGTTAGCATCCGCACCCCTTCCGGTATTGAGTTGCAAACAACAGATTATTGCATGAAGTAAAGTGTGTAATGTAAACAATGCAAATGACACGTAGACATGCATCATTGTTTTATCCCTAGTGGCAACAGCACATCCACAATCTTAGTCGTTTCTGTCATCTCGAGCCCAGATTACTGGAGGCATGAACCCACTATCTTGTCGTGAATACTCCCTCTTGGAGTTACAAGCATCTACTTGGCCAAAGTATCTACTAGCAACGGAGAGCATGCACGATGATAAACAACATAAATAGATAGATTGATAAACAACTTGCTCATAGTATCAATATTCATCGGATCATGTTAGGCAGCTCACAAGATCTAAACATGGAGGTACAAGGTGGAGAGACAACCATCTAGCTACTGCTATGGACCCGTAGTCCAAGGATGAACTACTCACGCATCACTCCGGAGGCAGGCATGGCGGTGTAGAGGCCTCTGGTGAGGATCTCCCCTCCGGCAGGGTGCCAGGAAGAGCTTCAGAACCCTCCCGATCTAGGGTTGACGACGGTAGCGGCGATGGATCTTTTCGTGGAATATGATCGGTGTTTTTAGGGTTGTCGGGTCATCGGGAATATATAGGCGAAAGGGCGGCGTCGGAGGGCACCCGAGGTGGCCACGCCAGGGTAGGGCGCGGGCCCACTCCTGTCGCGCCCTAGGGTGGCGTGGCTGCCTCGTGGCCCCACTCCGTCTCCCATTCTGGCTTCTGGAGTCTTCCGATGAGATATTTGCACACGTTGATTTTCGTCCAATTCCGAGAATATTTTGCGACTAGCTTTTCTAAAAGAGAAAAACAGCAGAAAACAGGAACTGGCTCTTCGGCATCTTGTTAATAGGTTAGTTCCAGAAAATGCATAAAAATGCTATGAAGTGTAATAAAACATGTAGCAATTGGTATAATAACAACATGGAACATCAAAAATTATAGATACGTTTGAGACGTATCAACCAGTTCCCTATGGTACTACCAGCCATTCAGCAGAAGAATGCTTCCCAACTTTGGTTAAATTCCTTTGTGTGAAGGAACAATCATATCCTAGGTCCATGCCACCTCTATCCCTGGATATCAAAAGTAGTTCAATGAACTTCGGTTATTCTACAGCTCTACCGTGAGTGAAAGTTCTACTCAAGAAATCAAGACCTCAAACCTTAACAAGAAACTACTACAAGCTATACGAGGAAATTTCGGGCTGAAGACAAGAATTTTAGACTACCAACGAAAATTTCTTTTAAGGGTGGTAGCCATCTGGATGCATCAAACCCAATTGCTTAAACCCGGAGATCCCAGACATATCCTCCTTTCTAGCCTCCTCAATCAGCGGAATTATTCTCTGCTGGTTCTGCAGTTCCCGTGTCAGCAACTGCATTACTCCACCCTTCCCAGACATATCCTCCTTGCATTTTGTTCCCAGCTTGCCCGAATCTCGGGGACGAGATTCCTTTTAAGGGTGGTAGTCTGTAACATCCCAATATTTTGGAATGTTCAAAAATCACTAAAAATTAAAACTTTTGTTTTTGTTAAAAAGAAAACATTCAAATTTTAATAAAACCAAATAAAAGAAGACATTTGGCATTTTCAAAAGTTTAATAGTTTAAATATCCAAGTGATCATTAATACAAATTTTGGAGTTTAGTTTAAAATATTTTATCCAATGTATTTCATAACCCCAATAATTTAGCAAGGTGAATTAAAATTATTCAAAGACACATTCACCTCATAAAATGTTTTATTCCAATTATTTGATTTTAAATTTTTAACTTTTGGCTATTTATTAAACCCTGGAACCATATTTGCAAAGTGCTTATGTTATTTAAAGTATGCCTACTTCGAGTATGAATTTTGGTTAAACTACATGATATAAGAAAATAATTAAAATTGGGTGTATATTAAACCCTAAAGCAATATTTTCAAAGTGTTTAAAATTATTTAAAGATGCTTTATTTAAAATTGTTTCAGTTTTAGTTATGTGTAATATCAAACATAAGTTTTTGCGTCTTTTAAGTTTTATAACTTTTGTAATTACTTCAAGTTCCCAAAAGCATATTATGGATTTAAAAAAATTCATCAACATTTAAATCATGAAATGATGTTCATGAATAATTTTCAACATTAAGAATGAGTTTAAATAGTAAATCTACAATACTAATGTTTATATTATGTTTTCAAAAATTTATTAAGACAATAATGAATTAATAAACCCTAAAAACAATAATTATAAAGTGTTTTAAATTATTTAAAGCATGTTCTTATTTAAAAATTGATTTTGATTTAATTATAATTATTTGGAAAATAAGTTTAAAATCACTTATTTTTAACTCTACAATTGTGGTATTTTAATTAATTTTATCAAGGCACAAATGTTTTTATTATACCCAATTTAAAATTGACATAAAGTGTCAATTAAACAAATATACAATATCTTAAAATTCAAATTTTCAAATGTGTTGGAAAAGTGTGTTTAAAATTTTAAATGATAGATATTGATTTTACAAATTTTTTGAAACAAGTTTGAAGTGATTTGGACACTTAAAACAAAAGATATGAAATAAATAAGAAAAATAAGAAAAAATGATGACGTCATCGTCGTCTTCAAGGTGCACGCACGGAAATCAGGCCAGAAACTACTCCCATTGCCGTTTTATTTCCCAACTTTATTGCCGGGGTTTTAGTGCCCAAATTTCGCACCGTTTCTTCCTATAAGAAACCCCGGCCCTCCTCTCCATTTCCCCTCTCACTCCCGACCGAATAGTGCCCACAGGCTGGAGAATTTTCTCGCCGGAGTTCCTTCGGCCGCCACCGTTTTTCGTCGATTGCGGCGAGCACAACCAGCGCCTCTCCCTCTCGTTTGCACTCTCGACTCCCCTAATCCGTGCGCACCTCCTCATGGCCTACTTTGATTTTTCCCCGCAGCCAAACCTCGGATTCGAGGTCGACCAAAGCTCGCCGGCGCGACGAGCTCTGCATCCGCGTCCTCGCGCCGTTCGAGGAAGTAAACGACGCCGCCGTCACCTCCATCGCCTCTGCCGCCTCGCGCCGCACGTCGTCGTCGTCTTCCCGGAGCCTGTCGACCACTGGAGCGCCGTCGCCGTCCAAATTCCGAAGCTCGCCGGCGCCGCCAACCTCCGTCCGCCGCCCGCGTCCGCCCGCGACCGTCCGCGTCCGCACCCGCCCGTGACCGTCCGCGTCCGGCCGCCGGTACGGACCAATCAGATCGCTCCGTTCCTTTTAAATTGTTCTAAATTTTCAGAAAATTGTTAAAACTTGTTAATTCCATATCAAATCAACCGTAACTTTGTTTTTAATGTTTCTGTAGTCTATGGATTCGTATGAACGTGTAGAATACAGTAGTATAATAAAAACTTGTATTTTAGTCGTGCACTAACTTGTTATTTACATAAACATGTAAAACATTATTTTAGTTATAGTTTTAAATCTATAAGTTCAGAATTTGTAAATAAAATATTTTCGGAAAGCTCCTGACCGGTAGATTATTTTGGTTCTGTTTTTTTTTTTCAATTTTGAGTAGTTTAGATTTATTCAAATTTCAAATGTGATGTTTGAGTAAATTTGACATAACTATAGATTTATAAATTATTTTTGAGTGAATACAATTGTAGAAAAAATGTTTAATTGCCCTCTGTCCAGTAGTATTATTTTTCAGTTTTGAATAAAAGTTTAATTACATAAAACATTAAATCTTGTGTTAATGCCTTTAAAATTACTTATTAGTGTTTTGATTTAATTAAAAAGTAATTAAAACTTGACCTATGTTTTCATGGACATAATAATAAAAGAAAACATTAGTAAATAATTTGTGTTAAATATCTTGACCCAATTAATGTGTGATAAACTTTGATTAAAGACCAACCCATTAAAACCTATTGAACATCATTATTTGATTGACCAACCTTTAACCACAATGAAAAACCATAAACCCAGTTACATCAATTCTTTTTGCATATTGAATTATGTGATAATCCTTGAGCAATTATATTGTGAAGATCTTGTGTTGTATGTTTGCTTTGATATGCTATGAGTTGTTGTTTTGTTTGTTTATTGTTGTGTGATTTCTATGTATAGATTGAACGGAGTGCAACGTTGTTCCTTGTTGAAAAGAGTGTGAGAGCAACGACAACTTCCAAAGGCAAGTGGCACATTCATAAATTTCCTAAGTATTTTGTATATGCATAAGTAGAGTATTTTTCTATAAGAATGTGTTGGATAGTATTGCTATGCAAAAACTGTTTAGAGTAGCACCTCTATACTAGTGGTCTAGAATCCTATTATAACTTAGTAGAAATATTGATATTCTAGCAAAAGATTGTTTTAATAAAAGCTAAATTCTACAAAGTAAAATGAAACTCCTGGGTGGATTGGTTTGATAGAGGAGGTCGGAGTTGAGTGGCTACTCAGGGCCATTTCTATTGTTTTACCTGAGTATGTGCACTTGTGGATTGCCACCCAGGGACAAATGGATTTAAAGTTACTCCAAGTGAAGATTGCTTCCAGTGCAGCCACTTGGTACTATGGCTCAGCCTTGACTAAGTAAGTTCTAGGAACCTGATTCCAGCAGTTCACAGCGAATGAATGTCTTGTATGAGTCTGCCAGAGGAACAGGGGACTGTTTCCCAAAGGTCTCGTCTCAATCTTCTCCTTTTTTTCACTAATGGGGTGTAGAGGATAGTTTGGGCTGATTGAGTCTTGTGGTGAACGTGCACAACCTCTCGAGAGTGTCAAAACTAAGTACTTAGCCGTGTCCCCGGTTACGGACAATTCTGAGCAGCTGATCAAGGACGTCAACGGAGGATCCCAACATGCAAACTTCTCAAATAATAGTTTGAAGGGTGAATAAGGGTTGATTAGAAGAAAAAAAATTCCAAAGAGTTAGGAAAAAGATGGCTTTATGCAAAATAGCCTTGAACTCCACCAGCCAAATATGCATATAGGTTATTAGAGTTATTCCACTAAGTGTCCACAGAGTGTCACTTGTCAGTTCCATTTTATATGGTTCTGACCCACCTTGTTGCAACATTTTTCCTGTTGCAGGATGTTCAGTCGATGAGTGAGGTTTCGTATAAGGTTTCGAGTCTGCAACCAACATGTTTTGCCTGTGGCACATGAGGATGATGGAGACTCACTGCTACTCTTATTTTCGTTGCTTTACTCTTTCAAAGCTAGCTTCGTTCTATGCAAATTGTAATGGATATTTTCCTAAGTACTGCATCCACGTGTAATAATTGATACTTTGTTGTGATATTTCATCTTAGACTGTGTGTGCAAACGAATCGATCCAGGGATTTGCACTATACACAGGGACTTGCCAATTTTTAAGTGCAGGTCCGCTACAAGAAAATAGAGGGAAGAACACCGGAAGTGTTCCGAGACATATCCGATGGAGTTCGGAGGGCGACGAAATAGTTTCCGGAGCTCGAATAAATTAAATAAAATGTATTTAATATTAATTAATGTAATTAATAATTAAATATATTTTTATTTATTTATTTTCAAATTTATTGGCAGCCCAACCTTAAATGGGCCTCTCCCATGAGGAGAGGGCCCATAAGGGGGGGGGGGGGGAGACGGACTTGATGACTCCCAAGTGCAGGAGATCAATTGTAGTACCTTTCGAATAGAAAAGGTTGTCGAACCCACGGGGAGCTGAAGGTATTGGTTATTAGAAATGATAAATAGACAATAAAAGATGCAAGTGTTTTTGGTATTTTCAATTGTATAATTGCAAGACAGTGACAATGCAGCAGGTAAATGGTAACAAGTAAAATCTCTCAAAGAGAGAGAAAGCCCAATCCTCTATGTGTAAGAGGACAAGCTCAAGTGATGTGTAACTTATATGTGGAAAACGTTGCCGAGGGCGGCATGGATATTGCTAGGCATATAGATTTATTAAACAACACGTTGAATATCTTGTCTAGTTTTAATCTTCTTCGGACGGAGCTATTATTAGGTACAGCTAAATAAATAGACTAAACCCTTATGATGGATCATGTGGCCAATTAAATGACAGCACAAGAATTATTAAGATATAAAATCCCACCATAGCATTACGCTCTAGGTCCCCGATACTAATACCCCGTAAAGTAACTTAATGATTCGGTCTCAGGCTTTCGTGTCCTCCCAAGTCTCCCTCATGCCATTACAGTACGGTGTTCTCCTATGAGCCCATATAGGTGAAGTGTTGTGCAGTCGACGTTCGCACAACACCATCATAGAATCACACAAGAAGATAAACACTAGACAAAATACCAACACATGTCATATATAAATCATTGCCAATTCATCCTATGCCCTCAGGAACATACGGGAACTACTCACAACGTGCAAACATGGTGATATTCAGTGGCATAAGTGGTACAACACAATCTGAAAATATAACTTCACCACCAAATAATGACAAGTACTCAATCACAAACATGAATAGTAGCACAAGACAAGTATCTAGGGTATAGCAACTCTCAAACTACGAGGGGGACGGAGTGGATCACGGAGATAATGATGGAGATGGTGCTGGTCTTGGTGATGGTGATGATGTAGATGCCTCCTCCCACGCCAAGGAGGAGAGGTGATGACGATGACGATGATTCCCCCTTCTCCGGAGCTCCGGAGCAGCAGGATCTGATCCCCTCGGAGGGAATCAGGAGTTTCGCCGCCGCCGCGACCTCGGATAGTCTCGTAAAAATTAGGGCGTTACTTTTCGGGCAAGACGGATACCTCGTTAAAAAGCCCTAGGCGAGGAAGTACCCGAGGCTCCATTTGGTGGGTCCCACGCGGTTAGGGAATCTGGCCGCGTGGGCCCACCCATTTTGGGCCTCGTGGCCTTCCTCGCTTGCTTCTTCTTCCCTCTGGTGTTCTCCCGAAGAAAAACCAGCTGTGCTATTTTCCTTTTATTAATTAGGCCTTCGTTGCTCCTGAAACAATAAAAACATGAAAAAGGAGGTTATCTGCCTCCCAGAAATTAAATACTAAAAATAGGGACTTTGTAGGAAAGTCCCCTAAATCATCTAAAACATGTAAAAACAATGATATACTAATGAAAATAACATCCTAATATGGTGGTATAGATGATGATATAAAATGCACGTATCAACTCCCCCAAGCTTAAACCCTTACTTGTCGTCAAGTAAGGACATAGATCATTACATGCATCGATGGACTTATGGTTGATAAATAAATACGAGCATTGTATCATCATCATATTCAATTGCAATGTAAGATTAATGAATTAAAACTCATACACATAAGGGCAGCATAAGTAGAAGCTCTAGCAATCACCCCTTACACTTTGAAAGCAAATAACCATTGTATGTTGGACAATTGAATCACACTATTTTTAACATGCTTTTGCTCTTATGGCTAGCATCATAATGTTTAATACTTTACTGAAGTTCAAAGACAAGATAAACTCTCATTGGATAACAAGTTAAAGAATACAAATGAAAAGACAGATATAAAATTATTTGCACCCTTGCTTCACTAGTAACTAGTGCAAACTTTAGTCATGGATGTTTCAATCAAGTTCTTATGCTCAAACAACCTTTATCTCACACTTTCCATGGCTAACCGAATCCTCGGGTGCCTTCCTTTCATACACTTTACAAGAGCATAAGTATTGACACATCCATGATCATTCATTTGCTCAAAAGATACTAGATTCTAACAAGAGTGTTTCATATCCTTTTCATTAACTATTCCCAACTTTTTATGCTACAAGACTATATCTCAACCTTAAACTTATTAATTCTCAAGTCATAATGAGTCACTCTTTTCTTATTTATATTGAGCTAGATTCTTCAATTGTCCAACATACTCAAGTTAATTAAATTCAAGGCAAGATGTGACTGAAACCTCTAAAATAAACCACGCTCATTTGCATGAGTGTTACCCATAAATCTCCAAACAAGAGAATCATGGATGACACCATACTTTAATATTCATTGATAAACCATAAGATAGAGATACATGATAATGCTCCATGAGCTCACACAAGGCTAAAAGAGATTGATAACTAAATGATAAAAGCAAAACACACCATGACTAGATAGATATGATAAACTAGTAAAGATAAAGACTAGGTGGAACTCCCCCAAGCTTGACGTTCTGCCAGTGCTTTCTCTGCTGCAGCCTCTTCTTTCTCATATTCTTCCTCCCATTCATCCCTCTTCCATGGGAAAGGCCTCCCATTGTAGAAGGAGTTAGGTGGATCATTATACATGAGGGTAGCAGCTGCTGCAATCTTCTTGAAGCGCTCTTCATACTCAAAGTTTTGATTTTCCACATCCCACAGTAGAGCTTGATGCTTGTCCAACTCAGATGTGACATGTAGATACCTCTTCTCAAGTCCTCCAGCCTCTCCTTGTACTCTTCAACCTTCTTCTCCAGCTCCAGGTTCATGAAGTGATGAGCATCAAGGCTGCGTTCAACAACAGTATTATACCTGAAGATCCTCTGTTCCAGGTCCTCCAGCCTCTCCTCCATCGTGCCAATGATCTTGGGAGCCTTCACCTCCTCTATGAGCATCGTGCCCTCCTTGAAGGACAAGGTCTTCATTGGTGCCATCACGGAGTTGAGGTAGCGGTTCACAACACCTCCATTGGGGAAGCTCTCCCCCTCATGATCGGATCCGGAGCTAGACATGGCTAAAACCCGACAGACAAAAACAGCAAAAGCAAAGAACGCTGGAAAGCTCTCGGTACGAGATTAGATTGACGAAACGGGGTTTATATTGACGGTTTTTAGGGCAAAACGAAGAGTCGGGGTCGAAAACGGGACGAATCGGGACTCCGAGGGGCAAAAGGAGTGGGCCCACGCGGTCAGGGAATCTGGCCGCGTGGGACCCCCTCTTTTCCCTCTCGAAGCTCCGTCACGTCCAATTTTCTTGTCCCACACGTTAATTTCCATAAAAAATGATGTTCGTAAAATATTACGCAATTCCGAGAAACTTCCCAGAGTAAAAGTTACCTTATATTGATTTTGGATTTCTGAAACGGCAAACTTCTTTGCAATTACCTCCTCCGGTGTCTGTAAAATGAATTCCTCCACCTTTCCAATGAAGCTTTTCTTGCAATATAATGTTTAAGGCGTTGTCCATTAACCACATGAGGTTTACCTTTCATATCACCATGAAGACGGATAGCTCCTGAACGGTATACTTCCTGTATCACTAATGGTCCCTGCCACTTTGAAGCTAACTTACCTGCAGAAAACTTGAAACGTGAGTTGTATAATAGCATTTGATCACCTACTTTGAATTCTTTCTTTTTAATTTTCTTGTCATGCCAAAACTTAACTTTTTCTTTAAACATCCTGGCACTTTCATAAGCTTCATTTCTCCATTCATCTAGTAGGTTTAAATCAAGAATTCTCTTCTCTCCAGCAGTTTTAAAATCAAAGTTCAATTGTTTAATAGCCCATCTAGCTTTATAAGGAGACATTCCCATAGGATTTTTAAAAGCAGTTCTATAAGCTCATAATGCATCGTTAATTTTAAGTGGCCAATCAGACCTAGACTTATTCACTGTCTTTTCCAAAATGAGTTTAATTTCCCTATTACTTAATTCAACTTGTCCACTAGTTTGGGGATGATAAGGTGATGCAATTCTATGGTTAACATCATATTTTGCCAAAGTTTTCCTAAGAATACCATGTAAGAAATGAGAACCACCATCAGTAATTAAGAACCTAGGAACACCAAACCTGGGGAAAATGATGTCCTGAAGCATCTTCATTGCCATGGCATGATCTGCACTTTTGGTTGGAATTGCTTCCACCCACTTTGTAACATAATCCACTGCAACCAAAATATGAGTATGCTTTGTCTTTGATTCGGGGAAAGGTCCCATAAAGTCAAAACCCCACACATCAAATGGTTCAAGTGGTAAGGAATAGTTCATCGGCATTTCATTTCCCCTACCAATATTTCCTACTCTTTGACATTTATCACAAGATTTAACATATTCAGCACAATCCTTAAATAAAGTAGGCCAATAAAAACCAGACTGTAATACCTTTGCACCAGTACGATCTCCTGCATGATGTCCTCCATAGGGACTGTCATGACAATCTCTTATAATAGCCTGTTGTTCATACTCAGGTACACAACGTCTAATAATACCATCCACACTCTTCTTATAAAGGTAAGGATCATCCCAAAAATAATGTCTAAGATCATAAAAGAATTTCTTTCTTTGTTGAGTAGTGAAGTGTGGAGGTAAAACTTTATCAACAATAAAATTTGCATAATTGGCAAACCATGGAGATGCAACTTTAGCACTAGAAACATTAACAATTGCAAGTTGTTCATTAACAAAGCTATCATTAATAGGAATAGGATCATCAGGTATATTTTCCATTCTAGAAAGATGATCAGCTACTTGACTACCTTCCCCTTTCCTATCAACAATGTGTAAATCAAATTCTTGCAATAGAAGTACCCATCTTATTAATCTAGGCTTAGCATCTTTCTTATGCATTAAGTATTTAATGGCAGAATGATCAGTATGCAATGTGACTTTTGAATCAGTAATATAAGGTCTAAACTTGTCACAAGCAAATAACACTGCTAAAAATTCTTTTTCAGTTGTGGCATAATTCCTTTGAGCAGCATCAAGTGTTCTACTAGCATAATAAATGGCATTCAGTTTCTTATTAACACGTTGGCCCAAAACAGCCCCAACCGCATAATCACTAGCATCACACATAATTTCAAAAGGTAATTTCCAATTAGGAGGTTGAATAATAGGAGCACTTATTAAAGCATTCTTCAAAATATTAAAGGACTCAATGTAATCATCATTAAAAGAGAAAGGAACATCCTTTTGCAAAAGATTGGTTAGGGGTTTTGATATTTTGGAGAAATCTTTAATAAACCTACGATAAAAACCTGCATGCCCAAGAAAACTTCTTATACCTTTGAGATCCCTTGGAATGGCAGCTTTTGAATAGCTTCTATCTTTGCTGGGTCAACTTCTATTCCATTCCCAGAAATCTTATGCCCAAGAACAATACCTTCAGTAACCATGAAGTGACACTTCTCCCAGTTTAAAACTAAGTGTTGGTCTTCACAACGCTGCAAAACTTTGTTAAGGTTGAACAAGCAATTATCGAAGGAAGTACCATACACAGAAAAATCATCCATAAAGACTTCAGTATCTTTTCAATATAATCAGCAAATATAGCATTCATGCATCTTTGAAAAGTACCAGGAGCATTGCACAAACCGAATGGCATTCTCCTATAAGCAAATGTACCAAATGGACATGTAAAACTGGTTTTCTCTTGATCATCTTTATGAACAGGAATTTGGGAGAAACCTGAATAACCATCTAAATAACAAAAGTGAGATTGTTTAGATAACCTTTCTAACATTTGATCAATAAATGGCAATGGGTAATGATCTTTACGAGTTGCTTTATTTAACTTTCTGAAATCAATACACATCCTATAACCAACAACAGTACGTTGAGCCACAAGTTCATCCTCATCATTTGGAACAACAGTCATTCCACCCTTTTTAGGAACACAATGAACTGGACTAACCCACTTACTATCAGCTATGGGATAAATGATACCAGCTTCAATAAGTCTTATTACCTCTTTCCTTACCACTTCCTTCATTTTTGGATGGAGACGGCGTTGATAATCAACAACAGGTTTTGCATCCTCTTCCAAATTAATTTTATGCATGCATAGAGCTAGGCTTATACCTTTAAGATCATCAAGAGAGTATCCAATGGCTGGTCGGTGAGCTTTAAGCACATCAAGTAATTTCTCTTCTTTTTCAGCTGAAAGGTTAGCACTAATAATGACAGGATATATCCTCTTCTCATCCAAATATGCATATTTCAGATTTGTAGGCAAGGGCTTTAATTCAAAGCTAGGATCCCCTTTAGGTGGTGGTAGCACTCCTAAATTATCGGATGGGATATGCAATTGTAATTGTGGTGGTTGTTGCCATAATATTTGTTCTAAAGCATCCTTTTCCTCATCATTAAATGGTTCATCTTGATTAAGCATATAACATTCTACAACATCTGTTGAAGCTACAGCTACATGTGCAAGAGTTTCAATTATATCTTCAGAATGGCTCTTTCACAACATGTTTATCAGCAAATTTGGAAAAATTGAACTCAAGTTTTTCACCAGCACATTTAATAAACACTTTCTCTTTAGGCAAATTAATTTCAGCACCAACAGTGTTTGAGAAAGGTCTACCAAAAATGATAGGAAAAAAAGAATCTTGACGATAACCAAGCACAATAAAATCAGCAGGATATTTTATTGAGTGTGGATTTTTGGTCGCCCGTTGGCTATACCACCCCGCTCACTACCGTCGGATGACGAAATGGAGATTCGTTCTGCAGCATCGGTGATCCCACAGAGCATAGTTAAAATTCCGAAATTCACGTAAACGGCTTGCCTAAATGTCTGTGATTCTGATTTTCTACTGTGTCAGAATTGTCGGACCCTAATTTGTACATATTTTAATGTCTCTGTGCAGTCTGACAATTCTGCAGTCTAAAACACGCATGCATGTGCTGATTTTCATCCGGGAAAATAGGGAGCAGCATCTTCAATGATGCACAGAGCTGACTGAACCATGCCGTTGGACGCGGTTGCAGAAACATATCTTTGTTATTTGCATACAAAATAGGATCAATATGAAATTACAAAAAGTAAATCTTTTTCTTACGTACATCATCCACAGATGTTCAGCGACATGGACTGTTGTTTCATTTGTTCATATGAACGGGTGGAATTAAGGACTGAGATTTGACTTTGATGTCACATCGAAAGACCGGAAATAGAGAGTGTCATGCAGTGTCAAACCCGACATGCGAAATAAGACTGCCATGCACTTAATTTTTTACCTACACAATGACCATGCATGCCTTCGTTCTCTCTTTCTTGTCATTGATTCCGGCTGTGCAGAACGCATCCATGCATGGTGGCTGCCATGATGGGTCAGTGCACCAGTTAGTTTGCAGAAGCTAGGCTAATTAAGAAAATGACTATGGAGACCTGTCCCGAATCTTAATGATTGATCGAACGTCAAGTAGAGGGGTGGTATAGCCAACGGGCGGTCACAGCACATTTCCGTTTTATTTTGTCAATCAATACTTCAACATCTCTAATAATTCCAAATGGACTAATATAATCTTTATTAGCAAGTTGAATTGTCATACCTGTCTCTTCCATAATGATAGGATCAATATTCGGCTTGATTTCAAGATACAAAGAATATGGAATGACACTAATGCTTGCTCCAATATCACATAAGCCATGATAACTAGAAGTCCCAATAGTGCATGATATAACAGGCTTACCAACCTTGGCTGAATTGCCTTTAACAACATTAGTAGCATCTTCACATAGATAAACATTAACAAGATCTTCTTCATTTAATTGTTTGATAATAGAGATTTGACTGTTGACTTCCATCTGTTCATAAGGCTGAGATCTTCTTCTTTTACTCTTGTTAGAAACAGCAATAAGTAAATTTTCCTTGACTTGGTTTGGATATGGTGGTGCCTCAACATACTCCTCAATTGTCAAGGATGACACTGGTTCTGCCTATTTAATAACTTTGGGTACAACAATAGATTGTTTAACAGGTTCAACATAAGCTTCAAACCCAGTTTTAGGAATACCAATATGATTAGCAAAAGATTTAGCTACCTTAATTATAACATAAGGATCAAGATCAAAAGTATCACTCAGATTTTTAAACAATGTAGAAGTAGAGAAATTCTCTACACATGAATACTCATAGTCCAGATAGGGCTCATTACCTTTATCAAGATCCCAATGACCAGTATTCTCAGAAATAGTCTCCAATAAATTCCATGCTTCTTCTTCAGTATTATTTGTAAAGCTTCCACTAGATGAATTATCCAGAAATTCCTTTTGTTGCCTTGGTAGCCTCACATAAAAGTTTATCAGAATAATTTTCCTTGTAAAATCATGACAAGGATTCTTGCGGAGGAGTTCCTTTAACCTCCCGCAAGCTTGAGTAATACTTTCTCCCAGATGTGGCCAGAAATTGAATATATAGCAGCGGTTCTCATAAGCTTCTCTAGGAGTAAAATACTTAAGAAAGAAAACCTTCCTCAAAATACTCCAGTCCATAGTGACTTCTTCATCCCCTGTACCAAATACAACCTGAACCAAATACGAGCATTACCAGATAAAGACAGATATAACAGCTTCCTTTTTACCTGATCTTCAGAAATACCAGGAAGTCTAAATAAACCACATATCGCCTCAATTGTTTCCATGTGTTCACATGCAGATTTAGTTCCATCCCCTGTAAATGGATTTTTCATAACTCTTTTAACATGACCAACGGGAATTTTATATCACACTTTACGTATCTCAGGCACAGTAGTTTCAACAGTTTTAGGAGCATAAGCACTTTCATATAGTGCAAGATGCAGCGAGGCATGATTCATAAATGCCATAATAGCAATGAGATAAAACAGTAAATAAAATTCACCTTTCAAGTTTCCTTACCAAACTTCTTACCAATAGCGCTACGCTCCCCAGCAACGGCGCCAGAAAAGTATCTTGATGACTCTCAAGTGCAGGAGATCAATTGTAGTACCTTTCGAATAGAAAAGGATGTCGAACCCACGAGGAGCTGAAGGTATTGGTTATTAGAAATGATAAATAGACAATAAAAGATGCAAGTGTTTTTGGTATTTTCGATTGTATAATTGCAAGACAGTGACAATGCAGCAGGTAAATGGTAACAAGTAAAAGCTCTCAAAGGGAGAGAAAGCCCAATCCTCTATGTGTAAGAGGACAAGCTCAAGTGATGTGTAACTTATATGTGAAAAACGTTCCCGAGGACGGCATGGATATTGCTAGGCATATAGATTTATTAAACAACACGTTGAATATCTTGTCTAGTTTTAATCTTCTTCGGACGGAGCTGTTATTAGGTATAGCTAAATAAATAGACTAAACCCCTTATGATGGATCATGTGGCCAATTAAATGACAGCACAAGAATTATTAAGATATAAAATCCCACCATAGCATTACGCTCTAGGTCCCCGATACTAATACCCCGTAAAGTAACATAATGATTCGGTCTCAGGCTTTCGCGTCCTCCCAAGTCTCCCTCACGCCATTACACTACGGTGTTCTCCTATGATTCCATATAGGTGAAGTGTTGTGCAGTCGACGTTCGCACAACACCATCATAGAATCACACAAAAAGATAAATACTAGACAAAATACCAACACATGTCATATATAAATCATTGCCAATTCATCCTATGCCCTCAGGAACATACGGGAACTACTCACAACGTGCAAACATGGTGATATTCAGTGGCATAAGTGGTACAACACAATCTGAAAATATAACTGCACCACCAAATAATGACAAGTACTCAATCACAAACATGAATAGTAGCACAAGACAAGTATCTAGGGTATAGCAACTCTCAAACTACGAGGGGGACGGAGTGGATCACGAAGATGATGATGGAGATGGTGCTGGTCTTGGTGATGGTGACGATGTAGAGGCCTCCTCCCACGCCAAGGAGGAGAGGTGATGAAGATGACGATGATTCCCCCCCTTCTCCGGAGCTCTGGAGCAGCAGGATCTGATCCCCCTCGGAGGGAATCAGGAGTTTCGCCGCCGCCGCGACCTCGGATAGTCTCGTAAAAATTAGGGGGTTACTTTTCGGGCGAGACGGAGACCTCGTTAAAAAGCCCCAGGCGAGGAAGTGCACGAGGCTCCATTTGGTGGGTCCCACGCGGTCAGGGAGTCTGGCCACGTGGGCCCACCCATTTTGGGCCTCGTGGCCTTCCTCGCTTGTTTCTTCTTGCCTCTGGTGTTCTCCCGAAGAAAAACTAGCTGTGCAATTTTCCTTTTATTAATTGGGCCTTCGTAGCTCCTGAAACAATAAAAACATGAAAAAGGAGGTTTTCTGCCTCCCAGAAATTAAATACTAAAAATAGGGACTTTGTAGGAAAGTCCCCTAAATCATATAAAACATGTAAAAGCAATGATATAGTAATGCAAATAACATCCTAATATGGTGGTATAAGTGGTATAGATGATGATATAAAATGCACGTATCAGGACTTCCCCCCAAAGGAGGCACACCAAGGGAGGAGGGGTCGCCCTCACCCCTCCTCCTCCACCTATATAAGGAGGTGCCCTATGCCTTGGAAATTCACTCAATTCTCTCTCTCTCATCCGTTTAGACGTGACTCCGCAAATAGAGTTGCGCACGGGTTGAGGTTTTCTCCACCATATGCACATCGCCGTGCTATCGGGTTGAGGTCCAAGTCTTCCGCTTCCGCTGCTCGGCTGGATCGGAGCCCGGAGGTCATCGTCTACACCGTATGTGTGTAAAGCTACGAGGTGCCACACTTGAGGCACTTGGAGAGGTTCGTCTACGCGACCTTGAGGTCGGCTACGGCGCCACCATCGTCTTTGCCGCCCATCTTCATCACGCGTCGTCATCGAAACCGATCTTTTGATCATCGACGCTTACAGTCTACAAGGGTATGTACACCGTTCCCTCCCTTACTTTATATCTGCATAGTAATAGATCCTGGCTTTTTGTAACATCCCAAGTTTTTTTTCAAAAAGTTGAAAAATCAGAAAAACTTAAAACTTTTGAAAACTATTATGTATTTTGCTTTGAAAAGAAAAATCATGCATGCATTCATCAACTCATATAGCATTGCTTGCATTTGGATATTTCAAAAGTGGGAATTATAATTCCACTTGAAAACATATTTAAGAAAATATATTAAAAGGACTATCTATGTCCAATATATTATTTTGAAGTATTGTGGTATACTCCTTTGTGTTAAATTTTGGTTGTGAATTGTTTGTATGTTTTGGGAAATATTCTATTACTTACCTATTCTTTATTTTCAAGTTTTATAGTTTTGTTTTGAAAGAAAATATTTATTTGGATTTTAAAAAGAGTTTTGAATCCATTTTGATTTATCAAACTCTTTATAGACAAAATGATTTGGTGCAAAATTATCTTATTGAGTGATATGGGATATTATTGCCCATATTTTGCTATGGATTTTAAATCTAAGTTCAAAAGAATTGTTATAAATCCTATTTATAAAATTTAACATAAAGATCTAATTAAACCTTTATGCAATATTTGAATTTCAAATTTTGAAAAGTTTGGAAAATTATTTTTGAAAGTTTTAATGGAAAGGTTTTGATTTTACAAAACTATAGAAATTGGTTTGATTCGATTCCGATTCCGAAATCAAAAGTTATAAAGAAAACTAGAAAAGAATAAAGAAAAAGAAGAAGAAAAAAAAAACAAACGAAACGGGCCAACCGGCCGGCCCAACAAGAAACAAACCAGCCCAGCCTTTTCTCTTTTGTTCTCCCCGCGTGCGCGGCCCAGTTCCAGCCCAACAGCAGCCCGCGCCAGCTTCCCTCTCTCTCTGTCAATGACAGGTGGGCCCCACCAGTGATGCAAGCGGTGACGTCACCGTCTTCAACGTCGTGCGCAAGAAGAACTCCCCGAACCCTAGCACCAAATCCGCTCCGGATTCGTCGCGTTTAAACGGATTTTATCCGATCTCTTCTGCCCCATATAAACCCCGCTCCCTCCTCTCTCTTTTGCCCCAAGAATCACCGCCGGAGAGCCCCCAGGCTGCGAGATCTCGAGCTTGAAAATCCGCCACGGCCGCCGGCGAACTCCATCGATCCCGGCGAGTACAGGACACCCCGAGCCCTACCATCTATCTCTTTCTTCTTATTTCATCGCTGCGCATCGATCTGACCCTGTCCCGCATTTTTGCGTGCATCAGAACGTCGTATCCATCCTCGACAGGAGCTTGCCGCCGCTTCCTCGACTCCGGCGAGCAATCCTGGGCCAGCCGGAGCACCCCGACACCGCCAGCTTCGTCATCGTCTCCGCCACGCCTTTCTGCATCCGTAGGTATAAGACACGCATCCCCGCTCTCTCTGTAGCGCTAGAACACCAACTCCGGCGATGGCGCCACCGTAGATTAGGGTCGCCGGAGTTACGCCGGCCAGCTGCGCCGCTCGATTTAGGTCCAGGCGATCTGGATCGTTGGATCTAGATCCAACGGATCCTGTTAGATGCCAGCGCGAAGGTGTACCAGCGAATGAGGAGACGCCACGTCATCGTCCAGTCAGCGCCACGTCGAAGCCTCATCAGCGCCACGTCAGCCAGTCAACGCCACGTCAGCGCCAGCTCGGAGGGGATTTTTGTTATTTAGCAGTTTTGCAGAAAAGACCCTAGAACTTAAATCTATCATTAATTTTTATTGGTTTGGCCAAATTTTACAAATAAAATATTTTTGGAAAGCTTATGACACGTAGAAACTTTTGGCATAGTTAATTTTATGTTTTGCCGAATTAATTTTGTTTATTTTCAAAAGTGGCTTTATTAGTATTTTGAACATAACTTGTTTTTAAAAATTGATTTTGGAATAATTCCAATTGGTATATTTTTGTTTAGTTAATATTTGGCCGTAGGATTACTCTATTATTTTTGTAAAAGTATTTTTCTTTGTTTTTCGTAATTAATATGAATTAAATGCTTTTAGGTGGTATTTTAATAATTAAAATTGATTAAAATTAATTTTCTTCATATTTTCGACTAATAAAATGACTTAGTCATATTTTGATCACTTTAGTTACAAAAGTACTTAGAAATAATATGCCTCTCCAAACAAAGTAATTTTTCTGCCTTAGAAAAATATTTAACAAAATTGTGACAATACTTTTCCTTAGAAAATTCTAGCACCTCTTAGTTTCGTTAACTTTTCCTTAGAAATTATTTGGGCTTATTGTTTGACCTTTGGTCCTCAGTTATTTTGGACCATCTTACTTGCTTGCATTCCTTAGAGTAATTTTCATGGCATGGCATGCATATTAAGTCCTTAGTATTATTTTTGTACAACACACATGATATTCCTCCTTAGAAATTTTGAGGATGCATGTTAGTGGTTTTGACTAAGTTAGAAATCATGAAGGACCAATGAAGAAGGCAATTGTCATCCTTAGGAAATTTTCAACATGAAGCTATAAGAACAATGAAGGACTTAGCAAGAGAACAAGACTCCAGAAGCATCTCCAAGAAGAAAAGTACTTAGAAGAAATCAAGAGGAAGTTCATGAAGACCAACCAGCTACAATTTCTAAGTCTTTCTTCCAATTCTCTCTTTCCTTCTCACTATCTTAACCTTCATGGTGGCTAAGTAATATTCAAGAACAACCAGCTGCCAACATCATCAAGTCATCAGAATCAACAAGTCCACAAATGCGCAATGAAGTCATCACATCAAGTAAAACTACAAGGAAGCAAAGAGAAGAATTTTAGAAGACCAATTACTTCTTTTCTTTCTATCTTCTTTCTTTCTATTTGTCTCACTTTGGACATAGACCAAATCCTAGGTGTTTAAGATTAAGTCCCTAACAGTGCTAATTGAAGACCATTGAAGAACAATGAAGCTACAAAGGGGTTGAAGATTAATTGAAGACCAAACTTGTGAAGACTTAGAACAGCCTTACAACTTTTGTCAAGTTGTTTGACCAAGTTTACTTTGAGCTTGACCTTGCCTTAGCCATTTGGATTAAGTTAGTTTATGTCTCCTTCCTTAATTATTTGCTTGTCTTGCATACCATAACTCTTTGTATCATCCTGCATCGCATGCACATCATATTTTTCTAAGTGTTGCATTTATGATTGTATGTTTATTTGTGGTTTGTTTGACTTGTTAGAAATTCCGAAGAGAGACGAAGGTGGTTGCAACTGCTACACCTGTACTTCTGTTTGCCAAGGCAAGTGGCACACCCCCATGAAGTTTTCCTAAGTATTTTATCTGCATTACTTAGTGTATTTCTTATATGCATGTGTTGGATAGTATTATAGCTATATACTAAACCCACCATACCTTTACACTAGTTGTGTCTAGAATCCTTTCTGATAACTTAGTAGATTATTGGATGCTATGCAAATGTGTTTACTCTAAAGCTAAATTCTACTAAGTAATTTATCACCTGGGTGGACTTGGTTATGAAAAGATGATGGAAAGGTTGAGTGTCATCTCTTAGGGGTGACCTCTAAGGGATGGTCACTTGTGGTTGCCACCCAGGGTATTAAGGGGCCAATGTTTTCTCTAAGTGAAGATTGCTTACCGTGCAACCATTAGTCATATGGGCTCTGACTTGATGGATTAAGTTGCGTGGACTCGTCCCGTCTTGACAGGGGTGGTAGATGGTTAGAATGGGAACGGGTCAAGGCGGCATGGGATGAGGAAATGCTTCTGAAAAGTCTTGTCTCAACTCTCTCCTTTTCCTTAGCACAAATTGAGTGCTTGAGGATAGTTTGGGTTTGTTGGGTCTAATGGTGAAAGTGCACAACCTCTGCAGAGTTTAAAAACTAAGTACTTAGCCGTGTCCCCGGTTACGGACAATTTGAGCAGCTGATCAAGGATTCAACGGAGGCTTCATCATTCCAATTTCGAAAGTAAAACTTGATAGTGAACAAGGGTAGATGAGACTATGGTCTTATACCATATCGTCTCCAACTTTTGAAGAAAATGTTTTACAAAGTGTTAGGCAAAATTGGCTTTTATGCAAAATAGCCTTGAACTCCACCAGCCAAGATATGCATATAGGTTATAGGGTTATTCCATTAAGTGTCCACATAGTGTCACTTGCCAGATCCATTTTTAATGGTATCTGACCCACTCTGTTGCAAAATTTTATTTGTTGCAGATTGTTCTGACGACGAGTGAGTTTTCGTTAAGGTTTCGAGTCTGCAACCAACATGTTTTCGCCTGTGGCACATGCAAAGGATGAGGACTCCATGAAGAATAAATTTTCTGCTGCTTTACTCTATCAAGCTAGCTTTATGCTATGCAAGTTGTAATGAACTTTATTTTACCAAGTCTGGATCATTCGTGTAATAATGATACAATGTTGTGATATTCGTCTTAAACTGTGTGTGCAAATGAAACGATCCAGGGTTTGCACTATACACAGGGATCTTGCCAATTTTCTAAGTGCAGGTCCGCTACAGATGGTATCAGAGCACTGTGTTGCCTGTAGGTTCGAAACCCTGAGTTTGGTTAGAAATAAGAAAGCCCATAGGACAAAAAAAATATTTGCTCGCATCACAACTTTTCTACTATCATTCTTGTAACTTCTTAACTAATTGCTTTCTAAATGTCTTCTCTTATTTATAGATGTCCCGCCTTATTGAATCTCTCAAGAAAGGTCCAGCAATGACCATGACCTTGGAATGTGAGACTGAGTTTCCAAAAGCTTTGAAGAACCTCATGTTGAGCATGGGATTGGAAGGAGCAGCAGTCTACAAAGGATTCCCTTTCATAGGTGAAGGTCAAGAGTACTGGTGGGTGCAACTCCATATATACAAGAGCAAAGAAGATGACCACAAGACAAAAGGTTGCTGCATGTTCACAAACCCAATACTACACACATCATTCTTTGATTCAGCAAGAAGTGCAGCATGGGAGGCCATCAAGTACCTTGGAGGAAGACTTCGATTTAGACTTCACAACACCCAGAAGTACCTTGATGAACTCAAGGATATTGAGGAGGAGCTCGATGCACGCAGGAAGGAGATAGATTAGACCCCCTTATGTATTAGAATAATGAGACCATGTTGATGTATTGACCTATCAAATTGTGGTATGGCAGTACTATCGCATTTGTTTCTCCATATCCTTAGTATACTTTGATCCAAAAACGACTAGATTTGTTTTTTTTTTACGATTGTGGTTGACTGTGTTATTTGCTTGTATGGGTAGGATTGTTTCTCCTGGATCTGTCTATCTTTTACTCATCCCTGCTAAACCCAAACAGATGTCTCGCCAAAACACCGACTATGACGAGATGACAGTAGCAATTGAACTATTAGAGGCTCAGAAGCATTTGATGCAACTCATGGCCCAAAAACAGATCAACAACCGCAACAAAGAGTTACCACAGGGAATGCAACAACTGTTGGATAGCCAGACCCACATTGTGCGGATGATGTCGCAAAATAGGGCCAGTAGTAATGTCAACACAACTCCAATTGACATTGGTAACAAGGAATCCAAAGGAAGTACCTGGACTAAAACTTCAGCCTGCAAATCATGTGGAGAAAGAGGACACACATCCAAGGAATGTCATGATAAGTGGCCCCATGGTGCTGCAAGACGTCAAGATGAAGGATGTTCCACAACCCAAATTACTTGCTTTTTGTGTGAAGCAACAAACCACATTCCAACACAGTGTCAACTCTATCCCATAGTGCAGCAAGTTAGGCAGCAAGTACAAGAGGGGATGCAACATACTCTCAGGAAGACCTTGGAAGCAGAAGAATCAGAGAAGAAACTCCAAAAAAAACCCCTCAAGAGAGACATTAGTCAAGTGATGTGCTTCAAATGCAAGAACACAGGGCACTATGCCAATAACTGCCCCGAGAAGATGAATGATGCCAGACTCAGAACTCACCTCCACACTTCGAAGGTCACCACTAAATGTTGTTACTCATGTGAAGAGGAAGGTCATTTCTCTCGAGATTGTCCCATCAAGCGAACCAGATCGTCAGCCTTTGTGATAGAATATGATAAACAAGAGATAGAGGACCTTTTAGCACTACAAAGACCTAAAAGGAACAGAAAGCGGAGTTACAATAAACATCTTTCTGAGCCTTCATTCAAAAGGTACATTACTCCTGATGTGAACCATGTTCACAAATATGAGAATCACCACGGTGGAGGAAGTCACCTCAAGCCGCTTGATCACAATGGTGGATTCAGAAGCAATGGAGACCACAAGGGAAATGGACATGCTGGCCATAACCATAATAATGGACAGCACCGCCCAAATTCCGAGCTCAAGAGCGATATCAGCCAAGTGCTTTGCTACAAGTGCAGTAACAAGGGCCATTATGCCAATAAGTGCCCAGAAAAGGAAAAGACAGAAGAAACAACCAAGTCAAACCCTTTTGGTAAAGGATATGTGAACCACGCCAATGTGGAAGAGGTGATTGAGGAACCTAGCATGGTGAACGGTACGCTCTCAATCAAGGTTGCACCTTGAAGTTCGACTACCAACAAAATTTCTTTTAAGGGTGGTAGCCACCGAGTTATCCCAGTCACAACCTTTTGCTAGCCTTCCTGAATCTCGGGACGAGATTCCTATTAAGGGTGGTAGTATGTAACATCCCAAGTTTTTTTCAAAAAGTTGAAAAATCAGAAAAACTTAAAACTTTTGAAAACTATTATGTATTTTGCTTTGAAAAGAAAAATCATGCATGCATTCATCAACTCATATAGCATTGCTTGCATTTGGATATTTCAAAAGTGGGAATTATAATTCCACTTGAAAACATATTTAAGAAAATATATTAAAAGGACTATCTATGTCCAATATATTATTTTGAAGTATTGTGGTATACTCCTTTGTGTTAAATTTTGGTTGTGAATTGTTTGTATGTTTTGGGAAATATTCTATTACTTACCTATTCTTTATTTTCAAGTTTTATAGTTTTGTTTTGAAAGAAAATATTTATTTGGATTTTAAAAAGAGTTTTGAATCCATTTTGATTTATCAAACTCTTTATAGACAAAATGATTTGGTGCAAAATTATCTTATTGAGTGATATGGGATATTATTGCCCATATTTTGCTATGGATTTTAAATCTAAGTTCAAAAGAATTGTTATAAATCCTATTTATAAAATTTAACATAAATATCTAATTAAACCTTTATGCAATACTTGAATTTCAAATTTTGAAAAGTTTGGAAAATTATTTTTGAAAGTTTTAATGGAAAGGTTTTGATTTTACAAAACTATAGAAATTGGTTTGATTCGATTCCGATTCCAAAATCAAAAGTTATAAAGAAAACTTGAAAAGAATAAAGAAAAAGAAGAAGAAAAAAAAAACAAACGAAACGGGCCAACCGGCCGGCCCAACAAGAAACAAACCAGCCCAGCCTTTTCTCTTTTGTTCTCCCCGCGTGCGCGGCCCAGTTCCAGCCCAACAGCAGCCCGCGCCAGCTTCCCTCTCTCTCTGTCAATGACAGGTGGGCCCCACCAGTGACGCAAGCGGTGACGTCACCGTCTTCAACGTCGTGCGCAAGAAGAACTCCCCGAACCCTAGCACCAAATCCGCTCCGGATTCGTCGCGTTTAAACGGATTTTATCCGATCTCTTCTGCCCCATATAAACCCCGCTCCCTCCTCTCTCTTTTGCCCCAAGAATCACCGCCGGAGAGCCCCCAGGCTGCGAGATCTCGAGCTTGAAAATCCGCCACGGCCGCCGGCGAACTCCATCGATCCCGGCGAGTACAGGACACCCCGAGCCCTACCATCTATCTCTTTCTTCTTATTTCATCGCTGCGCATCGATCTGACCCTGTCCCGCATTTTTGCGTGCATCAGAACGTCATATCCATCCTCGACAGGAGCTCGCCGCCGCTTCCTCGACTCCGGCGAGCAATCCTGGGCCAGCCGGAGCACCCCGACACCGCCAGCTTCGTCATCGTCTCCGCCACGCCTTTCTGCATCCGTAGGTATAAGACACGCATCCCCGCTCTCTCTGTAGCGCTAGAACACCAACTCCGGCGATGGCGCCACCGTAGATTAGGGTCGCCGGAGTTACGCCGGCCAGCTGCGCCGCTCGATTTAGGTCCAGGCGATCTGGATCGTTGGATCTAGATCCAACGGATCCTGTTAGATGCCAGTGCGAAGGTGTACCAGCGAATGAGGAGACGCCATGTCATCGTCCAGTCAGCGCCACGTCGAAGCCTCGTCAGCGCCACGTCAGCCAGTCAACGCCACGTCAGCGCCAGCTCGGAGGGGATTTTTGTTATTTAGCAGTTTTGCAGAAAAGACCCTAGAACTTAAATCTATCATTAATTTTTATTGGTTTGGCCAAATTTTACAAATAAAATATTTTTGGAAAGCTTATGACACGTAGAAACTTTTGGCATAGTTAATTTTTTGTTTTGCCGAATTAATTTTGTTTATTTTCAAAAGTGGCTTTATTAGTATTTTGAACATAACTTGTTTTTAAAAATTGATTTTGGAATAATTCCAATTGGTATATTTTTGTTTAGTTAATATTTGGCCGTAGGATTACTCTATTATTTTTGTAAAAGTATTTTTCTTTGTTTTTCGTAATTAATATGAATTAAATGCTTTTAGGTGTTATTTTAATAATTAAAATTGATTAAAATTAATTTTCTTCATATTTTCGACTAATAAAATGACTTAGTCATATTTTGATCACTTTAGTTACAAAAATACTTAGAAATAATATGCCTCTCCAAACAAAGTAATTTTTCTGCCTTAGAAAAATATTTAACAAAATTGTGACAATACTTTTCCTTAGAAAATTCTAGCACCTCTTAGTTTCGTTAACTTTTCCTTAGAAATTATTTGGGCTTATTGTTTGACCTTTGGTCCTCAGTTATTTTGGACCATCTTACTTGCTTGCATTCCTTAGAGTAATTTTCATGGCATGGCATGGCATGCATATTAAGTCCTTAGTATTATTTTTGTACAACACACATGATATTCCTCCTTAGAAATTTTGAGGATGCATGTTAGTGGTTTTGACTAAGTTAGAAATCATGAAGGACCAATGAAGAAGGCAATTGTCATCCTTAGGAAATTTTCAACATGAAGCTAGAAGAACAATGAAGGACTTAGCAAGAGAACAAGACTCCAGAAGCATCTCCAAGAAGAAAAGTACTTAGAAGAAATCAAGAGGAAGTTCATGAAGACCAACCAGCTACAATTTCTAAGTCTTTCTTCCAATTCTCTCTTTACTTCTCACTATCTTAACCTTCATGGTGGCTAAGTAATATTCAAGATCAACCAGCTGCCAACATCATCAAGTCATCAGAATCAACAAGTCCACAAATGCGCAATGAAGTCATCACATCAAGTAAAACTACAAGGAAGCAAAGAGAAGAATTTTAGAAGACCAATTACTTCTTTTCTTTCTATCTTCTTTCTTTCTATTTGTCTCACTTTGGACATAGACCAAATCCTAGGTGTTTAAGATTAAGTCCCTAACAGTGCTAATTGAAGACCATTGAAGAACAATGAAGCTACAAAGGGGTTGAAGATTAATTGAAGACCAAACTTGTGAAGACTTAGAACAGCCTTACAACTTTTGTCAAGTTGTTTGACCAAGTTTACTTTGAGCTTGACCTTGCCTTAGCCATTTGGATTAAGTTAGTTTATGTCTCCTTCCTTAATTATTTGCTTGTCTTGCATACCATAACTCTTTGTATCATCCTGCATCGCATGCACATCATATTTTTCTAAGTGTTGCATTTATGATTGTATGTTTATTTGTGGTTTGTTTGACTTGTTAGAAATTCCGAAGAGAGACGAAGGTGGTTGCAACTGCTACACCTGTACTTCTGTTTGCCAAGGCAAGTGGCACACCCCCATGAAGTTTTCCTAAGTATTTTATCTGCATTACTTAGTGTATTTCTTATATGCATGTGTTGGATAGTATTATAGCTATATACTAAACCCACCATACCTTTACACTAGTTGTGTCTAGAATCCTTTCTGATAACTTAGTAGATTATTGGATGCTATGCAAATGTGTTTACTCTAAAGCTAAATTCTACTAAGTAATTTATCACCTGGGTGGACTTGGTTATGAAAAGATGATGGAAAGGTTGAGTGTCATCTCTTAGGGGTGACCTCTAAGGGATGGTCACTTGTGGTTGCCACCCAGGGTATTAAGGGGCCAATGTTTTCTCTAAGTGAAGATTGCTTACCGTGCAACCATTAGTCATATGGGCTCTGACTTGATGGATTAAGTTGCGTGGACTCGTCCCGTCTTGACAGGGGTGGTAGATGGTTAGAATGGGAACGGGTCAAGGCGGCATGGGATGAGGAAATGCTTCTGAAAAGTCTCGTCTCAACTCTCTCCTTTTCCTTAGCACAAATTGAGTGCTTGAGGATAGTTTGGGTTTGTTGGGTCTAATGGTGAAAGTGCACAACCTCTGCAGAGTTTAAAAACTAAGTACTTAGCCGTGTCCCCGGTTACGGACAATTTGAGCAGTTGATCAAGGATTCAACGGAGGCTTCATCATTCCAATTTCGAAAGTAAAACTTGATGGTGAACAAGGGTAGATGAGACTATGGTCTTATACCATATCGTCTCCAACTTTTGAAGAAAATGTTTTACAAAGTGTTAGGCAAAATTGGCTTTTATGCAAAATAGCCTTGAACTCCACCAGCCAAGATATGCATATAGGTTATAGGGTTATTCCATTAAGTGTCCACATAGTGTCACTTGCCAGATCCATTTTTAATGGTATCTGACCCACTCTGTTGCAAAATTTTATTTGTTGCAGATTGTTCTGACGACGAGTGAGTTTTCGTTAAGGTTTTGAGTCTGCAACCAACATGTTTTCGCCTGTGGCACATGCAAAGGATGAGGACTCCATGAAAAATAAATTTTCCGCTGCTTTACTCTATCAAGCTAGCTTTATGCTATGCAAGTTGTAATGAACTTTATTTTACCAAGTCTGGATCATTCGTGTAATAATGATACAATGTTGTGATATTCATCTTAAACTGTGTGTGCAAATGAAACGATACAGGGGTTTGCACTATACACAGGGATCTTGCCAATTTTCTAAGTGCAGGTCCGCTACACTTTTTTTGGTTATCGTTGTTAGGAAATTTTTTATTTTCTGCCTACAATCCCATTCAGTGATATCAGAGCCGATCTATGCGTAGATATAGTTGTACGGTTTTAGAACTCATGTTGAATATGAGGGCATCGTTCTTATAGTTGCTATCCTCTAGCGTGCACTTGCTTTTGCCGGCGGCATTGCGTTGATGAAGCGGCCCGGACCGACTTTACGCGTACGCTTACGCGAGACTGGTTCCACAACTGACATATGACTTGTTCCATATATGTGGCTGGCGGGTGTCTGTCTCTCTCGCAATAGTTGGCATTGCATTTTCAATGGAGGACCCGCAAGGGATATAAAATAGCAATTATCTGATCGTTGTTGTGGTTGTAGGTTCGTAGGTAAGAAGCGGTTCTATTTACGAAAGCCCCTAAGCCACGTAAAATATGCAAAAGATACAGTAGAAAGCGTCTAACCTTATTTTGCAGGGGCAATGTGATATGGTTAAGGTAAGTTTAGTAATTGTTTATAAACTGTAGGCGTGAAGGAGACCATCGGCGCAAGGACCATATCATGTCGCATTACATTTGATGTTATTGTGTGCATCTTATATTGTGTATATATATATGGTTATATATTAGTTACATGACGGTAGTAATATAAGATGATCCCTCCAAAATTCCAATATTAGTGTTCTCCCTTTAGCGTGCACCACCAAGAAAGTTCTACGTTATGAGGTAGGTCATGACGATCGGGTGTCAGACATATCGTCGTTCGCATACAGTGGGTGTAAGACATGTTTGCACACGCGAATACGCAGAAGGTTTGGCGAGCCTAGCATGTACAGACATGGCCTCGGAACATAGTGACCGAAAGGTTAAGCATGAGTCGCATAAGACGATGTGATTGACATGTCGATGTCTACCTTTGAAATTATGCTATCGGCCTTGACGATGGGGGGTAGCATAGTGGATGAGGATCGTGTAATCACTAAAACGATGCAAGGTATGTTCGTTTTGAGTGGGAGTTCTGGTAGTTTTATTTTATTAAAACTTGAACCCATATATATTATGAACATAGTATTTATGTTTTGCAAAAACCTTTGTAGATAATAACCTGTTTGATAGACCTTTTAAACTTAGGCGCATTCATGTGATTGAGAAACTTAAAAGGTGGGTCCAATCTTCATAGTTTTATACCGTAGCTTGAGGATACTCCTTGTTTCAAACCTTTTAGCTCTATATGATACAAAACCCGCTAGGAGATAAAACCGGAGATTCCGCTAACAAAACGATAATTTGGATTAGCAAGTTTTGTGCAGATAATTCCATCATAGGCCAGTGTATGCTATGATCTCTGCCATAGAGAATGAACTGTGGGTGCGTGTTGACATTCCTAATTTTATATACGGATGGCGTATTTAAGTGGGAGCTAAGTGTCATTCCTAATTTTATATGTAATGACATATTGAGAATGATACAGATCCTATAGTAAAGTATAAATGATTATTTAAGTGATTAAATTCTCTATGAGTGAAGTTAAGAGTATTAGGCATCAGGTCTATAATTTGTATAGATCAAAAGGGGGCTTAATAACATTAGGTTGGAATATTTTCCTAGGTTAAGATTCTGAAGCGTTTCAGAATAGAACGAGCAAAGAAAAGGTTCTTACTTGTATGACTAGGTAAAATATTAAGTTTATCTTGGTGTTTTAGCGATAGCTAATGAAAGGAAAAGGATGTCAGACATTCTCTATGCCTCAGCCATAGATTCTATCATACTGAAAGCTCGACTTGGTGTGACCCAAGTTCTTGGTTGAAGAGCGGGTTCTAGAGTGATCCTTGGATGGATCAATGAACAAACGTTAAGTATATCCTTTAGTGTCTAAAGAGAACTGAAGATATGTTTTATGGTATGGGGTGAGAGTGGAAAGACAACTTGCCGTCAAAAGGTTACGATGCAAGTTATGACACTGACCCATGCGACTAGAAATCTCATACAGGAGAAGTCCTTTGTTTTGAAGAAAGACAGGGTTAGCATGCGAAGTCGCATATGAATGCACTGCCGTATAATCTACATAGGTATAGGAATATATGGCTACTTCAAAAGTAGCAAGTGTGATTGGACTGAGCGGTTTTCTCGAGCATGCGTGGTTCCCCTTAATAGATCTCTTAGACTTTAAAGGCCCATGCTACGCGAAGTTTCGAGTCTCACTCCATCGCCAAACATATATTTCACCGTTATCATAAGATACGGGATGATGTCAAACTAGGTGACATAGAAGAGTTGCAACGTACATACGGATCTCAATGTGGGATAACTATTGACTAAATTCCTCTTCTACGAGACAAGCATGCACCAAATTGCTATAGGTGTTAAGCTTTTACCAAGTTGTAAACTAGATTAAATTGTACTCTAGTGCAAGTGGGAGACTGAAGGAGATATGCCCTAGAGGCAATTAATAAAGATATTTTATTTGTCATATCTCGATTGTTCATAATATATTTTATACCATGCTATAACTGTATTAAGCGGAAACATTAATACACGTGTGGTATGTAAACAACCAAGTCCCTAGTAGCCTCTTTACTAGTCCATTGTGATCAACAGATGATCAAGATTTCCTGATCATGGACTTGGACATCAATTGATAATGGAGTCATATCATTAGGTGAATTTAGGACGTAGTACTCACGCCTCCGACTGTGAGATCATACTTAATTGCTTTTTCTGGAAGGTACATTCATTGCATCAAATGTCACTCTTTATATCAGATGACAATAAAGGTGTCCCTCTCGGGTATCCGAAAAAAATATGTTGAGGCGTATGATCAAGAGAGGGATTTGCCAATCCATGTAGCAGGATAGATACTCTGGGCCCACTCGATGAGATTACTTCAATGAGCTTGCAAGCATGTGACTAGGTCACGAGGATGTAATATCACAGACGAGTAAAGATAGTATTGTCACGTAACGGGATCAAGCTCGGTATCGTGATGCCGGCGATCGAGTCTCGGACAAACTAAGTATCGCCAGGCAAAAGGTTTGAGACTCGCCAGCCACAAGGGGGCCACCTAGGGCCGGCGCACCCCAAGGGGCGGGCTGGTGTGGGAGTTTAGTCCCACACCACCCAGCCACGGAGAGTGGCAGCCCTCCTCCACCTATATAAGGAGGTGCCCTATGCCTTGGAAATTCACCCAATTCTTTCTCTCTCTCTCTCTCTCTCTCTCTCTCATCCGTTTAGACGTGACTCCGCAAATGGAGTTGCGCACCTGCAGTACGGAATGACTACAGTGGATCTCAAGAATCTTGGGTACCACACCGAACCATTCATCCTAGCCAGTGAAGTGGCTCAGGTTTTCTATGTGAAGGACATGTCTACCAAACGAAAAAAGAAAAGATAAGCAAGCGAATACATCATACGATGAGCCAAAGCGCCACATAGTTCTTTGAGGGAAAAGAAATATCGGGGGAGTGGAGGACAAGACAGACATGTCCAAAGATTACAATAAGTTTGATGAAATTCCGCCCTTCACAGTGAACACTGCCCCAAGCATCATGTTAAATGATGAAGATTGTCCATGGTTACGGCGCAATCAGAAGAAAGTGACACACACGAGGAAAAAGTTTATACCACAACACTGGATAGGGATGTTGTTTGTGATGTGTAATAATGTATTAAACCTTTTATGTAACTGTGTTCTGAAATCTTAGAAGAAAACTCTAAACACTGAATTTTGGTTCTAAAAACTCTAACGGCTTACAAGCGCTAGAAAAAGTTGGAACAAAACACACGGTTTCCCTTACATACAGTCCGACGGTGGCTCGTGAGTGCCCGCATATCAAATGCACCGTCGGATGTATGCAGGGAATCCGAATGATTTGTATTCGGTCGACGAACTGAAGAATTTGTAGATAGAACAAAACACACGGTTTCCCTACATACATCCCGACGGTGGCTCCTGAGTGCCCGCATATCAAATGCACCGTCAGATGTATGCAGGGAATCCGAATGCTATGTATACCAAATGAACTACAATGAGTACACACTGAGTGCCGAACATGTCCGAGAGGTGGGCTATATAGGGTCGTGTGGCTCACGAAGTGGTCGTTATAGTGCTGATCCAACAGCTCACAAGCCCTCAAAAGAAACACGCCCCTGAACCAATGGCTCACAAGCGATTCAAAGAAACACACGATCCGTGTGCTTCTTCCTAGGGAAAAGTCCCGCCTAGGGTTTTCTTCTGTTTGCCGAGTGAAACTTTTTGCTTGGTTGTGTTAGGGTAGCCCTGGTCACGTGTCCTCCCCCAGCGCTGCAGTCCACCGACGCATACGTTCCTATGGCCGGAAGAGACCTTTAGTCCCGGTTGGTAACACCAGCCGACTAAAGGTAGGCTTTGCGGTCACGACTCGTGTCCGTCACGTGTCCTCCCCCAGCGCTGCCCTGGTCACGTGTCCTCCCCTAGCGCTGCCCTGGTCACGTGTCGTCCCCCAGCGCTGCCCTGGAGGTGTATATATCTTGTCGCCGACGGGGTAAAACTGTTAGTGATATGTAATAATGTATTAAACCTTTTATGTAATTGTATGGGGATGTTGTTAAGGATGTTTTAAAATAAAGAGATGATTATTACAAATTTTTAGACAATTAAATCAATAGATATAAAAGAAATCAGAAAAAGATATGATTTTCATAAATATTGAAACAATTAAATTAAATATAAAAGAAAAAGAAACTAGAGCAAAAAAATAATTCAAAAAGCATGTAAATCAAATTATATAAAAGAAAACAGAAAAAGAAAATAGAAAAAAAATTCAAAAAGCATGTAAATCAAAGTATATAAAAGAAAACAGAAAAAGAAACTAGAAAAAAAAACAATTCAAAAAGCATGTAAATCAAAGTATATAAAAAACAGAAAAATAAAAAGAAAAAGAAACTAGGAAAACAAAAACAATTTAAAAACCCCTTTAGTCCCGGTTGGTATTGCCAACCGGGACTAAAGGTTTTGCTTCGCGAGCGATTTTTTGGGCAGTCCAAAACAGACCTTTAGTCCAGGTTGGTGTCACCAACCGGTACTAAAGACCTTTAGTCCTGGTTCATGCATGGATTCGAGACTAAAGGTTGATTTGATCATTTTAGATCAACCGCCGCCTTCTTTCCTCCTCATCGGGCAGTTCCTCTCCCCGACGCCGCCGCCCCGAAGTGCTGCCCTGCCCTCTCGTCCCCGACGCTGTCGTGCTGCTCCGGGCGCTGCTGCTGCGCCGCCGCCCGAGGTAGTGCCACGACGCCGCCGCCGCCCTCCCCTCCCCTCCCTCACGGCCCCGCCCGAGTTGCTGCCCTGGCCGGCCTCCTCCGCCTCCAAGCCGCCGTCGTCCACCCACACCGCCTCGCGCCACCGTCCACCTGCACCGCCGTCCGCCCGAGGTGTTGCGCCGTCCACCTCCCTGACGCCGCGCTTCTTCCCCAAGTCAGGCCGCCGTGCTCCTCATCCGCAAGCCAAGGTGAATTTTTTTTCGCATTTTGTTTTTCTTATTTTCAGTACCATTTTCATATTTGCATATTACTATTTTATAGAATTAGTTGTTAGTGTTAGCAAAATTCTAGTGTTAGGTTAGTTTCTAATTCTAGTGTTAGGTTAATTAGTTTCTAATTCTAATGTTGTTAGTGTTAGCAAAATTTTAGAATTAGTTGTTCGTGTTAGCAAAATTCTAGTTGTAAGTGTTAGCAAAATTCTAGTGTTAGGTTAGTTTCTAATTCTAGTGTTAGGTTAATTAGTTTCTAATTCTAATGTTGTTAGTGTTAGCAAAATTCTAGAATTAGTTATTAGTGTTAGGAAAATTCTAGTTGTTAGTGTTAGCAAACTTCTAGGTTAGTTTCTAATTCTAGGTTAGCAAAATTAGTATTGAAACTTGTTTTAGCAAATTAGTATTGAAATTTGTAATTATAGATAGCAAAATTTAGATCATTTTGTTTGAAGTTTGAAGTTATTATTTTTGGATAGCAAAATTTAGGTCATTTAGATAGCAAAATTTAGATCATTTAGATAGCAAAATTTAGGTCATTATTTTTGGATCATTTTGTTTGAAGTTATTCAAAATGGGTCTCTTGATGTAAATTAGTTGCTGACCATTTTGTTTGATTATTCAAAATGACCAGTACTATTTTTATGGTTTCAAAATAATTATCTTAAAGTGAGGTGATAGAGCAAATAATTGATTGCAGGGCCATTGAGCTATGGACGCCCCCGACAGAGACGAGGAGGGTGAAGACCGAATGTATCAGATTATATGTGAGAGTGCCCGTGGAGAAGATGCCGGTGGAGAAGATGACGATTTCAGCTCACAATTTCTGAACGACTCCGGTGAGGGAGTTGAGCTAGAAGAAATTTGCAGAGCCGACGAAGTGCACTTAACAAACTCTGGCGAGGTATATATATTAAGCCTCTGTTGATCACTAGATGCATTAATTGATTTGTATTGCACTTATTAACAAATCATTTTTCTTTTAGCCCTCCGGATCGAGCCAATCTGCTAAAAGGCAAGGTCCTCGAGGCCCGACGAAAAGGATGTCGGGCGAGGGTCCAAGGTTACCCATCGACAAAGTTGGTGATGATGGCGAACCGCTGGAACCCATATAGAACCGTCGTAAATTTATAAATCAAGCTGGAGTTCTTGTTAAGGACATGATCCCGATCACCATTGCAGAATGGCATAAGCCGAAGGACGACAACGATGGAGCTACTTATGTTGATCAAAGAAGAAAAGATTTGCTTTGGTAGATGCTCTTGACACATTTCAACCTACCGCAAGGTCTCACAGATGACAAGAAGGAGAAAGTCAAGCAGTGGACTCTTAAGAAAATGGCCACACAATTCCAGAGCTAGAAGAAAACATTATGGAAAAAATATGAAAAAAAGCTCAAGATTTCACTGGAGCACTCGAGAAGATAAGACATGACTGGCCCGCATTTGTGCCGTATAAGAAATCGTCTGCCGCTGTGGCCCGATCGGCCATAAATAAGGTAACTGCTGCGAAGAAGCAATATCACCATAGGTTGGGGATAGGTGGCTACAAGACTGCCGTGCCTAAGTGGGAAGCCTTTGAAGCAGGACTGCTTGCTAAAGGGATCATTCCATAGACAGCGGACTGGCCCGAGAGGTCCAAGTTCTGGTTGTACGCGCATGGGGAGGGTTGGACCCACAGGCAGGGCAGATTGTTGCAAAGGAAAAATGGAAGGAAAAAATTGAAACAATCACACTGCAGCTTGTAGACGCAATAGATAAAGTTCGAAAGGGAGAGTACCAACCCAATAGAGAGAACGACGAGCGGACACTCGCCCTCGGGAATCCTGAACACGTTGGACGACTTCGAGGCTACGGAGCCGGTGTCACATTGAAGAAAGGGTTTCCGGAGTACGCTGACAGTTATAGAAGCCATCAGAGAAAGAAGAAGAAGAAGAAGAAGAAGAAGAAGGAGTTAGACCGGTTATCGGAATTGGAACATATGGTGCAGCGGCAGCAGGAGCAAATAGACTCAATTAGTCAGCAAAGGGCATCTCAGCAACAGCTAGAAGATCCTGAAGCCGATGCCGCCCCATCTCAGCGGAAAAGCAGCGTGGGTTCCACGCAGCTATAAGCATCGGCATTCGAACCGCGGGTGGCTCACTAACTTGTGGATGACGTCACAGAGAAGACAAGTTGTGAGCTACATATGTCAGTGAAGAACTTATCCTTCAAGGTGGCGGTCGGCTATGCTTTACCAAATCAACTGGAGCAAGCTACCATCTTGCTGAGATTCCAGCTGGCTATGCTCGTGTCGGGGTGGATGAAATTATGCCAGGATTTGACACACTGGAGCTTGACATTCCTGGAGGTGATGAGGAGAAGACACTGGGAGAAGTCAAGCGTGGTTTCGTTCTATGGAACAAGAAATACATCGTGTTTCCAGGCTCCTTGCCAAGGCCACCGACTCCTACTTGTAGCAGTCCACCTCATCAACAAAGTCCATCCCTCCCTGAGAGGGACCCCAGCGTGAGTCCATCGCCCGTGCCGTCCCGTCAGCCGACTGCGCCCACTACTAAGTCGATAAAGCGGAAACTGAACTACCCGTCGACTAGTACTACACAGAAGAAAAGTGGAAATAAGAAAACCAAGAACGACAAGTCTCCTGAGAAGTTACCTTGGGACAGGACTGTCGACGAAAACGCCGCGATCGTGGCTGCCGAGGTGAAATGACAACTTGCTCCAAAACGGGCCGAGGCAAAGAAGGTACTACCTCGGGAAACAGTTTTGAAAGTTGTGAGAAATCTATCGACGGGACCGCCACAGCCGCCTGATTTGCAAGATGACTATGTCCGCTGTATTGAGAAGACATATAGTCAACAGAGGCAGCAGGAGCAGGAGCGGACGGCAAAAAGCGGGAAACATGTGGCCCAGCTCGGAGAACAGGCAAATCAGTCGATCCCCCGCTCAAGGTGATGCCTGATAAGGAAGTACACCACGACACTGATCGCATAGGCGACACTGGTCTCCCCATAGCTGATCAGTATGCATGGAGATATGTCCACGGGAAGTCCCTGGTCAGACCTGAGGCGGTCAAGTTTCTACCAACACAATTGCGCCTATTGCATCAGTGGTACATGAAAGCAGCAAAGGACGGGCAAGACCACCTTTGGGTGGCATATAGGAAAGAGCATTACTTCTCGGCGAACGCGCTGTATGTTGAATTTTCTCAAAATTTTCAGTTATTCAATCAAGACGCCCTCGACAAAGCCCTCGTCTATTGTTTGTAAGTGATTTATTTCTGTAATTTAAGTCTCTAGCTCAGCTCGTTCATTGCTTGTAATTATCTCACTATATTCTTTTGTACGCTATTATGGAGAATGAAGATTCTCGAATGCAGAAAAGCCCGTATCTATGACACTGGGTTCGTTGACCCATATTTCAATCATGAAGTTACCGTAAATAACCATCCCAAGGACACAGAGAATAACTTGCTCCGATTTTTAGTGAAACAAAATCACTGCGCATAAATACTTTTTTCTTACAACTTCAAGTGAGTGTTACTGTCTTCTACACATTCTATTTTGCTTACTCGATGTTTAGTGTAATCGATGAGTTATGTATGCATGTGTATATAAACGTGCGCAGATTCCACTGAATTCTGCTACTCATTAGAGTTGACGAAGCAGTTGTTGAAGTCATGGACTCGTTAAGGAAAGATATGGACGAGTACCTCAACTTGCAAGAATTGCTCCAGAGGTAATTTCAATCATTATCGCTCTATATCGACCTCTTTCGTTCATTTTCTGATATCAAGTACTTAATAACTCCTTTAATCATTTTCTTTTGCCGGGAAGGGTTTGGAAACGGTTCATCGAGAAGGTTCAAGGGGATTGGAAACCGGAACTGCATTTTTATACCACCAAGATAAGTAGTACTATATATCCAGGTCCGCGCAACTATTTAATTCTAGTTTCAATACTATTATCATGCTTGATTATTATTTGATTGAATTCTATTCTTTGTAAAGTTTTGTCTGAGACAGGAACAGGGGACTAATTTATGTGCATACTACGTTTGCGAGTTCATGCGCTATTGTATCGGTGAGCGGAAAAGAGATCAATGAACAGTTGAAGTACGTAAACACTATTCGCAATTTATTTTATTACCATCAATTGTGTTGAGTTCCATTCATAATTTATTTTATGATGATTTCATATATATATACACACAACTCACATATTCATATTGATCTAGATGGAAAGAATGCGGGACAAGTTCATACCAACGAACCGCCTAAATGCAATTCAAGAGGAATTGGCGGGATTTTTGAACTCGGAGGTCATAAAGGAAACCGGAGAATTTCATTACCACTAATGCCTCCATGTAATTGACGTGATCTCGAAGTGAGAATTTTATTAAAGCAACTTGTATGTGTGTGTGTGTGTATGTATATATATATATATATATGCATCAACGTGATCTTCATGTAATTGTATGTGTTATATATTTATGCGTCAACTTGATCTTCATGTAGTACTTTATATATATCAAAACGCGTTTTTGGCGTATCGACGTGATCCCCGTACGATGGAAAACATCCGAAACTCTAAACCCCACCTAAATCCTAAACCCTGAAAATTAATCGAAAAAAAGAAAAATACACAGATAGCTTTAGTCCCGGTTCGTAGGTTTCCAGCCCCGCGGGCTCCGCCGTGGCCACGTGGGAGGGCCTCCAACCGGGACTAGAGGGGGAGGCCTTTAGTCCCAATTTGCTAGTCCCGGTTGACAAACCAGGACTAAAGGCCCTCTAAAACCGGGACTAGAGGGCTTGATTAACTGACGTCAAACACTGCACCAAATGCTAGTGTGAAAGTTTTAATGGTTTGACCTTTGGATCTTTCATTCTAAATCTCTAATGCCAAACTTAGCTCTTTAGCTTGACCATTGCTAGATGCATGATCAAACGACAAGGCACATGATTATAGACTAGTGGTGGAACTATATATATATATACTCCCTCCGTACTAAAATAAGTGTCTCAGATTTGCACAAAAGTAGATGTATCTATACATGTTTCATGTCTAGATACATCTACTTTTTGGCAAACTTAAGGCAGTTATTTTTAGGCGGAGGGAGTACATACAAGTTGTAGTCAAGTACCTGTACCTTACGATCTAGACAACACGATGGCGGCGGCTGCCATGCATGCATGTTCACGAACGATGCATGACCAAAGCCGAACAGGAAAATTGCACACAGGCTAGGACCGGTCGGTCGGGTCGTCGTCGACTGCGAGAGCTCGTCTGTATGCGTACAAAAACTGCATCATTTGATGGCTACGCGTGCTCTACCGTATTTGCACGTGCCAATAATGTGCCATGCAGGACTTACAGTTAACCCAACGAACCATAAAACAACTGATAATTAAGCAGCTGAGGTGAGCTCAATTGTATACGTACTCGTACGTCATTTGATTCTTTGCCCCGACAACAATATTTCCGACCAGCTAATGGCTAACGAGATAAGTTAAACCATGTTTACCTACAGTACTACATATGCATCATTAGACCCCGATGAATATTCCTATTCTATCAGGATCAGCAACTTGATTCTTAATTAGTCCAATAATTAACCCTCGCTAAAAAGAGATGCCACATTAATTCAGATCGAAGGAAAAGTTGTCATGGATCATTGCCGGCCCGGAATATTCAGCTCTCGCAGCATTTTTTTATGCTATAATTAGGACATGTAGTACCTCATATTCCTGCAGAACTCGTGATCAATTATCGAGATGCTCATGCATTTATGGGACCAAGTACTAACCGGAGATGAATGGACTAAATTAACTAACGCAACCAAAAACTTTTGCCATGTCTGTACTACGCGTAGCAGTAGAGAACGAAGCATGAGACAAAGGGCTACATATATATATGCCGGTAGTTAATCGCCTTACTACTATTTTATGGCCATGTTGCTTATACCAAAGCATACCAACAAGTCTGACAACTATAGCACTTCCGATCACAAATATATCGTGTTTTGTACATGAACGCGGTCTATAATGCAAAAGTTTGCCTATAAAGTTATATGAAAATATTTTGATATTCAAATACAGATAATTAATACATTATAAACGTATGCATCTAGTTAACACTAGCAAACTCATGTTATTGCGGCTGACAATCTTAACAATTGTTGACCTAGGACTATTAGCCCAAAACTTAAAACGATCTATACATGGAGTAGTTGTAGGTCAAACCTCGAAAAAAAATATTCATATCGTAACTCCCATCAAGTAATCTCCAGTTGGTCACGACTAATCAACGACAGATCCAGCAGGCGCGGTGCATGCATACGTAAGGAGGCATGGAGATGCAAGTTGCATCTGTGCTAGATTCTTATAGTTCTGATCAGGTAGATAATATATATAATCAATTAGCTAGCATTGAGATATACTAGATCAATGTTTCTCCTCATGCATGCACTTAAACAACAGAATGGTCCAGCCTTCGTAAGTTTAAATTAGCACATATACAAACAGATGGCCGCCACAAGTTTGTCCTATATGAATGCACTCCTTCTCAGCACATGCATACTGCAGAGTCTGCTAATTTTATATATACGAAGTACTAGTTATTGAAGCTTGAACATAAGTACTAAGCTAGCTGGATGCAATTCATTACTCCATTCATCTGAAAACATTTTGATGTTTGTGGACAAGGTATCCAAATATATTGTGTTTTTACCTGTCCCTTTATAGCATGCATTGGTTTCACATTCGAAACTCTTAGCTCCCTCCCCCACACCCCCCCCCCCCCCCCCACACCCCGGCATCCTCCACTTGGCGGCACCGGTGGCTTCCCACTCTCGTTCCACTCCCCCCCCCCCCCCCCCCCCCCCCGGTTGTGGGGATACCCGCATCGACAAATCATGAATGCTCGTTGCCGATGTAGGTCGGTCACATTCGCCACATGTACTTTTGATAGTCTATTATTTATGTCGTCCAAATTGAAAAAAGTTGTATTTACCCGTTTACGATGTTGGCAACCCTATCGGCTCTGGCTCACACTTCCTATAACCATAGCCACCACTCTCACTTCTTCATACAGTCCCTCTTGGCCCGCCGATGGCTCACACTTGGGTTTTCTACTTGCATGCAATTCCCATCCGTACAATCCCACTGGCGGAGGACATCGCATCCTCCTCCGCCGGCCCTAGATGCTGAGCCAACCCCGTCATTATCTGTGCCGGCCCCATGTCCCGCCAGACGACCGACGGCCAGAGGAAGCTTCCTTTGCCGGGCCCGACTTCCAAATTCAAAGGAGGCCGTTTCCTAGCCTCTGGCCGGGTGGCATGAGAGGTGGAGGATTGGACATCCATTGACCTCCTTGGCCGAAGCCAAAGAGGATGTCATCACGCATGAGGAACGCAACATGGAGATGGGAGCTACCATGGTCCTTTCTCTGGCTGATGCCTAGCTCCAAGGGTAGGATGTGTCCTTTGAATCAAACTTCTCCTTCTTCAACAGCTTTGGTTCCAAGCGAGCTCGCTTTGTCTAAGATCTATAATTAAATATATGCTTAATTGAGCTTAATTATGTTCATACTAGATCTAGAATCAAACCGATTCTATATCCTATGTACTTCCTGTTAGTTATTGGAGTTCGAGCAAAAGTAAGCTAGCTGGAAGCAATTCATTACTCCAACCATCTCAAAACATTTGACGTTTGTGGACAAGGTTGCCAGCCCTAATCGCAAAACACCGTCGTTACTGTGCCAGCCCTGCATCCCGCCAGAGGAAGCTGCCTGCGCTGGCCCAACCTAAAAATCTAAGGAAGGCCATTTCCTAGGCTCTCTACGAGTGCCATGAGAGGTGGAGGATTAGACATCCATTTACCTCTCCTTGGACGAAGCCGAAGAGGATGTCATCACGCATGAGGAACGCAACATGGAGATGGTAGCCACCATGGTCCTTTCTTTGGCTAATGTGCCTAGCTCCAAGGGTAGGATGTGTCCTTTGAATCAAACTTCTCCTTCTCCTCCAGCTTTGGTTCCAAGCGAGCTCCCTTTGTCTAAGAAATGTCCAAGCGAGCTCTTGTTCCAAGAGGATTAATATTATTTGCTCATGCTCATGCTAGATGTATAATTAAAATTATCCTTAATTGAGCTTATGTTCATACTAAATCTACAGTCAAATTGAGTCAAAATTTATGAAGCCTGAAAGAAATTTTCATAAAAAGTTTTAAGTACCGAAAAATAAAAGTAGTTTCCAGTTTAACTATAAAACCTCAAGAAAACTTAAACCTATAAGTTTCACTTGATATTAGTTTATGGAATTTGTGGCATTTATAGAAAGTTTATCCTTATGTTCAAAATAATAATTGATTACAAGGTTTAAATCTAGACCGACAAGTGCCATTGTTATTTTATATGGATTATTGCCATATATTTTATGAGGTTATTTCAATATTAGATACTAGTGTTAATATGGATTATTGCTCATGTTCAAATTTGATAAATTTTAAAAGAAATTTTAGCTTATGTTTATGCTTTCTTATGCATTTTTCTATTATGTTTTTATGCTCAGGGGAAGATGGAGGAGCCAGGGGTGATGCAGAGCCTGAAGGGGGAGCTCGATATGTCCTTAGTCGTTACTGCATTGAAGCCACCAGTGATGGCATTTTTAGTATAGTTTCACATTAGAACAGGTGTTTCTTATTTATCCATTAGTTATATACGTCCTAAGGGACACGGTTGAAATTTTCAAACATTGCCTATGTGAACAAGGGCAAGGGTTTATAAAATGCTTGTTTTTAGGTCACCACATTGGTGACGGGGATGTGTTGACGGCCCCAAAACCATGGCCAGGCAAACTTTTAAACTACTTCGGTATTTGGAGCTTATAGCAAATGATATACGAAGATCAAAAAAAAAATCTTTCAAAATTTCCAAGAAAAGTAGCTACTCGTATCAATGAAAAACAAATTGACTTAGCTTATGATTGAGCACATTTACCTCAGTCTTGACTGATCATGTTAATTAGTAATTCCCCCGGAATGCATCGAACAAATTCTATGTAAGTATGGGTATTGGAGACTTTCAGGGTACAAATCTCTCTACACGGTTGCTTCCTAAAAGGGTAGCCACCCCTCTCCATCTTAAGCTTTCCAACCAGAAACCATGCAAAGTGGCACGTGTAAATCGATTCACTTCTTTTCATACATTAGATACTCTAGTAGAAATTTAGGTCATGACTTGACCAAAATCTTTGCCCTTTAGTTAGTACGGCAAATTTAGCAGGATGGTGACTTAATGGTCTTTATGCATGCATGACCGGGCCCATCCTTAATTTGATTGTGCTGAAGATATTTGGCCTTCATGTGTGTATGATTAACACATACGCCTCTTCCGGAAGGGCATACTACGAAGGAATAGTTAGCAATGAGAAGGACTAATAGAACTGGTCAAGACTTCATCAAAAGGAGAAGCTGACAAAAGCTATAGCCAGCTGCATGATCTCTCTTGATACTAGCTAGGTTAACGTGTTACTATGACCATCCATTGGTTAATATTTATTTCCTTTAGCTGGGTAGGCAGTCATTGTCAATAATATTTTTACAAGGTTAATTACAAACTTTCCAGCAACACAAATTAACATGTTTTTAGTGCATGATGTTAATCACTTGCAAATTAATATATAATGATGCGTACACATCAGCAAGCACATGCATGCTCATGCATGGCACTGTAACTTTAAGGATGAACAGAATAAGACTAAAGACAAAGCGATTGAAAGATGCATCTGCACATTTGGTATTAGCACTATGTGCAAAGAGCTTGTACCTTTCCGGTCGCCGCCGGCGCCATCTGCATCTTCATCGTCGCTTTCGTCTAAGAATTGACGGGTTCTCACCTCCTCTAGGTGCCGCTGGCACTAGGAGGGGTGGGGACCTCGGACCTGCGCAGAGCGCTACACAAAGATCCTTAATGTTAGAGCATGGTTTTGATTTTTATCTTCTTCGTCAATGGAGATGGCATCGTCTGCAATAAGTGATCTTCCGCGCTTTGTTCGTCGGCGAGATCTCCTTGACGACGTCAATGGTGGCTGTGGAAGATTAAGTTTGTCTAGGTATGGTTCTTCAGATCTTGTTTCGTCAGATCAATCTTGGATTGTTTCTCATGGTTGCCGCGAGGAGGTTTGTCCTCGCATTATCTATCCCGGCTACTACGTCTTCGGCAATGGTGATTCGTTCTATCGGCTCCCAACGACGTTGACAAAGTGGTTCGGTTATTTGTCCCTGAAATATCAGTGGTGGTGCTCTTGCCGATATTGCTTGATTAATTTAATGGTTGCGTGCGTGCACAAAGCCTTTACATTGCGGCTCACAATTAAAAGGAGAGAACTTTCGTTGGTATTCACAGGTCTGTGGTTTGGTGTATTCGGCGTTGTTCTACGGCTGATTTCAGAAAAGTACAAGATTGTGTCATGGAGAAGAAAGGGCTTGAAGATCTCATAGATTTGTTCGTCTTTTTTAGTATTGTTTTTGTAATCGATGTAATCGTGTACTCTTTGTTGGTTTAATGTATATGGAAAAATTAAAAAAAAAAAGCAGGTACCTTTCCTATAAATGCATTGCAGATCCAATCAACACATAGTTAAGCACCAGCTAGCTAGTACTCTAGCTGGACTTCCCATCACCGAGGGAGTAGCTAGCGAGGCTAAGCCTCCATTAACTAAGCGAGAATGGTGGACAAGTTAGCGAGCAATGGCGAGGAGGCGAGTAAGGAGAGGAGGGGCTGTGGTCGCCGGAGGAGGACGAGCGGCTATACTCCCGGATCACCCGGCACGGCGTGTCCACCTGGAGCTCCGTGGCGCAGCTGGCCGGCCTGCGGCGGAGCGGCAAGAGCTGCCGGCTGCGGTGGATGAACTACCTCAGGCCGGACCTGAAGAAGGAGCCATCTCCAAGCGCGAGGAGGAGACCATCATTTGCCTCCAGAAATCCCTCGGCAACAGGTACGATACGAGTATATAGCTGCTCCTGTGCTTCACTATCAGTTCCATTCTTCCGCGCTGGATCATCGAAGCTGAAATGATTTGCAATCGATATGTCAGGTGGTCGGTGATTGCGGGGAAGATGCCGGGAAGAACGGACAACGAGATCAAGAACTACTGGAACTCCCGCATCAGGAAGCGCCAGCAGAGCATCAGCTCCAGCGGCGGCTGCACGAAGCAGGTTGACGACTCGACCGCCCCCGAGGCCTTCGAGCTAGCACCTCCCGGAGAGAAAGAACCGGTTAGCATTGCGGCCACCGCGCCGGAAGCGCAGCCTGTCCCGCCACGGTTTCCGGTGTTTGCTTGCCAGCTTCTTGACGGACGCGGAGCGGACGCCACGGCGGCAGCCGGCACTACCAGTCGACGACCACTCAAGAGAACAACGGTGCCGGCTCGGAGAGCGAGGTGAGCGTCGGTGGCGGCGGCAGCGAAGACGCTCCGGAGGAACACTGCTACTACTACAGCGCTGGCGACGGCGGCGACATGGACATGATCGATCTCATGTCGTTCGACGATCTGCTCATGGATTCGTGGGATCAGAGCCAACTCTACGGCTCAAATTCGGGGAGCTCAGCTGATTGATTTGCTTGTTTTGATTTCCCCGAGTGGAAGAGGGGTTAGTTTTGGTAAATTTTTCAGTTACATTTTGCACGTACAACTTTGCTATAACCCTCTTGTGCACAACCAAATCTGTTGTTCTCAGCGCATATGGTAAATCCGTTTATTTCATCTTATGGGAAATCAATCCGTTCGTTTTTTCCAAAAACCGTTTATTATACTACCTCTGGTCCTTTTTTTCTCATGGTAATACGATTCTCATTGATAAATAAAAGACGAGATACAAAGTATGCACCCTGATCTTACAGATCTGAAAAGATAGAATAAACCTATGTGACAAGCATATTCATGTTAATCAGATTTGGGGTTATACGAATACGAGTACTCTAATTTTTCTCATGGTAATCAGATTTGGGGTTATACGAGTACTCTAATTTTTCTTCAATAAGCATATTCATTCGTAAGAGGTTTAATTAATTTAACTGGTGTCACATGACAATAATCCTATCATGTTAGATGCATCCCTGCCAGGAATCAAACACAACCTTTGTGATTTGTGTGTCGTTAAAATGGATTTTTTTCTCTTTGAGCAATATTAATGTTCCCACCACTAGCAGGACATATGTTGTTACTTGGTCAATCTCCACTACTTATAAAAGAGCGAACCTGAACTTCGCTAAAGCCACCAAACGAAAACATACACAGGTCAATCAGGGTCATTAGATCATGCCCACTTAAACAGATCGAACGACATAGTTTGGTTTTATCGTAACCCACCCCAAGCAACGTACCAGATTTATCCTATCGACCGGCAGACAATTTCCTGCAGTTTCCCCATGTCCGCATACCCCTTCAGCCCTTCACAAACATCGCTTCCCAAAATTTCGCGAAACATCTGCCTCGCCATATTTCTGCCCTATGTTGCGCCATGCCGTTCTTCTCTTGATCGTCGACCGTCGAGGCTCACGAAGATCACCTCCGTTGCCAAATTCTTCCCTACCTGCTGTCCGTCCACGGACGCCGTTCATCTCCTGAACGTCGAGGCTCACAGGGATCACCTTCCATCACCAACTACCTGTTGTTCGTCCGCGGACGCGCCGTGGCTTCATCATCATCATCGGCCCAATGTTCATCTCCTAGCCGTCGATGCTAAAGATGATGATGCCGTCATCGACGCCAAACATGACGCTGCCTCGGCTGCCTGTGTCATCAACATCAAAAAGATAAACCAGCAAATCTTACATCTAATCTGTCTTCGCCGTCCATCTACGAGAACCAGGTTAATTTTATATCTTAATTTACCTTCTTGATCCATTTTTTTCCAATCTTACTGCCGCACCTCCTGGACCAATCTTACTGCCGCACCTCCTGGGACCAATCTTACTGCCGCACCTCCTGGGATTGTGCAGTCATGTGTAAAGTGAAAACATCACGTAAATATGAGTACACATTAAGGATAGTACTTCTGTCTACATCTATGCCAAAAAGCGCTTCATCTTTTGAGCTATAAAATTAACAAGCACACTCTGAATTTTGTAGAAGATAGTTCTAACAAGCACACTCCAGAAGCACAATATTTGAATAATTAAATAACATATTTGTGAATTGTGATATCATACTTGAATATGAGAGTACCGTTCTCTGAATTTTGTATTCTATATATGTTTACCATGTATATAGCCTCCTAGATAGTGTTTTACATCTGTAATATGCATATTTGAGAACCAAATTAATAATGTCGTTACTACTTACTCCATTTTGGTACCATAATTGATACTGTAATTTTTGAATTTCCTGATACTCTTTTTTCTCTAAACAATGCCACAGGCTTTCTCGATATTCTCCTTTTGCTGAACAATTCCATTGCCTTTGATTCGCCTGCTGACATGTGCTTTTAAGAGTTCCCTCTCCGCGTCTGATCTATCTGCATACATATTACTTCATTAGTCTATTTTACAAAAACTGGATTGATGGCTGACTGCTCTGTTTACCCTTCTAATTAAAATAGCCCTATAAAGTTTCCAATCTTGCATGTAAACCTGATCAAACTAAGCCTATTGTTGTTGTTGCTGCTAGCATTGACCATTCAATACAGAAAAGTGCATGTGCATATCTATTTTTACAAAGGCTGGATTGATGGCTGACTGCTCTGTTTTACCCTTCTAATTAAAATAGTCCTATAAAGCAAGAAGGAAGCCCGTGATCTAAAAAAAACTCTCACTGAGCAGCCGTGACACCAGCCCTTGCAAATGGTCATACTAACAATGGACCGGCCCTTGCAAATGACAACGGTACACCAGATCCGCTATTCGCATGGTACTTCCATTTAGTGCATGCCTTGTTCATTCAAAAACAATCATGGACAGGTATATACACCCAAGAAGGTGGTACATGGAAATCGGCTTTAACGCAACTGCAAGTAAATGGAAGAACCTCTTGGGACAAGGAAAATTTGGACATGGACGTTGACGATGATTCTGATTGGTAGCAAAGAAATCATGCTTACCATATGCACGATAGACATCAAACGCAGACACAAGACTATGTGGTGGCTCCAGAAGGCAACGATCAAATCCTTCTATGCCATGATTTTTTTATTTTCTTCGTGCTTAATAAATGTCATTACTTTCATCGTGACAGATTATACCTGCACGGGCGATGATTGGTCCGTGATTGATACTATTGAGTCTGAACAAAGCGAAAACAGATATTTAGTGAGCATCGACGACGTATATCTGAAAAAGCGCCACTTACTAACTCTTTTAACTCCCGGAGAATTCGTTAACGACGAAGTAAGTATATATAGCTTTGTGACAAGAAGATGCTATTTTAATATTATTACTATCTAATCACATATGACCAATGTGTATACTTCAAATTGTAGATTATAAATCCGTACATACATTGCATAAATGCCATAGAGCATCTACAAGTGAGGTCAGGAGGAAGTGTCTTCTTAGAGAATCCGTGCATCTCTAAGATAATGAAAGAAGGTAGCTGTCTGCCCAAAGATTTCACGGATGACACACCGGATTGGGTATTAAAAAGAGTCAAATTTTACTTGGAACATGATATGGTTAGTCTCAGTTTGTTACATATATTTCTATGAATTCAATCAAGGAGGAATGTTCATCTATGTGAGACTAAATCTAACAAAAAAGCCATTTTTGTTCGGATATTCATTCCAGTAAACGTTGATGACATTGGTACGTAGCAGTTATAAATTCCAGAAAACGATGTATCCGAGTGCTCGACTCACTAGGCTCAACAATGCACCGCAAAGACCTGACTGCCATGGTTAGTAATTAGTCCCACAGCCCCATCTTTTCATAACAAGACTAATATTTTGTTATTTATTCGTCCAACAGCTAGAAGGACTGGAAAATATATTCAAATATGCATTGCGGCACATGGAACAAAAATCTGACAAGTGGAAGGATCTAGACGTCTCAACATGGAAATAGGAGAGTGTATAAAGAGCGGACTGAAGACATATGGGTACACCCGATTAACGAATAACGAAATTTTGGTACTTTTAATATATAATTTGTTTTCATTATTCATAATTTAACAGAGGAGATTGAATATACACCCGATTTCAGTTATAAGACTCATGTAAAAAATATTATTTCAGTTACCTTGAAGTTAATCATTGCCAAAATACTTAGCAGACTCCACAGCATCCATCTAGCATGAAACCTCTGTAGTCTTATCATCCATCAATAATATTCCTTTCCTCTCATGTTTTAAAATGAAGTTCCCATCATCAAACTTCAGACCATAACTGGACTCAAATCCTGCATTTACCATAGATCTGTTTAGTTGCTGTTGTAAGGAACTGACGAGCAAAAATCGGTGTAGTATACACAGTTTTGTCCTCAAACTTGACCTTCTATTTTTATGAACTGATAAACTGTTGAAAAAGTTTTCATTTTAGATAAATTTCTTCCAGATGGGTGCTATTAAGATCAAAACGTTTTCAGTTGCTACTTGGATATAAAAACATGATATAAGAAACTACTATGTTCTAAATTTCTCCAAAGTTGCTACTCATCCGATGATAATCATGATACTATATAACATGGTTCATTGAGGTGAATAATATACTATTTCAGCAGTCATACTACAGAAATTTTAGCAAAAACAAAAACATGAAGAGGGTGGATGCCGATATATGGCCTAGAGCGTCGAGTGAATAACTGGAAAGTAATGAGAACCTACTTAGTAAAAAGCATCATAGCCCAACACATCTGGGAGGGTTTTGTCATACTCCAAGATGACGAACACGACGCGGCGCTAGCAGGCCAGGCTGCGGTGACCCCGCACACCACTGCATATTGTAGTGTACAAGTCGTTGACATAACACCCACGAAAGGACTAATCCGTAAATATTACATCCCTCAGAGTAGTACAACAGAAACATTGCAGGTCCACTTTATCACACACTTCTAAAGATTACAAGCCAGAAATGCATAAAAACATCAACGTCTTCCTCCGACATGGGAGGAATATCTATTATTGCGATGTTGACCAGAGTCAACCTACAAGCGAGAGAAAGCAGCAAACTAAGAACCATATTGGCTCAGCAAACTAAGTAGTACTAGTCTAGTCTTGCTCGGCCAGGTTCCTACTATGAGGAATCTAAGTATCCTCCTCCTCTTCGTCTGCGTCGTCAGCTCCATAGGCAATGATGTAGTCGACGCCTTCTACTCCTCCGGACAGATCAGGTGCTTCAAAGTACACCTCGTTGATGGTCCCGAAGAGCAAGGCCTTGATACCTGCAAAATAAACGGGATTAGGTTGAGACTCCAAGTGCAGAGTGTATAGTAAGTGGAAGACAGTTTTCCCCACGAGGGGTGACTCGAGGGTTTAATATCGAACTCTCGGGGAATCTGAAGTGGTAGATTTATCTTCTTATCCTTCTTTTGGTTACCTACAAAACAAGGTTAGATGTTTTGGTCCTCAACCTCACCTGTGGTTGTCAAGCACAAGGTGTAAGAATGATATCAGGATAGTTATGCAATGCAAACAAGAAATAAATATGCAATGATGGTGGATGCAATGATAAATGATATTTTTGGGTTTTTGAATGATGTATGCAAGATGAAAAGTATTTTTGTATTTTCGGATTTAATGATGGCTGAAAATAGAAAAGTGGTATATGGTGTTGGAAAGGTGTTTCTTATGATTAAAAATGGACTGGGGTTCATGGTTTCACAAATGCACTCTCTCTTTATAAAGTGGTAGACAATGGAACACACACAGTTAACATATGAGATTGCAACACAGGGTTTGATAACAAGTTACTTAGATATATGGGCATCACGTCCTAACATAGAGATCTTTTGGTTATTAACCTCTCTTATACTCCACCAAGATGCGAACTAAATCATAACACCTCAGTAATTAAGATAACTCAGAGTATAGCATTAAGTATCATGACATGAAGTGAAAATAAGAACATGCTAGATCTAGTCATGGAGTAGTGGCAATGGTCACGCCCACATCCCCGGTAGCATGGTATTTTAGTTTATCCCTAGTGAGGTAACAAAGTAAGGTAAAGATACCAAAGTGGATCGCAGAACTTTCTCTCACGTTCACTGCACTAGCCACCCCCCGTTACTCCAACTAATGCACACGTTCCCCCACACACGCTCTCATAAACATGCTTGATCAAAACAAGTAGACAAGAACGGGGTACATAATATGCATCTATACTCATAACTGAAACAAACATTGCAATCTCAAACATATATTAACTCATAAAGATCCACCACAAAGGTATTACAACGGTGACCGTAATCATGTTCAGCAGCTCATACGGTGCTAATTAGTGAAGCTCAAGAGAGGAGAGATACATAAGTTACTTCCACAAACCCATAGTCCAGAGGTGGACTACTCCCTCTTCATCATGGAGACGGTGGAGAAGTCGATGGAGAAGATGGAGACCACGCCGGCAGCGCCCCGCCGGAGTTTTCCCCCTCCAATCTGCAGCTCCTGATCTCCGTTTCGGTGTTTCTGTGTTTGTGCGGCGCTCCTTCCAGAGAACGTCGGGGGACCTTTTTTATAGGCGTTTTTAGGTCAAGACGATGTCGGTGGAGCGAAGATCGACGGCAACGGAGCCACGAGGCCAAACGGGTGGGTCCCACGCGGCACAGTACCTGGCCGCGTGGGCCACCCCGTTTGGCCTCGGCCTCCGTTTGTTCGCTTCCTTCGCCCACAGGTCTTCTTCCTTCCAAATATTGACGCCCGTAAATTTCCAGGTGATTTCGTTGACGTTTGGGTCCCTGAAACATTAAAATAAGAAAACGGGGTTTTCTGCCTGTGCAGGGTTAATTCCATAAAAATAGGAAATATGAATATTCCCAAAATCATATAAAACATTGATATAACCCTTATATGATGCAAATATGATTGGAATATAAGCAATTAAAGTGCAAAGTTCATGTATGCATTTTACATGCATCAACATCCCCAAGCTTAATCCATGCTCGTCCTCGAGTATGAAGATGATAAAACTAACATGGACTTTGCAATTTAATACTTAACAATGATATCAAAGATGATTACTATTGCTACATATAGTCAAATGATTCATTCTTCAAAGGAGTAGCAATATGCAAATAGTTTATGAAGTGATATCAAGTATTCAAGACAAGGATGTTCATTGATAGTTCACAAAGTGTAACATGGTAGCAAGTAATATGGAACACATGTATGCATAATGATAAGTAGAACATCCTACAATGGTCATAGAGTGTAGATGAAAATCTGAATATGATAGGTGTACACTTTGGAAAGATGTATATGTGAGTAGAGGTAAAGCATGCATAAGTTTCATCCAACTTCCAAACTCTTCTACTTAAGTTAATGATTGCAATAAGGTATTCATTGGTGTCAAGCTCTCATTGCCCCTATCATAGCATCTTGAATGATTAAGGTTAAAGTGAAAGCAAATATGAGTAGTGTGCTTGATAAAGAATGGGTTGAATGTCTCATGCCCCTTGAATACAAGTACTTACACCATGTGTTACTCAACTTGGGAAACAAAGCAAGTTCAATTAAATATCATTGTAAGCATAATAGTATCATCAAGAGCGTCAACTGGGGTACCTCTTGTCCCAAGATATGGAACAAGCCCATATCAAAATGACAAGACAAACAAACAAAATGAACAATCTCAACACCCTTTTTATTTACCATTTGGAATAGTTTTTTATTGCAAGGTGTATCACAGAAGGTTCACCATAGTATGTAAGTAAATTTCCACCATGAATGATGCATGGCTTAGATTAGCGGCCCAGGCGTCTCTCTAACCATTTACACAAACTCATTTAAACTCACTCTATTTCCACATTTATTTCAACATGATAAGCATCCATAGACAAAAGCACATGATATCAACTAAATGAGATGAAGAGCGTGTTGAAAGCTTGCCATGTGACAGCACATATGGGCTAACTTCCAACCCAAAACATTCATCAAGCCACAAACATCATAATCTTAATCACAATGGGTCAAGTTTTATTATGCAAATAAAAGAACATTGTGCATCAAGTTCGTGAGAGCTATATAACCAATTTTTTCCATTGCAATCAATAACATAAACATTTTCATTCAGAGGTAAGATAACACAAACAACATGTTAAACATACTCGGAATAGCATAAAGCCAATAGGTAGATATGGTGGACTCACTGGAATAACTTTGGTTGAAGGTGTTGGAAACAAGTTTTTGCTTGTTGGAGTTTTTGGGCTAGCAAAAGGGAGAAAGTTGACCATCTAGATGCATGCATGAGTGTCCATAGAACTAACTAATCCATGTTAAACCAAGTAAATAACAATCAGCACCAAAACATGAATAAGTGATAGCTCTACAAAAAGAATTTGCAAACTATTACTCATAAACAAGCTCATGAATCATGCAACTATATGTATCATTAAAAATCAAGTCAAACATCCCTTTTCCCAATCTTATAAAAGCATCCAACATATTTCAACCCATATTTCCAGTAGCTCTCTCATATATAATTGATAGTGTGGTGGTCTCTCAAGACTCAAACAAAAACAAAAAACGACGCTCCAAGTTTATGCGATAAAGTGTTTCGATCGAAAAACAGAAGTTGGACGTGTGCAAACCGAGAGTGTGTAGGTCCAGCGGGGTTGTCTTCACATCCCCAAGCTTATGGTCTTCACCATCCTTGGATAGCTCTTGGTGCATCTCCTCCAATCCCTGTGAAAAAACTTCAAAACACCGTTTCTCCCATCTCTTTTCTGTGGGGTGCATTAATAGTGATAAACAAATAGGTTCCTTGCTGCATATAATCCTTGAACAAAAATTCATATGACATGTCCAGAAAGTGTATAATGTTGTATGCCTACTCATAAACTCAATTGGATCAAAAAGATTCAACTTAAAAGCTCAAAGCATGCATCAAACAAAATGGGACAGAATCTGTCCAGAAAAACAGCAGCAGCAAAACGTATTTTTCTACCCTACCAAACTTTCTCGAAAAATTCCGAAAAAATTCATGCATACAGAGGATGAAAAGTTGCAACTACAGTTCAAATATGAGCTCATTCGGAGTTACAGAATAAGAATTAAAAATCATACCGTGCACTGACTCGTGCAGGAATAAAATCTCCGAACGCTATAAGCAACTTTTTCAAACCAAAAAGGGTAAAACTTGGCACTTTATTAAAAACTCCAGAACCTAACTAGACACAAAATCTCTTGTTACAGCAAGAGGACACAAAGAAAAATCACACAAAAATAACCGGGTTGCCTCCCGCAAAGCGCTTTCTTTATAGCCATATAGCTAGGCTTCTTACTTGTTGTTTTATTGTGGACGAAGCTCATGAGGGAGCTTGAACTTTGGTGGTTCCCTCTTCCTTGGAAAGTGTTCCATGCACTTCTTGTGTGGAAACTGAAACTTTACATTCCCTTCCTTTGAATCAATGATAGCACCTGTGGTACGAAGAAAAGGTCTTCCAAGAATAATAGGACTAGAGGTTTTATTCCCCATATCCATGATTAGAAAATCCACAGGCACAAAAGTCATATGTAACTCTACCATAACATCACTTACTTTTCCCAAAGCATGTTTAATAGAGTCATCAGCAAGTGCTAGTTCAATAGAGCATTTTTCAAGATTTTTCAATTCAAGCACTTCATATAGTTCTTTAGATAAAACAGAGACACTAGATCCTAGATCAAGTATGGCATGGTGTGTCTCTTTTCCAATAGTTACTAGTACCTTAGGTATCCACATATCCCCAAGCTTAGGTGGTATCATAGCCTCTTGGTTGTACCTAGCAATCTTTTCTTTCAAGACATGATTAGCAATATAAGAACCAAAACCTGCTTGGTTAGTGTTGATGGAAGGATCACTTGCAAATTTTTGTAAGATAGATATTAATTCATGCAAGCTACAATTTTCTAAGTCAAGCAAAGGATCCTTGACTTCATTAAGCATTTTAACTTCCTCAACTTCAACCTCTTTCATTACCCCAATAGATTCTTTAGCAACTCTCTCTTGCTCATGAATGTGTTCCCAAGACTTATTGATAACCTCTTGGCAATATTTTATTGTTTCCTCATGTTTTTGGGCTGTAATGATGCTCTTTAATGATGAGACTTCCTTAGTAAGCTGATCTACCCTTTCAAACAAAGCATCTTGTTTTTCAAACTTAGAGATAAATTCCTTATTAAGCTCTTTTTGGGTAGATATAAAAGATCTAATGGTGTTTTCCAAGTCACTAGAAACATTACCACTAGAAGCATATTTATTTGGCACATATGGGGGTTTATTATAAGAGTTATAATTGTTGTTACCATACCCATTATTACCATAGTTCCTAATGAAGTTGACATCAATATTTTCAGAATTGTTTCCAACTAGTTCTTGCAAAGGAACATTTTCAACACTAGGTTTATTAAGCAAAGCAAGAATAGTATCCATTTTAGATGACAAATCATTAGTTTCTTCAATAGAGTTCACTTTCTTAGAAGGATTAGGTGCCCTATCAGTATGCCATTGACTATAGTTTTGTAAAATGCTTTCCAATATATTTTTAGCTTCTACTATAGTCTTACTCATAAAAGCACCTCCAGCAGCAGAATCAAGTATGTTTCTAGACATGTAGTTTAAACCATTGTAGAAAGAGTGTAATATGGTCCATTCATTAACTCCATGTGAGGGACAAGTTCTAAGCATAAGTTTTATCCTATCCCAAGCCATAGCAACATGTTCATTTTCATTTTGCCTAAAAGAAAGGATGTTGTTTCTATTTTGCAAAATTTTAACAGGGGGATAATATTTCTTAATGAAAGCTTCTTTTAGATCATCCCAAGAATTAATACTACCAGATGGCAAGGAATGCAACCACTCTTTAGCTTTTCCTCTAAGTGAAAAAGGAAATAACTTCAGTTTTAGGATATCACTTTCCACATTTTTAAACTTTTGCATGTCACATATTTCAACAAAGTCATGAAGATGCATAGAGGCATCCTCCATAGCACTACCACCAAATTGTTCCCTAGTTATCAAGTTCAACAAACTAGGACTTACTTCATAACTCTCAGCATTTATCTTAGGTGTGGCAATAGCTCTCGTGATAAATTGATCATTAGGAGTGTTTGTGTAGTCACACAACTTAGTTCTTTCTCCCATTTTAGCAAGTTTTTTTGGTATTTTTAATTTTTTATGCAAAACTGAAATAAATATGATATGATATGCAATGACACTAACAAAACAAATAAATTGCTTTGTAAGTAAAGATGGATAAGATGGTGCTCACGTAGGTGCAACCTCCCCAAGCTTAGGTGTTAGCACAAGTTGGTGACGTTGACTTTGTTGTGAGATGAATGCGATGATGCACACCCTTGGATAAATCTCTCAGCTACGATTCCCCGGCAACGGCGCCAGAAAACGTCTTGATGTCCCGAAGAGCAAGGCTTGATACCTGCAAAAAAACGGGATTAGGTTGAGACTCCAAGTGCAGAGTGTATAGTAAGTGGAAGACAGTTTTCCCCACGAGGGGTGACTCGAGGGTTTAATATCGAACTCTCGGGGAATCTGAAGTGGTAGATTTATCTTCTTATCCTTCTTTTGGTTACCTACAAAACAAGGTTAGATGTTTTGGTCCTCAACCTCACCTGTGGTTGTCAAGCACAAGGTGTAAGAATGATATCAGGATAGTTATGCAATGCAAACAAGAAATAAATATGCAATGATGGTGGATGCAATGATAAATGATATTTTTGGGTTTTTGAATGATGTATGCAAGATGAAAAGTATTTTTGTATTTTCGGATTTAATGATGGCTGAAAATAGAAAAGTGGTATATGGTGTTGGAAAGGTGTTTCTTATGATTAAAAATGGACTGGGGTTCATGGTTTCACAAATGCACTCTCTCTTTATAAAGTGGTAGACAATGGAACACACACAGTTAACATATGAGATTGCAACACAGGGTTTGATAACAAGTTACTTAGATATATGGGCATCACGTCCTAACATAGAGATCTTTTGGTTATTAACCTCTCTTATACTCCACCAAGATGCGAACTAAATCATAACACCTCAGTAATTAAGATAACTCAGAGTATAGCATTAAGTATCATGACATGAAGTGAAAATAAGAACATGCTAGATCTAGTCATGGAGTAGTGGCAATGGTCACGCCCACATCCCCGGTAGCATGGTATTTTAGTTTATCCCTAGTGAGGTAACAAAGTAAGGTAAAGATACCAAAGTGGATCGCAGAACTTTCTCTCACGTTCACTGCACTAGCCACCCCCCGTTACTCCAACTAATGCACACGTTCCCCCACACACGCTCTCATAAACATGCTTGATCAAAACAAGTAGACAAGAACGGGGTACATAATATGCATCTATACTCATAACTGAAACAAACATTGCAATCTCAAACATATATTAACTCATAAAGATCCACCACAAAGGTATTACAACGGTGACCGTAATCATGTTCAGCAGCTCATACGGTGCTAATTAGTGAAGCTCAAGAGAGGAGAGATACATAAGTTACTTCCACAAACCCATAGTCCAGAGGTGGACTACTCCCTCTTCATCATGGAGACGGTGGAGAAGTCGATGGAGAAGATGGAGACCACGCCGGCAGCGCCCCGCCGGAGTTTTCCCCCTCCAATCTGCAGCTCCTGATCTCCGTTTCGGTGTTTCTGTGTTTGTGCGGCGCTCCTTCCAGAGAACGTCGGGGGACCTTTTTTATAGGCGTTTTTAGGTCAAGACGATGTCGGTGGAGCGAAGATCGACGGCAACGGAGCCACGAGGGCCAAACGGGTGGGCCCACGCGGCCACAGTACCTGGCCGCGTGGGCCACCCCCGTTTGGCCTCGGCCTCCGTTGTTCGCTTCCTTCGCCCACAGGTCTTCTTCCTTCCAAATATTGACGCCCGTAAATTTCCAGGTGATTTCGTTGACGTTTGGGTCCCTGAAACATTAAAATAAGAAAACGGGGTTTTCTGCCTGTGCAGGGTTAATTCCATAAAAATAGGAAATCATGAGATATTCCCAAAATCATGATAAAACATTGATATAACCCTTATATGATGCAAATATGATTGGAATATAAGCAATTAAAGTGCAAAGTTCATGTATGCATTTTACATGCATCACTCGTCGGCATGGTATGCTCCGTAGTTCTCCTCAATGACCTCCTCAGAGTCTAAGCAGAGGATCAAGGGGAACGGATAAGTAACAGTGTTACTCAGCAAGTTTAGCTAAACGCTTAGATAACTGGTATGCACTAACTACCATCCTGACCAGAAAGTCATGGATGAATATGCAAGTTTTGTAAAACATTTTTAGGAAAGGTCCATTTTATTTTTTAGAAAACTATGCCCCCAGCCTCCACGGGTTTATAGTCATCACTTGGGATGCCTTTCCCGCTGTGGTCTGTAGTCCCCTCCTGGAACAAGGATGTGACAGTCACAATTTCTTTGTTTAACTCTGCAGAGCTGCACCACTTTACCCAACAGCAGCCTGGCTCTTTATGCTCTCTCAGCACACCATGTGTGCTATAGCCAGAACTCAGGGCAACAAGTCATGTAGAGTCGCTTCCCCGCACAACACATATATGCCCCTTATGACCCAGCCTGGTACAAAGACCAAAGGCTCATCACCACTCCGAGCTCCAATTCCAAATCACCCCGTCGGGTGGGGAAGGTATGCGCTCCCACGCTATTGGCCGCCAAAACAGACTCAACCAGGTAATAGTCTGCCGAGGATATGCGAACGAGGGAAGAAACCTCTGACAAGCCCATCCATAGTGAATTTGTTGGCTGATGCTTCGATACGGTGATGCATGTAAAATGCATACATGAACTTTGCATTATTTTTACTTATATTCCAGTCATATTTGCATCATATAAGGGTTATATCACTGTTTTATAATGATTTTGGGAATATTTGACATGTTTCCTATTTTTTATGGAATTAACCCTGCGCAGGCAGAAAACCCTATTTCTATATTTTAATGTTTCAGGGACCCAAACGATGTCCAAATGACCTGGAAATTTACGAGCATCAGTTTTTGGAAGGAACAAAGCGTGGGAGCGAAGGAAGCAAACAAGCGGAGGCCCGAGGGCCAAAATAGGTGGGCCCACGCGGCCCATGTACCTGGCCACGTGGGACCCCTCCTTTTGGGCCTCGGAGCTCCGTTGCCATCGATCTTTCCTCCACCGACTCCGTTTTGACCTAAAAACGCCTATAAAAATAGTCCCCAGACGTTCTCTGGAAGGAGCGCCGCAGAAACACAAAAACACCGAAACAGAGACCTGGAGTTGCAGATTGGAGGGGGAAAACTCCGGCGGGGCGCTGCCGGCGTGGTCTCCATCTTATCCAACGACTTCTCCACCGTCTCCATGATGAAGAGGGAGTAGTCCACCTCTGGACTATGGGTTTGTGGAAGTAACTTATGTATCTCTCTCTCTCGAGCTTCACTAATTAGTACCGTATGAGCTGCTGAACATGATTACGGTCATCTATGTAATACCTTTGTGGTGGATCTTTTTATGAGTTAATATATGTTTGAGATTGCAATGGTTTTGTTTCAGTTATGAAAGTAGATGCATATTATGTACCCCGTTCTTATTTACTTGTCATGATCAAACATGTTTATGAGAGTGCGTGAGGGGGAACGTGTGCATTAGTTGGAGTAACGGGGGGTGGCTAGTGCAGTGAACGTGAGAGAAAGTTCTGCGATCTAGTTGGGTATCTTTACCTTACTTTGTTGCCTCACTAGGGATAAAAAGAAATAACATGCTACCGGAGATGTGGGTGTGACCATTGCCACTACTCCATGACTAGATCTAGCATGTTCTTATTTTAACTTCATGTCATGATACTTATTGCTATACTCTGAGTTATCTTAATTATTGAGGTGTTATGATTTAGTTCGCATCTTGGTGGAGTATAAGAGAGACTAATAACCAAAAATTCTCTATGTTAGGACATGATGCCCATATAATTATAACTTGTCATTAAACTGTTGTGTTGCAATCTCATATGTCAACTCTAGTGTTCCATTGTCTACCACTTTATTAAAGAGAGAGTGCATTTGTGAAACCATGAACCCCGGTCCATTTTTAATCATAAGAAACACCTTTCCAACAACTTTTACCACTTTTCCATTTTCTGCCATTTAAAAATCCGAAAATACAAAAACACTTTTACATCTTGCATTCATCATATAAAACCCAAAAATATCATTTATCATTGCTACCACCATCCTTGCATATTTATTTACCACCATTGCATATTTATTTCTTGTTTGCATTGCATATTATCTTGATATCATTCTCACACCTTATGCTTGACAACCACTAGGTGAGGTTGAGAACCAAAACATTTACTTTGTTTTGTAGGTAACCAAAAGAAGGATAGGAAAGATAAATCTTCACTACTGATTCCCCGAGAGTTCGATATATCAACCCTCGAGTCATCCCTCGTGGGAAAAACACGTCTTCCACTTACTACACACTCTGCACTTGGAATCTCAACCTAACTCATTTACTTTTCACGCAGGTAACTACGTGAAGTGCCATCAAGAGTGCTTTCTGGCGCCGTTGCAGGGGAAGATACGAAGCTTCCTGCAGAATATTTTCCCGTCAACTGCACACCATCATACGGTGCTAGGATCACTGGGCCATGGGTTATTAATCCTAGATATGTACATTCCCGTACAATGGAACCTCCACCACAACATCATATTGTGGTTCCATTGCCAGCCAACAATATATATAGCAGTTCACATCATTCAAAAATAGGTTTTCTTTTCATAATATGATAAACCATAGTACTTAGCAATTACTTTGATAAAAATAATCAATCGAGGATATGCAAGTTGGAACTTGCCTTGAGACTGATAAGTAGTGCAGTCTAAAGCTTCCGACGAATTGGGACCCTCATGTTCTGAAAATCAACATCATTGTCTATATGAGACAATGTTTAAAAACCAAATACATGCTATTATGCATAAAATGAGATAATTTTGTTCTTTCCCAAAATTCCCCAGAATTTTATTAATGATTTCTTTTGAAGTGATTTCTTTTTTTTTCTTAGGATGAGTGACATGAAAGTCATGGTATAGTTCAAATTATATTTTGAACTTAGTAATTAATTTTCCCATATTATTTCTTTTGAAAATAATTTGAATTATTTCAAAGTCATTTCCACTTAAGGATCCTTTGAATTTTTCCTACGGGAAATAGTTTTCAAAAATTCAATTAGATATTTTATTTGGATAGCTTATTTTCTCCTGATATGTTTGGATATTTTATTTGTATTTTTAGGAATTTATTTGAATTTTTTAGGAGTTTGAAGAAATTTGGTCAAATTCACAATTTAGTGAAATGACAAATTTACCCTTGGTCAATCCCCTGGTTGAACCAGGACAAGGGTTTGGACTCGGGTAGGTCCAACCGACCGAGCCACTCTCTCTTCTCCCCCTCTCTCTCCCGAGCTCGCGATCGACCTCTCCTGGAGCTCGCGTCACCCGCGCTGTCGCCGCCTCGCTCCGGTCCACTCCGGCCATCTCCGCTGCCGCGTTTTGGGGCAAAACAACCCCCTGGCTCTGCTCCTTCATATGACCAGAGCGATTCGTGCCGTTCTTCCTCACGCCGCCACACGCAACCCTAGGGTTAGGGTTTCGGTACTGGTGTTGCTCGCTGACCTCGATTCGCTTCTTCTCCGGCATGCTCACCATGGCTCGATGCAGAGCTTCTACCTCTATGCCACCGTGGTGTGGTGGTGCTGGTCCACGACTTCCATTTGCCCCCTCCAACGGTTGCGCGAGCACTGCCTCGCCGCCGTGGAGCTACGGCCATGGACGCACGGTAAGATTTCCTCCCCTCCTTCTTCCTCTTCTCTCCCTAGCCTCTCTGCTATCTTTAGATGATGCTACTGGACTTGGATTAAGCATGGATAATTTGTATTGCTTAGGTTGTTGATGAACTGAAGATGGTTTCTTGATGAAATGCTCTTGGATATGCACTGATTATTTTCTGTGCATCAAAATTGAGGTGAATGGTGTAGATCAAGTGTATCTAGATCACTCCATGACCTCTGGAAATTATGTTGGGAGCAATTCTTGCTCACAGATGTGGAAAACATGATTTTAGACTGAATCTTGGGATGATCATGTCCAAACTGAACTAGAGCATAGTTTAGTTAATGATGTAAAATATTTTGGGCATGTGTTTTAATTGGTTTTGCTTGCTGTGATGCCTTCTTGAGTGTTACACAGTAGCTAACTTGATTAAACTGTCTTTTTATGTTTTCCTGTACTTCTTCTTGTGTGCAGATGTGCATAGCACAGCTAATCCAGCTCTGCTGGTTCACTGTCTTATGTAAAACTTTGGTAAACAAAATAAGAATAGATACTATACTACTGCTACTTCCCTTGCCCCTTTATGCTCAAACAATTGCTAAACCAAGCAACTGCACTCCTTTTCTTCTCTCTTTCCTAGCTTATTGCATAGAACTGATGTTCTCTGTCTTGCAATTCCTTTTTCCTACAACACCTTATCTTGCTTAGCAAGATTCTGTTAAGAACAGATGCTGAAACACTACTCTAGCATGGTTCTGTCATTTACAGAACCTGCTACTGCTCTCTCTAGCAATACTGAATCAACCTGCTGTTGTTGAGCAGCTTGAGCTTCTGGATTATGTTGATAACCTGCTTCTTTTGGTAAGCCTGCTCCTCCTCGCTGCTTCAATTTTCCTAGAGTGTATTTAACTAGCTGAAATGGCTTGTGGTGGATGGTGCAGGTTACTTCCATGATGTGCTTGTGGTTTGTGGTTGTTCTTGGTGAAGAACAGATGGAAATGGATGTGCTGGTGGTTGTGAAACGTGGGTGTTGTGGTTGCCGCGAGTTGTGTGTAACGGTGGCTGTGATCTGGCCATGTATTTATACTGTTTTGATGATTTCTGGGCTGGTGACGCCGGATAACTCGGCTGTGATGATTCACTTGCTTACAGTGGCCCTTCTCACCTCGTTGATTCCTTTTAGCTCTTCTTTTAACCTTGGAGATAAGCTCCTGCTGCTGCGCAGTTCATCACCCCTTGATGATATGTACTGAGTCATTGTTCTTATCTTGCTTCAGATTTTTGTGATGGAAGGCTTGGTTGTGAAGGAATGATTTTCCTTGGTCGGGTTGGTTTGATTTCATTCAAGTGTATGCTTATTTAAGCTAATCACTAGCTTAACTTGTGATTAAGGATCCATTTGTCTAATCAATGGCAAATGTGATACCAATTGTGGCTTTTATCTCCATTTGTTTCTTGGTTTAATTGTGGTGGTTGTAAATTTATGTGTTGCTTTGTTTTTAAAGATCATGAGATGAAAATGCTTTAAACAGCACTCGTTGCCTTTGCTCTCTATTGCCCGGAATGGTTCTGTCCAGTGCTGCCAACAAGCCTTTGCCCTTTCTGTTGCCTTCGGATTAATGAGCATGATCAAGAATGATCATGTCCACGGTTGACTTTGGTTTATTTGCATTCTCCACTACTTAGCCTAATTAAACCATGGTTTTGATTAGGCTAAAACCAGGTTTAATACATTAACATGCCATCACCAAATGGTGTTGGCAACATTTTAATCGTCGCCCCATCTCTTTTTGTGTTGTCTGTTTTGCAGGTTTGAAGCTCTCCAAGTTAAGATGAAGATCATAGATAGGCTAGTTAGGGTTTTTATTTCACTCTTATGTAATATTCAACGTGTTGTAAAGATTACAATTGTAATTCCTTTTGTAAAGATCAAGTTGGAAAGAATGTGCAATGAGAATTTCATGTGTATATGAATTTGATACAAATGTATGATGTATTGGAATATTACTTGTGATAATGTTTTGATATCCATTGGAATGAAATATTCTCAATCTTTTGAATTGTGAATTTGTGTATTTGAAATATTTATTGTGTGTGGAATTAGAATAGAGAAGTTATAGAATTGATTTGAACTTAAGATTTTATAGAATTTCTTTTTGAAAATCCAAATGATCATTTTGGAAAAGTACTAGTAACGGTTTTGAAAGTATGTCGTATGGTTTATCGACACTTCTCGACTATCTGTCAATGTCTGACTCCCAGAGCATCGACACTCGTCGGTATCGACCCTAGATCCTTTTAACACAAAAGCGCGAAAATTTTCCAGATTTCACCAAATGATGCACGAATGCACAAATGCAATTCCTAATTCTACCCTCTCGAATCCTATAACTGTGGAGTATTACACAGGCCGTCACGTATTATAGGAGGAGGCCGTAGTTGAAATAGTCGTCTGTTTCCCTTGTACCCGATCGTGGAGAGGAGCACCGCTGGCATGTCATGCCGCAAGTCGAAGCGCGCGGCGTCGCTGGGGACACCGGCGGAGACGCAAGTTCAACTTGATGCCGAGCTTGAGCGCCTCCTGGGCTAAATCGGCGGAAATATTGGGGAGTAGAGAGCAGGGTGTGATTCCTCACGCCGGAAGTGAGAGCGAAGGAGAGGGGTGGCCGAATCTGATCAAGAGATGGAGCTGGATTAGAATGGGGAAATGTAGGAAAAGGTAGTGGTGGGGAGGTAGGTGACGATAGACAGTGTGAGTGAGCTGAGAGTATAGTGTTTGCCTGTACGGTTGCCTTTTTTTTAATCGGCTCGAGTCTGTAGGTTTCTGGTCGAGGCGTGTCACACTCACACGGGTTTGAAAAAAGAAATTACTAAGATTTATTGATAATTGTTTTTATTAGAGATTAAAATTTGTATCACCAAATTTTCTTAACATGCAGGTCATCATGCGGTTTGTGGATGCTAAATTTTATGGAATACTTCACATGAGATATTTTGTCCGACAATCCTACACAGGTATATTTTTTAGATGCGTGTCATGATATATTCTGTGCTTTCTGAATTTTAAGTGATGCAACATGTGTGGATTATATGTTGTTCGCACATTATTATAAGATTCAGTAATGACATATATCTTTGGTAACAAAAAACTCACCAAATTGTAAATGAAATTTATATTAGCCGAGACGTGCGTGCACGTGCATGTTCCCACCAATAGCAGGACATATGTTGTTACTTGGTCAATATTAATAAACTCAGAGACCCAAGTCCTCAACGGGTGATGTCTGTGCGCGGGTCTGTGTTGTTCTCGGTGTTTCTATAGAAAGATGTTAAATAGTCCCTCCATTTTTAGTTACCTTGCGTTCTAAGTTTAGTCAAAAGTCAAACCTTAAAAAATTTGACGAAACATATAAAGGAAACATCTATAATGTAAAATCAATACTATTAAATGCATCATAACATATTTTCATAGTATATGCATTTCATATTATAGACGTCGATATTTTTCCTACCTAGTTATCATGCTTTATAACTTTGGCTTTCACGAAACCGAGAACACAAGTTAATTATAAAGAGATGGAATACTAGATGTTTGACTTTGACTCTGAAGGCATTCTCTGTCGTTGCCGCCCAAACTTTTCTCATCCTCCACCAACTCCTCCCATCGCCACCGGAGGAGGCCGGCCAACAACTGTCAACGGTGGTGGGGAACTCCCGCCCACCATCTTCCCTCCCCAGGTTCCTGCCACCGACTCTTTATTCAATTCCTCATAGCGCCATTGTGAGGTAAGTAGGCGATGGTGTCCATATCAGGCGCCACCACATGACGTCCTTTTGGCATCATTAGTCCAACTCGCAGATCGTGGTGGTGGAAAATCCGCTTAAACAGCGATAGGATGGAGATGTAGCCTCTTCAGAACGGCTCGCCAGGCTAAAGGCATACGGGCCAAGAATAATGGAGTCTCGCTTCACACCGGCCACATTTGTCTTCCGAAGACGCAGCTCCCGGTTGTTGACCATAGGCTTCTCGGTCTTCTAAAATTCGACGATGGGCATTGTATGCCTTCTTTGATTTGGTGCATGTATTAGAGAGCTCGGTGTGCATGAAGACTTCTGGAACGGTCAATCAAGCCACTCTGTATTAGAGAGTTAAATTGAACATTGGGATGAAATTTGCAAAATCCACAAAAGGGACGAAGATTCATAGTGGAAAAAACTCAAAGCATGTCAACTAACCTTCGCAAGAATGATATGGGGGTATCCTAGTAATTTACCTAGTATTTGTCAGTTTTGTGAGTCTACAGATTGGTAGATTGTTATTGAAGCTAAAATTCATGTGTGTGTGCTAACTTTTGTTTATTTATTGCCTTCTTAGCAGGTCACACATGTACCTTTAATAAAAAGAACTTTGTTAGTGGTTCCCTTGCTTGAAAATATGGGTACAAGTTGGTGTTATAAATCCAAGAAAGTGTTTAAAAGTATGGACTTTTTGTTGCTAAAGACTATGGGTATGGAGGTTTAGTTTGTTTTTCTAACAGAATTTTCGTAATGAGGTTGTGAACTATATTTAAACTAGTGGTAGCAAAACCGTTGTTTAGTATTCAATACTTTCTCACATGGTTTTTAGTTGTATGACACGGCTAGCATAAATGAAGTTAATCCAGAGTTGTTACATAGCCAAAGGCTCAAAATGTCAATCTTGTGTGTAAGTTAATCAACCTTGCAAGCCTCACAAGGCTGCGGAGGTGCTTGACACCATCAGATCTCGCACATTTAGGTATATGTGAAAGTTGTGAAATGAATGATGTGTTGACAAGGTGGAAAGAAAATACTTCATGATATTCATTGATGAGGCTCGACATAAAAGACGTTATAAGGGCCGCAATGGAACATTTAGGAAAGAATGTACCATAACAAGAATCTCAATTTCATGGCTAGCTGACTGGCTGTCCGAATAAATCACTCCAGATTTAAAGTATTAGGCCCCGATTGGATTGTCGTTATTTAGTCAAAACGACTGGTATTTTTCACGGACCTGTTCACCTCCTGCTAAAAATCCGGCGGTGAGTGGTTGGAAATGTTACGGTCCGGAAATATTACAGTAATCCAAGCGGGGCCTTAGTGGTTACATACACTGGCTACATACTTGTCTTCCAAATGTGGGTGCAAGACAGCCAACATTACACTAATACTTGTCTCCAAGCCACAAGAAACAGCTACCACCATCCAGACACGCAGGACATGTGTATACAATACAACCAATTTCCAGTATCTGGTTGGGTATCACTAACTATATAAAAGACGGATGCTTTCGCGACCTATGGGGGGCTCTGCTACTGTAGATACTGTAGATTGCTACAGTGTTGAACAGTACCATGGCATTTTTACAGAAAAGCCCCTGTGTTTTACGAAATTTGCAAAATTGGTCCTCCGTATATATAAACTGGACACTAACCCTAAATCGCAAATTGATGTCGTTTCCCCTCCGCCTCTTCCTCCGCCGCCGCGCCGCCTCCGGTGGGCACCGCAGCCGAGGCCGCAGAGCCCCCCCCCGCGCCGCTGTACTCCAAGCGCCGCCGCCACCCCAGCGTGCGTCTCGGCGACGTCGGCGTGCAGCCCGCCACCCCGTCCGACGCGCACCTCCCGCGAAGCCACCCCAGCTAGCCGTCCCACTCTCCCGCGCCCCACCGCGCCCACCCGGACGACCCCCCACCGCCGCGGTTCCAAGCCCGTCCGGCGCCGCCCGCGCACGGAATGGAGTCCACCGCCCGCCGACGGCTACGTGGACGGCGAGGGCCGCCACTCGGACTCCGCCTACCAGTCCGGCTCCGCGGCCGCCGCGCGCGCTAGGGTTTCGGGCAGCCCCAGCGTCGACGAGTCGGACGGCGTCCCCGACTGGGGCCTCCCCAACGGCCGCCTCCCCGGCGCGGCCGTCTACGGCGTCAGGCTGGACGGCCCAACGGCCACCTCCCCGGCGCGGCCGGCTACGGCGTCAGGGCGTGGCTGGACGGCATCGGACTCGCACGGTACGCGCCCGTGTTCGAGATCCACGAGGTGGACGACGAGGTGCTCCCGCTGCTCACCCTCGAGGACCTCAAGGACATGGGCATCGGCGCCGTCGGCTCCAGGAGGAAGCTGTTCGCCGCCATCCAGAAGCTCCGGGCCAGCGACATCGTCTCCTGAGTTGGTGAGATGCTAGCTAGCCGTAGCTTTTGCTGTCTCGATTTTTGTTTCCCTCTCCCCATAGAAGAAGGCTGGTGGTAGTAGTTATGATGGATGTAATGGTGCTCTCAGTTAGTAATGATTAACATCACCATTGGTGTTAGTGAAAGTAGAGTATCGAAAATTTAGCATATCTTTTGATCAGCGTGGCTTAATAATTTGTATTACCTTCTAGCTTTCTTCATGAGTGTGGTCGTACTGAAATATACATGCTTAAGTGCTTTCCACCGGATGAAGCATCTATTTACCCTTACTTTGCTGAGTTTACTACGGTTCTATTTGCAACAAGGCATTACAATGATATATTGATCAGTGCCGTGCTATTTGCATGCTATATTGATCCATCATTTGGTTAAAATCAGAGAAGGGTAATTGGTTTCCTTATAAATCCAACGTGACTGCAAACATTACTCTCAAGCAGGTTATGTTGATAATTGTCATCCTTCGTTAGCTAGGTTCAGTTATTCAGTTCAAGAATGGGTTTCCACCTTTGTTTCAGCTCCAGCAGGATCCAAATGTTGACGCTCCTTTTGTTTCAGGTGATTTCCTCTGTTCTGGATCACCATTGGAGAAGGTGTGGCTGTTCCCTGGTACGTGCTTATCCGTTTGCGTTCGTCTCTGCTTGCTTTTTTCGTTCTGCTGCTACGTGGTTCTTCATGTTCAAGTGAAGATTAGTTTCTGTGTGGATTATTATTTTCGGCTGTTATGTGATTCCTGTGTTAAGGATTTAATGTGATTATGCATTGCCAATTGATTAATTGATGTTTGTCTAATACATATGCAGGGTTTTTCTTGGGAATGATGATACATATGCAGTTGATTAGTACCATGGCCGATCGATGTTCCTCTGGTTGGATATGTTGGTTGCGCCCCCTCTGTCTCTCTGTTGGAAGATGTGCATCCAGTGATACTGTTTATGGGCTGCTGGTTCTCTTATTTCATGCTATCAGTCAATTCCTCTGTTGGTTCTGATGGATGAGTAGTCGGCTTTCTATTGGACCAATTTTTTCTACAACGAATGTCGGTTCGGCTTGCAATTCTACAGTTGATATGGGACCTCAAAAGAGGAGAATTCGTCTAAGGTAATTCAAAAATTAATTGTGTGCCCAGTTTGTTTCTATGTTCTTATCAGTTGGATGTAAAAAATCTAATATGTTATTGAGAAATTTGGGAGACGAATAAGTACTGTATTTTGGTTAATTTTGGTTTCCATACTTAAAGTGATATGGTCCTGTTATTCAAAAAATATGAATGCTGCTGATAGCTAAATGAATAAGGGACATCACATACTTTACATGTAATATTGACGGTCTATTGACATCACATACGAGATAACAGGATAATATATCTTCTAATATAGGAATATGTAAACATGTTCTCTTTTTATTTCCTAAAGCCAATTGTATATCCATCTGCAGGGGTTGGATATGGTACATGCTTCCTGGATTTTTGCTCAGTTCTACTGTTTTCATGCTATGGAACAAGTACCATGGGAACAGGCAGCTGATCGAAGCATTTGAAGTCATGACACCTCCTCGGCGATGAACCGTTGAGCAGCTTCTTGCTCTGCAAGAAGCCATCTCGCAGCTGGAGACACACGTGCAAGCTGGAAACATATTTCTCCTTAAGCTCCGGTCCCTCATGCTTGCAGCATTCCCTCAGGTTAACTGATCACTCCCAACTTAAACCTACATCCATGAGCAGCATTTCGTCGAACATCTGCCCGGCGGCCCTCCACAACTTATTCAGCTGTCGTAGAGCTAGCCCCGCCACACTATCAGTTTGTATTTTGTTTCATCGAATCGTTGTTCCACGGTTGATTATAAGAATGTGCGGAACATCAAGGAAATGCACTGATGTTTGTTGAGCTATTGCACAAATATATATCCAGTTACGTGATCAATTGTATGAACCTTATATTCAGAATGCTTCTGGTTTGGATAAGAGAAAACGCTGTCTTCCACTGATGTATCTTATGACAATAAATATTGCTTAAACATAGATCACGAGCCTCTCGATTTAGTATGTGATCCCTCTAAATAAAGACTTTAAAGTTATATCTTTATTGTGTTATAGGATTTCGAATCCCTGCCCTGGTTTGCATGTGTTCAGATGGTTTGGTGTTCTTCTTTCGCTTGAGATGATTATATATTGTTGTTGTTCAGGGAATACTGTTTGTTTGCATTAATGCACATTTCAGTATGAATATGCAGAAAAGATAAAAAGGTTTATTCGCATATGAGGGTGATTCTGTAGAATATGTTCTACACTTCTACTATAGTTATCCTGTGCCTGTTATTCTCTCTTTTCTAATTATGGATTAAACAACATTGTGCTTTGTTCGAAAACTATGATGACACTACATGTACAGTAACTGTTGACTATTGTGCCATATTTATGAGCATTATCATACCGTTGAGCACGGGTCATAGGACTTGAGCTGATCTACCGATTTAATGTTGTATATAAAGTTCACAGTGGACACTATATCATCCCTATAAGCCTTCATTTGTAGTGAAAATCATGCATTCAACTCAAATGCAATTTTTCCTAGCTTTTACATGTCGATAGGCTCAGTACGTTTTAAAATGTCAGTTTGCTTGAACATGCTAAAAATATCTTTGTTCAGATTTGACAGCTACAATAATTTGGCTGCACCTTCTCATTTAATTTTGGACCTAGCTTTTGTCTTGGGGAGTTGGAACTGCTAGAGTTTGGATGAAATTAATTTGTCAATGTGTGTCAGTTGCACTGTGGCACTTGGTTATTCCATGAACACAATGGCAGATAAAACATGACATTCTGTTTTTGCTAACATGATTAGTGCAACCATGTATTGATGCCGTCAACAATTTTGATTTTGTCGATAGCATGATATCTTGCATAAATATATTGATGTTCTTTCCATGTCTTCAACATAGACAGCAACCGTTTTAGCATGAGAGATATATTTGTGCATAGCCAGACAGAGAAACGGTTAATTGATAGGCTAATGAACTAGGGATAATGGTCTGAAAATCTGGGAATGATAAAAGTAACGTCATGGATTTAGGTACAGAGGGAGTACCAAGAACTAGCCTAAAATACAAGTCATGAATGATCCATATGGCACACTCCATTTGCGAAGACAACAACTAACTGTATATACTGGAACTAGCTCAGATTGATCGTTACATGTAGGGAATTTTGGAGCAGTACATGTTTCAACCGTGATTCGTATTTGTGCTTTATGGATATGTTTAGGACATATGAGAAACAACTAGCAAAAGTCGTAGAGTGCTCTGAACTTTACTATTAAGTACTTCCATTTGTTTTGTTATGCTTACTACCAGGGTGTACCCGGCTTCTATTGTTTTTTATCAAAAGGTTTGCCTTTAGATGTATGTGTATGTCGCACATTTTTCAATGGAAGGTTCTGCTTGCCATTGCAGGTTTTGGGTTCTCAACTGAAACATCAAAGAGATAATTGGACGTATTTGAGTGAGGATGCTTATTTTGTTCATCTACAACAGAGTTCTATACTAAGAATTGGATGGCTGTAGTTGATATGCGGGATGTCATCACGTCTGACTGAAAAGTGCTGTCGACAATGGGATGGCTGCGAACTGTGAAGCTGTTGTCAGCCATGGGGTGTGCTGGCTTCCTACAATAAGATCTACAAGCTGGTGCCGACCATAGCATGCCGCATAACCTGCTTCAGAAGAACAACGACAGGATACTGGAATGTCCATGCAGAAGCTGCAGCCGATAGAATTCAGTAAAACTCATGTCGGAAGAATGCTTCGGAAGTTTTCCACATAACAGCCCTCACAGAGACAAGCTTTAGGGAGAATCTAAACTGAATTATTTACAGGTAAATTAAATGTGATTTTATATAGTTCACTAGATGGTTGTGCTTCAGTTATTGGATTGGCATGGCTTATATTGATTTACAAAATTGTGCTCCATTATAAATTTAATAGGTAATGCATTTACGACTCAGAATCTTACCTACTATAGACCTGAATGATTATACCTCCTCAAATAATACAGAGTGCCATCTTATAGACGAAAGCAGTAAACTATTTTGTGTTATATAATCAATTACAGAAAATGTTATGAATATTCAATGGGAACTGATAATTACAGTGAGATTCTTATTGAAGTGGATATATTGATAGTTGAAGCTTAGAACTGACGGGGCTTGCTTTTATCAGCAGTGCTAGGTACATGGTACCAACAAGTTACGCTACAACTAATATATGTTTAAAAATAGCTGTATCTTTCATTGCACACACTTGGATGCTAATTGTTGCATAGATCTTTTGTCTTGAATATTAATTTAGGTAGGTTTAGCTCTTAAATATGCAAAATCTTATCCACTTCTTTGGCTACGTCAGTTTACTCAAGTTTAACTATTTTGCTATAAACATGACAAACATCCATTTTAAGTTACTTGGCTTATCTAATCAACTGAGATTATATTAATTGCTCTCTTGCAAATAAGTAAACATAAAGACTAGCTTGAAAACATATTCTTTGATCTTTATAACAGTATTTTTCTGTTACTTCTGATTCGCGGATAAAGTTTGAGTACAAGCGAAGAAACTAATATAGTCAAAATGACCATATTTATTTCTGATTATAATGCGAAGTAGCACTAATCAAGAATCTGCATTCTGAACATGTGTTTTTTAAACATGTTTGTCATGGTTTAAAAGCTGTCTTACATGTTGTATTGCATCTTTAGCAATTTTTGTGGGTTGTTTCTACTGATCCGAGAGGACTGAAGTTAGAACGTAGTATGATGTCGATGAAATTATTGGTGCTCATTGTTATGTGAGATTAGTTGTGCAGTACGTTCATATTCAAACCAAACTGAAAAAGCAATGCCTTTCATACAAAAAAAAAATGCACTCCCTCCTATCCCATTACATTCTTAGAATATATATTTTGTTTAATGCATGGGATAATGTTTTTCACCAATGTTGCTGTCATGCTATTGATTTGGTGCAGTTTGATACTTTTGTTTACGTTCATTTCTGAAATAAGTTTATATTGTACTTTCGATTTAACTTTATATGTATGAAATCATTTCTAGAATTTAGAGTTAATGTTCTGATTTTGTACAGATTGGCAAAGAGACACCAATGACATGAATCCAAGGAGAGACACTTTTGATACGCCAACGACACTAAGCCAAGGAAGGCACTGCTGATTCACCGCAAGGAGCGTGGCTGTGATGACACAGCAATGACGCCAACAAGGGTGGCCCCACAGTTAATGTTGTGAATTTGTACGTGTTACCAAAGAGAAAGCATTTTCTAGGATGTATTACCATAATAATCAATTTTGTATTTAGTCAGTACACACATTTGTTTACCAACGATAATCCTTTGTTTACCAAATAACAACTGCAACGATTATAGAAGATATGTAGCTTGGAGGTAAAGAATGGAAGTTATGTGATAGTTGACTGCACATATTAGCATTTAGCAAGGAAAAAAAGTCTCTTCAGAAACTTTGAGCGGGCATGTACAAATAATGCATAAAAATCTCACCAAGGGCGTGGCGTGACGCCACGCCAAATTCAACTAGTCTTCTTCAAGAAGAGAGCACAGCATAATGCTACAACCATGTATGTATGTACAAATAGAATGCATCACTCATCGTCTATACTATGCAGTATGCGCCATGGAATATTACAAGATATATTTACAAGTGTATGCTACTAGGTGCGTCCAACATCATCCGTCACGCATGCAGCTTCTCACTGTGGCGGAACTGCGCTTTGATGATCCAGTGTATTGTATGTATAGTTGTTCGAGGAGTTGAGTCCGTACTACAAGGACCAAATGAATACCAATTGTTAGTTACACGTCGATCCTTCTATAATAGATTGCTACCTTAAGTTGATACAATATATAATCAAGTAGAAACACACTTACAATGTCCAACTAAGGGAAGTCACATAAGCTTAGATCATTATAACCTTTTGTGCTATATTAAATGGATTTTCATCGACATACATAGGTGGTTCAATGCACACATGCATTGCTTCACTCTATTTGCGTAACTGCAGCAAGACAACGTCACCACTACTTGCTTCTGCAATTTTTATTTTACTTTCAAAAACCAAGGTGCTTTGCAAAATATCCAGCAGACTAGTTTGTCTTTACAACTCAACAGCACATGATTCAATTCAAATATCAGGCTTTAAATTTTTGTGCCAAACAGCTACGCAATAATCCATCCTATAGTAACTTGTCATAACTTGACCCTGAAGCAAACACATGATCCAACCTAGATGATGGTGTAGCCAGCATACGAAAAATACCACTTTAGTACCTTTTTCTTCAAATTGCTTGCTTATTTATAGCCTTGTAGGAGTAAACGAAATGAATTAGCAGTCACCTAAAATTGATTCAACTATGGTATGTGGTGCAATCAGGTTATGTTCTATATCCTGCGCTACTCATGTAGTAGAGTACAAGATACCATGAGGGAGAACAAGAAAACTTAAGGAGAAAAAGATAACTTAATGACTAACATAGCTAGATGGTCACAATCAGCAGAGGTCATAACTCGTGAGTAGCAGCAGGTGTTGATTTACAAACCATCAACAAAATAATCATGAAGAATCGAAACCAAAGAGCAAAATACTAACTTAATAGTGTCAAATATCTGAAGTTTGCTAGGGAAAAATAGTGCTGTGGAGATATATGGCACACATTTACTTTTTCACCTGACTTAGTTATTTGTGTAACTATACGCATTCTTTTGTGTAGAGCAACCGATAGTATTAGAGGGTAGGCAGTTGAATTTTCACCTTTTGCCTCATACTTGAGCTCCATAGTTGCGCTCCAGGATCAGCGGAGGTAGGGAGATAGGACGGAGTGCCTTGGGCAACAAGAAGTGGCCTCCTTATGACCACGAAATCTTCGTCGCTGTCGTAGTCATCATTGGAGGTCGAAACCACCGCTCGTAAAACCATTGCCAAGAGAAGCGAGACGGCCTGTACCAGTGGCGGATCTAGAGCAAAATTGGTGGGGGTGCCAAGCTTAAAAACCTCCCAATTATACTTAGCATTTAGCAACAATTAGTCTAAATACTAGCAGCATTTAGCAAAAAATAGTCCAAATATTACTATCTAAATAAATTTGTACATATTTTAGGGGGTGCCATGGCACCCATGGCACCCCATTGGATACGCCCCTGGCCTGTACACAGTAAATGGATCAGACCCTAATCCTCATATCAACCACTCTCAAAATAGCAGGATAAATCACGACAGGTTTGACTCTAAAGCCGTTGCATATAGGTTAGATCGGTCAGCATAAGGTCTTATTGTCGGAGGAATCGTGATATAGCACTGCTCAATGAAAGAAGTGAATTAGCACAAAGACAAACAGTGTGAGCTTGTCTATGTTAGTTATCAGACATTGTGAAAGACTAATTTCTATGCCTGAAAATCCCTCCTGCATGTTACCAAGAATTGGGGGGGGGGGGGGGGGCAAATACAAGCGATGCGGGTGCCACGCACCTGTATAGCGAGAATGGCCATAGCAGCCCATTTGCAGAGGTCAAGGTTGTCGTGCATGAATGAGATGAGATTGTCGAGCTCTCCGGTGCAGTCATATGGCAGGTCCTGCGAGAGACAAAAAACAAAGAGAGGATTCGCTCAGTGATCTGGTGTTTTACCAAATGAAATTATCTATCTAGCTAACATGATCAGCCTATAATTAATCCAGTTGAGGTTATGTTGTTGGTCTGCGCACCTGTCTCCATTGCTCGTTGAGGATGAGATGGCTGGCCACGGCAGCCTCGAGCAGCAGCATCACCATGGCCAAGACGGTGTACTGGAATTGTTATCATCATCATCATTAATTATTGGCGAGTGGTGAAACAACAAGAAGATGAGTAAGCAAAAAGCAAGTAAGAGAGGCGGACGTACGAAGCAGAGGCAGCACCCGCTGTTGATCTCCGCGGCAACGTACCCGGCGAGGAGGACGGCGCAGTAGAGGAGGCCGGCCGCCATGACGGCGCACGCGAACCTGCAAATCCAACACACAGCTCAATCCAAATTCAGCAGAAACCGGTGAGTAAGGAAAGAGGCGGGGGCGGGGAGGGGGACGGGGCATACCAGAGGTCGGGGAGGAGGTGGTCGAGGCGGAGCTCGTGTTGGCGGGCCCAGCGGGAGAGGATCCAGGCGGCGTAGATGATGGCGGAGACGGCGGCGAAGGCCTGCAGGAAGGCGAGGAGCTTGAGCAGGAATCCCAGGCAGCAGCTCACGCACCCGCCGCCGCCGTTCGTCCCGGAGCGAGAGCGAGCCATCGCCGATCGATTTGGATTCGGTTTCAGAGAGGAGGAGGAGAAGCGAAAGAGGATGATTGACTCCAGCTGGAGGGAGGATGGACCAAAGCAAGCAAATGCGAGCTGGCAAGCCGCACGTGGGACCCGCACGCGTGCACGGTCTTTCTGTATACTTTAACGTGTAGAGCTACGGAAAGTCATTTCGCCTCCTCGCCGAGTTCTAGTGGTCTCTTGTTTTAAAAAACTAGTAGTCGTGTACGTGCAATGCACGTAATATAGCTAAGCAACAGTCTTCCTACAATCATTTTCATGAAACATGCTTCATCGGCGAATAAGAAATAATACGCCACGTAGGGCTCTTAAAATCGTCATCTGCTGGACTAAATCATCTTGTCAAATAGCTTCTAGTAGAAATACCATGTAGGGCTCTTAAAATCGTCATCTGCTGGACTAAATCATCTTGTCAAAGAGCTTCTAGTAGAAATAAGTTATACAGTATCACAGGTTTAATAATGCAAATAGCCTACGATGACTGCAATAATCACATGCATATTTTATTATGTTGCTTCTCAATAATTATTTATTTGAGAAAATTGAAAAGCATTATGTGATCAGATCACATGGCGGACAATAAGCATGTACGTCTTTTTGGTTCCTGCCTTGTTGTTATTTATCCCTTTTTAGTTTACAGTAAAAATTCCACAAGGCACATGATATGTAAATGGGACACTCTGAACAATTATTCTACATCCAGGAGATGCACAGAAACAATGTGAAGGAAGTAATCCCTGCTATTACAGATAGCCTGTCAGTCAACTGGATAGGCTTGTGGACACGTTCGACTCACATCCACTTATGTTTCAGGAAAAGATTCTTATTATTCAGGAGAAAGAACTTTACATGCTCACATAAACATTCAGAAGCCAGTTCTGTTTCTCATTCTAGAAAGTTCAGTCAGAACTTGCTACTCGATCACTCAAGGGACTTCAGATTTGACCAAACGGACGATCAATCGATCACTTGGCCATATCAAATAATCAATTTAAGTGTTAAAATCGATGGACAGAGGAATAGATATGGAGTAGGTGTGTGCGTGAGGTATTCAAGTCCTGCTTGATGGGCGTCTGGCCGCTGAAGTCCTCGCCTATTAGCCTGAATGCGAGGGTAGGGTCAGCGACGAGGAGCGAGGCGGCAACCAGCGTGGCGGCGCTGGCATTGGACAGCTGGAACCGCAGCGAGGCGGCAACCAGCACGGCGGCGCCGGCGTTGGTGAGATAGAAGTGCAGCGTGCGAGGCGCATCCGCCGGCGTTCACGCTGTAGCCGTACCAGCTTCCGCCGTTGTTCAAGTCGTTCCTGCTCATGTCGATCGAGGCGGGCGGCTTCCGGCCGTGCGCGCTGGCGGACGCTGCAGACCTTTCTTCGACAGGTACGGACAACCGGAGTCAGCCTGCGCGATTCTTTTGACGGGGAGCGGCTCGAGTGCGAGCGCGTGCGGGGAGCGGCGTGCTCCCGTTCAGTCCGACCCGCCTTCCACGGGCGCCTTGCACCCGGAGGTCGCGGGGAGAAGAGAACAAAAGAAACGAAACGGTACTGTGACAATTTGGTCGTATTATGTGATTTGGTGGGAGGACAAAACGGTACAAAATAGACATTGTTGAGTTGTCAAACATTGGGACGATCTGGGTTGTTCGATCGGATATTGAACGGTACAGATTTAATGTATCCCAACAAGTTTGCTCTTTTAATAGTAGTATAGATATATATATATTTAAAAATATTTAAAAATAAAAAACCAAACAAGTTTTTCTCAATTATATATCCTATAAATTTGCAAAATTTCAATGCAAAACACAATAAGTATTGAGCTACACATGAATGACAAAAGTTGAAAATTTGAAACTACATATTGTTCACTATACTCAGAGATATACATTTGTCATTTTCGTGTAGTTCAAACATAAGATATTTTGTATTAAGATTTGGCACGCTTTGTTGGAAATATGCCCTAGAGGCAATAATAAAGAGTTATTATCATATTTCCATGTTCATGGTAATGTTTATTCTCCATGCTATAATTGTATTAACCGGAAACCTAATACATGTGTGGTTATGTAAACAACACAGAGTCCCTAGTAAGCCTCTACTAGACTAGCTCGTTGATTAATGATGGTTATGGTTTCCTAACCATGGACATGAGTTGTCAATTAATAACGAGGTCATGTCATTGGAGAATGACGTGATGGACAGACCCAACCAAGCATAGCAATATTGATCGGATAAATAAGTATATATTGCCATGTCTTGTATTGTCAAGTATCCTGTTTCTTTGACCATGAGATTATGTCTATCCCGGGTACTGAGGAATACGTCTTGGGGACTTCAAACGTCACTTCGTAACTGGGTGACTATAAAGGTGTCTTACAGGTATCTCCGAAAGTACTTGTTGATTTGCATGTATCAAGACTGGGATTTGTCCCTCCGTGTGACGGAGAGATATACTCTGGGCCCACTCGGTAATGCACATTCGGTATCGCTTGCAAGCACGTGACTAAAGAGTTAGCCACATGGAATGTTGTATTATGGAACGAGTAAAGAGTACTTACTAGTAACGAGATTGAGCTAGGTATGGTGATACCGCCGATCAGATCTCGGGTAAGTAAAATATCGTGAGACAAAGGAAATGGAATACGTTGACATTGTGGTTCACACTGATAACGATCTTCGTTGAACTTGTGGGAGTCATTATGGGCATCCAGGTCCCGCTAATGGTTATTGATCATAGAGGAGTCTCGATCATGTCCACTTGTTCTCGAACCCGTAGGGTCACACACTTAAAGTTCGGTAATGCTAGAGTAGCTTTGGGATAATTATAATGGTGAGACCGAAGGTTGTTCGGAGTCCCGGATAGGATCCGGGATATCACGAGGAGCTCCGGAAGAGTCCGGAGATAAATTTACATATATAGGAATGTGGTTTTTGGGTTCCGGAAAAGTTCAGGAATTAACCGATATTGTATCGGGGTTTTTCCTGAAATATTCCGGTGGGTCCCATGGTGGGGCCCACTATCCCGAACGTCCCACTTAGGATATTTGGCAGCCAAGTTCCTTCCTTGAGAAGTCTTGGCAGCTAGGTTCCTTCTTGGGGAAGCCTTGGAGGCTGATTCCTTCCTAGGGAAGATTTGGAGGCTAGTTTCTTCCTAGGGAAGATTTGGAGGCTGGTTTCTTCCTAGGGAAGATAGCCTCACACCCCCTCCCCACATCCTATATAAGGAGGGTACCATTTGGGGAAAGAATCATGATTTTGATTCCTAAGCCGGTACACTTCCTCTTACTCCTTTCTCTTGTGGTCTTGGCTTGATGAAGCCCTGCCCGCGTGAGAGCTCACCGAACCACCACACCATCGTGCTGCGGGTTTGAATCCCATCTACTTCTCCTTCAAGCTTGCTGGATCAAGAAGAGGAGACGTTGCTGAGCCGTACGTGTGTAAATCTCGGAGGCACCGCTCATTGTGGTGCTGATCGGAGTGAACCGCATCAAGGTCTACACCAAGCTGCGTTGTGATTAACGTCCAACGCTCGTGTTCTTCGAGGGTATGTTGATTACCCTCCCCGTTACTTGCATCTCCTTAGATAAGATCTTTGGGTGTTGCTTCCGCATGTGAGAGAAAATTTTGATTTTCTGTCGCGCATATCCCTACAGTGGTATCAGAGCCGTGCTTTGCGTAGTTGCTTTGTACGGATAGAACACAAGGAGTTGTGTGGCGTTTGATATTTATTGTTGCTACCCTCTCGCGTGTACTTCTTGGTTTTGTGGCATGGTAAGATGCAGCGGCCCGGACCAACTTTACAGTCTTCGGATTGAGACCGGTTCCGCACTTGACATGCAACTGGTTTGCATATGCGGCTGGCGGGTGTCTGTCGCTCTTATCATAGTGAAACCGGATTTACAATGGAGGGCTTATAGAAGTTAATAAGCAACTTGTATTATCAGCGTTGTGGTTTTTGCGTAGGTAAGAACGGTTCTTACGCAGCCCCTAGAAGCCACGTAAAATTGCAAAAATCAAGGGAGAGGCGTCTAACTTGTTTTTGCAGGGGTGGTTGTGATTTGGTATAGCCCAATTTTACAATATTTGTTGTATGAGATGCACATTGATTGTAATATTATTTTGTGACCTGCGTGTCATGAGATCGGCAGCCGGCGGGAGCCAAATGGTTGTCTTATTATTTTGTGACCTGCGTGTCAACTTAATACGCCATGTAATTGCATTACTTTATCGCTAAGGAGTTAGCAATAGTTGTGGATGCAACGTGATGGTGGAGGCAACCATGCATCTTGCTGGAGGGATGATGGAGATCATGCCATGCGTTCTAGATGGAGATCAAGATGCAAGAAAAGGGCTATACCATATCACATTGTTTAAGCATGTGATGTTTATCCTTTATGCATCTTATTCTGCGTGTGCACGACGGTAGCATTATAAGATGATCCCTCACTCAAAATTAAGATCGTGTTCTCCCCAAGTATGCCACCGCCAAGACAGTTCTTCGTTTCTAAGCACCACGTGATGATCGGGTGTGATGGATTCTACGTTCCACACAGTGGGTGTTGCTCGAGCCTAGCATGTACAGACATGGCCTCGGCACACAGGCAGATATACTTGGGTTAGCTTAACGAGCCTAGCATGTGCAGACATGGCCTCGGAACACAAGAACCGAAAGGTTAAACACGAATCATATGGTTGATATGATCAACATGGTTGATGTTCACCATTGAAGCTACATCGGGCTCACGTAATGATCGGAGTTTGGTGTTGTAACAGCCCAAACCTGTGAACCTAAATTTGTGTACCAAATTTTCACTTTTGTGTCCTCATTTGCATCATGGCATGCATGCATCATTGCATCCATTTGAAATTGCTAAACAACACAAAAACTTGGTTTGGTTACATTGAAAAGTAAAATGCCAAACTTGGTTTAACTAAAACTCACAACAAGGGAGACACTCAACTTGCAAAACAAAATACTTGGACTCCTCTTATTTGTCAAGGAAGTTCCAAGAGCTCAAAATAATATTTTGCCCTTGTTCAAAGTTTCTAAAGTAATAAGTTTTGGAATTTAGAAAAATGCTCTATTTTAAGACTATGAGCAAATGTTGTCAAAAACATTTTATTTGGAGATACCAAAATTTGTGGAGCTTCTAAATGTTAAGGGGAGCCTCCCCAAATTTTGTCATAATTTTTGGACATGTTTAAGTGCCTTAACTAAAATCCCCAAAGTCACTGTTTTTAAAAGAATAACTAGAAAGGACCTATACGTGTGGATCCAAATTTCTCCAGGGGGTTTTCAGGAAAAGCGTCATCTCTCTCCAGGGCACTGGCGCCATGCCGCGGTGCTCCCATGCCGCACGCCCGGGGGCCCCTCCCCACTACCTCCACCTGCAAGGAGAAGAGGAGAATCGAGCCCCACTTGCCCTACTACCCGTTCCCCCACCTCACCTGCTCCCCGTTCCTCTCCTCCTCTTCCTCACCCCGAGCCGCCATGGCCGCCGTGCTCCGCCGCCGCATCGCCGTCGATTGAGGCCACCCCAAGCCAAAGCGAGGCCGCAGAAAGCTCCGCCGTGTCGTGCTCTTCCTCCACGCCACATGAATCGAGCTGGGGCGACCGACATCGCCGTCCCCGTCCTTTATTCCGCCGCCATCGTCCGGCCACCGCAGCCCCACCGCCGGGCAATTCCTGCCACTGCCGTCCATCCCCAGCCTCCCCGAGCATACGCACGCACTCGTGGTGAACACGCCTTCCCTCTGGACCTCATCTCCCTTCTTCTCTAGCCGTAGCTAGTAGGCGCGGCGATACTAGTTGTTTTGAGTAAAGGTTGCCAGGGAGCGGTAGTACCGCTAGAATAAGCGGTAGTACCGCTGCTCCCTGGCGAACACACTGCTGAAGCAGCACCGGTGCAGGTACCGTCGCAGGTACCGCCGAAAACTGTGTTCTGGGCGCGTGAGTGGTACCACCAACGGTACCTCCAGCGGTACCAGCCGGTACCGCTGATGCGGAAAGGCTGGGTCTGGTGCCGCTAATGGTACCGCGAATTCCAGCGTTCGGAGGCCTTGTCCGGTACCTCGAGCGGTACCTCGAGCGGTACCAAGTGGTACCGGGAGCGTGGGTTCGTGAAGAAAGGAGACGACCGTTGACTGGCTGGTTCGAACGATGAAGACCCTAGCGGTACCACCGCCTGTTCCAGCGGTAGTACCGCTGGCATGGAATTCTGCCTCCCAGTTAAACTGAAAGACTCCTTTTCTCTTCAACAATTTGTTCGAGGCATTGTGTAGTATTACTTTTCTCGCTTAATCACCCAACCCTGCATCTCCCACATGATCATGTCATAGCATCTACAAGTTATATCCTAGGGTTTCGACCACCGTAATCAACAAGTAAGATGATCCATGACCTAAATTCACGGATATTCGGGATGCGCCCCTCTAAGCATCCGGACTCCGTTTAAGTTGAATAGCTTGAATCATCCTCATCTCGAGGTTTTAAAATGTCATGTCATCATGTGTTTGCGCATTGCATTTGTTAAGCATATGTGTGGTGATTGATTGTTCTCTCCCGATGTTTGTTTTTCGTTAGATCCAGCAGTCAGGGTTACGCCACAATACCCCGAAGAGCCGTACTACCCGCACGTTGATCAAGGCAAGCGTAATCCCCCTCTGAGCATATCTTATCCTATTTTCCGCAAATATTTTCTCCACTATAATATTGCATGCGGTTCCAAATGTCAATTTGCTTGGATTAGAGTATCCTATAGTTGCATTAAGATTCCGATGCCAATTACATGTTTCCCCTCCTATTATCCATAGGATTGTATTGTTGGCCTGAAATACTTAACTATGCAATGTTGATGCTTAGCCATGCTTAGTTAAATGCTTAGCCGTCCGATGGATACTTCAAGTTGGAAACAGGTTGTTGAAGTGTTCAGATGATGGTGGAGAAATTGTGGTGACAGGTAATAAGATAAAATGCTTAAAGGTGGGGATGAGAGGCCACTTGGTATGGTGGTGTTTTGTCTCACTTCCGCCGCCTAGGTGCGAGTTCTTTACCTCTTGAACCAAGACTGAGCGCGCTTCCTTTCGGTGGGCTATATGGAACCCCCGTCGACCAACTAACTTGAGCGGGACTAGCCAGGGTCCTCTAGTTTGGTTTTCCATTTGCGTGTGCGTTGAGATGGTGACCAAGACTGGGATGAGGATGGTGGTGTTAGGAAAATGAGTGGCCACGGGGCACGGTGTCGATGATCCGCTGCTCCGTCCTCACTGATGATCCTGGGTTAGTCCTTAACAAGGTAAAGGTTGTAACCGTTCCCACTCAGTCGGCTTTCCCCGGAAGAGAGCTAAACGTAGGCAATGAGCCGGGCGGTACCGAAGGTAAACACAGTGCACCCCTGCAGGGTTAAATCTTTTCGAAAAGCCGTGTCCACGGTTACGGACAACTTGGGAAAGGACGATAAGATCATAGAATAACTATAACGGAATGATTAAAAACTGGGTACTAAAGGTACCAATTCAAGATTGCAAGGTGAGCTTCCTCGAGGGTGATTCGGGGAGGTGCCTTTGATGAACAGGTACAGTGATTGATGATGGTGGTAGATGTTGAGAAAGGTGATCAAAGAAAAGAGTCACCTCTTACCCCTTTTGAAAACTATTCTGATTAGTCGATGCCATTGAGTTATGTTTTCATAAATAAAATCAGCTTTATGCAAAACAGCCATAAAACCTTGAAAGCCTCATCGAGCTAAAGCTCGATATATAATCTTGCGAGTTCGTCGAACTCAACGTCGTTTGTTTTGTTTCAGAGGAGGACTTCACCGACCTCGAAGGTGGGTTCTTTGTGGACGTCGACGAGTAGTCTGGGGTTCCCAGGTGGCAGCTTGGGACATCCTGGAACAGCTGGCGTTGGATGTTTATTTGCAGGCCTCTTAGGCCATAATTTGGTTCTTGTTGTTTAGAACAACACACTTCGCTTCCGCATGTTGTAATGTTGGGTCTGTGACCTCTGGTTGTCTTTTGCTATCTTTCTCTATTATAAGAGTTGAACTATCTGATTTGTGTCGTAGAGTCTGTGATGTGCCAGTTGTTCCACAAGTCTTGATCCCTCTATTATGCTTTGATAGTGTGTCTGGTGGTCTCGGATAACCGGGGACACAGTATCACTGTATAGCAGTCGGGTCGGGGCGCCACAAGTTGGTATCAGAGCAGTACTGCCTGTAGGAAACCCTTCTAATGGTCGACGTTGAGTCTAGTGTTTGTGAAAATATTTTTAACCTAAAAATGAGTTGTGAAAACCATCTTAGGATTCTTTTTACTCCTTAACTGGTTACCCTCTAATCTCGGAGCAATCTTACCTCGATTTGACTTAAAGGTTTTACTTCTCATCTGTTACTTCAAAATTAGGAGTATCACGTTGGGTGGGCCGTTCCTAAATCTGTTAACCTGTTACTCCAGCTCACTAGTTACAAATAGGCGTCGGAGCAGGAACCACGAGATCTTAAAGGCTGTGATCCATCTCTAGTTATGTATCAGGTTGTCGGATTCAGAGTCTCCAACTCCTTTTGCCGGACCGATGCAACTCCAATTCTTCAAGACCACGGTTAAAACCCAGAGAATGGAGGAACCCAAGGTCTTGAACATAAGGTCCCGGATTGTGTCAACTAGAGTGTGTTAAGTTGTGATTTCTTAACTCTCACTAGTAGCACATGATGCTGATCTTTAACCCAAGTTCCATCTTGTTGACTCCTTGTTAGTTGTTATACAATGTATTATCGTCCCTAGTCTGTGTACTTGAGTAGACGCTAATGCTATTGTTCGACCATTCGGAGAAAGATACTAACCGTGTCATTGTCCAATCTCCAAAATGGCTCGAGGAGGCCGTGAAGGCCGTGGTGGTCGCGGTAACCACAATGATGATGAGGATGATCTGCCGCCACCACCCTCGATGGCTGAGGTCTTGATGGCCATTGAGGAGAACCGTGGGCGCAATGAGCGCTTGCTTGAACAATTGATGCAGCAGAATGCACGGAGGAACGAGTGCAACACTCTCACCGAGTTCCTGCGTTCCCAGCCACCCACCTTTGCTGATGCTAAGGAGCCACTGGAAGCTGATGATTGGCTTCGTGCTTTGGAGCGCAAGTTCTCCGCGCTCCATGTCCCATTGGCGGAGCAAGTCAACTTTGCCACCTACCTCTTGGTTGGTGATGCTGGCTGTTGGTGGGAGAGCCATGTGGCTTTGTTTCCAGCCAACCATGTCTTCACCTGGGCTGATTTTCGCACTGCCTTCCGTGCGGAGTACATTCCTCAGCCGATCATGGATTTGAAGAGGAGGGAGTTCCTGGATTTGCAACAGGGACGGATGGACCTCCGCACTTATGGTCGTGAGTTCAACCATCTCTCCCGTTACGCCCCAAGGGACGTGACCAATGATGCTGACAAGCAAGAGCTGTTCCGCAAGGGTCTGACTCCGCAGCTCCGCTATGAGCTATTGCCCTTCAGGTTCCAGACCTATCAGGAGCTGTTCAACCAGGCTTTCACCCTTGAGCAAGGAAGAAAGGAACTTGAAGCTTCCAAGAGGCCCGCACATGGGGACCACCAGAGTTCCTCGGGTTCTGAGAGCAAGAAGCGCAGGGTGTTTGTCCCCTACAGCGCCGTACCTCGTGCTCCCTTCATGCCGAGGGCAGCAGGGTATAGGCCACCCCCTCCGCGCCCCACTACTTCGACACTTGGGGTAGGCGGGAGTGGGTACCGTCCTATGCTACCTGCTCCACCTGGAGTCACTTGCTACACCTGTGGCCAGGCTGGCCACTACTCCAGGGAGTGCCCCCAGAAGGCACCTCTCGCGATAACTCCTGCACGAGCCCCTGCCACTCCAACTGGCAAGGCTGGACCTACTGTGCGTGGTCGCCTGAACCACGTCTCTGTTGAAGAAGCTGAAGAGGACCCCGGCGTCCTTATGGGTGAGCTACGAATCAACAACAATCTTGCTACAGTTTTGTTTGATTCTGGAGCATCGCATTCATTCATATCCATAGCTTTTGCAAAAGACCACAAAATACCGTTTGAGAAAATGAGACGTCCCTTGGAGATCTCCACACCTGGCTCGAAATGGCGGACCGATGGTGTTACTCCTGAGGTCCAGATTACTATCGGTTACTACTCTTTTCCTTTCACTTTGGTAGCTCTGAGGTCAAGTGGCATTGATGTCATACTGGATATGGTACATGCTTCCTGGATTTTTGCTCAGTTCTACTGTTTTCATGCTATGGAACAAGTACCATGGGAACAGGCAGCTGATCGAAGCATTTGAAGTCATGACACCTCCTCGGCGATGAACCGTTGAGCAGCTTCTTGCTCTGCAAGAAGCCATCTCGCAGCTGGAGACACACGTGCAAGCTGGAAACATATTTCTCCTTAAGCTCCGGTCCCTCATGCTTGCAGCATTCCCTCAGGTTAACTGATCACTCCCAACTTAAACCTACATCCATGAGCAGCATTTCGTCGAACATCTGCCCGGCGGCCCTCCACAACTTATTCAGCTGTCGTAGAGCTAGCCCCGCCACACTATCAGTTTGTATTTTGTTTCATCGAATCGTTGTTCCACGGTTGATTATAAGAATGTGCGGAACATCAAGGAAATGCACTGATGTTTGTTGAGCTATTGCGCAAATATATATCCAGTTACGTGATCAATTGTATGAACCTTATATTCAGAATGCTTCTGGTTTGGATAAGAGAAAACGCTGTCTTCCACTGATGTATCTTATGACAATAAATATTGCTTAAACATAGATCACGAGCCTCTCGATTTAGTATGTGATCCCTCTAAATAAAGACTTTAAAGTTATATCTTTATTGTGTTATAGGATTTCGAATCCCTGCCCTGGTTTGCATGTGTTCAGATGGTTTGGTGTTCTTCTTTCGCTTGAGATGATTATATATTGTTGTTGTTCAGGGAATACTGTTTGTTTGCATTAATGCACATTTCAGTATGAATATGCAGAAAAGATAAAAAGGTTTATTCGCATATGAGGGTGATTCTGTAGAATATGTTCTACACTTCTACTATAGTTATCCTGTGCCTGTTATTCTCTCTTTTCTAATTATGGATTAAACAACATTGTGCTTTGTTCGAAAACTATGATGACACTACATGTACAGTAACTGTTGACTATTGTGCCATATTTATGAGCATTATCATACCGTTGAGCACGGGTCATAGGACTTGAGCTGATCTACCGATTTAATGTTGTATATAAAGTTCACAGTGGACACTATATCATCCCTATAAGCCTTCATTTGTAGTGAAAATCATGCATTCAACTCAAATGCAATTTTTCCTAGCTTTTACATGTCGATAGGCTCAGTACGTTTTAAAATGTCAGTTTGCTTGAACATGCTAAAAATATCTTTGTTCAGATTTGACAGCTACAATAATTTGGCTGCACCTTCTCATTTAATTTTGGACCTAGCTTTTGTCTTGGGGAGTTGGAACTGCTAGAGTTTGGATGAAATTAATTTGTCAATGTGTGTCAGTTGCACTGTGGCACTTGGTTATTCCATGAACACAATGGCAGATAAAACATGACATTCTGTTTTTGCTAACATGATTAGTGCAACCATGTATTGATGCCGTCAACAATTTTGATTTTGTCGATAGCATGATATCTTGCATAAATATATTGATGTTCTTTCCATGTCTTCAACATAGACAGCAACCGTTTTAGCATGAGAGATATATTTGTGCATAGCCAGACAGAGAAACGGTTAATTGATAGGCTAATGAACTAGGGATAATGGTCTGAAAATCTGGGAATGATAAAAGTAACGTCATGGATTTAGGTACAGAGGGAGTACCAAGAACTAGCCTAAAATACAAGTCATGAATGATCCATATGGCACACTCCATTTGCGAAGACAACAACTAACTGTATATACTGGAACTAGCTCAGATTGATCGTTACATGTAGGGAATTTTGGAGCAGTACATGTTTCAACCGTGATTCGTATTTGTGCTTTATGGATATGTTTAGGACATATGAGAAACAACTAGCAAAAGTCGTAGAGTGCTCTGAACTTTACTATTAAGTACTTCCATTTGTTTTGTTATGCTTACTACCAGGGTGTACCCGGCTTCTATTGTTTTTTATCAAAAGGTTTGCCTTTAGATGTATGTGTATGTCGCACATTTTTCAATGGAAGGTTCTGCTTGCCATTGCAGGTTTTGGGTTCTCAACTGAAACATCAAAGAGATAATTGGACGTATTTGAGTGAGGATGCTTATTTTGTTCATCTACAACAGAGTTCTATACTAAGAATTGGATGGCTGTAGTTGATATGCGGGATGTCATCACGTCTGACTGAAAAGTGCTGTCGACAATGGGATGGCTGCGAACTGTGAAGCTGTTGTCAGCCATGGGGTGTGCTGGCTTCCTACAATAAGATCTACAAGCTGGTGCCGACCATAGCATGCCGCATAACCTGCTTCAGAAGAACAACGACAGGATACTGGAATGTCCATGCAGAAGCTGCAGCCGATAGAATTCAGTAAAACTCATGTCGGAAGAATGCTTCGGAAGTTTTCCACATAACAGCCCTCACAGAGACAAGCTTTAGGGAGAATCTAAACTGAATTATTTACAGGTAAATTAAATGTGATTTTATATAGTTCACTAGATGGCTGTGCTTCAGTTATTGGATTGGCATGGCTTATATTGATTTACAAAATTGTGCTCCATTATAAATTTAATAGGTAATGCATTTACGACTCAGAATCTTACCTACTATAGACCTGAATGATTATACCTCCTCAAATAATACAGAGTGCCATCTTATAGACGAAAGCAGTAAACTATTTTGTGTTATATAATCAATTACAGAAAATGTTATGAATATTCAATGGGAACTGATAATTACAGTGAGATTCTTATTGAAGTGGATATATTGATAGTTGAAGCTTAGAACTGACGGGGCTTGCTTTTATCAGCAGTGCTAGGTACATGGTACCAACAAGTTACGCTACAACTAATATATGTTTAAAAATAGCTGTATCTTTCATTGCACACACTTGGATGCTAATTGTTGCATAGATCTTTTGTCTTGAATATTAATTTAGGTAGGTTTAGCTCTTAAATATGCAAAATCTTATCCACTTCTTTGGCTACGTCAGTTTACTCAAGTTTAACTATTTTGCTATAAACATGACAAACATCCATTTTAAGTTACTTGGCTTATCTAATCAACTGAGATTATATTAATTGCTCTCTTGCAAATAAGTAAACATAAAGACTAGCTTGAAAACATATTCTTTGATCTTTATAACAGTATTTTTCTGTTACTTCTGATTCGCGGATAAAGTTTGAGTACAAGCGAAGAAACTAATATAGTCAAAATGACCATATTTATTTCTGATTATAATGCGAAGTAGCACTAATCAAGAATCTGCATTCTGAACATGTGTTTTTTAAACATGTTTGTCATGGTTTAAAAGCTGTCTTACATGTTGTATTGCATCTTTAGCAATTTTTGTGGGTTGTTTCTACTGATCCGAGAGGACTGAAGTTAGAACGTAGTATGATGTCGATGAAATTATTGGTGCTCATTGTTATGTGAGATTAGTTGTGCAGTACGTTCATATTCAAACCAAACTGAAAAAGCAATGCCTTTCATACAAAAAAAAAATGCACTCCCTCCTATCCCATTACATTCTTAGAATATATATTTTGTTTAATGCATGGGATAATGTTTTTCACCAATGTTGCTGTCATGCTATTGATTTGGTGCAGTTTGATACTTTTGTTTACGTTCATTTCTGAAATAAGTTTATATTGTACTTTCGATTTAACTTTATATGTATGAAATCATTTCTAGAATTTAGAGTTAATGTTCTGATTTTGTACAGATTGGCAAAGAGACACCAATGACATGAATCCAAGGAGAGACACTTCTGATACGCCAACGACACTAAGCCAAGGAAGGCACTGCTGATTCACCGCAAGGAGCGTGGCTGTGATGACACAGCAATGACGCCAACAAGGGTGGCCCCACAGTTAATGTTGTGAATTTGTACGTGTTACCAAAGAGAAAGCATTTTCTAGGATGTATTACCATAATAATCAATTTTGTATTTAGTCAGTACACACATTTGTTTACCAACGATAATCCTTTGTTTACCAAATAACAACTGCAACGATTATAGAAGATATGTAGCTTGGAGGTAAAGAATGGAAGTTATGTGATAGTTGACTGCACATATTAGCATTTAGCAAGGAAAAAAAGTCTCTTCAGAAACTTTGAGCGGGCATGTACAAATAATGCATAAAAATCTCACCAAGGGCGTGGCGTGACGCCACGCCAAATTCAACTAGTCTTCTTCAAGAAGAGAGCACAGCATAATGCTACAACCATGTATGTATGTACAAATAGAATGCATCACTCATCGTCTATACTATGCAGTATGCGCCATGGAATATTACAAGATATATTTACTAGTGTATGCTACTAGGTGCTTCCAACATCATCCGTCACGCATGCAGCTTCTCACTGTGGCGGAACTGCGCTTTGATGATCCAGTGTATTGTATGTATAGTTGTTCGAGGAGTTGAGTCCGTACTACAAGGACCAAATGAATACCAATTGTTAGTTACACGTCGATCCTTCTATAATAGATTGCTACCTTAAGTTGATACAATATATAATCAAGTAGAAACACACTTACAATGTCCAACTAAGGGAAGTCACATAAGCTTAGATCATTATAACCTTTTGTGCTATATTAAATGGATTTTCATCGACATACATAGGTGGTTCAATGCACACATGCATTGCTTCACTCTATTTGCGTAACTGCAGCAAGACAACGTCACCACTACTTGCTTCTGCAATTTTTATTTTACTTTCAAAAACCAAGGTGCTTTGCAAAATATCCAGCAGACTAGTTTGTCTTTACAACTCAACAGCACATGATTCAATTCAAATATCAGGCTTTAAATTTTTGTGCCAAACAGCTACGCAATAATCCATCCTATAGTAACTTGTCATAACTTGACCCTGAAGCAAACACATGATCCAACCTAGATGATGGTGTAGCCAGCATACGAAAAATACCACTTTAGTACCTTTTTCTTCAAATTGCTTGCTTATTTATAGCCTTGTAGGAGTAAACGAAATGAATTAGCAGTCACCTAAAATTGATTCAACTATGGTATGTGGTGCAATCAGGTTATGTTCTATATCCTGCGCTACTCATGTAGTAGAGTACAAGATACCATGAGGGAGAACAAGAAAACTTAAGGAGAAAAAGATAACTTAATGACTAACATAGCTAGATGGTCACAATCAGCAGAGGTCATAACTCGTGAGTAGCAGCAGGTGTTGATTTACAAACCATCAACAAAATAATCATGAAGAATCGAAACCAAAGAGCAAAATACTAACTTAATAGTGTCAAATATCTGAAGTTTGCTAGGGAAAAATAGTGCTGTGGAGATATATGGCACACATTTACTTTTTCACCTGACTTAGTTATTTGTGTAACTATACGCATTCTTTTGTGTAGAGCAACCGATAGTATTAGAGGGTAGGCAGTTGAATTTTCACCTTTTGCCTCATACTTGAGCTCCATAGTTGCGCTCCAGGATCAGCGGAGGTAGGGAGATAGGACGGAGTGCCTTGGGCAACAAGAAGTGGCCTCCTTATGACCACGAAATCTTCGTCGCTGTCGTAGTCATCATTGGAGGTCGAAACCACCGCTCGTAAAACCATTGCCAAGAGAAGCGAGACGGCCTGTACACAGTAAATGGATCAGACCCTAATCCTCATATCAACCACTCTCAAAATAGCAGGATAAATCACGACAGGTTTGACTCTAAAGCCGTTGCATATAGGTTAGATCGGTCAGCATAAGGTCTTATTGTCGGAGGAATCGTGATATAGCACTGCTCAATGAAAGAAGTGAATTAGCACAAAGACAAACAGTGTGAGCTTGTCTATGTTAGTTATCAGACATTGTGAAAGACTAATTTCTATGCCTGAAAATCCCTCCTGCATGTTACCAAGAATTGGGGGGGGGGGGGGCAAATACAAGCGATGCGGATGCCACGCACCTGTATAGCGAGAATGGCCATAGCAGCCCATTTGCAGAGGTCAAGGTTGTCGTGCACGAATGAGATGAGATTGTCGAGCTCTCCGGTGCAGTCATATGGCAGGTCCTGCGAGAGACAAAAAACAAAGAGAGGATTCGCTCAGTGATCTGGTGTTTTACCAAATGAAATTATCTATCTAGCTAACATGATCAGCCTATAATTAATCCAGTTGAGGTTATGTTGTTGGTCTGCGCACCTGTCTCCATTGCTCGTTGAGGATGAGATGGCTGGCCACGGCAGCCTCGAGCAGCAGCATCACCATGGCCAAGACGGTGTACTGGAATTGTTATCATCATCATCATTAATTATTGGCGAGTGGTGAAACAACAAGAAGATGAGTAAGCAAAAAGCAAGTAAGAGAGGCGGACGTACGAAGCAGAGGCAGCACCCGCTGTTGATCTCCGCGGCAACGTACCCGGCGAGGAGGACGGCGCAGTAGAGGAGGCCGGCCGCCATGACGGCGCACGCGAACCTGCAAATCCAACACACAGCTCAATCCAAATTCAGCAGAAACCGGTGAGTAAGGAAAGAGGCGGGGGCGGGGAGGGGGACGGGGCATACCAGAGGTCGGGGAGGAGGTGGTCGAGGCGGAGCTCGTGTTGGCGGGCCCAGCGGGAGAGGATCCAGGCGGCGTAGATGATGGCGGAGACGGCGGCGAAGGCCTGCAGGAAGGCGAGGAGCTTGAGCAGGAATCCCAGGCAGCAGCTCACGCACCCGCCGCCGCCGTTCCTCCCGGAGCGAGAGCGAGCCATCGCCGATCGATTTGGATTCGATTTCAGAGAGGAGGAGGAGAAGCGAAAGAGGATGATTGACTCCAGCTGGAGGGAGGATGGACCAAAGCAAGCAAATGCGAGCTGGCAAGCCGCACGTGGGACCCGCACGCGTGCACGGTCTTTCTGTATACTTTAACGTGTAGAGCTACGGAAAGTCATTTTGCCTCCTCCCGAGTTCTAGTGGTCTCTTGTTTTAAAAAACTAGTAGTCGTGTACGTGCAATGCACGTAATATAGCTAAGCAACAGTCTTGCTACAATCATTTTCATGAAACATGCTTCATCGGCGAATAAGAAATAATACGCCACGTAGGGCTCTTAAAATCGTCATCTGCTGGACTAAATCATCTTGTCAAAGAGCTTCTAGTAGAAATACCATGTAGGGCTCTTAAAATCGTCATCTGCTGGACTAAATCATCTTGTCAAAGAGCTTCTAGTAGAAATAAGTTATACAGTATCACAGGTTTAATAATGCAAATAGCCTACGATGACTGCAATAATCACATGCATATTTTATTATGTTGCTTCTCAATAATTATTTATTTGAGAAAATTGAAAAGCATTATGTGATCAGATCACATGGCGGACAATAAGCATGTACGTCTTTTTGGTTCCTGCCTTGTTGTTATTTATCCCTTTTTAGTTTACAGTAAAAATTCCACAAGGCACATGATATGTAAATGGGACACTCTGAACAATTATTCTACATCCAGGAGATGCACAGAAACAATGTGAAGGAAGTAATCCCTGCTATTACAGATAGCCTGTCAGTCAACTGGATAGGCTTGTGGACACGTTCGACTCACATCCACTTATGTTTCAGGAAAAGATTCTTATTATTCAGGAGAAAGAACTTTACATGCTCACATAAACATTCAGAAGCCAGTTCTGTTTCTCATTCTAGAAAGTTCAGTCAGAACTTGCTACTCGATCACTCAAGGGACTTCAGATTTGACCAAACGGACGATCAATCGATCACTTGGCCATATCAAATAATCAATTTAAGTGTTAAAATCGATGGACAGAGGAATAGATATGGAGTAGGTGTGTGCGTGAGGTATTCAAGTCCTGCTTGATGGGCGTCTGGCCGCTGAAGTCCTCGCCTATTAGCCTGAACGCGAGGGTAGGGTCAGCGACGAGGAGCGAGGCGGCAACCAGCGTGGCGGCGCTGGCATTGGACAGCTGGAACCGCAGCGAGGCGGCAACCAGCACGGCGGCGCCGGCGTTGGTGAGATAGAAGTGCAGCGTGCGAGGCGCATCCGCCGGCGTTCACGCTGTAGCCGTACCAGCTTCCGCCGTTGTTCAAGTCGTTCCTGCTCATGTCGATCGAGGCGGGCGGCTTCCGGCCGTGCGCGCTGGCGGACGCTGCAGACCTTTCTTCGACAGGTACGGACAACCGGAGTCAGCCTGCGCGATTCTTTTGACGGGGAGCGGCTCGAGTGCGAGCGCGTGCGGGGAGCGGCGTGCTCCCGTTCAGTCCGACCCGCCTTCCACGGGCGCCTTGCACCCGGAGGTCGCGGGGAGAAGAGAACAAAAGAAACGAAACGGTACTGTGACAATTTGGTCGTATTATGTGATTTGGTGGGAGGACAAAACGGTACAAAATAGACATTGTTGAGTTGTCAAACATTGGGACGATCTGGGTGTTCGATCGGATATTGAACGGTACAGATTTAATGTATCCCAACAAGTTTGCTCTTTTAATAGTAGTATAGATATATATATATTTAAAAATATTTAAAAAATAAAAAACCAAACAAGTTTTTCTCAATTATATATCCTATAAATTTGCAAAATTTCAATGCAAAACACAATAAGTATTGAGCTACACATGAATGACAAAAGTTGAAAATTTGAAACTACATATTGTTCACTATACTCAGAGATATACATTTGTCATTTTCGTGTAGTTCAAACATAAGATATTTTGTATTAAGATTTGGCACGCTTTGTTGGAAATATGCCCTAGAGGCAATAATAAAGAGTTATTATCATATTTCCATGTTCATGGTAATGTTTATTCTCCATGCTATAATTGTATTAACCGGAAACCTAATACATGTGTGGTTATGTAAACAACACAGAGTCCCTAGTAAGCCTCTACTAGACTAGCTCGTTGATTAATGATGGTTATGGTTTCCTAACCATGGACATGAGTTGTCAATTAATAACGAGGTCATGTCATTGGAGAATGACGTGATGGACAGACCCAACCAAGCATAGCAATATTGATCGGATAAATAAGTATATATTGCCATGTCTTGTATTGTCAAGTATCCTGTTTCTTTGACCATGAGATTATGTCTATCCCGGGTACTGAGGAATACGTCTTGGGGACTTCAAACGTCACTTCGTAACTGGGTGACTATAAAGGTGTCTTACAGGTATCTCCGAAAGTACTTGTTGATTTGCATGTATCAAGACTGGGATTTGTCCCTCCGTGTGACGGAGAGATATACTCTGGGCCCACTCGGTAATGCACATTCGGTATCGCTTGCAAGCACGTGACTAAAGAGTTAGCCACATGGAATGTTGTATTATGGAACGAGTAAAGAGTACTTACTAGTAACGAGATTGAGCTAGGTATGGTGATACCGCCGATCAGATCTCGGGTAAGTAAAATATCGTGAGACAAAGGAAATGGAATACGTTGACATTGTGGTTCACACTGATAACGATCTTCGTTGAACTTGTGGGAGTCATTATGGGCATCCAGGTCCCGCTAATGGTTATTGATCATAGAGGAGTCTCGATCATGTCCACTTGTTCTCGAACCCGTAGGGTCACACACTTAAAGTTCGGTAATGCTAGAGTAGCTTTGGGATAATTATAATGGTGAGACCGAAGGTTGTTCGGAGTCCCGGATAGGATCCGGGATATCACGAGGAGCTCCGGAAGAGTCCGGAGATAAATTTACATATATAGGAATGTGGTTTTTGGGTTCCGGAAAAGTTCAGGAATTAACCGATATTGTATCGGGGTTTTTCCTGAAATATTCCGGTGGGTCCCATGGTGGGGCCCACTATCCCGAACGTCCCACTTAGGATATTTGGCAGCCAAGTTCCTTCCTTGAGAAGTCTTGGCAGCTAGGTTCCTTCTTGGGGAAGCCTTGGAGGCTGATTCCTTCCTAGGGAAGATTTGGAGGCTAGTTTCTTCCTAGGGAAGATTTGGAGGCTGGTTTCTTCCTAGGGAAGATAGCCTCACACCCCCTCCCCACATCCTATATAAGGAGGGTACCATTTGGGGAAAGAATCATGATTTTGATTCCTAAGCCGGTACACTTCCTCTTACTCCTTTCTCTTGTGGTCTTGGCTTGATGAAGCCCTGCCCGCGTGAGAGCTCACCGAACCACCACACCATCGTGCGGGTTTGAATCCCATCTACTTCTCCTTCAAGCTTGCTGGATCAAGAAGAGGAGACGTTGCTGAGCCGTACGTGTGTAAATCTCGGAGGCACCGCTCATTGTGGTGCTGATCGGAGTGAACCGCATCAAGGTCTACACCAAGCTGCGTTGTGATTAACGTCCAACGCTCGTGTTCTTCGAGGGTATGTTGATTACCCTCCCCGTTACTTGCATCTCCTTAGATAAGATCTTTGGGTGTTGCTTCCGCATGTGAGAGAAAATTTTGATTTTCTGTCGCGCATATCCCTACAGTGGTATCAGAGCCGTGCTTTGCGTAGTTGCTTTGTACGGATAGAACACAAGGAGTTGTGTGGCGTTTGATATTTATTGTTGCTACCCTCTCGCGTGTACTTCTTGGTTTTGTGGCATGGTAAGATGCAGCGGCCCGGACCAACTTTACAGTCTTCGGATTGAGACCGGTTCCGCACTTGACATGCAACTGGTTTGCATATGCGGCTGGCGGGTGTCTGTCGCTCTTATCATAGTGAAACCGGATTTACAATGGAGGGCTTATAGAAGTTAATAAGCAACTTGTATTATCAGCGTTGTGGTTTTTGCGTAGGTAAGAACGGTTCTTACGCAGCCCCTAGAAGCCACGTAAAATTGCAAAAATCAAGGGAGAGGCGTCTAACTTGTTTTTGCAGGGGTGGTTGTGATTTGGTATAGCCCAATTTTACAATATTTGTTGTATGAGATGCACATTGATTGTAATATTATTTTGTGACCTGCGTGTCATGAGATCGGCAGCCGGCGGGAGCCAAATGGTTGTCTTATTATTTTGTGACCTGCGTGTCAACTTAATACGCCATGTAATTGCATTACTTTATCGCTAAGGAGTTAGCAATAGTTGTGGATGCAACGTGATGGTGGAGGCAACCATGCATCTTGCTGGAGGGATGATGGAGATCATGCCATGCGTTCTAGATGGAGATCAAGATGCAAGAAAAGGGCTATACCATATCACATTGTTTAAGCATGTGATGTTTATCCTTTATGCATCTTATTCTGCGTGTGCACGACGGTAGCATTATAAGATGATCCCTCACTCAAAATTAAGATCGTGTTCTCCCCAAGTATGCCACCGCCAAGACAGTTCTTCGTTTCTAAGCACCACGTGATGATCGGGTGTGATGGATTCTACGTTCCACACAGTGGGTGTTGCTCGAGCCTAGCATGTACAGACATGGCCTCGGCACACAGGCAGATATACTTGGGTTAGCTTAACGAGCCTAGCATGTGCAGACATGGCCTCGGAACACAAGAACCGAAAGGTTAAACACGAATCATATGGTTGATATGATCAACATGGTTGATGTTCACCATTGAAGCTACATCGGGCTCACGTAATGATCGGAGTTTGGTGTTGTAACAGCCCAAACCTGTGAACCTAAATTTGTGTACCAAATTTTCACTTTTGTGTCCTCATTTGCATCATGGCATGCATGCATCATTGCATCCATTTGAAATTGCTAAACAACACAAAAACTTGGTTTGGTTACATTGAAAAGTAAAATGCCAAACTTGGTTTAACTAAAACTCACAACAAGGGAGACACTCAACTTGCAAAACAAAATACTTGGACTCCTCTTATTTGTCAAGGAAGTTCCAAGAGCTCAAAATAATATTTTGCCCTTGTTCAAAGTTTCTAAAGTAATAAGTTTTGGAATTTGAGAAAAATGCTCTATTTTAAGACTATGAGCAAATGTTGTCAAAAACATTTTATTTGGAGATACCAAAATTTGTGGAGCTTCTAAATGTTAAGGGGAGCCTCCCCAAATTTTGTCATAATTTTTGGACATGTTTAAGTGCCTTAACTAAAATCCCCAAAGTCACTGTTTTTAAAAGAATAACTAGAAAGGACCTATACGTGTGGATCCAAATTTCTCCAGGGGGTTTTCAGGAAAAGCGTCATCTCTCTCCAGGGCACTGGCGCCATGCCGCGGTGCTCCCATGCCGCACGCCCGGGGGCCCCTCCCCACTACCTCCACCTGCAAGGAGAAGAGGAGAATCGAGCCCCACTTGCCCTACTACCCGTTCCCCCACCTCACCTGCTCCCCGTTCCTCTCCTCCTCTTCCTCACCCCGAGCCGCCATGGCCGCCGTGCTCCGCCGCCGCATCGCCGTCGATTGAGGCCACCCCAAGCCAAAGCGAGGCCGCAGAAAGCTCCGCCGTGTCGTGCTCTTCCTCCACGCCACATGAATCGAGCTGGGGCGACCGACATCGCCGTCCCCGTCCTTTATTCCGCCGCCATCGTCCGGCCACCGCAGCCCCACCGCCGGGCAATTCCTGCCACTGCCGTCCATCCCCAGCCTCCCCGAGCATACGCACGCACTCGTGGTGAACACGCCTTCCCTCTGGACCTCATCTCCCTTCTTCTCTAGCCGTAGCTAGTAGGCGCGGCGATACTAGTTGTTTTGAGTAAAGGTTGCCAGGGAGCGGTAGTACCGCTAGAATAAGCGGTAGTACCGCTGCTCCCTGGCGAACACACTGCTGAAGCAGCACCGGTGCAGGTACCGTCGCAGGTACCGCCGAAAACTGTGTTCTGGGCGCGTGAGTGGTACCACCAACGGTACCTCCAGCGGTACCAGCCGGTACCGCTGATGCGGAAAGGCTGGGTCTGGTGCCGCTAATGGTACCGCGAATTCCAGCGTTCGGAGGCCTGTCCGGTACCTCGAGCGGTACCTCGAGCGGTACCAAGTGGTACCGGGAGCGTGGGTTCGTGAAGAAAGGAGACGACCGTTGACTGGCTGGTTCGAACGATGAAGACCCTAGCGGTACCACCGCCTGTTCCAGCGGTAGTACCGCTGGCATGGAATTCTGCCTCCCAGTTAAACTGAAAGACTCCTTTTCTCTTCAACAATTTGTTCGAGGCATTGTGTAGTATTACTTTTCTCGCTTAATCACCCAACCCTGCATCTCCCACATGATCATGTCATAGCATCTACAAGTTATATCCTAGGGTTTCGACCACCGTAATCAACAAGTAAGATGATCCATGACCTAAATTCACGGATATTCGGGATGCGCCCCTCTAAGCATCCGGACTCCGTTTAAGTTGAATAGCTTGAATCATCCTCATCTCGAGGTTTTAAAATGTCATGTCATCATGTGTTTGCGCATTGCATTTGTTAAGCATATGTGTGGTGATTGATTGTTCTCTCCCGATGTTTGTTTTTCGTTAGATCCAGCAGTCAGGGTTACGCCACAATACCCCGAAGAGCCGTACTACCCGCACGTTGATCAAGGCAAGCGTAATCCCCCTCTGAGCATATCTTATCCTATTTTCCGCAAATATTTTCTCCACTATAATATTGCATGCGGTTCCAAATGTCAATTTGCTTGGATTAGAGTATCCTATAGTTGCATTAAGATTCCGATGCCAATTACATGTTTCCCCTCCTATTATCCATAGGATTGTATTGTTGGCCTGAAATACTTAACTATGCAATGTTGATGCTTAGCCATGCTTAGTTAAATGCTTAGCCGTCCGATGGATACTTCAAGTTGGAAACAGGTTGTTGAAGTGTTCAGATGATGGTGGAGAAATTGTGGTGACAGGTAATAAGATAAAATGCTTAAAGGTGGGGATGAGAGGCCACTTGGTATGGTGGTGTTTTGTCTCACTTCCGCCGCCTAGGTGCGAGTTCTTTACCTCTTGAACCAAGACTGAGCGCGCTTCCTTTCGGTGGGCTATATGGAACCCCGTCGACCAACTAACTTGAGCGGGACTAGCCAGGGTCCTCTAGTTTGGTTTTCCATTTGCGTGTGCGTTGAGATGGTGACCAAGACTGGGATGAGGATGGTGGTGTTAGGAAAATGAGTGGCCACGGGGCACGGTGTCGATGATCCGCTGCTCCGTCCTCACTGATGATCCTGGGTTAGTCCTTAACAAGGTAAAGGTTGTAACCGTTCCCACTCAGTCGGCTTTCCCCGGAAGAGAGCTAAACGTAGGCAATGAGCCGGGCGGTACCGAAGGTAAACACAGTGCACCCCTGCAGGGTTAAATCTTTTCGAAAAGCCGTGTCCACGGTTACGGACAACTTGGGAAAGGACGATAAGATCATAGAATAACTATAACGGAATGATTAAAAACTGGGTACTAAAGGTACCAATTCAAGATTGCAAGGTGAGCTTCCTCGAGGGTGATTCGGGGAGGTGCCTTTGATGAACAGGTACAGTGATTGATGATGGTGGTAGATGTTGAGAAAGGTGATCAAAGAAAAGAGTCACCTCTTACCCCTTTTGAAAACTATTCTGATTAGTCGATGCCATTGAGTTATGTTTTCATAAATAAAATCAGCTTTATGCAAAACAGCCATAAAACCTTGAAAGCCTCATCGAGCTAAAGCTCGATATATAATCTTGCGAGTTCGTCGAACTCAACGTCGTTTGTTTTGTTTCAGAGGAGGACTTCACCGACCTCGAAGGTGGGTTCTTTGTGGACGTCGACGAGTAGTCTGGGGTTCCCAGGTGGCAGCTTGGGACATCCTGGAACAGCTGGCGTTGGATGTTTATTTGCAGGCCTCTTAGGCCATAATTTGGTTCTTGTTGTTTAGAACAACACACTTCGCTTCCGCATGTTGTAATGTTGGGTCTGTGACCTCTGGTTGTCTTTTGCTATCTTTCTCTATTATAAGAGTTGAACTATCTGATTTGTGTCGTAGAGTCTGTGATGTGCCAGTTGTTCCACAAGTCTTGATCCCTCTATTATGCTTTGATAGTGTGTCTGGTGGTCTCGGATAACCGGGGACACAGTATCACTGTATAGCAGTCGGGTCGGGGCGCCACAAGTTGGTATCAGAGCAGTACTGCCTGTAGGAAACCCTTCTAATGGTCGACGTTGAGTCTAGTGTTTGTGAAAATATTTTTAACCTAAAAATGAGTTGTGAAAACCATCTTAGGATTCTTTTTACTCCTTAACTGGTTACCCTCTAATCTCGGAGCAATCTTACCTCGATTTGACTTAAAGGTTTTACTTCTCATCTGTTACTTCAAAATTAGGAGTATCACGTTGGGTGGGCCGTTCCTAAATCTGTTAACCTGTTACTCCAGCTCACTAGTTACAAATAGGCGTCGGAGCAGGAACCACGAGATCTTAAAGGCTGTGATCCATCTCTAGTTATGTATCAGGTTGTCGGATTCAGAGTCTCCAACTCCTTTTGCCGGACCGATGCAACTCCAATTCTTCAAGACCACGGTTAAAACCCAGAGAATGGAGGAACCCAAGGTCTTGAACATAAGGTCCCGGATTGTGTCAACTAGAGTGTGTTAAGTTGTGATTTCTTAACTCTCACTAGTAGCACATGATGCTGATCTTTACCCAAGTTCTATCTTGTTGACTCCTTGTTAGTTGTTATACAATGTATTATCGTCCCTAGTCTGTGTACTTGAGTAGACGCTAATGCTATTGTTCGACCATTCGGAGAAAGATACTAACCGTGTCATTGTCAATCTCCAGAATGGCTCGAGGAGGCCGTGGAGGCCGTGGTGGTCGCGGTAACCACAATGATGATGAGGATGATCTGCCGCCACCACCCTCGATGGCTGAGGTCTTGATGGCCATTGAGGAGAACCGTGGGCGCAATGAGCGCTTGCTTGAACAGTTGGTGCAGCAGAATGCACGGAGGAACGAGTGCAACACTCTCACGAGTTCCTGCGCTCCAGCCACCCACCTTTGCTGATGCTAAGGAGCCACTGGAAGCTGATGATTGGCTTCGTGCTTTGGAGCGCAAGTTCTCCGCGCTCATGTCCCATTGGCGGAGCAAGTCAACTTTGCCACCTACCTCTTGGTTGGTGTGCTGGCTGTTGGTGGGAGAGCCATGTGGCTTTGTTTCCAGCCAACCATGTCTTCACCTGGGCTGATTTCGCACTGCCTTCCGTGCGGAGTACATTCCCAGCCGATCATGGATTGAAGAGGAGGGAGTTCCTGGATTTGCAACAGGGACGGATGGACCTCCGCACTTATGGTCGTGAGTTCAACCATCTCTCCGTTACGCCCCAAGGGACGTGACCAATGATGCTGACAAGCAAGAGCTGTTCCGCAAGGGTCTGACTCCGCAGCTCCGCTATGAGCTTGCCCTTCAGGTTCCAGACCTATCAGGAGCTGTTCAACCAGGCTTTCACCTTGAGCAAGGAAGAAAGGAACTTGAAGCTTCCAAGAGGCCCGCACATGGGGACCACCAGAGTTCCTCGGGTTCTGAGAGCAAGAAGCGCAGGGTGTTTGTCCCTACAGCGCCGTACCTCGTGCTCCATTCATGCCGAGGCAGCAGGATACAGGCCACCCCTCCGCGCCCCACTACTTCGACACTTGGGGTAGGCGGGAGTGGGTACCGTCCTATGCTACCTGCTCCACCTGGAGTCACTTGCTACACCTGTGGCCAGGCTGGCCACTACTCCAGGGAGTGCCCCCAGAAGGCACCTCTCGCGATAACTCCTGCACGAGCCCCTGCCACTCCAACTGGCAAGGCTGGACCTATTGTGCGTGGTCGCCTGAACCACGTCTCTGTTGAAGAAGCTGAAGAGGACCCCGGCGTTCTTATGGGTGAGTTACGAATCAACAACAATCTTGCTACAGTTTTGTTTGATTCTGGAGCATCGCATTCATTCATATCCATAGCTTTTGCAAAAGACCACAAAATACCGTTTGAGAAAATGAGACGTCCCTTGGAGATCTCCACACCTGGCTCCAAATGGCAAACCGATGGGGTTACTCCTGAGGTCCAGATTACTATCGGTTACTACTCTTTTCCTTTCCTTTGGTAGCTCTGAGGTCAAGTGGCATTGATGTCATACTGGGCATGAACTGGCTAGCCAAATACCAGGCTAATCTCGACTGTGCTGCCAAGACCGTCACCGTGACCAATTCCTTCCGGTGACAGTGTGAAGTATTGGTCTGCACTATCAAGACCTCCATCCTCATCATACCCAACTCACCTGAGATCCTTCTTTGCTTTATGGAAGGCGAACCCCTCCTGAAATCCAGGACATACACGTGGTGTGTGACTTCCCGGATGTGTTCCCGGAAGAATTGCCTGGCATGCCTCCTGACCGAAGTGTGGAGTTTGTCATAGATCTACTTCCCGGTAGCTCCAATTTCCAAGAAGCCCTACCGTATGCCGGTGGAAGAGTTGGCTCTGTTGAAAGAGCAAATTGATCAGCTGTTAGCTAAGGAGTTCATCCAGCCTAGCAGTTCACCTTGGGGTTGTCCGGTACTCTTTGTCAAGAAGAGGGATTCTACCGTGCCTCGTCTAGTCTCTGACTATCGACCGTTGAATGCGGTGACAATCAAGAACAAGTATCCTATTCCTCGCATCAATGATCTGTTGGATCAGTTAGCTGGTGCAACGGTATTCTCCAAGATGGATCTGAGGTCAGGCTACCATCAGATAAAAATCAGAAAGGAGGATATTCCAAAGACGGCATTTGTTACTCGCTATGGCTCATATGAGTATACCGTCATGTCCTTTGGTCTCACAAATGCTCCAGCTACTTTCATGAGGCTCATGAACTCCATCTTCATGGATTATCTTGACAAGTTTGTCGTCATTTACATCGATGACATCCTTATCTATTCAAAACCTGAAGAGCATGATGAACATCTTCGTTGGTTCTGACACGGACTTCGAGAACACCGCCTTATGCCAAGTTCTCCAAGTGTGAGTTTTGGTTGGATAACTTGTCTTCCTTGGTCATGTGATATCCGCTAATGGTGTGGGTCATTCCGACAAGATTCAGTCCATTCTGGATTGGAAAACTCCAATGTCAGTCAAGGACATTCGAGCTTTCTCGGATTGGCGGGTTATACCGCCGATTCATCGAAGGTTTCTCCAAGATAGCCAAGGCCCTGACTGACCTTCTCAAGAAGGATAAAAAGTTTGTATGGTCGGCCGAAGCTGAAGAGAGCTTCAAAACACTGAAAGCCAACTCACGTCCGCTCCTGTGCTTGTCCTGCCGGACACAAGCAAGGATTTCGTCGTCTTCTGTGACGCCTCTCTACAAGGCTTGGGTTGTGTAATGCAAGATGGCCATGTGGTGGCATATGCTTCTCGCCAATTAAGCCGCATGAGCAACTACCCAACTCATGATCTAGAACTTGCCGCGGTGGTCTATGCTTTGAAGCAATGGAGACCATACCTGTTTGGTAACCGTTGCGAGATCTTCTCGGATCACAAGAGTCTGAAGTACCTCTTCACCCAGCCGGATTTAAATCTCAGGCAAAGGCGTTGGTTGGAGTTAATCAAGGACTAATGTGAGTCTGAACTATCAACCCGGCAAAGCAAACGTCGTGGCTGACGCGCTAAGTCGGAAGTCCTATTGCAACAATCTGATGATTGAAAAGGCCAACCTCTTCATGAAGAGTTTGCCCGTTTGAACCTGGAAATTGTTCCCTCGGCTACCTTGCAAATCTGGAGATCAAAGCTACTCTTGTAGACCAGATTAAGGATGCTCAGAAGCTGGATGAGGGTATCTGAATATCAAGAAGAACATTGCTAGTGGCAAGGCCAAATGTTTCTCGGAAGATGAATCCGGGTTGTTTATTTTGGTGACCGCTTGGTAGTGCCAAAGAACCGGAATTTGAGGGAGCTCATCCTCAAGAAGCTCATGAATCACCTCTCTCTATTCATCCCGGTAGTACCAAATGTACCAAGACCTTCGCCACAATTCTGGTGGACTCGTATGAAACGAGAAATTGCCAAGTATGTTGCTGAATGCGACACCTGTCGACGGGTAAAGGCTGAACATCAAAGACCTGCCGGCACTCTCGCCCTATTGCAGTTCCCGAGTGGAAATGGGATGAAATTGGTATGGACTTCATCAGGGTTTCCCGATCTCAAAAGGGCAACAATGCAATCTGGGTAATCATTGATCGTCTTTCCAAGGTTGCTCACTTCCTACCAGTCCGTGATGATATACGGGCAAGTCAACTTGCTGATTTATTTGGCTCGTATTGTTCCATTGCATGGGGTCCCTCTGAGGATCATATCGGACCGTGGAAGTATCTTTGTCTCCAAGTTTTGGCAGAGTTTCCAAACTGCTATGGGGTCCCGTCTCAACTTCAGTACCGCCTACCATCCTCAAACTGATGGTCAGACCGAAAGAGTGAACCAAGTTTGGAAGACATGCTTCGGGCATGTGTAATCTCTTTTGGCAAGGGTTGGGAAAAGTATCTCCTTTCGCGGATTCTCCTACAACAATAGCTATCAAGCTAGTCTGGGCATGGCTCCTTCGAGGCTCTTTATGGAAGAAAATGCCGCACTCCTCTAAATTGGTCCGAGACCGGAGAGAGGCACTCTTTGGTCCGGATGTGATCAATGAAGCTGAGGAGAAGGTTAGAATCATAAGGAGAATCTGAAGATTGCTCAGTCTAGGCAGAAGAGCTACTATGATAAGCACCATCAGGATTCACTATGAAATTGGTGATAAAGCTTATCTCCGTGTCTCTCCCCTTCGTGGCGTTCGCCGCTTCGGTATCAAAGGGAAATTGGCCCCTCGCTATGTTGGCCCTTTCACCGTTCTGGCAAGCGAGGAGATCTTTCTTATCAATTGGAGTTACCGGTCAAATTCCCAAATGTACATGATGTGTTTCATGTCTCCCAACTTCGCCGGTGTTTCAAGGATCCTATCCATGGAGTCAATCATGAAGAGCTAGATCTCCAGGAAGATCTCACTTATCGCGAGCATCCTATCCGTGTCCTGGATGAAGCCGAGAAAGACCCGAACAAGACTACCAAGTTCCTCAAAGTTCAGTGGTCTCACCATTCCGAGGAAGAAGCAACTTGGGAACGAGAGTCTAGTCTTCGTGAGGAGTATCCCGACTTCTTTACGCAATCTTAGAATCTCGGGACGAGATTCCTGTAAGGAGGGTAGAATTGTAACAGCCCAAACCTGTGAACCTAAATTTGTGTACCAAATTTTCACTTTTGTGTCCTCATTTGCATCATGGCATGCATGCATCATTGCATCCATTTGAAATTGCTAAACAACACAAAAACTTGGTTTGGTTACATTGAAAAGTAAAATGCCAAACTTGGTTTAACTAAAACTCACAACAAGGGAGACACTCAACTTGCAAAACAAAATACTTGGACTCCTCTTATTTGTCAAGGAAGTTCCAAGAGCTCAAAATAATATTTTGCCCTTGTTCAAAGTTTCTAAAGTAATAAGTTTTGGAATTTGAGAAAAATGCTCTATTTTAAGACTATGAGCAAATGTTGTCAAAAACATTTTATTTGGAGATACCAAAATTTGTGGAGCTTCTAAATGTTAAGGGGAGCCTCCCCAAATTTTGTCATAATTTTTGGACATGTTTAAGTGCCTTAACTAAAATCCCCAAAGTCACTGTTTTTAAAAGAATAACTAGAAAGGACCTATACGTGTGGAACCAAATTTCTCCAGGGGGTTTTCGGGAAAAGCGTAATCTCTCTCCTGGGCACTGGCGCCATGCCGCGGTGCTCCCATGCCGCACGCCGGGGGCCCCTCCCCACTGCCTCCACTTGCAAGGAGAAGAGGAGAATCGAGCCCCACTTGCCCTACTACCCGTTCCCCCACCTCACCTGCTCCCCGTTCCTCTCCTCCTCTTCCTCACCCCGAGCCGCCATGGCCGCTGTGCTCCGCCGCCGCATCGCCATCGATTGAGGCCACCCCAAGCCAAAGCGAGGCCGCAGAAAGCTCCGCCGTGTCGTGCTCTTCCTCCACGCCACAGGAATCGAGCTGGGGCGACCGACATCGCCGTCCCCGTCCTTTATTCCGCCGCCGTCGTCCGGCCACCGCAGCCCCACCGCCGGGCAATTCTTGCCACTGCCGTCCATCCCCAGCCTCCCCGAGCACACGCACGCACTCGTGGTGAGCACGCCTTCCCTCTGGACCTCATCTCCCTTCTTCTCTAGCCGTAGCTAGTAGGTGCGCTGATACTAGTTGTTTTGAGTAAAGGTTGCCAGGGAGCGGTAGTACCGCTAGAATAAGCGGTAGTACCGCTGCTCCCTGGCGAACACACTGCTGAAGCAGCACCGGTGCAGATACCATCGCAGGTACCGTCGAAAACTGTGTTCTGGACGCGTGAGCGGTACCACCAACGGTACCTCCAGCGGTACCAGCCGGTACCGCTGATGCGGAAAGGCTGGTCTGGTGCCGCTAATGGTACCGCGAATTCCAGCGTTCGGAGGCCTTGTCCGGTACCTCGAGCGGTACCTCGAGCGGTACCAAGTGGTACCGGGAGCGTGGGTTCGTGAAGAAAGGAGACGACCGTTGACTGGCTGGTTCGAACGATGAAGACCCTAGCGGTACCACCGCCTGTTCCAGCGGTAGTACCGCTGGCATGGAATTCTGCCTGCCAGTTAAACTGAAAGACTCCTTTTCTCTTCAACAATTTGTTCGAGGCATTGTGTAGTATTACTTTTCTCGCTTAATCACCAACCCTGCATCTCCCACATGATCATGTCATAGCATCTACAAGTTATATCCTAGGGTTTCGACCACCGTAATCAACAAGTAAGATGATCCATGACCTAAATTCACGGATATTCGGGATGCGCCCCTCTAAGCATCCGGACTCCGTTTAAGTTGAATAGCTTGAATCATCCTCATCTCGGGGTTTTAAAATGTCATGTCATCATGTGTTTGCGCATTGCATTTGTTAAGCATATGTGTGGTGATTGATTGTTCTCTCCCGATGTTTGTTTTTCGTTAGATCCAGCAGTCGGGGTTACGCCACAATACCCCGAAGAGCCGTACTACCCGCACGTTGATCAAGCCAAGCGTAATCCCCCTCTGAGCATATCTTATCCTATTTTCCGCAAATATTTTCTCCACTATAATATTGCATGCGGTTCCAAATGTCAATTTGCTTGGATTAGAGTATCCTATAGTTGCATTAAGATTCCGATGCCAATTACCTGTTTCCCCTCCTATTATCCATAGGATTGTATTGTTGGCCTGAAATACTTAACTATGCAATGTTGATGCTTAGCCATGCTTAGTTAAATGCTTAGCCGTCCGATGGATACTTCAAGTTGGAAACAGGTTGTTGAAGTGTTCAGATGATGGTGGAGAAATTGTGGTGACAGGTAATAAGATAAAATGCTTAAAGGTGGGGATGAGAGGCCACTTGGTATGGTGGTGTTTTGTCTCACTTCCGCCGCCTAGGTGCGAGTTCTTTACCTCTTGAACCAAGACTGAGCGCGCTTCCTTTCGGTGGGCTATATGGAACCCCCGTCGACCAACTAACTTGAGCGGGACTAGCCAGGGTCCTCTAGTTTGGTTTTCCATTTGCGTGTGCGTTGAGATGGTGACCAAGACTGGGATGAGGATGGTGGTGTTAGGAAAATGAGTGGCCACGGGGCACGGTGTCGATGATCCGCTGCTCCGTCCTCACTGATGATCCTAGGTTAGTCCTTAACAAGGTAAAGGTTGTAACCGTTCCCACTCAGTCGGCTTTCCCCGAAGAGAGCTAAACGTAGGCAATGAGCCGGCGGTACCGAAGGTAAACACAGTGCACCCCTGCAGGGTTAAATCTTTTCGAAAAGCCGTGTCCACGGTTACGGACAACTTGGGAAAGGAAGATAAGATCATAGAATAACTATAACGGAATGATTAAAAACTGGGTACTAAAGGTACCAATTCAAGATTGCAAGGTGAGCTTCCTCGAGGGTGATTCGGGGAGGTGCCTTTGATGAACAGGTACAATGATTGATGATGGTGGTAGATGTTGAGAAAGGTGATCAAAGAAAAGAGTCACCTCTTACCCCTTTTGAAAACTATTCTGATTAGTCGATGCCATTGAGTTATGTTTTCATAAATAAAATCAGCTTTATGCAAAACAGCCATAAACCTTGAAAGCCTCATCGAGCTAAAGCTCTATATATAATCTTGCGAGTTTGTCGAACTCAACGTCGTTTGTTTTGTTTCAGAGGAGGACTTCACCGATCTCGAAGGTGGGTTCTTTGTGGACGTCGACGAGTAGTCTGGGGTTCCCAGGTGGCAGCTTGGGACATCCTGGAACAGCTGGCATTGGATGTTTATTTGCAGGCCTCTTAGGCCATAATTTGGTTCTTGTTGTTTAGAACAACACACTTCGCTTCCGCGTGTTGTAATGTTGGGTCTGTGACCTCTAGTTGTCTTTTGCTATCTTTCTCTATTATAAGAGTTGAACTATCTGATTTGTGTCGTAGAGTCTGTGATGTGCCAGCTGTTCCACAAGTCTTGATCCCTCTATTATGCTTTGATAGTGTGTCTGGTGGTCTCGGATAACGGGGACACAGTATCACTGTATAGCAGTCGGGTCGGGGCGCCACAGGTGTGGTGGATTTGGATCGTGTTCCACTTAACAACTATGAGGGATGTTGGTTTAAGTGGGAGTTCACTTGGTAATTTGATTACACTGAACTCTTTATCATGAACAAGTCTAAAATTGTCTTTGCAAATTATGTTGTAGATCATGGCACGCAACGTAGCTCAGTTCAACATCAACGCGTTCCTTGAGAAAGAAAAACTGAAAACATCTGGGCCAACTTCAATGACTGGCACCGCAATTTGAGGATTGTCCTCAATGGGTGTAAGAAGCATTATGTGCTCGATGCAGCGCTAGGTGACCCACCTGCAGTCAGTGCTCCCACTGAAGAACTGAACGCATTTGATGCGCGCAGTGATGACCACACGATAGTTAAATGTGCAATTCTTACATCTCTGGAGCCAGATCTCCAGAAACGTTTTGAACTTCACGGGGCATTCGAAATGGTCGAAGAGCTGAAAACTATGTTTCAGACTCAAGCCCGTGCTGAAAGATATGAGATATCTGAGAAGTTCTTTACTTGTAAGATGGAGGAGCACAGCTCTGTCAGTGAACATGCTTTAGCCATGTCCGGCTATATCCAACGCCTTACTCAGCTGGGAATTGTCATCCCAGACGAGTTGAACACTGATAGGGTGCTCCAATCACTACCACCGAGTTACAAATCGTTTGTGCTCAACTATAACATGCAAGGGATGAGAAAGTCGATTCCCGAGCTTTTCGCAATGCTGAAATCTGCGGAAGTGGACATAAAAAGGAACATCAAGTGTTGATGGTCAACAGAACCACCGGCTTTAAGAAAGCTAAGGCAAAGAAGGGAAAATTCAAGAAGGATGGCAAACCTGTTGCCACGCCTGCGAAGAAGCCCAAGGCTAAGCCTGAAACGGTGTGTTTCTACTGCAAAGGGGAAGGTCACTGGAAGCGCAACTGTGCCAAATACTTGGCGGATAAGAAGGCTGGAAATATCAAAGGTATATATGATATACATGTTATTGATGTGTACCTTACTAGTTCCCGTAGTAGTGCCTGGGTATTTGATACCGGTTCGGTTGCTCACATTTGCAACTCGAAACAGGAACTGCAGAATAAACGGAGACTAGCAACGGATGAGGTGACGATGCGCGTCGGGAATGGATCAAGAGTTGATGTCATCGCCGTCGGCATGCTACCTCTACATTTACCTTCGGGACTAGTTTTAAACCTAAATAATTGTTATTTGGTGCCTGCGTTAAGCATGAACATTATATCTGGATCTTGTTTATTGCGAGACGGTTACTCATTTAAATCTGAGAACAATGGTTGTTCTATTTCTATGAGTAATATCTTTTATGGTCATGCACCGGTTGTAAATGGTTTATTCTTGTTGAATCTCGAAAGTAATTCACACATCCATAACATTGATGCTAAAAGATGCAAGATGAATGATGATAATACCACATACTTGTGGCACTGCCGTTTAGGTCATATTGGTGTAAAGCGTATGAAGAAACTCCATACTGATGGACTTTTGGAGTCACTTGATTTTGAATCATTTGACACGTGTGAACCATGCCTTATGGGCAAGATGACTAAAACTCCTTTTTCCGGTACGATGGAAAGGGCAAGTGACTTATTGGAAATCATACATACTGATGTGTGTGGACCGATGAGCATTTCGACACGCGGTGGATATCGTTACTTCATAACCTTCACTGATGATTTGAGTAGATATGGGTATATTTACTTAATGAAACACAAGTCTGAAACTTTTGAAAAGTTCAAAGAGTTCCAGAGTGAAGTGGAAAATCATCGTAACAAGAAGATTAAATTTCTACGATCTGATCGTGGAGGTGAATATTTGAGTTACGAGTTTGGCATGCATTTGAAGACTTGTGGAATTGTTTCACAACTCACGCCACCTGGAACACCACAGCGTAATGGTGTGTCCGAACGTCGTAATCGCACTTTATTAGATATGGTGCGTTCTATGATGTCTGTATCCGATCTGCCAATGTCGTTTTGGGGTTATGCATTAGAGACAGCCGCATTCACTTTAAACAGGGCACCATCTAAATCCGTTAAGACGACGCCATATGAGATATGGTGTGGCAAGAAGCCAAAGTTGTCGTTTCTTAAAGTTTGGGGATGCGAGGCTTATGTCAAAAGGCTGCTGCCTGATAAGCTCGAACCCAAAGCGGAAAAGTGCGTCTTCATAGGATACCCTAAGGAAACTGTCGGGTATACCTTCTATCACAGATCCGAAGGCAAAGTCTTTGTTGCCAAGAATGGATCCTTTCTTGAGAAAGAGTTTCTTTCGAAAGATGTGAGTGGGAGGAAAATAGAGCTAGACGAGGTTGTTGAACCTTCTCCCGAATTGGAGAGTAGCGCAGCGCAGGAAGTTGTTCAGGCGCCGCTTTCACCAACTAGAGAGGAAGCTAATGATGGTGATCATGAAACTTCGGTCTTAGCTGAAATTCGCAGGTCGGCTAGGATACGTACCGCTCCTGAGTGGTACGGTAACCCTGTCATGAATGTGTTATTGTTAGACAATGACGAACCTGCGAGTTATGAGGAAGCAATGATGAGCCCAGACTCTGGGAAATGGCAAGAAGCCATGCAATCCGAAATGGAATCCATGAGTGAAAACCAAGTATGGACTTTGGTTGATCTTCCTGATAGCCGCAAGGCTGTCGAGTGTAAATGGATTTTCAAGAAGAAAACAGACGCTAACGGTAATGTCACCGTTTATAAAGCACGACTTGTCGCAAAAGGTTTTCGACAAGTTCAAGGAGTTGACTACGATGAGACTTTCTCACCCGTAGCGATGCTTAAGTCTGTTAGGGTTCTACTAGCAATTGCTGCATTTTTCGATTATGAAATTTGGCAGATGGATGTCAAAACAGCGTTCCTCAACGGAAACATTGAAGAAGAGTTGTATATGATACAACCCGAAGGTTTTGTCGATCCTAAGGATGCTGGTAAAGTATGCAAACTTCAGCGTTCCATTTATGGGCTGAAGCAAGCATCCCGGAGTTGGAACATTCGCTTTGATGATGTGATCAAAGGTTTTGGATTTGTCCAAAATTATAAAGAAGCGTGTGTTTACAAGAAAGTGAGTGGGAGCTCGGTCGCATTCCTAGTGTTATATGTGGATGACATATTACTTATTGGGAATGACGTGGAGCTGCTTAACAGTATAAAAGGTTATTTGAATAAGAGTTTTTCAATGAAAGACCTTGGTGAAGCTGCTTACATATTAGGCATTAAGATCTATAGAGATAGATCGAGACGCTTGATAGGACTCAGTCAAAGTACATACCTTGACAAAGTTTTGAAGAAGTTCAAAATGGATCATGCAAAGAAAGGGTTCTTGCCCATGTTGCAAGGTAAGACATTGAGTAAGACTCAGTGTCCAACTACGGCAGATGAAAGAGAGAGGATGAGTAAAATCCCCTATGCCTCAGCCATAGGCTCAATCATGTATGCCATGTTGTGTACTAGACCAGATGTGTCTCATGCTCTTAGTTTGACGAGCAGGTACCAGAGTGATCCTGGAGAGGAACACTGGACAGCAGTTAAAAATATCCTTAAGTACTTGAGAAGAACTAAGGACATGTTTCTTGTCTATGGTGGTTGTGAAGAGCTCGCCGTAAAAGGTTACGTCGACGCTAGCTTCGACACTGATCCAGACGACTCGAAATCTCAATCTGGATACGTTTTTGTTTTGAATGGAGCTGCGGTTAGCTGGAGGAGTTCCAAGCAGAACGTTGTTGCGGCATCTACATTAGAGGCGGAATATATGGCTGCTTCCGAAGCAGCAAGAGAAGGGATATGGTTGAAGGAGTTCACCACAGAGCTCGGTGTGATTCCGAATGCACTGGATCCTATGGAGATCTATTGTGACAACACTGGTGCCATTGCTCTAGCCAAGGAACCAAGATGTCACAAGACCTCCAAGCATATCAAACGCCGTTTCCATCTAATTCGTGAAAGTGTTCACGTGGGAGATATTAGGATTTGCAAAGTACATACGAGTCTGAATGTTGCAGACCCGTTGACTAAACAGCTTCCACGAGATAAACATGATCAGCACCTGAAGTCCATGGGTGTTAGATCTTTACCAATGTAAACTAGATTATTGACTCTAGTGCAAGTGGGAGACTGTTGGAAATATGCCCTAGAGGCAATAATAAAGAGTTATTATCATATTTCCATGTTCATGGTAATGTTTATTCTCCATGCTATAATTGTATTAACCGGAAACCTAATACATGTGTGGTTATGTAAACAACACAGAGTCCCTAGTAAGCCTCTACTAGACTAGCTCGTTGATTAATGATGGTTATGGTTTCCTAACCATGGACATGAGTTGTCAATTAATAACGAGGTCATGTCATTGGAGAATGACGTGATGGACAGACCCAACCAAGCATAGCAATATTGATCGGATAAATAAGTATATATTGCCATGTCTTGTATTGTCAAGTATCCTGTTTCTTTGACCATGAGATTATGTCTATCCCGGGTACTGAGGAATACGTCTTGGGGACTTCAAACGTCACTTCGTAACTGGGTGACTATAAAGGTGTCTTACAGGTATCTCCGAAAGTACTTGTTGATTTGCATGTATCAAGACTGGGATTTGTCCCTCCGTGTGACGGAGAGATATACTCTGGGCCCACTCGGTAATGCACATTCGGTATCGCTTGCAAGCACGTGACTAAAGAGTTAGCCACATGGAATGTTGTATTATGGAACGAGTAAAGAGTACTTACTAGTAACGAGATTGAGCTAGGTATGGTGATACCGCCGATCAGATCTCGGGTAAGTAAAATATCGTGAGACAAAGGAAATGGAATACGTTGACATTGTGGTTCACACTGATAACGATCTTCGTTGAACTTGTGGGAGTCATTATGGGCATCCAGGTCCCGCTAATGGTTATTGATCATAGAGGAGTCTCGATCATGTCCACTTGTTCTCGAACCCGTAGGGTCACACACTTAAAGTTCGGTAACGCTAGAGTAGCTTTGGGATAATTATAATGGTGAGACCGAAGGTTGTTCGGAGTCCCGGATAGGATCCGGGATATCACGAGGAGCTCCGGAAGAGTCCGGAGATAAAGTTTCATATATAGGAATGTGGTTTTTGGGTTCCGGAAAAGTTCAGGAATTAACCGATATTGTATCGGGGTTTTTCCTGAAATGTTCCGGTGGGTCCCATGGTGGGGCCCACTATCCCGAACGTCCCACTTAGGATATTTGGCAGCCAAGTTCCTTCCTTGAGAAGTCTTGGCAGCTAGGTTCCTTCCTGGGGAAGCCTTGGAGGCTGGTTCCTTCCTGGGAAGATTTGGAGGCTAGTTTCTTCCTAGGGAAGATATGGAGGCTGGTTTCTTCCTAGGGAAGATTTGGAGGCTGGTTTCTTCCTAGGGAAGATTTGGAGGCTGGTTTCTTCCTGGGGAAGATAGCCTCACACCCCCTCCCCACATCCTATATAAGGAGGGTACCATTTGGGGAAAGAATCATGATTTTGATTCCTAAGCCGGTACACTTCCTCTTACTCCTTTCTCTTGTGGTCTTGGCTTGATGAAGCCCTGCCCGCGTGAGAGCTCACCGAACCACCACACCGTCGTGCTGCTGGTTTGAATCCCATCTACTTCTCCTTCAAGCTTGCTGGATCAAGAAGAGGAGACGTTGCTGAGCCGTACGTGTGTAAATCTCGGAGGCACCGCTCATTGTGGTGCTGATCGGAGTGAACCGCATCAAGGTCTACACCAAGCTGCGTTGTGATTAACGTCCAACGCTCGTGTTCTTCGAGGGTATGTTGATTACCCTCCCCGTTACTTGCATCTCCTTAGATAAGATCTTTGGGTGTTGCTTCCGCATGTGAGAGAAATTTTGATTTTCTGTCGCGCATATCCCTACACGCTTGTATGATATATCATGCTTGTATGACATATCATTGAGAATACGCATGATTTGCTTTATATTTTTTCAAACTTTTAAATATATTTTTGATTTTTTTTGTTCAAACTAGTGAGATCACTAGAACTTGGGGGCACCAAATCTCCACTCATAGAGTTAGCTATGCAACCACTCATGTTAGTTTAAGAAAACAAGACCAACTAGGACTAACCCTTGGCGACATACTGTTATAGAAGAATTGCTCCCAGTGAAAATTCCAGAAATTCGCCTCCGGCGGAGTCGAACTCTGGTTGCTGGGTTTAACAATTGATACCCTTGCCACGGGCCTCTATCCCATTCTCACGGCCCATGTTAGTTTAAGGTTTTCAAACACGTGGGAATAAGTGTCCTACATCTGGATATATCCGAATCGTATTTTTTGGTTCATACTATATTTCAGATATTGGAAGAGAAACGTTTCTCACTTAAAAAAGATGTTAACATACATACGACTACTATTATTTCCAAGTAAAATTTTAATCATCATGTGAGTGTGTTTTCTTATCATACACTAGAAATGATAAATATAAGAGCATCTCCTCCGGCACCCCAAAAGCCAAATGGGGTCCGGACGCCCAAAAAAAGCCCATAGCGGCACCCCCAACTGCTCTCGGTCCGAGGCAAATCGTGTCCGGCACTGCAGAAAGGGCCCCCAAGTTTGGAGGCCCTCTCGGGGGTGCCGGACATGGGGCGGACATGCCCTCCGACAGGTCTGGCCCACCCATCATACACAACGCCGGCGCCCGTGTTTAATTAGGTTGTGCAGGAGGCCGTTCCCCCCGATTAATGGCGAGGCGACGAGACGGCGGCAGCCTGCCAGCACGTGTCGCAATAACGCCGCGCCTGTTCCCCTGGCGGGAAGGATGTGACGCGTCGTCCATGTGTTGAAGTCGATGCGGCTCCCCTCGGCGGTGCCCTGCGCACGCGTCGTTGGCGTCAATGTGTGGCCAGGAAAACCGGTAGCCACCGTTAATGCAGGCCACCCAAACTCGCTTCTCCGGCCACCTTTAAAATGCAGTGCGTCGCGTCTGTCCTCTTCCCACACAGCATCTTCTTTTCCCTCTCCATCTAGCCACCAGTAGATCCGCCGCCAAGCATGGTGGGTAGCCGCGAGACGCCGAAGGAGCACGAGCTACGGCGTCACCGCGACTTCCTCTCGGCGGAACGTGCGCGTCGCCGCAGCGAGTGTCGCAGTGAGCAACACCACGAGGAGCTACGTCGCCGCAATGAGGGGAGATGTCCAAGGCGTGGCAAAACGAGATGTGGCACGAGGAGTGTGCAAACGCCCCTCCACACCTGTTGTCGGTGGAGAAAAGGCGGCTGCATAGTCGCCACAACATCCCAGTGGAGGACGGTGCCACCCTGCCAGAGGGGTGGGTGAGGAACGCCGTCAACGTGTCGGTGGCGCCGCGGCTCAGTGGGCAGGAGCGCCTGGACTACATCAACCTGGTGCGGACGTCGATGTCGTGGGAGGAGTGAGTCGACCCCAAGTACGCCGTCACGGTGTCGTACTAGGACGTCGTGGTGGACGCGGAGTACGAGGCACGCCGCGGCAGCTTCTACCTCCCCAAAGGCACGCGGGAGCCTCCACCGGAGTGGTTAGCTTCGGACGACGAGTGTTCCCGCTCCGACGGCGAGGAGGACGAGGTGCTAGACCTTCCCTGTCCACCGGGGCAGGCGCCGGTACATGACCCATCCTCAGCAGCGTCACCGTCACCGTGTAATGGGGCTTAGGATGAAGTTGTCGACATGCATTAGGGTAGATCAAATCCCACCACGCCGCCGGCCGCGAAATCAGAAGCCTCAGCCTTAGCCGAGGCTATGTTTCTAAAGGTCGTAGCCGACGACAATAGCAGATGAAACTTACGGCGCCGGATCATTGAGGCATGCAAGTTTTTTGATGATCCGGCGCTGGGATAAGCATCTTCTTCGTCGGCGCTAGGCCGTGGAACAGGCATCTTCCTCGACGCCGGCGCCTATAGTGGTTGGCGAGAAGCTGTAGGCTACCACCGGCATCGGCATAGGCCTACTTCTCTCTGTCTAGTTTAGGTTTAGTTTGTTAAATCTCGTTTAGATTTTAAATTATAAGTTTGTTAAATTCGTTTAAGTTCCGCCGGAATCGTTGTCAAAATTGTTAAGTTTGATTAAAAAACTGAAGTTTGTCTTTAGGAGTTGCCGCCAAGTTTGTTTAAAAAAATTCCGTTTAAGTTCCGCCGTACACGAATTTGGCGTCCCCCGCTGGAGGAGCATCTCCAAGCGCCCCCGGAGAGCCCCTCATTCGTCCATTAAGGTCCGGCTATAAATTCAGACTAGATCATGTCGTCGCCTGTTGCCGCCCCCTTATATTATAAATATAGAATGGTAGGAAATCGAGAAATATTTATTAGAATTAAACATATAAGTTTGATGTACTAAAACAAAGGTTAAATTTGAAGTGTAATTTAGGGTAAACTTAATAACGGTTATGGAATATCGAGTATGATTGCCATACTTTTGTGTACTACTATTACGGAGATTTGTATCATTTCACGTTGTACTAATGTGATGGATCAGACATTGGGTTCGTTTCTCAGTCTCAAGTTGGCATGTTATTACTCCTTAGTTTTCCAGAAGTATCCTAATATCGAAAACGAGGCAAAAGTTTTGCCTTCTCATTGATATAGAAGAAACGAATTGGCCAGTTTATAAGGGAAACTGACCAAAAACCGATACAACACAAAACACACCACGCCGGACCCAAGGCCGCGCCCCACACGAGTCGATGACCAAGGCGCCTGAGCAACCAAAGCCGGCACCTAAACACCTCGCCAGAGGCGAACATCCAGAGCCGCCGCTCCGACATCCACGCCGGCTCCAAGGCCGCGCCACCACACGAGTTGACGATCAAGTCGCCCGAGCGACCAAAACGCCACTCCAACACCTCGACGCGGCACAGCGGAGGCGAGAGTCCGGAGCCGCTGCTCCGACATCCACGCTGGCCCCAGGGCCACGCACCACCTAGGCGATGACGAAAGACTCGACGCCGCCCACCACCAAACTCCCTCCGCTAGTCCCTCCGTCGGCGGGACATCCAAGACGAGGCCCCAAGAGGTAAGCGACGCAAGAAACGCCGCCCTCGCCTGATCCCGCGAGGGATCTGAGGTTTCCCCCGGAGAACCCCAGGCGAAGAAGCAACAACACCATCACGACGACGCCTTCAATAAGGACACGACGCCAAAGGGCGTCGCCGCCGTCGGTCCCGACCGAAAGCCAAGACATGGCTTTCACCCGACGATGAGTCGCAAACTACCAACCCGCCCATCCGGGACCGACCAAGCCACCACCGCCATCCCGCACGCAAATCGCCAGCCCCACGCGCCCGACGATTTGAGGCCACGGACAAAACTAGGCGCCGGGGCCCAGTTCCATCTCCCGCGGAGCCACCTCCTAACTCGGCGGGAAGAAGAGAACCACCATCCGGGGCCGCCGCCCGTCATCCGGGCGCCACGTCAGCCGACGAACGCCCACGAAGCTTAGCCGTCGACCGCAACAAAGAGCTCGCGAAGACCGCCGTCAAAGCCCTCGGAACTGGGCAGTCGTGTCTTGCATCCCCGCGCCGCTACGCCTAGGCTCCCCGTCGCCGCGACGAAGACGCCGCCGTCCGGATCATAACCGCTCATAGATTGTCGCCGAAGCGACCAGAGCGAACCCGAGCAGCCGCCGCCGCGCGCTGGAAAGAAGAACACCTATCCTAATATCAACGCATATACTCGAAGTAAGACAATAATCACTTCAGTCCTCCATGACAGAGATACGTGTGTAGCAAAATTACTATCATGGTCGAAGGAAATGAAGTTTGAGCCTTGGCAGTTTTGGAGGAAGTTTAGTAGGCACTGTCTGATGACGTACCTGACAGAAATTGAGACAGTGTTAAGTTAACACTGTTAACCGAATTTGATCAGGTGTTCGCTGAACCTGATGGACTACCTCCAACTGGCAAATATGATCATGCTACGGCATGAGGACGAGGTCAAGACTCAAGACTCACCGAGGCAATTATCTTTTTTTTTGCGTCATGCTCTTCGCCTGGCAAACGCACCAGCTGTCCAACGAAATGAGAAGATACAACTCATCAAGGGGATCGCCACCGGGAAAGGCTTCAAATAGTTCCTCTCCCTCGGTTAGCTAATTGACAAATTAATCAGCACCAACAGGTTGGCCAGCAAGTGATCGATTAACACTGTCCGAATGACAACATATGCAATTCTCTTGCAGGAAGTGTTGATAGTGCGGGAGAGTTTTGACCAGATCTTCCCGGTGGGAAAGCGCACAAGGTCAAATAGTATGGTCCCATTCGATCCAGCTACTAATACTTGCTCAATTCAGTCATCTTGCTTGCTCGAGCAGTGCATTGACTCGTATGATTAACATTTGTTAAATTGTATAATGTCTCACAATTGATTGATAAACGAGTTGGGTACAAGAGATATAAATAGGAGGCCAGGTCGGCCGGCTACCCTAACCCTAACTTGAGTTACAAGAAATATATAGTCTAACATCCCCCCGCAGTCTCAACGTGGGGTTCCATAACGTTGAGACTGAATCGAATATCGAAGAAAGATTGTGTGAGCAGCCCCTTGGTGAAAATGTCGGCAAACTGCGCAGTAGAGGGCACGTGAAGAACACGAACTTGCCCCAACGCAACCTTCTCCCGAACAAAATGAATGTCGATCTCAATGTGCTTGGTCCGCCGATGCTGCACTGGGTTGCTGGACATGTAAACAGCTGAAATATTATCACAGTAAACTGCACGGTACTCAGCTTCTGCAGAGGAGCGAGAGACTGTAATCTGTCGTTTAGAAGACCATGAAATCAAATTATTACCTAGAAAAACACAGTATCCGGACGTGGACCGACGAGTGTCTGGACAACCAGCCCAGTCTGCATCGGAATATGTTGTCAAACTATCTGGAGAAGAGGAATTTATGTGGAGGCCATGATTAAGAGTACCTTTGAGGTAGCGAAGAATTCGTTTGACATGATTATAGTGGGGAAGACGAGGATCATGCATGTAGAGACATGCCTGTTGAACAGAATAGGAGATTTCCGGCGGGTAAGAGTAAGATATTGGAGAGCACCAGTGAGACTACGATAGAGAGGAGCATCGGAATAAGGGGCACCATCAGAGGAAAGTTTGGAACCAGTGTCTACAGGGGTGCGAGATGGCTGACAATCAAGCATACCAGCGCGGTTAAGAATATCTAAAATAAACTGACGCTGAGAGAGAAAAATCCCATGGGAGTCACGAGTAACAGCGATGCCGAGAAAGTGATGGAGAAGGCCAAGGTCCATCATAGAAAATTCAGAACTAAGGAGAGTGATGATATGGTGAAGAAAGGTTTGGGTAGAAGCAGTGAGTATGATGTCATCGACATAGAGAAGTAAGTATGCAGTGTGAGAAGGGTGTGATACACAAAGAGATGTGTCGGTGAGAGAGGGGGTAAAGCCAATGGTTTGAATGTATGTGGTGAAGCGTTGGAACCAAGCCCGAGGGGCCTGTTTAAGACCGTAGAGAGATTTTTGAAGAAGACATACGTGATCAGGAGAGGAAGAATCCTCAAAGCCAAGAGGTTGCTGACAATAGACTGTTTCTTGAAGAGAACCGTGGAGAAAGGCATTTTTTAACATCGAGTTGGTGAATGGGCCATGTGGAGGACACGGCTATACTGAGGACTGTGCGAATGGTGCTAGGTTTAACAACTGGGGAGAAAGTTTCTTCGTAGTCAATGCCATGTTGCTGGGAAAAACCACGACAGACCCAGCGAGCTTTATAACGAGAAATACTTCCATCAGAGTGGTATTTGTGACGGAAAACCCACTTACCCGAAACTACGTTGGCAGAGGGAGGGCGAGGAACAAGCTTCCATGTGTCATTTTGAAGGAGAGCGGAGAACTCATCACGCATAGCGGCAGCCCAATTGGGATCAAGAAGTGTGGTTTTGTAAGTTTTAGGGAGAGGAGAGATCGATAGAGAGGGTGTTGCTAGGAGATTTAAACGTTGTGCAGGAAGACGGAAACCTGATTTGGCGCGAGTACGCACAGTGTGAGCATTTGGGGAGCTGGAATGAGAACAGCACGGCTGGTGGTGGCCGAGAGGATGATGTAGAGGCGTCGGGCGCAGCGGAAGAGACAGACGCCGGAGAGGTAAGCTCGGTAGGGGAGGTTGTGGCAGGAGAAAACGGCGGATCGGCTGCCACGGCAGGAGAAAACGGCGGATCGACTGCCACGGCAGAGGCTCGGACGGGGGTGACAGGAGAAATAGGCGGTGTGTCTGCCACGGCAGGGAAAAACGGTGCGTTGGTTGCCGAGGGTGTTGGTGCGACGTAGTGGTGCGGGAATTGGGTTGGTTTGGAATGGTGGCGAGGTGTAGGAGACGTAGGAGTGTCGGAGACAATAGGTGACATACGGGAAAAAGGAAATATGTGCTCAGAAAACGTGACGTGCCGAGAGATGTGAACACGTCCAGAAACAAGATCGAGGCATCGATAGCCCTTGTGTTCGTCAGAATAACCTAAAAAGACACAGGGAATAGAGCGGGGAGAGAGTTTATCGGGAGAGGTAGAGTAGGTGTTGGGAAAACATAAACAGCCGAAGACGCGGAGCTCGGAATAGTTTGGGTGACAGAGAAATAGGGAGTAGTAGGGAGTAGAGTTGGGATTGGCTTTTGAGGGACGAATGTTGAGTAAATATGTGGCGGTGCGCAAGGCTTCAGCCCAAAACTTGGGTGGCATGGAAGAGTGAAGGAGAAGGGTACGAACAATATCGTTGAGAGAGCGAAGGGAGCGTTCTGCTTTTCCGTTTTGAGGGGAAGTATATGGGCAAGAGAAACGAGGGAGGATGCCGTGTTGAAGGAAGAAGTTGCGGTTTTGGAAATTATCGAATTCTCTACCATTATCGCATTGGATGAAGCGGATGGGAAGAAAGAAGTGAATAGCGACATACCGTTGGAAATTAAGAACGTCGGATTTGTTGCGTAAGGGAAAGGTCCATACAAAGTGTGTAAAATCATCGAGAACAACAAGATAATACTTAAAACCAGAGATACTATAGTGTGGGGATGTCCAGAGATCACAATGTAATAATTCGAAAGGGAAAGTACTGACAGAATGCGATGAACTAAACGGAAGTCGAACATGTTTGCCTTGCTGACACGAAGAACAGACTGAAGAATTATGGCTATCGCGAGTACAATCTATTGAAAATTCACTAAGCATCGAGGATAAAGTGGATGTGTTTGGGTGGCCGAGACGATGATGCCAGAGGTCGACGAGGCAGTCATGGAGGTGGGTCGGCCAGCAGTTGGAACGCCATGGAGAGTGTATAGGTCACCGGAGCTATTGAAGCGAGCGATCTCCACTTTAGTCAGGTAGTCCTTCACAGATAAACCAAAAGGATCAAATTCAACAGAAACAGAATTATCACGAGTGAATTGGCGGACAGAGATTAAATTTTTAATGAAAGCTGGGGCAATAAGAACATCACGAAGGAGAAGAGATTTTGTGGGTGTGGGGATAGAGGTTTGGCCAGTACAATAAATTGGGATGGAAGAGCCGTTGCCTAGAATTATTGAAGAGAAAGGTGTGGGTTTAAAATTTGACAGCATATTACTCGAAGATGACATGTGACTAGAAGCACCAGAATCGAAAATCCAGTCCATACCTGAGTTCCCTTGGGCAGCAAAGTTGTTCATGGCCTGCAAGAACGCAGACTGGTCCCAGCTAGGTGACGGTGCAGAAGTCGAGGCCGAGGGTGGGGCAGTGCAGTCGGTGGAGGCGCCATGAGCAGGGAGGGGGCTGATATTGCATGTAGTGCCCCCCCCCCCCCCCCCCGTCGGTGGCGTAGGGGTAGTAGGCCGGTGCGGCGTGGTAGGCGTTCGGCGGAGGGCGCGAGCCGAGAAGTCCAGGGGCGCCGGTGTGGGGCGCATGCCGGGCGCCCAGGTGCCGGAGTAGGCCGGTGGGGCACCGATCGGAGAGGGGGCCGCCCAGGGCATGGACCAAGCCTGGACCATGCCGGTCCATGGATCGTGGGGCGGGTGCCAAGTGGGAGCCGCAGGAGGTGCTGGTGCAGGCGCAGGAGGTGCTGGTGCAGGCGCTCTTGAAGGTGATGGAGCGGGGCGGGGCGCCGGTGCCGTCGATGATGATGGAGCGGAGCGAGGCGGCCAGTACATCGGGTTTTTCCCGCGGTAGTTAGGGCTAGGGCACCATCCCGGCGGGGGTTGCTGCTGAGGCGCTGGCGTGGCAGGGAGGGACGCCGGATGGCCGGACGCGGCAGAAGGGGCGGCGGCCGTGGCGAGGCGACGAAGGCTTGGGGGCGCGCCTCTCTGCGCGTTTGCGCATCGTCAGCACTCTGGAGCAAGGAGCGGACCTCGGCAAAGGTGGGGCGGGGCCGCATCATGGGGATGAAGGACGCCTCGTACCGGAATCGATCGCCGAGCCCTTGAAGGAGGATGTTGATGAGCTGACGGTCAGGCACGGGGTCACCAAGCTCGCGGAGCTCGTCGGCCATTGCCTGGATGCGCTGGCAGTAGACGCTGAGGGAGGAGGCGCCCTGGGCGGTGTTGCGGATCTCAGCGTTGAGGGTGTTAACCCGGGAATCGACGTTGTCTTGGAAAAGCTGGCGCAGGGCTGCCCAGAGAGCGGCAGCGGTGGCGGAGTCGCGGTAGACGAGGTTGAAGATTTCAGTGGAGACACGGGTGTAGATCCACTGGATGATGGCAAGGTCGTCCGTAACCCAGCGAGGATCGGTAGGGCATGGAACGGAGTCGGCGGCGACGTGACCTCGAAGGCCGCAGCGCCCAAGGTGAACCTCGAAGAGATGGCGCCAGTGGTAGTAGTTGTGTTGGGCTAGGTCAAGAGTAATGGGGATGAAGGGAGTAACGTCGGTGATGGTGTCTGTGTAGGAGAGGGGTAGCCATGACGGCGTTTTGGGTGGGAGGAGGAGCTACTAGGAAGGTTGAGGGAGAGGAGGAGGTGGAGAGGCTGGCGGCGGCGGCGGCGGCCTTGATCGTCTGGTCGAAGTAGCCAGGCGGTGGCAATGGGGGTGGTTTGGGTGGCGGCGCCATAGGCCCTAGATCGAATCTGATACCATGTTAAATTGTATAATGTCTCACAATTGATTGATAAACGAGTTGGGGTACAAGAGATATAAATAGGAGGCCAGTCGGCCGGCTACCCTAACCCTAACTTGAGTTACAAGAATATATAGTCTAACAACATTGATACTGTCGATCTATGCAAACTAGCTAGTGGAAGTATTTAGTTTATCTGCAGGAAGGCTTGGCCAGAAGGAGAAGGTGAGGAGATCATCCCCAACACAGGGCACCTGCCGCACAAGGAGAACGAAGAGCTCTTCGACGAAATCCTGCTGAACTTTTCTAATGCATCCACCTTCCACTGCTGCCGCCACGGCGATGTAAAAGAGTGTACGACGAGGATCAGATGGAGTTTCATATATAGGCCGGTATTTTTTGTTCTCTCATGAAATATAACTGTTGTAACTTATTTTCTGGTGGGCGCATGCGCTGTAATATCTTCCGCCCCGATAAAACAGAACCTTTAGAAAAACACTAGCTAAATACATGTGCGTTACTACGGCTTGAAAAGCTATGTACAATTGCTGCATAAACTTTTGCATCTACAAGCAGGGGCGGACCCACGTTTATGGCACCGGTGTCACAGGACACCGGGTAAGTTCGCTAATTACGTGAGGAAATGTCCCATACATTAGGCGTGACACCCGTAAAATTCTTTGCTGGACACCGGCTGAAAATATAATTGCACGGGCGTGGCCCATTGTATGGCCCATGAGGCCATGAGAAAGCCAGGCGACCATGCCTCACGGCTCACGCTATCCATCGATCAAACCGATCGTGTGTGTACGTGCAAAAGTGACGGCTGTTTCCCCCTCAACAAAAAAAATGAAACCGATCGTGTGTACCTTTTTTTCCCTGCGCATACCTTGCCTCTTTCGCACAAATCTCTCATGTGTGCCTCTATTTCTATTTTTTTAAATAAAAAATCACCTAATTGTATGGTTTTTAGTCCTTACTCCTAAGGATGTTACAACAGAAAACTGAATTATTGAGGTTTAATCATTCACATCGATAAGGATTATTTTTTGTCCACTGGATACACTAGTAGTAATTGAGCACGTGCATTGCACGTGACATATATGTTTGTATCCGAATCTACCATCATAGAAACATACACGATCATCTTTTAGCAATACAACTCAATCAATTTGTTTTAGTTATTTATAGTTTTGTTTGTGTAAACATAAATAATGTAACGTTATGCAATCAAGATATAGTGTCGTATTTTGCCATCTTTGATCATATTTGTTCGCACATTTTGGAGTTTTTATGCTTTATTGTTCAACTACAAGTGAAGGGCTTAATTTGGTAAGCATTTTTACTGCTAGATTTACCCTTCATAATTGTTGAGTGTGTTATATTCCACATATTAAGATGTACAAGTGGACACCGGGTCATTTTTGTCGTAGGTCCGCCCTGTCTACAAGTATTACAACATGTCTCTCATCTAGGCTTATTTTGTGTCAAGTATTTACTGATGCACAAGTACGCACCCCTAGCCGCCGGGGTCCATCCGTCGCCACCCCTGCCGCGGTGGCGGCGGTGCTTATCTCCCAAAGGGAGCGCAGGCACAATGCCGGACACTGAGCGGAGGGCCTCGCGTGGCTCTGGAGCGGGCACGCGGGGCGGCGGCCCTGGAAACCAGCCCGGCGCGACTGGAGGTGGCGGCGGTGAGGTGGCGTCGTGCTGGCGGCCCCCGAGCGGCACACTCGGCGGCGCGTGGTGGTCATGAAGCCATCGGCGGCCGGCGGCGTGTCGTCTCCAACTGCGTCGCACGAGCTCGCCGGTCTCGTCAGGCGGCTCCAGTTCGGATGGCAGGGCAGGGCTTTGCCTTGCCCCTGCTCTCTACACCGCAGCCCCGACCGGCCAGAAGCTCTGGTGTGCAGGATTCGGAGCTTGCCTCCCGATCTGGTGCGTGTGGGCTCTACCGTGCCGGTCCGGCCTGGTCGTCGACAAGGGCTTCGAATGTGGTTCGATACACACAGAGTGGTGTTTGAAGATCGTGGAGTAGACTTGGGTGAATACCTAGCCTTCGGTCGTTGGCCGGAGCCGATGATGGCGACACCTTGTGCGTCGTTCCTTGTTGAAGGCATCGCCGTGGTGAAGTCTCATCTCCTTCTGCTACATCCAAGGGAAACCCTAGATCCTCGGATCGGATGATCGCGGCGTTTCCGCATCGCTCCCCTCTTTGGGGCATCATTCTTGGAGTTGTGCTTTGGTCGGAGGGACCAGTAGTGTGTATTGGTGTGGGTGCTCGGTTCCGTGTGGTGGCTCGCGCGGCAACGACAATGGCGATGAGCAATGATGTGGTTGCGGCAAGGCTTTGTTAGTCGGACTCTTGGTCCGGCGTGTTCGACTCGTCCTCAGGTTTGGAGTTCATCTGCTGTGAAGTCGGAGCTGCTGACCGGCGTGTCAAGCGGCAACGATGACCTGCGTTGGGCGGCCCGACCTTGAAGACCTTCGTCGGCTCGGGTCCTGTCCATCTCCTATTCAGAGCTCGTTTTCAGAATCTAAGTTGCCAGTCTCCTACACGAAGGGTCATCTTTTTGGCATAGTCCGGTGCGGGCTTCACGAGGCCACTACAATGAGGTCTTCTTCGGTGGTCGCTTCTTCGAGGAATTCGGAGTCGCTCGCGAGGAGTGAGTGATGACGATGACGTCGGTGGGCTGCCTCGACGACGACCCTCGTCTCTAGCGGTGTGTGCGGCTTGCGTTTGGTAGCCATGGTGGCCGTGTGTGCCCTCGCGACGGTCGTGTTTCATGACGATCGGCGAGGGTGTTTGTACCCGTTTTAGGCCGGGCTCTTGTTAATTAACCGGTCAATTCTCTCCTACTTTTTTTAAATAAAATGAGCCAATATGCCTGTTTTGTTTTTAAAAAAATATATGGTGCACGTAGCGTAATTCTAAGATATATGGAATGTATATTCTCAAGATAGTGCATCGATCCCAATGATCCCAATGTTAAACACGAAAGCCCATCTTCGGATAGGTGGTCTGCAAATAGTCGAAGACAGTGTCAGCAATTCAACTTGGTGAAAGATTAAATTGAAAAAAATCATATGCATGAAAAAAAAATCCACAAATGATGAGAGGCATATTTATCATGGATTATTAATTTGTTAGGAGCAAAGCGTACATTCTTCAGCACAACTGATGGCAGGATTCTTCGAGGATGGATCAAGTGACTGAATCTGCGCCACCATCGGCACCCGTACGCGGCGTGCTCGCTCGCAGCGGTGCACTCCCGGTCGACAAACGCAAGCTCGCGTGTCTTAGAAACTCAAGCAGTGAAGCTTTCTGAGAGACGAAGATAAATATTGAAATCGGGAATACTTAAAGCAAAGCGATTTCTTCTCAAATTCCGAATCAAAGAGAAAGAAAGACTGAAGAGGATCTTTTTTTTTTTGCGAATGACTGCTCCAGCTAATTAAGCTAATGGTAATTAAGCGAATCACTACTCCATTAAGCGAATGACTACTCCAGCTAATTATCGATCAACAGTATGTTCACGCCGCCGTGGAAGCTGTATGCGCTGACGTTCTTGTGCACATCTCCTGACGGTTTCCTAGTCCGTCATCATGTCGAGCATGTTGTTCGGGTTGACCACCATGACCACGACGGCGGTGCCGGCGAGCGTGCTGAGCGGCTCCGTCGAACAGCTTCGCATTCTTGATGCCATTGTCCTGCAGCATCCGCACCACGGTGCTCGGCAGCTGGTGCGACGACATCGTGCCCCAGATCACCCCGAGTGCTCCTGCCATCGGAAACCTGCAGACGCCGACCGTCGCAGCCAGGCGCATGGACGCCACAACGGCTAGCACGCGCGGTTCTCGGCGGCGGCCAAGAGGAACGTTGGTACTTGGTAGCGGCTTCAGCGGTCTGAACCGGTCTCGGCGGCGCGAGGCGGTGGTTCCTCGCCCGGATCGGGGCCTACGGCGGCAGCAGCGGAATGAGTTGGGCGGGGATACGATCTACGGAGTAACTCGCTGTGTGATCGGGGCCTACGGCGGCGGAGCGAGTCGTGCGCGGCTGCGCACTGATCGTGCCAACGTTTTTTTCTTTTCTTTTCTTCTCATCCGGTTTTTTTCACGTTGCGTCATGTGGCATACGGATACCTAAGAGGCTACGACGACGCTGATAGGGGGGAGTTGGGCGACGTACCAAGGTACGGACCACAACTCCTCTTAGGTCAAGATAAAGATTCTACATTCTAATTAAACTTCGGTGGTTGAAAATTAATCAATTGGGTCCATAGCTCAGTGGTAGAGCAATTGACTGCAGATCAATAGGTCACCGGTTCGAACCCGGTTGGGCCCTCTCTCACTTTTAAATTTTGTTCTGTTTTCCATATACTCCGTATTATTCTTCCTTGCTTAAACTATATAGCAAAAGTGCCCGTGCGTTGCAACGGGTGTTGAAAAATATACAATTTTTTTTTGTAAAAACGTTGGCACAACTCAAATTTTACACCAAACATAATTGACCTGCCTAGAATAATTTTACTTTTCTAACACAAAAATAGCTTGAAAGATAAAAATATATGTTGATACATTATATCTCTATGATAACTTGATATAAATTTATATCATACGACCTCTTGGTACACAATGAAGGTAGATGTACTAACTTCTTCTTGCGGTGCGATATATAAAGGGTTCACCATCGCAATTGACTCTTTGCATGGTGTGTTGCGCCTATACTCACGGTTAGCTAGAATTTGTTGTAATCTAGCTTTCTTTTGTTCTGGCTCCATATTTGCATATTTCTTCTTCTTTTGTGCGCATTGTCTTCTCCTTTGTTCAGGCTTTAAATCGGCGTATTTCTTCGTCTTTATAAATGGTTTGTTTTGTTTATAAGCTTCACGACGTTTTTTTAGTCTTTCCTTCTTTTCTTCATCGGTCATCTGTGCATACCGCTCTCTATCTCTTTTTCTTCTTTGTTCCTTGATATCCATGATTTGAGATTGCAACCCAAAACGCTTGCCTGCATGAGAGGTTGCATAATATAAATGAAACTATTATTGAGATGAGTTTGTTATGATTGACACTAAATTAAGTATTTCAAATATATATAGAGACAATGGTTTAACATGCCGCCCATGTCACGCTTTGCGCCAGAGCACGGGCAGAATATTAGTGGTATAGTCAAAAACTATTATTTTTACGGTGTGCAAGTAAGATAATCGTGAATTATAGTTTACCATCACTTATGTTAACCTCAATATATTTAATAAAAGCTCAATATCTTGAGGTTTCATTATCTAAAATCCACATATGCTTTTGTTGTTTGCACATAAAGGTGCGAGCTAGTAAGACTAAATAGAGAATTGATTTTCGGGCATAGGATAAAACCAAGCGTGAGCTATGTCAGATAAAGATAGCTGGCTAGATTTACTGACGCATGCAATGCATCTCCGATGATAGTTGTACCAAGGGATGCTGGCTGGCAGGTCAACTAATCAGTTTCGGCGAGCAGCTACTTTATGGATCAGATTAAAAGAAGATAGTGTATACCTCGTGTCGTCGAGACTCGAAAGTACGATCGCGCGGCAGCCGGTACCCGCGAATTTCACTTTCCGGCGAGGGTGAGCGAGTGCACGAACGGCAGAGTAGATCGATCGAAACTTTGATGTGCCCGTTACAAAAACAGGAGTATATATATGGGAAATATCCGGAAACATATTAAGGAGTATGTACATACTACGTTTCCTCACCTTTTTGAAATTCCGATCTGATTCATTTTCTTTCTTCTTTTTTGATGGAATCCGATCTGATTTCCTTCTCTCGATGAGTATGTACGCTACGTCTCGTCACCGATCACGGGCTTGCCTTTTTTTGCGGGGACCGATCATGGGCTTGCTGCGTGGGCTAGCTTACGCGAGGGAAAGGGATGACGGACGAAACAATTGTTGTACACGGTAAACAATTGTCGTGTAGGTAGCGCGGACGGATCGACGAACGAAGGCGGAAAGCTCGACGTACGAAGGCGCAAAGACGACGGACGAAGAGAGAAACCTTATTGCTTTTATTATTAGGTATAGATATGAAACTGCTTCTCCTTTGTAAAATTAATTTATTTCACATCGCTCACACTGTTTTTGAAACTAGAAAAAAAATAGCTAAGTGCCTGCTCGCATTGATGTGGATCTAAAGTATATGGCCTTCACAATTTCTTTACTACACCGCCACCATATCACAATTCATGATGCAATGAATATTAATTAATCATACATACTAAAACAAAATAGTTTCTTTCTTGTACCATTCACTTTCATAGTCACATATTGCTCCTTGAATTCATCTCCCGGTTTATGATCAAGTCGCTCGACTCAGACACTATCCTCCGACTGCATGGCTTATGTTGGTCACCTAGTTCTCCAACCTAAATTATGCATGCTTGTAGAATTATTGGGGCTGTTTGGTTTCTGCCCACACCCGCCAAGCCAAATCAAGGGCACTCCAATATTTTGGCGAAGGATTTGCTCGCCCCGATTTCGTCAGCGCGTGGGCCTAGACTCGGACGTAGCGACCACTATTTTGACTTGGCTTCGATTGTTGGGCTTCAATCCAAACGCTACTCTATGTCACCGGTAAACGCCAAAATTTTGGTACGGTAACTGCCGGCCACAATCCAAACAGACCCATTATCTCGTCTTAATTCTTATATAGTATAAGAAGACATGGCAATACCAACATTTGTCACCTCACTCGAGTGATAATTATAAGTTTTGCTTGGTTCGAGATGTGACAAGATGTCCATCAAAAAATTGGGAATAAAAAACATATAAATTAGAATCAATTTTGTGAAATCATCGAGGACACCTTCACCTGCAAAGTGGTATTCACTTCCATCTACTCATCTACCTCTTAAAGTTCCTCATATCTTATTTACACGGGCATGCATAGTTTTTTCCGCGAATAGGTCCACCGATCTATTAAGAATACAAAATAATAGTATGATGAAAGTCAAAAGTAATAAAAAAGTAGATATTGGTATGCGGACCAACGCGACGACTACACACACTACAATGAGCAAAAGGCGTGCCACTATCCCCGCCTCTCCATCACCGGAGCCGGATAAAATTAAACAGTAGACAGACGGAAAGTCGACGTGCTAATCCTCAGAGGACCAGTGCGCTAGAGCAACAACATCAACGAGAGAACACCAAAAAGCCAAACACACGACTCTACGCGCTCTTCCACACCAACAAGCACGAAAGTGGACCAGACTCCAGAAGATCTGCCAGACACACGACTCTCCGCGCTCTTCGTCAGCACTAGACGACACAGCTATTCCGACACCCATCAGAAATTCACTTAGCACATGCCAAATGAGCGGTCAGTGCTTTATGTTACCGAATAGTGGTGTTTTGTTAGGAAACAATTGCATTACCCTAGCCAAAAATGTGGTGGCATTTTGCAATTTTCTCCACTTTAAGCAACATGCAGAATGGAGGGGATGCACAAGAGTGAAAGAGTCAACGTTGTCCGTTGGGCTTAAGTGGTCGAGTTGAATCGAACAGTCTGGTCAGAAGCGCTGGGCAAAACCTGGCGGTGAAGGTGAACCATATACGCATACAATTCCCCTCATCAATGTGTATGCAGCATCGTCTTCAGAGCTCTTGAAAGAATTTGATTCCACTTTAAGGCCGTGTTTACCTCCAGTGTATTTGGAGTGTATTTTAGGGGATTATCCTGAATCCCGGAAAATGCCCAATAGTCTGTTTACTAGTCCGGTTTTGGAGGGGATAATCCTCCAAATCCCCTACCAACCATCGCATTTTTGCATAAATTAAGAACTCCAGCCCATGCTAGAGTATTGTGGGCGAAGAATATTTGTGGCGATTTATGGGGATTGGGTGAAAACAAGAATTTCACCAAATCTTTTCCCATCCACAATCCTCTTGGGGATGAAAATACACTCCAGGTAAACAAAGCCTAATTGAGAACTTCTTCTGTTCAGCGGCACTCTGCATAATGGAGTCTCTGGCTAAATGTTTCGACACAATTTACGGTGGATGCTGTAACTGGCTTTGCCATTCACAAGGATTCGATTATATGTCCAAACATCACATGCCAGCTGATGTAGTCACCATCATAGGTACTCAAGATATTGTGTTTGGAGAAAGTGGGACACGAGTTCGTTCGGGGTTTTTTTTCGAAATGGTGAACCCCAGCCTCTGCATCGAAAACATGCATACGGCTTTTATTTCATTTATTCAACATAAGCTGGCAAAAAGCCTTACAAGGAACGGGCATACAAGCCGAAGCCACCAAAACAGTGTTCGTTCGGGCTGGATAGCAACAAGCCAGGAGGAACGACTCGATCGATTCAAACAGGACCAGGAGATCGATACGGACTCGGATCGGATCGATACGATTGCCTACATATAAGCCGTGTCGGCCATCAAATAATACTAGATACCTACAGTCTTACTTGACGTGAAGGCGAGAATAATTTGACTACGATCGAGCTCTTGTGTGCATAAAACTCGTTTTAAGCGCCTCTGGTCAAGAAACCTCAAGCCATGGTAAGACAGTTTTTCACCGTGGCGTAGTATCAGATTTTTTTATTAAAAAAAAGAGTCTCCCCTCCGATTTCTATTAATAGAAACCAGGTTCTGGTTGTTCATACAGGAAAGTAAAAGAAAGCAGTAAAACTACCAATCTAGATTGCTCAACACTTCCCACAGCCCGGGATAAGAGAGCTAGGTAAAACCTACAGGATCGAGAAATAGTATCGACCCAAAACCTTAAGCTTCGTTACAAGAGGAAAAACGAGCAGACATGCTCCAAATGAAACCTCTAAAAGATCTAATTCCAGCCTTCTCATCTTCACCAGTTGTCTTCATTAGGCACCAATCCTTAGCACTCCTGGGCGCCATCCTTGTGCGGCATGAAAAGCTTCACTTGCTACCCGCTCTACTAGTCTTGCTCCCCACCGCAGCACCTCTTGGCTTCCCTGTTTTGTCTGTAAAATCGCCCAAGAGTCAATTAATCTTGTCACAGAGTGTACTAGAGCCAAAGGATCATGGATCCTTTTTCTCTCGAAACAAATTGCATTTCGGGCATTCCAAATAGCCCAGAAAACAGCTGCTACTCCAGCTAAAACCATTTTCATGTTCTCTTTATCAAATTTATGCGACCAAACCCCAAAACCCCTTGAATTGAATCAGGTGGGGCTTAAAAATTAAAGGCACAATGGAGTATACTCCAAATCAACCTAGCTGTCGAACAAGACAGGAAAAGATGTTCAACAGTCTCAGATTGATCACAAAAATAACATTTCGAATTCCCTATCCATCCTCTTTTCAAGAGGTTATCTTTAGTCAGGATACTATTTTTAAGGACAAGCCAAAGGAATATCTTGATCTTGTGTGTTATTTTTCGCTTTCCACATAAATTTTTGCGGAAAGCCAATTTCATTCACATTCATTTTCCTATACAAAGATTGACTGAGAACACACCGTCCTTAGTCAAAGTCCATTTTATTTTATCTTCTCCTCCCCTCACAGGCACCTCATAACATGACTGTTTGACATTCTCCCACAAACGGAATGTGTCACCCAGCAGCGTTCTCCTGAAAGTTAGGCATCCCCAGCCATTCTGTAAAACAAACGCCACTGTGATATTTTTCTCTCTACATAGGTTATAGATTCTGGGACATCTATCTTTAAGTGGTTTATCGTCCACCCACCAATCTTCCTAGAACCTGGTGTTCTCACCATTACCAACATACTTTTTACAATATTTATAAAAAATGTTTTTGACACTAAGCACATCAGACCAAAACTGGGAATCCCCGGATTTGCGTCTTATTCCAGAAATACACCTTCCTTTTATATATTTATTCCTAATTACCGTCTGCCATAAACCATTCTCTGTTTCCAGCTTCCATAGCCATTTAGCTAGAAGAGCTTGATTCATGAGATCAATATTAAGTATGCCCAGCCCACCCTAGTACAGGGGCGAATCTAGAAAAAAATTGGTAATGGGGGCGGCTATTAGAGCATCTCCACTCGGGGGCGTGCAAACGGCCGCCCGAAAGCCATTGGGGCGTGTCAGACCAAAAACGGCTCTCACTCACGGCGTCCAAATGCGTTTTTGGTCTGACGCGGCCCAATCTTCGCTCCGGCTCACCCAGTCCATGCCCTCCACTTGGGGGAGCCGCTGGGCTGCGCCGGGCCTCGCCACGTCGGCCTCCGATGCGCGGGCCACGCCTGTCAACGCCACAACGATCTCAACCGACGGTGGTCAAATCTGCGTGCCGCGTGGCCACGCCTCGGATTCCTAACCGACGGTGGCATCAATGCGGCGGCCTTTTCGAGGGCAGCGGCGTTAATGCCACCGTCGTGCGGCGACCTTAAATGTCTCGACCGCCGCTCCTAGCCGCACCTCTCGCTCTCGCCCTCGCAGTCGTACACATCGCCCTCGCCCTCGCAACCCAATAAAAATAAGAAACAATATACAATTTTAGACTTTTTTTTTTGAGTACATGGGGTTACAGATCGAAAGAAAACCGAGCTAGAAGAACAACCACAGGAAACAAGAAAAACAAACCCGTCCCTGAGGCCCAGCACCACCGTCGCCGCCTCACCACGGTGACCGCCAACCGCGCGCTGCTGCCGCGCTCCACCGAGCCGGGCAAACCACAACGAACCGCGGCCAGGGAAGCCGTCGACGACGCCGCCGTCTTCAGTCAACCGCCTGGGTCTTGGTGAAGAAGATGAAGCTGGCCGTCCACCAGCACGAAGCCGTCGCCTTGACACCAGCGCCGTCGCACGACGCCGAAGGCGACCTTGAGGATTGGAACCCCCGCCTCCAGCACCGACCTCGCAAACCCCACCGACGCCGGAGGGAGCGCCAGCAGAGGAAGGGAGCAGCCAACCGTCGCCTACCAAGACGACGACGGGACGAGGGGAAGCTGCAGCCCGAGAAGACGACGACGACGGCGGCCTCCCCGCCTAGGCCCCGCCGCCCCAGATCCGCCCAGCCCCGCCCTCTCCTCACCGCCGGAACGCAGATCCGGGTATTCCCCGTCCTCCCGCCGCCGGAGCGACGACGGAGGGTGGGGAATCGCCCGGATACGCCGGCGGGCGCTGGTCGCGTCGAGGTCGCCTCGACTCGCCTCTGGCACGGGGAGGAGAGGGAGGGGGACGTTTCCAGAAAGGAGATTTTAGACTTTGGTGCTCAGGGGAATAGGGATGACTTGATTACTAGACCAAAGGAGATTGCAAAAGCAACTGGTTGCATTCGACTGATGCGAGTTTAGACTGTCCAAAATTTATGAATTATCCATTACCTGAACTAGAACGGCAAAATCTCCGGTTTCAATCTCCTGCCGACTTGCAACGATTTCCAGCAGCGCCCTCCCAACTTCACGGCGTCAATCACTGAATCCGGGGCTCCTGCCGTGCGGGCGGCGCGGCCGCCACTCACCTAAGAGCAATCGAGAGATTAGAGGAAATTCAAGCCGTCGTCTCGTCAGGGAATTAGGGATGGTGGACTCGTGGTGGTCTCGTACAGCCCCCTGGTCACGTACGTGAGGAAACAATCTTTTTTTTTTTTTGAGAACAACGTGAGGAAACAATCGAACTGACCAGGGCTGAGCATGGGCCCTGGACCATTATTATGAATTACATTTCTTATTTTCTCAGGCCCAGGAACTGTGCTTTTGCGGCCTATCAAGCTAGATGGGGTCAGAGTGGATTTTTGGCTTGGGTCAGATACGAATTTTCTCTAGACTTCTTCGTTGCTATTAGCGATCCATTGGGGTCAGCTGAACCCAGCCCTTGTACGGGAGATTCGCCCCTGCCCTAGTATCAGATAGCTGCTGCGTCCGCTGTTGTTCTCCTCATGCATGGCTAATCAATCAATCGGTGTCTGCTTTGTGATGATGCATGGCCTCAGGGGCAGGGGCAATCCTCGAGAGGCAGAGCTCAACCCAGTTTTCGAGAAATTCAGCAGCAAGAAGTGCAGAAATTCATCGGTATCGAGTTACAGGTTCAAAACTGGAGCAGAAATTGGTGGGATTTGCCACTCGCCAAGAACTTCTTCACGAAAGGTGCAGGAAGTGTTTGATCATGTCCGACGAACGGAGGCCACCCTCGAGGAGTGCAGCCGTAGCTATTTGAAACTAATCCGACAAAGGGAGGACAACCCGGCGCTTAATTAAGGACAGGGTTCATCAATTTGATTGAGCACATGTAGCTAGAGCTAGCTAGCATATGAAATTTGAACGAGTTAATCATGCAGAAATGCAGAACACGACTTCCTGTAATTTGTGGTGTTCCGTTCCTGCTGCATCTAGCAAACAGTGCCGTTGTCCTCTGTTTTGCTTGTTGTTGCCCAAAACTTAGGTATCCTCTTTCGTGCTTAGTAACGAATCGTGGATATAGATCATGCTGCATGATGTGTATCTTTTTTCGCAAAGACAAAAATATGATGCGTATCCACAGGAACGATATAAATTATGACTTCAGAATCTCTACTATAATACGAGTAGTGTTTCTTCCTTCGTCCGTTCGGCGGCGGTACGTCGGGTAGTTTTACGTTTGACCCCCTCAGAAAGGTGCATATTAACCCGCGATCCTTTTCTATCTACAGGCTTATCCCTTTCTCTCGACCGGGGTGTGGAGCGCGAGGGACACGACGGACGGACGAGTGAGCCACCGTCACCGGCGACGAGAGCGGAGGAAGCGCGGCCGGAGAGGCGTCGCCGTCGTGGGGCTGCTGGCTCGAGTCCAGGGGCGACGTGGAGGTGCAGGGTCAAGAGAGGTCGAGCGCGACCCTTGTCGGCTCCGGCGGAAGGAGGCGCGACATCCGGCAAGGGGCCTCTTCCGGCTCCTGCGGATGGAGGGCGGTAGCTCACAAGGAGCCTCTTCCGTCTCTGCCGAAAGGAGAGCTGTACCGCGCTACGGGGCAGCGGCGTCGGGGGCGGCGTGGAGCTGCACCGTGGACTGGGTCACTGGGAGGGCATCGCAGCAGCCGCCGCATCGCGAGAGAGTCAGAGAGAGAGGGAGCGACGAGCAAGAGCGAGGGAGAGGAGGCGGCGCGCGAGCGAGAGCGAGGAAGAGTCTGTCGATCTGTCGATTGTGAATTCGTGGTCAACGCAGCGACTACGGTTAGAGTCTGCGTGTACGTTACTTTGGTTGGGCTGGGCTAAGCTTTGTGCATGTACGTAGTTGGGTTGGGTTGGGCTGGGCTGGGCTAAGCTTTGTGCATGTACGTGAAAATGATCGCTGGTCCAAATTTATTTGCTGGAAGTACCTACAAATACAGAGTTCTTTAAAAAAAGTATATGTACGAATAAACGTCGTTTCTCTAGAAACAGTATCAAGAATTAGAAGCGATTGTTTAACAAAACGTTTTTGTCCCGTTGCAACGCACGGACATGTTTCCTAGTTATAATAAAATAGGACTTCGCATGTCATGTGCATGCTTTATTATTATCTAACTCTATCCTTATTTTGTTTCAATCTTGTTCTTTTTGTAGGTCACAAGTACTCACATTTTAGAAAAAAGTCGCATGTGCGTACTACATAGCATTACTAGAAAATAGAAATAACAGGAGAGAGCATGGGTTGTACGGTCCAATAATTGCACAAATTCTCTCTCGTCTCCATTTATAGATGCTAATTGCAAATAGCTTAAGCGACAGGATACTCCTTTCGCGACCATGCTTGCCTATAAACGCAAATAAACACTGTGATATGTCAACCATTATTTAAAACAACCAATGGGAGGTTATAAAACAAAGAGTTGCCAATTTAAACAACTAAAATCTATACTTACTCTATATCTATACTAGTATTAAAAGAGCAAACTTGTGTTGAGCTGTCTCTTTAAATCTGGACCGTTCAATATCAGATCAAACGGTTCAGATCGTCCCAATGTTTGACAACTCACATTGTCCGTTTTGGACCATTTTGCCCTCCCACCAATCACATAATACAACCAAATTGCCACCGTACCGGTTCGTTCTTCTATTTCTCCTCTCCGACACGGCACATCTGTCGTCCCACCCCGTCCCGCGATTCCGTAGAGTCAAGGTGAGGAGGAGGAGCCGCGTGCGCCGCATCCAGCGCGGACCGCCTGTCGGCCGCGGCCCGGCACACTGCCGCGCGGTACCGCGCAGCCCGCTCCCTTCGCGAGGTGGAGGAGGTGGTGTGGCCCGATCGCGCGGCGACCGCGAAGGTGTCCTCTACCTCAGCTGGCTCCTCGACCCCCCGCCCCCGGCGGCCCCAAGTTTCCGGTCCTTCGGCTGCAGCCGAGGATGTCCTTCGCGAGTTGGGACGGCACCCACTTCGTGGACGCCGCTATGGGCGCAAGGGAACTCCTACTGTCTGCTCTCTTCCGATCCGGGCGTTCGTGTCTGAGATGCCGTGGCCTCGCTGTTGCCGCACCTGGGCGTTCGTCAACGGCAGCTCGGCGAGAGCACGGCGGCCGACACCTGCGGCTTCAGGGCACACCCGGGCCTGGCAGCTGCATGGCGTGCGGAGCCGACGGCCCGACGGCGCACGGGCACCCGTTCCTCAGGTCTTCTGCACGCACGGGCGTTGTGATAAGGTGCCGCCACCATCTGCATATGTTCAGGCGGAGCTGGCTGTACTTGAACTAATCTAGACGAGGAAACAGTGCCTGGAGGGAAGGCCTCTTGATCTCACATTCTGATTTGTGTGAGCATCGAACGTCAGCTTGATTCAACGTCTGTCCTCTGAGTGCTTGTGTATAATTATGTTTTGCTGCTTGAAATTTTCATGTTGAGAAAGCATTTGTGGTTCAGTTCAGACCAGCTCAGAAGAGACGGACAGTTTCATGGAGTATTAGATTAGTAATTTCGTTGGAAATCATTCTCTGTGGATATAGTGAAGAGATGGACAGTTTGGTCTCACATTTTGTTAACTCTTATGCACAGAACCAGATGAGACTTGGGATTTTATATTCTATTGATTTCATCATAAGGAAAAGAAATCTGCAGCTGTGAGAATTCGGAATCAAGGTTAAGTGGTGGAGTAATAATTTAGAGTTCAGAGATCAAGATACATATCAATTTATGTTTAGTTTTTCATTTACGTGTTGTTCAAACCTTGTTTGTTACGATTTGTTTTCTTGTTATAATTTCGTTGAGCAAATTGTGTTCAGATTTCTTTTCAAACCCCCATAGTGGAGTCCAGGACATGAGTAGTCAGGGCACCCACCGGCGTGCAGGTTTACCAGGACTCCACTATGGGGGTTCGCACGATACATCCAGCGTCGTCGATAAAGCCATGTCAGCGGATTTCAGGGTCATAGAGATCTACGTGAGAACAACCTCTTATTACTAATTTATTATGCTGATTTCTGGATGTTGTGCAAATGCCTTAACAATTTGTTAATTTGTAGATTCATCTAAATTGTTGGGTCTGGTCAAGCATGAAGGACGAAGCAACATGGGATTCCCTTTTGAAATATACAGAACCTTGCAACATACTTATGATCTAACAATTTAGAATATTGCCCTGCATGATCGATGATGATCAGTTGTTGTTAGCATGTACATATGTTGGAATTTTATTATATAATAGCTTGAAGCACTACGTTGGCAAAGTGTGCATTCAGTTAGGGGATTATATAATTGATAGAACATATATAAAAGTCATAATATCTTAAAACTCATTTAAATTAAAACAATTGCTAAATTTTTTGTTTTTAAAATAGAGACGTGCGTTGCACGTGCACGTCCACTAGTACTATTAAAAGAGCAAACATGTTGGGATACATTAAATCTGATCCGTCCAATATATGATCAACGACCCAGATCGTCCCAATGTTTGACAACTCAACACACCTTTTCGTTTCCCTAATAATCCTAATAATTACAAGAATTGCCACCGCTCAAGATCGAACGAACGAATCTGCAACGGAAGAAACAGAGCTCGGCACAGACGTCTGCATCCTGCCGCCACCATGGATCTCCGGCGACCGGTGCAACCTCCCTTATCCGGCGGCAGGAACGGATTCGTGCACCACTGACCCCCTCCCCCGATATCTGGAAAGAGCCCGGCCGCTGGCCTGGACGCCGCCTCCACTCGCCTCGCTGCCCTTGATGCTGCTGGGACCGCCCCATGCAGGGGCTGCCGCCGAAGACCCTCACAGCACTGATATGTCTCAAACGTATCTATAATTTTGATGTTCCATGCTTATTTTATACCAATTGCTACATGTTTTGCATCTACTTTATATCACTTTTATATTTTTTGGGACTAACCTATTAACAAGATGCCGAAGTGCCAGTTCCTGTTTTCTGCTGTTTTTGTATTCCAGAAAAGCTAGTCTGGAAATATTCTCGGAATTGGACGAAACTACACGGGGTGCCTATTTTTCCAAACACGCCTGACGGAGCGAAGGAGCAGCAGAGGAGGGCCACCAGGAGGCCACACGCCACCAGGGCGCGGGCCCCCTTCTGCCGCGCCCTGGGGTGGTGTGGGCCCCTCGGGGGTCCGCAGCCGCCGCCCTTTCGCCTACTTATTCCCCCCGACGCGAAAACCCTAAGTACCTGAGCAAATATCCACGAAAAGTTCCAGAGACGCCGCCGTCAACCCTAGCTCGGGAGGGTTCAGAACCTCTTCCCGGCACCCTGCCGGAGAGGGGAATCGTCACCGGAGGCTTCTACATCGCCATGCCTGCCTCCGGAGTGATGCGTGAGTAGTTCATCCTTGGACTACGGGTCCATAGCAGTAGCTAGATGGTTGTCTCTCCACTTTGTGCCATCATGTTTAGATCTTGTGAGCTGCCCTACATGATCAAGATCATATTATTGTAATGCTACATGTTGTGTTTGCTGGGATCCGATGAATATTGAATATTATGTCAAGTTGATTATCAATCTATCTTATATGTTATTTAAGATCTTGCATGCTTTCCGTTACTCGTAGATGCTTTGGCCAAGTAGATGCTTGTAACTCCAAGAGAGAGTATTTATGCTAGATAGTGGGTTCATGTCTCCGTTTAACCTGGGACAGTGACAGAAAGTTCTAAGGTTGTGGATGTGCTGTTGCCACTAGGGATAACCTAACGATGCTATGTCCACGGACATATGTGTTTGTTTACATTACGCACTTTACTTAATGCAATTATCCGTTGCTTGCAACTTAATACCAACGGGGACTCGGATGACAACCCGGCGGTGGATTATTAGTCATAGATGCTGTTGGATAACGATCTATGTATTATGTCGTAATGCCCAATTAAATATCATAGTAGTCAACATGTCATGTATATGCATTGTCATGCGCTCACTATTCGTCAATTGCCCAGCTGTAATTTGTTCACCCAACATGTTAGTTATCTTTTATGGAGAGACACCACTAGTGAACTGTGGACCCCGGTCCATTCTTTTACACTGATTAAACAACCACAAACTGCAAACTGTTCCTTTTTCATTCTCTGCAATTTAATACTCATTTTCCACACCATACGTTTAATCCTTTGTTTTCAGCAAGCCAGTGAGATTGACAACCTCACTGTTTCGTTGGGGCAAAGTAGTTTGATTGTGTTGTGTGCAGATTCCACGTCAACAGTCCAGACTCCCTGCGACAGCTATTTTTCTGGCGCCGTTGACAACCTTCTGAAGAGTTGCTGCTCCTACTGGTTCGATAACCTTGGTTTCTTTCTGAGGGAAAACTTGCTGCTGACTACATCATACCTTCCTCTTGGGGTCTCCCAACGAACGTGTGTTTCACGTCATCAAGCTATTTTTCTGGCGCCGTTGCCGGGGAGTGGAAGTTCTTCAGGAAGTTCTCTATCTCCCGTCAACAGCTCTATTTTTCTGGCGCCGTTGCCGGGGAGACAGCAGTCTTCTGCAAGGGGAGTTTCACGCTTCCAATCTCTTTACTTTGTTTTTGTCTTGCTTAGTTTATTTTATTTTATCTTGTTTGCTTTCAATTATCAAAAACACAAAAAAATTAGTTACTTGCATCTAGTTTACTTTCAAGTTATTTTCTGTACTGTTTTTATTTCTGCTAAAATGAGTACTCCTGAGAACACTAAGTTGTGTGATTTCACTAGCACGAACAACAATGATTTCATATGCACACCTATTGCTCCACCTGCTGCTTCAGCAGAATTTTATGAAATTAAACCTGCACTTTTAAATCTTGTTATGAAAGAGCAATTTTCTGGTGTTAGTACTGATGATGCTGCTGTTCACCTTAATAACTTTGTTGAACTTTGTGAAATGCAAAAGCTCAAGGAAGTAGATGGTGATATTATTAAACTGAAACTTTTTCCTTTCTCCTTGAGAGGACGTGCTAAAGAATGGTTGCTATCTTTGCCTAGAAATAGTATTGATTCATGGACTAAATGCAAAGATGCTTTTATTGGAAAATATTATCCTCCTGCTAAGATTATTTCTTTGAGAAGTAGCATAATGAATTTTAAGCAATTTGATAATGAACATGTTGCTCAAGCATGGGAGAGAATGAAATCATTGGTTAAAAATTGTCCCACTCATGGACTGACTACTTGGATGATCATCCAAACCTTCTATGCAGGATTAAATTTTTCTTCGAGGAATTTATTGGATTCGGCCGCTGGAGGTACCTTTATGTCCATCACTTTGGGTGCTGCAACAAAGCTTCTTGATGATATGATGATTAATTATTCTGAGTGGCACACCGAGAGAGCTCCAACAGGTAAGAAGGTAAATTCTGTTGAGGAAACCTCCTCCTTGAGTGCCAAAATTGATACTATTATGTCTATGCTTGCAAATGGTCAAACACATGTTGATCCAAATAATGTTCCTTTAGCTTCTTTGGTTGCTCAAGAAGAGCATGTTGATGTGAACTTCATTAAAAATAATAATTTCAACAACAATGCTTATAGGAATAATTTTGGTAATAGCAATTATAGGCCCTATCCTTCTAATAGTGGCAATGGTTATGGAGATTCCTATGGTAGAACAAGAATGCCTAGTGAGGAAAGGATGCTAGAAATTGAAAAGGCCACTAAATTTTTATGCAAAAGCAATATGAGCAAAACCAACTGTTTACTAGACTATGGATGAACAATCTGCTATGCTAAAAAATATAAGCCATCAACTTGAGAATTTGAATAGGGAGATTTCTGGTTTGCAAGGTAAAATTTCTCATGCTGAAACTTGTATTTCATTGATGTCAGAAACACAATCCTCTTTGATTAATAAGATGGCAGCTAAGCCCGAAACAATTGAGAGTAATACCTTTGCCGTAGCCAATGCTATACAAGTTAAAATTGATAACAATGTGAGGATGTTAGCTGAATTGCATGCTAGATGGGAAAGAGAGGATGAAATTGCTAGAAAGAATAATATTGCTAGAGTTTATACTATTACTACTTCTGAAAATGCTTCAAACTCAAGTGTTAACAAACCTCCTACCATTAATGGCAAGATAGTTGGTGTTGGTAATGTTTCCACTTCTATTGCAAAATGTCCTAAATTGCCTGATAACTCTGAAACTGTCCTTGATAAAGATGCTGAAATTTCTAGCAATAAGGAAGAGAATAATTCCATTACTTTTGATGATAATGACTTTGATTTTGATGGTTGCAATATTTCTGAAGTAATTAAGTTCTTGCAAAAGCTAGCTAGAAGTCCTAATGCTAGTGCTATAAACATGGCTTTTACTAAACATATTACTAATGCTCTCATACAAGTTAGGGAAGAGAAATTAAACATGAAGCTTCTATCCCTAGGAAGTTAGAAGATGGTTGGGAGCCCATCATTAAATTGAAATTGAATGACTTTGATTGCAATGCTTTGTGTGACCTTGGTGCTAGTATTTCTGTTATGCCTAAAAGATTATATGATATGCTTGATTTAGCACCTTTGGAAAATTGTTACTTGGATGTTCACCTTGTTGATTCTACTATTAAAAAACCTTTGGGAAGAATTGATGATGTTCTTATCATGGTTAACAACAATTATGTCCCCGTTGATTTTATTGTCTTGGATATTGAGTGCAATCCATCATGCCCTATTGTGCTGGGAAGACCTTTTCTTAGGACTGTAGGTGCTATTATTGATATGAAAGAAGGGAATATAAAATATCAATTTCCTCTCAAGAAAGGTATGGAACACTTTCCTAGGAAGAAGATTAAGCCACCTTATGATTCTATTGTTCGAACAAATTACAATGTTGATGCTTCTTCACTTGGTAATACTTGATGCATGCTTTGTGCCTAGCTAAAAGGCGTTAAAGAAAAGCGCTTATGGGAGGCAACCCATTTTATTTTTCTGCAATTTTTCTTTTATTGAGTCAAGGAGTTTGTTTACTTCTGTAGCAACTCCTTTGTATCTTTATTTTCTCGCATTGTTGTGCCAAGAGTAGCCTCTAATGATAAGATGATGCTTAATTTTGATTGCTGCGCAGAAACAGATTTTTGCTGTTCACTGTACGAAATTCCTAAAATCACCAGATTGTTAAAAATCTGAAATTTTTGTGCGTAATCTTTATGAATGTCTGAAACTTTCATTAGTTCAGAGTTTCTCGATCTGAGCGTCGTAAGTGCCTCGAAAAAATTCGTCTTTGCGGACTGTTCTGTTTTAGACAGATTATGCCTTTTTATTTTTGCATTCTCTCTTTTACTAGTGTTGAGTGAAATTCTTTTTTGGGTGGAAGAGCTTCACATAACATCAGTGGCTGTAGCTAATGTTTAAAGTAACAAATCATATTGCGTCTTTATAGAACATGTGAATTTTTGATTATGCACTAACCCTCTAATGAGATCTACTTTGAGTTTGGTGTGACGGAAGTTTTCAAGGGTCAAGAGAGAAGGATGATATAATAGGATCAAGAAGAGTGAAGAGCTTAAGCTTGGGGAGGCTCCCATGGATCTCCCCAGCATATTTCAAGAAGACTCAAGCGTCTAAGCTTGGGGATGCCCAAGGCATCCCCTTCTTCATCGTCAAAATTATCAGGTCATCTCTAGTGAAACTATATTTTAATTCTTTCACATCATATGTGCTTTTCTTGGAGCGTCTGTGTGCTTTTATTTTCAGTATTGCATTTTATTTTCAATAAAGCTTGACTGGACCCTAGCATTCTTGATTGGGAGAGAGACACGCTCCGCTTTTTCATGAGAATACTCCTATTCTTCACTTATATTTGTTGAGTATTCATATCTAGCGCTGTTCAGCTTTTAGCTCTTGTTTTCATGTATCTCTTGTCAGAGCTATTAGCTTTCTTTTGTAGAAAGTACTCTCTTGCTTCACTTATATTTGTTTGGAGAGTTGATGAAATAAATTGATTGGTGTTTGGTTGGTTCAGAAAATGTTGCATGTGGTAATTGGTATAAGGAAAAACTTGCTTAATCTTGTAGATCACTAAAATGGATAACTTGATGCTTGTCAATTGTTTTGAGTTAACAAGTAGATCATGATTAAATTGTGCATCACATGAGTTAAGCCTATTAGTGAAGAACTACCGTAAAGCTTGTTGAAAATTTGGTTTGCATCGGTGGTACCTCTAAGGTCTAGATATTTTCTAATAACAGGGTTTGGTTAACAAGGAAGACGGTATGAAGTCTTATAACGTTTGCAATATGTTTGTCATATAAAACTTGGTGTACGGGTTGATATTCTTGTTTGCTTACATAACCTTGCTAGCCTAAACTCTGTACTGAGAGGGAATGCTTCTCGTGCATCCAAATCCTTGAGCCAAAATCCATGCCATTTGTGTCCACCATAACTACCTATATGTGGTATTTCCTTGCCACTCCAAGTAAATTTTTCATGTGCTACCTTTAAATTATTCAAAATGTTATTATTCCCTTTTTGTGTCAATGTTTACTAGCTCATGAGGAATTAGTGTGGTTATTCTTTATTCTATTTGTCGAGTGGACTTTTACACCTGGACTAGTGGCATATACATCCGCTTATCCAATAACTTGCAAAAAGAGCTGGCAACGGGGTGCCCAGTCCCAATTAATTACAACTTTAACCAATTAATTCTCTTCACACTTTTGCCCTGATTCATCAGTAAGCAATGACAAACAGTGAAATACCTGAATGTGTGTAAACCAAAGAGAAAGAGGGATGATCTGCCTTGCTGGTAGAAATAACGTCCTTCATGGGAGCCGCTCTTAAAAGTCCGTTCGACAGGTAGAATACTGTTCTCACCCGCTACCATTCGTTGACAATTAACAAACACCTCTCAAAAATAGATACTCCTCCATGGTATGTGATTGATGGAAGGCACCCGAGGATTCGGTTAGCCATGGCTTGTGTTAGCAAGGTTGGGAGGAGTATCAAATATTTTATGCAATCTCTATATGCTTTCAAAAACCTAAAAGCTCTAGCACATGATTTAATCCCTGCTTCCCTCTGCGAAGGGCCTTTCTTTTACTTTTATGTTGAGTCAGTTTTCCTATTCTTTCTGTCTTCCACAAGCAAACACTAGTGTCAACTTTGTTACAACATGCGTTATATGCAATGTATTGGACTTGTTATACTACTTTGTGTTGACAATATCCATGAGATAAATATGTTGAAAGTTGAAGCAAATGCTGAAACTAAATTCTTCCTTTGTGTTGATTAAATACCTTTTATTAGAAACTATTGCTTTATGAGTTAACACTTATGCAAAACTGTTTGATGCTTGTCTCGAAAGTACTATTCATGAAAACGTTTAGCTTGTGTGATTCATTGTTTACTCATTATCTATTTGTAGCAAATTATAGACCATTGACTTGGATCACTTCATTCATTTACATGTGCCTTGCAATATTATATGATCAAGATTATGATAGTAGCATGTCACCTCAAAAATTATTTGTTTTTATCGTTTACCTACTCGAGGACGAGTAGGAACTAAGCTTGGGGATGCTGATACGTCTCAAACGTATCTATAATTTTTGATGTTCCATGCTTGTTTTATACCAATTGCTACATGTTTTGCATCTACTTTATATCACTTTTATACATTTTTTGGGACTAACCTATTAACAAGATGCCGAAGTGCCAGTTCCTGTTTTCTGCTGTTTTTGTATTCCAGAAAAGCTAGTCTGGAAATATTCTCGGAATTGGACGAAACTACACGGGGTGCCTATTTTTCCAGAACACGCCTGACGGAGCGAAGGAGCAGCAGAGGAGGGCCACCAGGAGGCCACACGCACCTAGGGCGCGGGCCCCCCTCTGCCGCGCCCTGGGTGGTGTGGGCCCCTCGGGGGTCCGCAGCCGCCGCCCTTTCGCCTACTTATTCCCCCCGACGCGAAAACCCTAAGTACCTGAGCAAATATCCACGAAAAGTTCCAGAGACGCCGCCGTCGTCAACCCTAGCTCGGGAGGGTTCAGAACCTCTTCCCGGCACCCTGCCGGAGAGGGGAATCGTCACCGGAGGCTTCTACATCGCCATGCCTGCCTCCGGAGTGATGCGTGAGTAGTTCATCCTTGGACTACGGGTCCATAGCAGTAGCTAGATGGTTGTCTCTCCACTTTGTGCCATCATGTTTAGATCTTGTGAGCTGCCCTACATGATCAAGATCATATTATTGTAATGCTACATGTTGTGTTTGCTGGGATCCGATGAATATTGAATATTATGTCAAGTTGATTATCAATCTATCTTATATGTTATTTAAGATCTTGCATGCTTTCCGTTACTCGTAGATGCTTTGGCCAAGTAGATGCTTGTAACTCCAAGAGAGAGTATTTATGCTAGATAGTGGGTTCATGTCTCCGTTTAACCTGGGACAGTGACAGAAAGTTCTAAGGTTGTGGATGTGCTGTTGCCACTAGGGATAACCTAACGATGCTATGTCCACGGCATATGTGTTTGTTTACATTACGCACTTTACTTAATGCAATTATCCGTTGCTTGCAACTTAATACCAACGGGGGACTCGGATGACAACCCGGCGGTGGATTATTAGTCATAGATGCTGTTGGATAACGATCTATGTATTATGTCGTAATGCCCAATTAAATATCATAGTAGTCAACATGTCATGTATATGCATTGTCATGCGCTCACTATTCGTCAATTGCCCAGCTGTAATTTGTTCACCCAACATGTTAGTTATCTTTTATGGAGAGACACCACTAGTGAACTGTGGACCCCGGTCCATTCTTTTACACTGATTAAACAACCACAAACTGCAAACTGTTCCTTTTTCATTCTCTGCAATTTAATACTCATTTTCCACACCATACGTTTAATCCTTTGTTTTCAGCAAGCCAGTGAGATTGACAACCTCACTGTTTCGTTGGGGCAAAGTAGTTTGATTGTGTTGTGTGCAGATTCCACGTCAACAGTCCAGACTCCCTGCGACAGCTATTTTTCTGGCGCCGTTGACAACCTTCTGAAGAGTTGCTGCTCCTACTGGTTCGATAACCTTGGTTTCTTTCTGAGGGAAAACTTGCTGCTGACTACATCATACCTTCCTCTTGGGGTCTCCCAACGAACGTGTGTTTCACGTCATCAAGCACCCATCCCGTCCAAGCACCACCATGGACGAGTAAGAGCCATCTCCATCACTAGGTAGAAGCTACCGGCAAAGGCAGAGCTCGACTAGCCAACACACATCAAGACAGGTCCAGCCAAATCCATCCAGGTTGCGGACAACGCCGCTTCCCGATTCCGGAAGCGTCGCGTGGCCAAGGCCAGATCCTCAACTGTGCGCGACCACCGGTGAGTTCTTTCGTTCAACGATTAATTTTTTCTTTGGGCTCCAATATCCACACGATGAGGACTTGGCCGAATTGTTTCAGCGAGGTGTTGTTTGAAAAGCGTCCCCGGACAGTGATTTTGCAAGGACAAAGAGCTGCAGAACCAGATGAGGTAACACATCATCTAGCCTTTGTTTTCTGTAGTGCTGAGCTATACTCTACACATCAGTAGGTTGTTAGGATTAGCAAGTACCAAAAAAAAAAGTAAGACGTCGAGGAATAAACAGAAGTAAACAGCCACAAGAAACAGAAAAAAAAACTACCTTGATCTATCTCATCTTTTCCCCAGCAAACATCTAAATACCGCATAGCTTTTATGTACTTTTTTGAATGCAGCCTTATAGTCATGTTTCTGTACAGAGGTATAAACTTCTGCTGTAAGTTCCAAGTAGGAGGTACTATACATTAATACATTACTATATATGTATAATAAGATAAAAATATTCTATATAGGATCAGCCACAAAACAAACAACTTCCTGTTCTGTGAGTAACAGACTCTTTTCAACATATGCATCACTTCTTGCATATCTTGGTCGCGGTTTTTTTTAGGGATCATGGTCGCATGGTGAAGAAACTAAGTAAAAGTTCAATATGTTGTAAACTTTCTACCGCTAATTTGCATCCAAACGACTACACTTCATCTGGTCTGCCGCCTTGCCCTTCGCCGCAGCGTCACAACCATCTGGCTATATCGCCTCGGGTGGGGCTTCCACCGCGTCGCTCCGATCATCTCTCCGATCGGCGAGCTGCAATCGTCGGAGTGGCACTGCCAGCCTACAGGAAGGTCACTAAATCTCTTCTTTCCTTGTCGGCGGGTGTAGCTTCGGTGAGTGCCACTTAAATCCCATGGGCCAACGACATATTCTGCGACAACAACGACGAGGATGGCGACAATTTTCATGTCCACGGCCTACTCCGTGCGCTATTTCTGTTACCCTCTACATGCACGTGATGATGCCCGAGGCGGTGTTTCCACTGAAGGTTGTGTTGATTGATACGTGTGGGACATTGAGGATATGATGATATGTGCCGAGAAGCCGCCCAAGGAGCACGTCTTCTTCGGCACACAGTTTCGTTGGCTTGTTGGCTTCCGTCTGAGATTTGTATGTTACATGATGCTTACATAAGCATGGTTATCTTTGCAATATAAAATCTACAACCGGTGAAAAATAAAAAGAAGTAATCCACATATATCCTGGTATGGTCTTTTCCTACTTGTAAATTGCCCCCTTAATTATAAAAACGTGCGTTGCACGTACATGCCAACTAGTTAGATATAAAGGACCGCACCGAGCCACCGACGCTAAGCGGCGGAACCCAACAAAAACGGACGGTCAAATGCACCCAACACTCCAACAAACGTTGAGAAAGACCCACCACATGAAGTTCATGTTATACCCTCAGCCGAGCACCCCAGATCAGGCGTGCATCGTTTCGAAAGGGGCCAGAACACTACGGGCAGGCCCTAGAAAGGAGCAAGAAAGACGCCTCGTCAGAAAGGAGCTACACAAGCCCCACAAAAGAAATGCATCTGACAACCTATTATAATTGTTAGGATAGAACTAGAGCAAGTAAGCTCAAGATCATAGTGGTAGAGTAAAAGATAAATTTATCAAGCCCTCGTCGAGACAATTTTAACGGTGCAAACAAACCACAAAAATCATGAATGCCTTTTATTTTAAATTCATGATTTAATAGTTAATGCAGATATTGCTTTCTTAGTCTGCTTTGTTTATTCGAAAGACAACACACGAAAGCAAGAATCGGCATCGATCCATTCCGAATTAGAGCGTACAAGTTTTCGGAAGGGGAATTCCGCAGGAGGTGATGGTCTTGCGGAAGTTGGGGGTCTTGAGGTATCTCCATGAGCCTACCTGGCTCAAGTACTTGCAGAAGCACCGTCGTTGTTCTCCGAGTTTCGAGCAACACGACGCTGACGGCGCCGTTCCGTCCATGATTGCCGTCTTGCACACCGAAGAAAACCTCCAGGGTCACACACCGGCATGGCCGCCTCCGCACCCGCCGCAACAACTAGTACCAGCGCCACACAAATCGCCATGGCCGCCATCCGAGCCATCAGCTTGGTCCCTTGGATGTTTGTGCTCAAGTTCATGTGGTAGGGGAAGCGAAGCGAAGAGCATCAGGCGTATTTATAGGCGGGATCAAGGCTTGCATCTATGCATGCACTTGCGTTTCTAAGGAGTATTTAAGTGTATACGCATCAACTCCGGATACGTCACGCCAGATTTTAGGAAGCAATTATTAATATTCTACCATTTTTTACCCTGGTATAATGTGCCAATTACACCGCATTGATATGTAAAGTTGGATATGGATGGGTAGCTAATAAATGTAATTATGAATTGCCTGCTACATACAATTAACTAGTACAGCCGTATTTTTTTCTTTTTGAGGAGTAGGTACGAAGGGAACTGGGTACGAGAGACCAGATTAACCTGACATGTCCTCAGTTACAAAAAAAAAAATGACAAGTCCTAATCTCAGGAGGGGCCTCACGAGAGGGAGCGTGCGGCCCGGTCCCAGAATTTTTTTCGCCCTGCTAAAGAAAAAAGATTAAACGACCCCAATGGGCCCCCAACTTCATTGATGAAATAGAACAAGAAACAAATGGGCCCCCTGCTATACCCGCCAGTGCTCGTACTTGATCGAGACTCGAGAGACGTACGAGATTATCCTCAAAAAAAAAAAAAAAAACTATATGTAAGGCATCTTATATTTGGCATAACTGTAAGGCGTTAGGATAATTCCAGGGGAAATCTATGTTTAGAACGGTCGGCAGAAATCCTTACGCGGCGGGCTGCTCCGTACCGATTGATTCGGAAACACGCCTCGCTCGCCCTGCGTGTCATACCTTTTTGCATGTGTGGTCCCCACCTGAGTGCCTGCGCGTGTTTTACTGCTGCCTTTACTAGCTTCGCTGAGCAGTAGACCGGCACCGAAGCGCCAGCAGCATGTATCGATCCCCACATGCTGCATATTCTTTCGTTTGGATTGTCAAGTAGCAGAAGCAATCAGCACTAGTGTAGGCACTATTCATCCATCATGATTCACGTTGGCAGCTAGCTCGATACATGTACCAGTATGATTATGGCTGTACATGGAACATGTGTAGCAGTATGATTGTGTTCCGGCGGCCATACGTCGGCATTTCGCTCGCCAGCATCGTCGACCGCCGCTGGCTCGACCCATCCGTGTCGCCGCGCCGAGGTGTTGCCCTATTGATCTCATCGTGTCATTATCAGAGGGCCAAAAAACCCCACTCGTCTCCCTTGGGAGGCGACGACCCTAAGTCTGGTGGGTAGCCTGACAGGCCCTCGCTAGGGCCACGCCCACCCCAAGTCGGCTGAGTCCCTCGCGGGCACTCGCATGTGGGTAGTGTCGCCGTTCTCGTCGGGGTTCGTCGTTCGTTGTTGAGCCCTCCGACCACATAGAGAACTCTACGACCACCTCACCACGCCTCCACACCGACCCTTGGAAGTGCGGTGTTGCCCTCTCGGGACCTTGCAGGCGCTGCCTGGAACTACGCTAGCCATCTATTGTCCTCGGTGTACCTCTGCAAAGTACGACAAACCTCGTCGGGCCGCCTTGACACTCTACAGAGGCCAGCCATTACGCCCTTCGGCCGGCTTCTACATCAAAACTAGTCATCATCCGTCGTCGAGTGCACTGTCCATATCAAGTGTCTCCCTTGATAAGCGAACTCGACCTAGTCGTTGAGTGTAATGCCCATATGAAGTGTCTCCCTCGACAAGCGAACTCGACCCCCGCCGCACCCCTCGCTGCCCCTCGGAAGCGCGACACAACAACGACAATACAGACATATGACACAGACTTATTCCACACGCGAGTCTCGGAGAAGATTGAGCCGAGGATCAAGGTCATGAAGAAGGGTCCCAACCCCATATCAAAGATGTTAACCGAAGGGCGTCACAACCTAACTCGGGACACCCATTACTGCCACAAATTAAAGTGTCCGACAATAGGGTATAATTATCACCACAAAATTGTCATTAGTATCGGTATGGAGAGCTGAAGGAGAAAGCACATTGATATAGTTTGTCATCCTCATCCACGACAATGTGGAACGAATGAATTTCACTATAAAGTTACTGCAGTTCTATCGGTAGAGTTACCAGGCAGTTTAAGAAATAGTTATCACTATAGTACATATATATGGAGTTACCACAGTTGTACTGATAATTACCCTACTCTCTAAGTAATACTTACCCACTCAATATCGATTGAGTTACCCACGTGTTAATGCCATAGTTATCACCACGAAATCGATGTAGTTACCCTGTTCTCTAGATAATAGTTATCCACACTGTATTGATGAAATTACTCATGTGTTCATGATATAGTTACCACCACGAGATCAATTTATAGTTACCCTACTATCCTGATAGTAGTCATGCACCCAATAGTGATGCAGTTACCCATGTGGTCATGGTATAGTCATCATCACAAAATCGATTTAGTCATCCTACTCTCTAGTTGATAGTTACCCACCCAGTGCTGATGTAGTTACCCTAATCTCTCGCTAATAGTCACCCACCCAGTACTGATGGAGTTATCCACCCAATTCCAATGAAGTTATATGTGCGTTCATTGTATAATGATCCAACACGAAATCGATATAGTTACGCTACTCTATTGGTAATAACTACCACTCAATACCAATGGAGTTACCAATATGTTTTAGAGTGTAGTTGTCATCATAAATTCATAAATTGACATAGTTATCACCTTGATACTTACGGAGTTGCACATGTGTAACGGAGTTACCCATGTTTCAAAGACACCATGAACTCGATTTAGTTACCCTACTCTCTAGATTAAGTTACCCATCTAGTACTAATGGAGTAACATATATGTTCTTGATAGTTAACACCACGAAATCAATATAGTTATCCTCATCTATTGGCAATAGTTAACAACGGAGTATAGGTAGACTTACCCACGTGTTCATTATAAAGTTAGCACAACAAATGATATAGTTACCATAAACACGAAACTGATCTTCATAGAGTGGGTAAGTTACATACTATTGTATGGATAACTCATGTGTTAATGGCGGGTAACTTTTTTGAGTCCGAAAAAAGTTGTCGGAACATATCAATAGGGATCTAGTTTCGAAGATCTCGCCGCGACTAGCCCAACGGTGAAAACAGATCATAAATCGAATAAACCGTTTGAGCTACAAAACTTTTTAAATTTACAAATTTTGCATTCAATGACGATGATGTCAGCAATTTTGTTTGTTTGCAATTTTATTAGTCTTCGTAGCGCTGCATGCATACGAGAGAAAACCGACACGCGATCAGTTGCTCAAGAGCACATGCTACCATTGCTGATTAGGACACAATTGCTATCCGAATGTCCGCTGGTTTTTGCTATTTTCAGGGCGGTCTGAATGTAGTCGCGTCCTAATTCCATTTAGCTAATATGTACACACTCTCAAGTCATCTCGCGTGTGTGCATGTGTGAGAAACAATCATGTTTTGCATGCATGCACTAAAAGACGAAACTGCTGACATCATCACGCATTAATTGCGAAATCAAAAAATTTAAAATGTTTCGTAGCTCAAACCGTTTATCCGATTTATGATCCGTTTTCACCGTTGGACTAGTCGCGACGAGATCTTCAAAACTAGATCCCATGTCGATATGTTCCGACGACTTTTTTTTTTGCCCAAAAGTTACCACCCCCGTAACATATAAGTTACCCTGGCTTGAATACGTAAGTTACCCACCATATTAGTGATTAGTTTTCGGATCGAAATAGAACCATTTTTTGTTGTTCTTTTAGATTTTTACGAGATTTAAAGGTACCACATCACTTTGAGATGGTAAATTTATCATGTATAAGTATTAGGATGATAACTGTCGATTTCATAGTGAAACTACACATAAAAAAGATGGGCATTGCGTTCGTAACTATCATTTAGAGGACATGTTAACTACATGTATTTCCTGGTGGATAACAATATCACGAACACATGGATAACTTCATATGTACTGAGTGGGTAACTTCATCAGTATTGGGTGGGTAACTTTATAAGTATTAGGTTGGTAACTTTATCAGTACTGGTTGGTAACTTTATCAGTACAGGGTGGGTAAATTTATTAGTACTAGGTTGATAACTTTACCAGTATAGGGTGGGTAACTCCATCAGTAGGTGGGTAACTATATCAGTATTGGGTGGGTAACTTTATAAGTATTAGGTTGGTAACTTTATCAGTACAGGGTGGGTAAATTATTAGTAATATGTTGGTAACTTTAACAGTACAGGGTGGGTAACTCTCTCTCCGAGTTGAGATGACAGAAACAAGCAAGTGCTAAATGACCCAACTGAATAATTCTTCAGTTAGCACAAGTGACCGAGAGAGGCACCACAAACACATCATCTGTCGAGGGACAAAACCAATTCACCACCACAATCCACTGGCTAGAACATCTCCAGTTGAATGCATAGAGACACTAGTACTTATCCAGAGATCATCACACGGACATCTGAGCAAAGCTCAACAGCTTACGCCCATGACCGTAGCTCCCAATCTTCGACTGATCTTCAGTGGAGCCCTTGGCGCACTGCGCAAAGCTGTACAATGCACTCAGCTTCAGCTTCTCCATCGTCCTCCTTCCCCGTGCCATTTTCACACAGAACAGTCAGATTAGCACACCAGGCCTATACTCCCCAAGCTCACAAGTTCAGGTTTGTGCTGAGATGCTGAACTTTTGGCCTCAGGCTTATTGAGCTGAATCTGAAATTCACACCACAAAGAGACAGTGAATCAGGTACAAAATCACTGGAATCCCCTGTGAGCAAGAACAGCCCAGATTTTAAGCACCAATCCAAGAAGCTCCTTGAATAAATTTGAGGCGTGCTCCCACCCGAAAAGACTCCACCCCCACACCTACCTAAAAAAGCAGGCAACAAGCACGCACACAAAAGAAACAGGGGAGGCTGCCGGGCTGCAGCGAGCCGAAGTTGGGGAGGCGGCCGGGGCGCCGGCGCTCGGCGTGGTCAAGGAGAGACGAGGAAGGTTGGGGCGAGCGGCGGAGGAGCCGGAGCTAGGGAGGAGTGAGCTCGGGGGTAGAGGAAGAGGAGAGGAGGCGGGGCAGAAGCACGGGGGTCGGGGGACGGCGTCGGGCTGGTGCGAGGTAGGAGGAGAAGAGAAGAGTTCGGCTGGGGAGCGAGGGAGGAAGCTCGGGCCTGGTCGCGTGCGTCTGTGGCTGCGAGGTTGGTGAAGAGATAAGAGGAAGAAGAGATGAGATCGATTCGTACCGCACGTACGTTTCGTTGTCCCTGTCCACGCTGATCTGGACCATTCGCACCTGATCCAACGGCTGGCGTTGCTGCGTAGAGTTAAGCCCTCTGGCAGGCGCCTGCTAGTTAGATTTTCCGAAAAAAAAAAGAGAGACGTTCGAGATGACGACGACGCAGAAGACCCCGGCGGAGGCGGCGACAGCACCGGATCGTCATCAGCACGGGCGCGGTGGTCCGATCTCCCGGTCTCGGACGACATCCTGGGCAACATCCACCTCAAGATCGCATCCTTGCGCGACCGCGTGCGCCTTGCCGCAGTCTGCAGGCCGTGGCGCGCCACTGTGGCGAGGCTCCCGGCGCCGCCTACCGCCCCGCTTCTTCTTCTATCGCCACGCAGCAAGACCGGCGGGGTGAAGCACCTGTGCGGCGGCGGCCCTGATGACAGCTGGGTCATGCGCGTCCCGGATAAAGCGGCCGACAAGTGCTTCATGGGATCGCACGAAGGCGGCTGGGTCGCCGCGTTTGACTACTGCACGCGCAATCTCGTGCTCATAAACCTCTTCTCCCGCACCGAGGTAGACGTATGCTCTTTGTTGTCAGCCGATCCGTGGGGCGATCACTGGAGCAGTGATGTCTACGTGTGCTTCTATTCTTGTAGACAGTGTTGGGCCTCCAAGAGCAGAGGTTTGTAGAACAGCAGCAAGTTTCCCTTAAGTGAATCACCCAAGGTTTATCGAACTCAGGGAGCTAGAGGTCAAAGATATTCCTCTCAAGCAACCCTGCAATTAAGATACAAGAAGTCTCTTGTGTCCCCAACACACCCAATACACTTGTCAGATGTATAGGTGCACTAGTTCGGCGAAGAGATAGTGAAATACAAGTGATAGGGATGATTATAAGTAGTAACTGCAATCTGAAATAAAGATGGCAGCACGCAAACATGTAGCAGAACTTGATGTAAACGGTGTTTCAATGCTTAGAAACAAGGCCTAGGGATCATACTTTCACTAGTGGACACTCTCAACAATGATCTCATAACTGAATAAGTAAAAGCTACTCTTAAACACTCTCTTGTTGGATAACAAACACCATTCATTGTGTAGGGCTACAAAAGCACACCTCAAGCCGGTGTAAACAAGCTCCACAACGTCATAAAGGAATCACACACGGTGCACACACTGTCACCTTTACACCGTGGAGAGTACCGGAGTTCATATTAAAGTAACCTATAGAGTGCATAATAGATAAAGAGTAACATCTACATATTCAACTAGATTAGCACAACTGAACACAAGTAAATACTGCTCGGGATTATTCTCCTTCTTGATAACACAAGAGTACTACGTGTAGGGCTGCAAAAGCACTCCTCAAAGTCTGAGTAAACAAACACCACAATTCCCAAGAACAAGCCATGATAGATATCTAAATTATTCATAGAGTCACACAAGTACCCACACTGTCACCTTGATACCGTGTTGTCACAACGACTCCAGAAACTAGACAAAATCACTTGAGTAGCATAAACATTATTAATGTATTCAGTGATACTAGCAATACACACGATCACATAAAGATCATACCATGTGAGAGATAGATGAACCACATAACTACCGGTAGAGCCCTCAGCCTCGGGGGAGAACTACTCCCTCCTCATCATGGGAGTCAGCAGCGGCGATGAAGATGGCGGTGGTGTCGATGGAGATGACTCCGGGGGCAATTCCCCGTCCCGGCGGCGTGCCGGAACAGAGATTCTGTCCCCCGAAACTTGTCGTCGATGGCGGCGGCGCTGCGGAACTCTTCGTGGAATATGACTTGGTATTTTAGGGTTTTCGCGTCTGAGGCAATATATAGGTGAAGGGGCAACGTCGGTGGAGGCTCGAGGGGCCCACACCATAGGGCGGCGCGGCCAGGGGGCCCACCGCGCCAGCAGGTGGTGTGGCCTCCTCGGAGCCCTCCTTCGTCTCTCCTTCGGACTCCGTGTACGTGTTGGAAAAATAGGGACTTGGCCTTTTGTTTCGTGCAATTCCGAGAATATTCGCAGAAGTACTTTTCTGAAACCAAAAACAGCAAAAAACAGGGAACTGGCACTGCGGCATCTTGTTAATAGGTTAGTCCCAGAAAATGCATAAAAGTGATACGAAGTGTATATAAAACATGTAGCAAATGGTATAATATAAGCATGGAACAGCAGAAATTATGGATACGTTGGAGACGTATCAAGCAGTCCCATCTGTAATGTCATATTCTCAGATACGCCGGCTCTTCTAGGGGTTGTATCCTTGCCACCATCACCAAGGACTACAATAACATTGCTCTGTGCAAGGTCGGCTGCCGCAGTGGGTGGACCAAGCATTGTTGGCAGAAGAATGTGTTCGCCGACATCACCTTCTGCAATGGTGAACTCTACGGCCTCATGTACCCCAATGAGCAGGGCCGACTCTAAGATTTCAGAGGCCCCGGGGCGAGCTTCACCGATGGGCCCAAAAGATAAAAAAATCCGATCGATACAGGACATATACATATATTATAAAGTCATAAAAATTGGTAATTCTTCATTGGAATCAAACATCTGATGTTTTTCTTGTCTTTGTTTCAAACAAGGATCATAGAAGCTACAACACATAAAAAATATATAGAGATAGCATGCTAACAAACCTCCACTCATGAGAAACGAGTCTTTCGTGCATTTTTTGACGCAAAATCATGAATGATAGTGTCAAGATCAATACTATCCAGCATATTCTTCTCGATGCAACACATGGCCAAACCATTCAGTTTTGAGAAACTCCTTTCAGCCGACACAACAGTCACAGGTACAGTCAGGAGGATACGATAAGCAATTGAGACATTTAGATAACAATCCGCAGCTCTAACAAACTCAAATATCTGATCCGCTGACATGAGTGTGTTTGGCAATGTCACCTGTAATACTTTTAGTTCAGAAACAAAATCATCTAAATCCAAAGAAGAAGCCTGATCATCTGAATTTTCAGTGTTCTGATTCTCATCAACATCGGCATGATTTTCCTCAACGTGATCAGGTTGGTCTTCGCCATTTGTGATATATAGTTGCTCAGAATTTGTAGCAGTAGCAGTATCATTCCTCAACACAAACTTATTCATAGCACCTTGCTGGGATTTAATCAACTTGTCTACTCTTTTCTTGTTGTTTCTTTTCTGACTGCCAGATTGCTGTCGTTTCTTAGGCAACATGATTACAACCTCGTTTCTCTGGATGCAGCTGTATGTGATGTAAGGTAAATTCAAATCAGACATCGATCGGACTGAGAACAGGAAAAAATAGAATCGATCTTGTACAGTTTTAAGCTGAGAATTACCTGTCCCTGCGTGATGATCTTGAATCTTGATGAAACGGCGACAGGGGCGAGACGGGCAGACGGCGACAGGGGCGAGCGGGCGAGACGAATTACCTGTCCCTTTCGTGCGTGCCTGCCGTGATTCACTCAATCACTCGAGAGGAATAAGGAAACGAAGCGTCAATGGCTTGATCCTCGAAGCGACCTCGCGTGACTGCCTTCCTGGACGCTGGGCTCGAAGCGATCGCTTTGTATTTCCTTCTTTTTCTATATGCCATATACGTACTGCATACAAAATATGGGCCCCTATTTGGAGGGGGCCCCGGGCCATCGCCCCTGCTGCCCTGGGCTAGAGCCGGCCCTGCCAATGAGGAGTTGGTCAGGTTTAAAATCCGCATGGAGGAAGACGGCTCACCCATGGTCACGTCCACCCACGAGCTGGCCATTCAAAGGCACCATGTTCCCTCCATAGCATGGGACTATTACATAATCGAGTTACATGGCAAGCCATCGAAGGCAATAAGGACCCGGTGGTTGCCCAACCGTGAACCTTTCTTCAAGGTCTTCGAACTTGTCGACGCCGATGTTGGCGAGGCTTACCAACACAAGTGGGTAGAGATGTCGAGTTTCGGCGAGTATGCCTTGCTCTTGGGGCCGGGAAGGTGTATGGCGGTGCACGTGCCGGCGGGCGCTGAGCGTCAGGGATTTGAGAGAAACCACATCTACTATTCTAAAGCTTTCGGCTCTACACAAAGCTACTTGTGTGGCGAGATTTTGTACTCGTTGAGATTGGACGATGGTCGCCTTATGTATTTCATAGAAGAGCAAAACATCGGGGATGGCCTAGGGCGAACAGGTTATTATATGACGGGATGGAAAAATGCGTCCATGTGGCTAGACCCTTAGGACTTGTAACCTAGATACTCGTTGGTCTCGCATGAAGATACGCATGGGCAAAAATACTAAATTGACATGTATTTGTGGTCAAATCTCCAAATTAGTGAAGCACCCCATCTATTTCTAACTAAATGCAAAGCCAAGCAAGGTTATTGAGGATTTTTTTTTTAAGCTTGGCACCCCCACCGATCAAGTTCTAGATCGGCAACTGAAGATACGTGTTAAATCAATTAAATATAAAATGCTTCATGAAAGAGTCATGAGTAAGTGTTATTGCTCACTTTGTATCTTGCTTCCTATTTTACCCAATTTTGCTGTATGTTTATAAATCCAAAATTTTATCTGTCCTTTTGCACAAGTACATAATTGTTTGTGAACAACAAAGATTTCACTCAATCCAAATCTTAGTAAAAAAGAAGGATTTTCCTTCGGTCAAATTCTCTGGGAGCATGAGGGATTTCCGACATGGATATGGTGAGGTAGAATCGTTACCAAAAGCCTTAAGGATCAGTTGTCAAAAGATGTTAGTGATAAATATGAAAAAAGGTAAATGGATAGATTATTGTCTCATGGTAGCTTGTTGTAAAAACCAATGTAATACCCAGTAATACATTTTGAAAAAAACTACCATGAGCCCGTGATCATGATCTTTTCTCTGGCGTTGAGGTAAGGTGTGCGGCATTGGAGAATTCCATCACTCGTGTTGTTTTTGCAATATATGAGTGCAAAACTATAAAACTTGATTGATCCCCCGGTAAAATGGTGATTCTAGTTCCTAATTAAACATCATCATGCTGAAATGGTGGAAGTGAAAAGTTAAACTTTGCATACAAAACTGTTACGAAAAACTTAGTGGATGTAAACCATGCCATAACATGTACCCCTATAAATTGAGTGTCAAGCAATGACCATTTGCATCGTGTACAGAAAGTCAAAATTTGTAGAGCCTAAGCGTGCACCATTCTACCAGAAAGGTGTCTTCTTTGTACATGAATCATCATTTGGCATGAAATTTTACAGCTATACTTATTGCATCATGGTTGATATCTACAAACTGTTTTCATAACTTTTTGTGATATCTAGAAGTTCAATTTTTCACATTGGGTGGATGTCCACCCTAGCGGCTGAAACTCAGCGTCAACCCAACTACTCGATCGAGCCGCTTCTCATCCACTCCGCACAGGACAGAATTGCTGCTGCTGCACAAAGCAGTCAACTGCGGCGCATCACAGCTACACATGCAACACATTGTCATAGTCCATGACCACATGAAACCAATTTAACCATCAGCCTCAGGCGGACAAAGAGGTGGGGGTAGAATTCAGAGTTTAGGGGTGGGAGAAGAACAGGGAGGAGTCATGGGGATATACAGGCAGCGTTTGCCATTTAATTGTTTCGCCTTGCGGGACAACAGCCAGTGAGCTGCATCAGCCTGAGCTCCATCATCGGAAACAACTTGAAGAGGCCAAGAACTTCAGGCTTCAGGCACGCCGAATCGCCCAAGCAACTTGAACAGGCCACGGAGAGGATTGTTCGGATGATCAGCATTTTTAGGAGAAATCAGGTACAATGACGAGTGGTGGATGTAGAAGCTGCAAAAGAAACAAAATTTAGCGTCAATAAGTGCTGAAGATGAGACGAAATGTTCAGGATGATTCAGAGTGGTTACTACCTGACGTACAGCAACACCTCCTGCATCAGCCTGAGCTCCATCATCGGGAACACCATCTTCCCCTGGATCATCACCTTGGAAGAGCTCACCAGCGGGGCGAGGCACCTCGCCCACTCCGGAGACAACTTCCCGATCTGCAATCATTTTCCATAAATTAAACGATGAATCAAGATTCAGATACTAGCTCTGCACAGGTGCAGTGCATTGCAGATTTGCAGGCAAGAGCAGAGCAGAGTGGGAACGAACCTCTCCGGATCGGTTTGTCGAGATGCGCACGGTCTCCGCCAGCGCCGCCGCCTGCCTGTACGACACCCTAATCCCGCCGTGGGACAGCTCGTTCGAAGGGAAGGCGAAGTGGACGACCTCGCCGGCGTCCAGCCACTTGCGCCCGCGGCAGGTCGACAGCCCGGTGGCGTACGACTTCTTGTAGAAGACCCACTCGCGGTGGTCGGGCGGGTACTCGCCCAGCTCCGCCGGCTCCGGCGCCACGACCATCTTCCAGTCGCTCTTCGGCATCGCCCCCGGCGGCGGCATCGCCCGGATGGGCTTCGGGTTCAGGTACGGCGCCGGGCGGGATGTGGTGAGGTCGATGAAGACCACGTCGGCGTCCACGTGGGGTCTCTTCTTGGACCTCGGCGGGGGGTCGATGATTTCCACCTCGTCTTCGCTAGAGTCGTCGTCCTCCTCCTCATCCGCCGCCGCCGCATCCTGCTCCTTTACACGGTGCGGCGACAAAGATTCCTCCTTTACCTGGACCTCGATCTCGTCCGGTTGCTCCTCCTTCTTGACATGCACATGCTCGCTGTCGGCACCGATTGGCTCCCTCTTGACCTTGGCCTCGATCTTGCCGGGAGATCCAAGCTTCACATTGCCGCCAGGGTCGGCATCGATTGGCTCACTCTTGACCTTTACCTCGGCGGCGGCCTCGACCTTCACCTCGTCGGGACCGGCATCCATTGGCTCCCTCTTGACCTCGACCTCAGCGGCGGCCTCAACCTTCACAAACACCTTGTCGGAGTCGGCGTCGGCGTCGATTGGCTCACTCTTCACGTCGACCATCTCGTGCGGGGCGGGTCGATAGGGGGATTGTTCCGCTGGCGAGGAGACGAGACGGAATGGAGGAGGGGAATGGAGCGCCGTCAGCGGGGGGTGGTGGACTGGTTTGAGGACGGATGCAAGGGGATAGGGATTTGAGGGGAGGGTTAATGGATTCTTGGCTCCAATTTTGCCGCCAGATGGAGAAAAGACGAGGGAAAGGGGATTGTTTTTGGTTTTGGCGGGACAGGTAGGAGCGAAAGGAAAAGACGGAGATGGTGAGGTAGAGCTAAATATCTTCATTTTGAGATTGGCGTGAAAGGCTTTCTACGACAGCATTATTCCAACGAGACCTTCGCGCTTGTGCTTGCGAAGTTGAATGTGGATTCGAGGTTATTTTGATGATCATTCAAAATGTTTTATGTTCGTTCAGTACACTTTGATGTTTTTTGCTTCTTTTTGTTAACTCAACCATCTCGAATGGTGTGTATGTTCATTTGAATAATTCAGTCCAATTTGATGTTTGTTGCTTCTTTTCTAGTACAGTCTTCGATGCAAGGAATTTTTTTATGAGTCACGTTGGTTTTCAGTCATAAGGTCATTTTCGCTCGAGTTTCAATGCTCTCATTATTTTTAAAAAACAAAAAACTATATCCCCATGTTTTGAAAGATCTGAAAAAAATCTGGATTTAGTCAATGTTGCATCCAATGCGCATGCAAAATCATAACGCAATTTTTTCATTATGGGCTAATAAAAATGATAAAAGCTTGTATATTTTGGAGATTTGAAAGTGTTTATACTCCGATCAACACGTTTTTCTCTTTTTTTATATTAGAATATAAAATATTTCAAATTATGATTTTACACGTTTCAAATTATGGGTTAACACCGGGATTTTTTCAAAAATTTGAATTTATAAATATGATTTAATTTTAAATTTTAAAAATAAATGGCTCACTAGAGATCAGGAGTCAAAAAATCAGTAGATAACGCTTTACTATAAGTAAAAATATAAATACTTAGAAGATTTAGTAAACATACTATAAAGTATACATTCTTTGTTGGGTCTATTGATATTTAATTTGATAATCTAAATGTTTATATTTTTATGTATGATTGGTCAAAATTATTACATGTTGAGTTTTGATTGCATTTATAAGCCATATTTTTTTTAGATACAAGACACAAGTGCCTAGCTTTAAATTAATAAAGCCACAACGGCCAGATGAAACAAGGTGCTGCACACAGCTTACAACTCTACGCACAACCCAAGCACAAAGGAAGAAGTGCAACACAACTTGGAAAAGACGAACACCTCCGCGCTTGCATGTCAAGACGAAGCAGACCGGCAAATGATTGCTTGTTGACGGATGGCACCAACAACACCGAAGGGCAGGAGCACACGAATGGCGGGCAGAAATTGCCGGGCCGGAACTCACCCTAGAGCTCGGGCGCACCAATAATGTTGGGCCGGAGCACACCAAAGCTCGGGCGCACCAACAATGTCGGGCCGGAGCTCACCCGAGAGCTCGAGCGCACCAACAGAGGATACACACCGCCAGGACGCACGCTACACCTGAAGCCACCGCGCGCCAGACTACATGAAGGAACGAAGGCCGTCTGCCAAAGCCACGGCCTGACCCCTGGCAAGGACCGGTGGAGAGGCCGTACCACCTCCCCCAAACCAAGCAGCACACCTCACTGCAATGAGAACAACACAGAAACAGCATCGACCACGGGCAAACAAGACGAAGAGGGAAAGCTCGGATAACGGTCGCGGAGCACGAAGAGCTCGCCACCGACCCCCAAGGCACCTCGCCGGCTACACCACAATCCCCAGATGGCGCCTCCAAGGAGGTAACGACGCGACAGCGCCGCCGCCATCCAATCCGAGGCGGATTTTGGATTTTCATCCGGGACGAGGGTAGGGGATGGGGAGAAGGGACCTCAGCGGCGCCTCCAAGAAGGCAAACGGCGCCCGAACAGCGTTGCCGCCACTGTGGTCAAAGAGACCAAGGGTTCCCCCAGACCCGACTCACCACATCAACTCTCGACCAGCCTCCACTGCGGCGGACGAGTCCACCGACATCAGGAGCAACGGGGAGGAGATGGCCAGAAAAAGGGGCGGATCTGACCTTCGAGATCTGGCGCAAGAGCCACCGCAGCCGTCCCAAAGCCACGACCCTCACCCGCCGGCGCCCTGCCGCCCGCACGGCCCAGGACGACGGCCAGCACCCGCACACGCCACCAGCCGCATGGTCGGCATCGCCAACTAGCCCGAGGCCGCCGCCTCGGCGCCCAGAAGCCCTCTGCGCGAGCAGAGCAGCAGATCCTCGCCGCCACCCTCACCGGCGGACCGCGCAGGCATGGCCCGAGCCCACCTCAGGCGGCGGCGGGGGAGAGGGGCAGAGGAGAAGGCGGCGGCGGCGCGGAAACCCTAGTCGCCCTCGAGAGGACGACGCGGGGGGGGGGGGGGGTTTCAACCTTCTGATGTCTAGTGTCCAGCGCTCCAAATTAAAAAAATCCTTTATAAGCCATATTCTGAGAAATAGATACGTCTACATCGTTTATTTTAAGCTACGTCTGCATCGGTGTACAAAGGAAGTGGCACATGTTCGCTATATGAAAGGCTGGACGAGGTTCGTGTTACCACTCGCAACCGATCACCATCGATCGCGAAATGGCGGCGCCTTTCCAAGACGCACCGCTCCAGCTCCACTCCGTGGAAGTGGACCAGCCCCTCGCCGCCGTCAACCGCCTCCTCGCCGCCCTCCACCTCGCGCTCGCCGCCGCAGCCATCGCCCACCGCGGCGTCCACGACATCATGCTGGCGGCGGACCTGCTGCTCCTCTTCCTGTGGCTGCTGTCCCAGGCGCCCATGCTGCGCCCCGTCTCCCGCGCCGCCTTCCCGGGTAGGCTCTCGCGCCGGGCGCTCCCGGCCGTGGACGTGATGGTCGTGACGGCCGACCCGGAGAAGGAGCCCTCGGTGAAGGTGATGAACACGGTGATCTCCGCCATGGCGCTCGACTACCCGGGCGGGAGGCTCACCGTGTACCTCTCCGACGACGCCGGGTCGCCGCTGACCCTGCTGGCGGCCAGGAAGGCGTATGCCTTTGCTAGAACCTGGGTGCCCTTCTGCAGAAAGTACAGGGTGAGGTGCCCGTGTCCCGACAGGTTCTTCGCCGGCAACGACGACCAGATCGACGGCGGTCGCCACCACGAGCTCGACGATGACAGGATAAGAGTCAAGGTGCGTAATTGATTGGCGATAAGGATTACATGTATAATTATGGAATATTAGTACTAGATTACTTTAGAACCACAGCTTTTGTTTGGCTAGTCAACTCCAGAATAGTGTCGTCATATTTGTCTGCGTCTCGGGATCATGGCTAGTTGAGTGTTGCATTTGTTCTCGTTGTAGTCCACTGCGGTCACCGGACTAATGCTTGAAAATGCCGTGCACGTTGCACTCACTGGTCTAGCTAGACACATGCACGTGTAATGAGCATCTCCACCGGGGCCTCCAAATTCGTGTCCGACACCTCCCAATTGAGGCCCAATTGGGGGTGCCGGACATGTGTCCGTCCGAGATTTGGAGTCCGCCCACAGCGGCACACCCCAAAGGCCCACCCCCAAACGGCCCTAGGTTTGAACAATACATCGAACACCTTGCGGGCGGAATTTGTATTGAAACGAGTTTAACAAAAAATGCAAAGAAATTTAAACGGTTTTCAAATTTCATTCATATTTGTTATATATTACAATAATTTTGAACCAAATTTGATAAACCTAACCCTAGCCGCCTAGCCTACATGGTGTCCCACCAGTTGTCGTCGTCGCTGTCGTCCTCGATCTTCACCGGCGCCGCGGAGGAGCCAGCACGGCTGGAGGAGGCTCCGTCGCAGCGCGGCGCGTGGCTGGAGGACGCGTCGTCGTTGCCCGACGCGTGGCTAGTGGATGGGCCGCCGGAGGAGGAGGAGGCTGTCATCGCCAGGGTCGCCAAGAGGCCCGACGAGTCCTGCTCGATGTCCGCCGCCGACTCGGAGAGCGCCGCCAGGAAGCCCGGGCTGTCGCCGTCGTGCTCGTTCCGCATCTCGGACGGCACGTCGTAGCCGTAGGGGATGACCTCCACCAGCATTGCCTCCGCCCTGGGGCGACGGAGGAAGAGGCGCCCGCACAGGCGTGGTGGCGAACGTTGGCGGCGTTCGCGGATGGTGATGCCGCCACCACCGCTCCGCGGTGAGGAGCGGCCCTCCACCTTCACAACCTGGCGCGGAGGGAAGCGCGGCACCGGCGGGAGGAGGCGGAAGGGGATCGCGCTCCTATGGCAGCGTGGCGGCGCGCAGCTTCGATGGCGGAGGCAACCGTGTGGCCGGTTGCTCCCCACCATTCTTTGCGGCCGGCGGTGTTGTAGCGCGTGTCGCGCGATTTGGGGCCGTCGTTGGTGGCGATGACAGCCGCCCGCTCGCGCTCGAAGCGCTCCATCAGCGGCCCCAGTTGGCCTCGCCGTCGTCGTTCTCGGGGAGGCGCCGCTCCGCCGGCGTCATCCAGCTGCGCCGACGAGCGATGAACCGCCCCATCTGCTCGTCCGTCTCGGGCAGCGGTGGCACGGGGAGGCCACCGGCCGAGATGGACCAGTGCTTGGGCAGCCGGCAGTCGGGTGGCGCGAGGAGCCCGTACCGGTGCAGCTCCCAGGCGTCGTCGCTCAAGATGGTGCGACCGCTGAACGCCATGGCGGGCTCCCCGGAGTTGGAGAGGAGGGCGAGAAGGTGGAGAGGAGGGCGGGTTGGATAAGCACGGCCACGGGCGCCGGCTTTTAACATGGCGAGGGGGCGGTGCGGCCGGCGTAAATGCGACGCGTGGGAAATCCGCAACGCCGGCCGCGTGGCCTGGCCGCCTGGCGAGCCGTCGCGTCGCCTGGCCGCCGTTAATGCTTGCGTGGGAGCAGGCGCACCGGCGTCCAATCGCGTCGCGTTGGAAACCGCCTACGACTGCGCGCCATTAACTCGGCCACACCGGCCTCTTGCACGGCGCGATTAATAACGCCTGTGCGGGGCTGTGCGTATGACGGGCGGCCAGCCTTGTCAGGGCCATGTCCGCCCCGATGTTGGAGGCCCTTTCGGGGGTGCCGGACACGATTTTGCTCGGGGCGACCCTTTGGGGGTGGCTGGTGACGTTTTTGGCGGTCCGGACCCCCAATGGGCCTTTGGGGGGTCATTTGGAGACCCGGTGGAGATGCTCTAAGGTCTACTCCCTCTGTTTCTAAATATAATATTTTCTAAACTTTCTGATTTTATACTGATTTGTTACTAACTAAATGAGTAAATCAAACACACTATACCATGTGTACATATGAGTACGAACTAGTATAAAGTCAGAAACGTTGGAAAGTCTTATATTTTAGAACGGATGGAGTAAATGAGAATATTATTACGTCTATTCCATAATGCAATGGTCTATTTACCCAAAATAAGAATTTTTATGGCAATAAATATGTTTTTTATAGCCCAATATAGATCGCCATTTCATGGAAACTTGTAAAAGCAGAAAACGTATGTGGACGCATCCGCGGGAAAAAGATTATGGTGTTTTGACTCACATTTTTTGAATTTTTGAAATCTGGGAGCACGGGTGTTCGGGTGCCACAAATCCTCGCTCATGGTGCTAATTTTGCAGAATATGTATGAGAAGTTTAAAAAGGGTGTCCAGGAGGCCACGAACGACGCAGCTCTATCTGGGAGTTGCACAAAAGCAGCGCGTCAGGATCACGATGCTCACGTCGAGGTACTAATCACATAGCAGAAACTGCCTGCCGGTGCACACAAGATCGACAGGTCTCAGTAATTAATCAGCACCATGCATGGATGTCATGTCAGATCATAACCGACGACGAGGACGACAGCAGCACCGGCGACTCCAACGACGGCGGCGACGAGGACGCCATGCCATTGCTGGTCTACGTGTCTCGCGAGAAGCGGCCAGCGTGGCCGCACCACTTCAAAGCCGGCGCTCTCAACGTCCTCGTAAGTTTCATCGATCAGAACATGATCGACATTGGTGTGCGTTTTGGCGGAGCTGATTTCGTCTTCTTCTTGGATGCGCCACCCACATTGTTGTTGCGCATGGATGCAGCTCCGGGTGTCGAGCCTGATGAGCAACGCGCCGTACGCGATGGTGCTGGACTGCGACATGTACTGCAACACCCGGTGCTCCCTCCTGGAGGCCATGTGCTTCCATCTCGACAGCCGCCGCCGGCGTGCCGACGACCTCGCCTTCGTGCAGTTCCCTCAGAAGTTCCACAACCTCAGCAGCAACGACATCTACGCCAACGAGCTCAGATCCATCTTCTCGGTAAGAAGATCAATCGACCTGGCAAAATTTTGAAGTATATGTTATCATGACTGGATCGACTGCAGACGCGGTGGAAAGGCCTGGACGGCCTCCGGGGGCCGATCCTCTCCGGCACCGGCTTCTGCCTCAGGAGAGACGCCGTCTACGGTGCCCAGCCGGCGAACTCAAAAGATCAGTTCAGTTCCATGGAGGTCGACGAGCTCAAGGCAAGGTTTGGCCACTCCAACGGCCACGTAGAGTCGCTGCGCCGATCCAGGAGCACGACGACTCCACGTGATGTTCTCTCACTCGAAGATGCAGAGCTTGTGGCTTCCTGCGCGTACGAGACGGGCACCAAATGGGGCGAGGAGGTTGGGTTCTTGTACCAGTCGGTGGTGGAGGACTACTTCACCGGCTACCGGCAGCTCTACTGCCGTGGGTGGACGTCCGTCTACTGCTACCCGGCGCCCTCGAAGCCGGCGCCGTTCCTCGGCAGCGTGCCCACCAACCTCAACGATGTCTTGGTGCAGAACAAGCGGTGGATGTCCGGCATGCTCGCCGTTGGCCTCTCCAAGCACTGCCCGCTCGCCTCCGCCGTCGCCGTCTCGGCGCCCCAGAGCATGGGCTTCGCCTACTACGGCATGGCCCTGTACGCCTTTCCCGTGCTCTGCTACGCCACCGTGCCGCAGCTCTGTTTCTTCCGGGGTGGCGGAGGCGCCACGTCGTTCCCCGGGACCCTCTGGTTCGCCGCCGTGTTCGCGTCGTCGTCGGTGCAGCACCTGGTGGAGGTGTCGGTCGCGAAGCGGAGGCTGGCATTGAGGACGTGGTGGAACGAGCAGAGGTTCTGGGCGCTGAACGCTGTCACAGGCCAGCTCTTCGCCTGCCTCGCCGTCGCCCTGGACCTGGTCGGCGCCGGCGGGCGGGCGGTGGACTTCGATCTCACTAGCAAGGCGTCCGACGACGGTGGGTTGTACCGGGACGGCGTGTTCGATTTCTCCGGATGCTCGACGGTGCTTCTGCCGGCCACCACGCTCTGCCTGCTCAACGACGCGGCGCTCGTCGGAGGGGTATGGAAGATGGTGATCAGCGGCAGCGGGAACTTGTCCGGCGAGCTGTTCCTACTCTGCTACGTCGCCGCGCTGAGCTATCCACTGCTGCAAGGGATGTTCCTCCGGCGGGATCCTGCAAGAGTTCCTGCGTGGATCACGGCGATGTCCGTCGGCATGGCTGCTACTCTGCTTTCCTTGTTTGGTTAAACCGGGCACTTCCATTATACCACTTTGATCAAAGTCCAAACTCACATAGTAAGCTTCAATAATTGGTATTTCGGGTCAGGTCATATTGAAATTCACCAGGCTCGCCTATTTACCACACTGACGAAATAGGCCGTAGCCCCGCTATATTAATATAGCAATCACCCGATACAACCAATAGAACCGCAATGCTGGGGCGGCAGCAAACATACACCCAAAGACAAGAAAGGAAAGAGAAAACAAAATGGAGACATAGGCGGATTGACTAAACTACGGTGACTCACAACCGCTGCGCCCTCTCCGAAGAAGTACCACCACGCTCCTAGCACCGAATCGCCGAGTACCAAGCAGCACCTTCAAGAAGGCACACACCGCTGCTGCCCGGATCATCGCACCGATCCTAGGGTTTCCCCCGGCACACAGAAGGGTGCGGACGAAAGGTAGCCACGACGCCCTTCAAGAAGGGATGACGCCACCCAAAGGCGGCATCGCGTCGGTGTCGGCCAAGCCGACAAGAATTTCTCCCGAAAAACCCTATCCACCACCCCAGACGATCTGTAGCATCAGAGCCCCGCAAGATGAGGGCTTGCCACCACCAAACTAGCCGCCCACCAACAAGCGCCACCACGGTCACAAAGCCACCATCGCCGTCGCACCGAGGAAGTCATCACGAGGTCTGCAAGCCGGAGGTGAGGAAAAGTATGAACCGGGGGCAGTAGAACCGCAGCCGAGCGGGAGGGAACAACCTCCACCGCCGAGGACGGTAGTCGACTGGACGCGGCAGCAAGGCACACCAATCCCCGTCAGGTCCGGTCGGGCCCAGCGGGCCCGTAAAGCCCCACGGGGGCACACCAGTCCTAACAGGGTCCGGCCGGGCCTATAACGGGCCCGTGAAGCTCGCCGCCACGCTGCAACAAGGTCGGCCGCCGTCGCCGCTGCCCCTGCCCTCTCTTCCTCTCTTCCAGCTTCAGAACACACATCCGGTCCAGCCGGCCCGCCCCAACCCATCTGGAGCCCGTAGGGCCCAGATCTGGGCCAAGGGGCCAAGCCGGCCCGAGACGCTGCACGCCGTCGACCGCACTGCTACGCCGCCCCGCAGCACCACGGGAGCACCACCGCCACGCCACCTCCCGGCCAGAGCCGGACCGCCGCCGCCCAAGCTGCACCGCCGCCGTGCCGGAGAATCCCCGCCTCCTCCATCCATGGCGCAGGGAAGGAAAATCCGCCGCCGCCGGAGCCCACCGGGCCGCGCCCGGCGGCCTCTGCCGACAGCGGTGGCGAGGAGAGGTGGGGAGGAGGGAGAACGAGAGGGGAGCGCCGGGGACGCGCGTCGCCGCCACGGGGGGCGGGGGACGCGCGAGAGAGAAAGGGTCGGGTTTCAGGCGAACAGATGAACCTATTTACCACACTCGTGACGCATTTCCAGCATTCTCATTTCTAAGTTGGCTCTTTGTTTCTAAAAAAAAGGGATTTTGAAAAACACAGAAATAACATTAAATTTCCATTCCCTATTTGATCGTATAAAATCAGAAAACTCAAAATATCTCCGGCCAAGTGGCATGTGGGCTCCCGCCCTCCCGCAACCGCCATCAGTAACCGATGATTCTGTCTTGACCTAAAACTCATTAGAAATGCCCCTTCTGGATTTTCGCAAAGAGGGAGGCGCAATACAGAGACAAAAAAATTAACACAACTACGTCTAGGCCGCTGCCGAAGGAGATTGGATAGGGAACCACCACAGAAATCCTTGCCGGAGGCATCTCGTCCACTGCCATTGACTCCTTGCTGATTTCCATGATGAATGGGGAGCAGCCGACTCTATGAACTATGGGTTTGTGGTAGTAGATTAATCATACCTCTATGTTCGTCGATCTTTTTAAATTTTTTGAGCCGTCCTACATGATTTTGGTCAATTATGTGTAACTTTGATGATGGCCATCCTACTTACGGCGTAGCTCTGTGCAAAGGACTTAATTCTCCAATGTGGCGTAGACGAGGGTCAAGGGAAGTTACAACCCAAGTAGTCGTCGATGCGTAATATGTGATATTACGACGTAGTTCCCATATGGATGTTATCATTGTCAATCATGGTTTTTGCAGGTTGGATAACAATCATTACTTATATCTATGCTTTATATTTGTGGCATCATGTTTGCAGGAGAGACTAATTAAACCCACGACCCTCGGACATTTTTTCTACTTGCAAAACCTCTCGTTACTAGACGCTATTTGCTTTACTTTGCTTACTGGTTTTAGTTCTTGTTTTATCCCTGGCCGAATATAACAAAGTTTATATATCCTATACTTTACACAGACGGCTATATAATGACAATATAGTTTGAGGGACTAGAGGCTTAACCTTCTTACTCATGATACAATATACTTCCAGAGTGATAGGTGATGCACCCTTGTATTTGGGGGTTAGCACCTAACTCAAGAAGGATATGTGGATCTAGCAAACGAGGACTTCGTGTCCTTAGAACTTTTTGTCTGAGCCTCCTGCAACGAGGACGTAGGATAGCGCCGACTACCCCAAACCTAAAGTATAAATCTTCTGTTTGCGATTGTCATCCCTATCTCATTTCCTATCTTGCAGTCAACTCTTTACGTAAGTCTATCTTTGTGTTTGGCATGCTTAATATGTTTTAGGCAACAAGTAGAAAACAACGACTTGCTAAGAGTAAAGTTTCGTTAGATCTGATTTATTATCTATTCACATCCCTCTTTTCGGACTAATTGATCATTCAAGATGTGTCATATATAATGCCACTGTGACACTAACATTATTGTGTGCGTGCGCATGCAAAGCACAACTAGACAGAAGGTAAAGCTTTATATTCAATGCCCGACGAAATCATTTGATATTTGGCTTGAAATAGATTACAGCATTTTAGATTGAAAGATTTGGATCATTATCCATTAGTGTCCTTTCCAACCGGGCTATCCCATTTCCAAATGGAAATACATAGTTTTATCCGCACTTACAACCTGAGTTCAAAGCAACCCAAAATACAACCAGAATTTAAACTAAGGATAGGGAGTTGGGACAGCAACAGGAAACCTACTGAGAGGGCTCAATCTCGAGCCAATCCATTAGTGTCATGATTTAACTGTTTCCTGTTAAGATCGGTCTCGTACGGTGTTTATACACCTACTGTATATGTACATGTATTGTATTCCTGCTGGCATATATAAAGAGATCATGTGGAGGTTTTGACCCCACGAAACCCTAAACATATTTTATCTTTTCTAAGGTGTGCATCATGACTCTTCTTCTCGACGTACATTGAGGAGTACATAAGTGAATATGTATGTTTCCTTTGTCGTCATGTGAACCACCGCGGTGAGAAAGTATTAATGATTATAGGCAGTGCATCTTCACGTGACCTCTCATTGCATTGCTACATCGACAATTGAGCCAAAATGTATCGACCATGTGTCAAGCCTGCGACAACCCGTCTGCAGTTGTCGCTTGACTAGATCAACAACAAAAATCTTTGTACGTTCTCAAAGGGAACTTGCACATTTTCGATGAGGCTTCATAACATGTTTGTCTGTTGCTTGAACTAAGTTTTTGCATCGTGACTTTATTGTGATTTGTGAAAATTGATAAATCTCTGAATCAAAATATTGGTAGATACTCTTTTATCTTTTCGTTTTGTTTTGACATTATATGTTACACCCAGCATCTGCATAACTAAGTTTTGATATTATATGTTACACATATCTTCATAGATATCTTCATACAGATATCTAATGGTACTATTTTTTTTTCAAAATAGAGATCTTTAATTAAAAAGTTTTAAGCATTGCACCCAGCCTCTACATAAGATGAACACAGTCGACACGTGTTCAGTAGGTACGAAACATAAAAAGGCGAATTACATATCATAATAAGAAATTGTAAGAACGCCTATGACGGTGGAGGGTCAATCCGCAAATTATGCTGTCATCCATGTTGGGATAAAAAGTCTCTCGCCGTATCCTCCAGTCTTGTACACACCTCCGTAAACAGGTCTCGATGCTCCACACGTTGCAACTGAGATCATAAACAGAGCGTAGCTGTACTCCTGTAGATTACCACCGTTGTCGAGGTTCTGTTCAGTTTTACGTCGCATGACCTTCACCATGAAGTCCTCGTCAGTGCATGAGGACCCGTTCGAAGCCACGAAGTGCCTTCCACGCCTCCTCAACGACGTCGACACTGGGGGAGACAATGGTGGAGTAGAGTCCATCCCCAGCAGCCGCAACGCACTCGGCTGCACGCACGTAGAGGTTGGTGAAGTAGGCGAGACCTCCGACGTACCGTGCAGCAACTCAGCACACCTCTGCTGCACCTGAAGCTCGCTCCGCTGAGACTCCAGAGCAGCTGTCGTAGCATCGATCGCAGTAGTAGGCGCCAGCAGCAGCGGCCCATGACGGGCCTCACCCAGCTGCACTAAGAAAATCCTATGCGACCCTTCACCAACGACCTGGCCGTGGACCACTCTGGTCGACCGACACGACAGCGCATGCGGGGAGAACGGAGCGTGCGGGGGCAGCAGGCGGCCACGCGTCGGCCATGCCGCCGGGTCCAGCCCGGCGACCCGGTCGCATAAGATTATTTTCGCCCAGCTGCCTGCCACTTCCCCCATCGGTACCATGGTACTAATATCTCAATATATAATGGCTGGCAAGAATCGCTCGCTCTCAGCGCTCCGCCCGGCCGTGCTTCCTATTTTCTTCCAATCATTTCCTGACACGTATGTCTGCTTGCCTCAGCTGCATGTTTGCGCTCCGTGTGTTCCTCTCTTCTTTTCCATGACTCACCGGCGTTTTGCCGGTCATCCTTCCGGTTACGGTTTCTTTTCCTTGTGTGCATGCCGGTCAGTCCTGTACATGGAGGATCTGTGATTGCTTATTGCCGGTACATGCTCCCCATGGTGGACCCCACGCGGGACCCATCTGTCCCACTCACCGCTTTTCCTCAATCGTTTCTTGAGGCCTCCGCCTCTATATCGGAGATCAAATGGAAGCTGCGCACCGCCCCCACCGGCTCGACCTCCCCGGCGACGCCCTCAAGCCTGCGTACTCCCGGGTCGTCCTCCTCGCGTGCTCCCGGGTCATCCCGCACCCGGAGCCGCATCTCCTGCCCTCCCCGGCCACCGTCGGCCGCCCCTCCCTCGCCATCGCGGCCGCGTCCCCGGCGTGCGTGGCCTTGCCGCCGAAGCCGTCTTCCCTGGAAAGCTCAATCTGCCGCCGCCTCGGCGAGGAGAGGGAGCGACGACCGGCGCGGTCGAGAGCGCTCGGCTCCGGAGGCATGCGCCAGCGCAGCGTCTTTTTTCCAGGTCTGTTGATTCTGTCCGTGCTTCTTTTTCTGTGTGTACATTTTCCTGATCGATTTGCGGTTTTCCCCCCTTTCTCTGTTTTGCAGGATGGCTGAGCATTATGTTCTTCATGGAGATTCTTTGATTCCACCAGCTCCACCTCAAGTTTCCCAAGATATTTCTTCACCGGTTGCTCCGCAGCGTCCGCGCGGTCGGCCTCGTGCCAGTTCTTCTGTTCGGCAAATGGGGCCTTCTCCTTTTTCTCGGCTGCCCGTCATTCATCCTCATTTGCCTACGAGTTTTCCTCAAGCGGATAGCGGTGCTGCACACGACGTTTCTTCTCATGGTACTAATCTTTTTTTCGATTGGGGATCCTTTGGTTTTTTCCGTTGCACAGTGGTTTCTTCGGATTGGTTCCTCTTTTAGTTCTTCTGAATTGTTCGCATGTTTCTTCTTTTGCCAATTTTCCTTTTTTCTATCCATGTGTTCTTTCTATTTTCCTGTCAGGCTTTATTTTCTGATGTGTTTTCACTGGTTTCTGTTCGTGCAGTTGCGATTGGTGCTATTCCTTCCACTGAGGAGATACCTCCTGCTCATCGTCGGCCGCCTTGCTCTGCCGTCTCAGAGAGCCACGCTGACCGTTCTGCTGAGGACACAGCTCGTGGTTGCCGTCGTCCAGCTCGTATAGACTTGGACACATATATATGGACAATAAACTTTATCGATAAAGAAAATCAATTCTATTCTTGCATACTTGGATTGGATGTTGAAAGAAAAACAACTGAAAAAAATGTGTTTGTTGGAATACATTTCTACCCCAGCATGAAAACGCAAATTCACTTTGACTCTCGGGTGCATATGCTCCTGTTAACTTTTCAAAATAAAAAAAATATGATAACACTTCTAAAAAATCTGAAAAAAATTGGGCACAAACATATACATGTTTTCAACATCCTTGCAAAATTTCGGAAGGAAATAACACATTATGTGGTCTGTGCAAAAAAGACAAAATCTACAGCCGTCTTTTTTGCATAGAACACGGAAAGTGTTATTTCCTTCCGAAATTTTACATGAATGTTGAAAACTTGTATATGTTTATGCTCAATTGTTTTCATATTTTTTAAATAGTTTTCCTATTTTTTAAATTTTGAAACATATAACATGAGCATATGCACCCGGGAGCCAAAACGCCTCTCTGGGAGTGGTGTTTTGGCTCCCGGGTGCATATGCACCCTTTATTTAAAATGCATTTTGCGCATATTTTGAAATGTCAAAAATTTTGGAAAAAAATGTTCGTGCATAGATCTTAACATGTTATGTGTTCGCAAAGTCGTTTCACGAAAAACCGATATTTTCTGTGGCTTGTATTAAAAACAAAAAATTGGTGCTAAAATAAGGCTTTTCACGACACTTTTTTTTTGTCTTTTTTACACAAGGCACAAAATATATCGTTTTTGGTGAAACGACTTTGTGAACATATAGAATATGAAGATGTATCCACGAAATTTAATTTAGGTTTTTTTTTATATTTCGAAATATGTTTTTCAAATACCGGGTGCATATGCACATGGGTGCCAAAGTGAATTTCCGGGGGTTCTCTTAATGAATTATATTATCACAAAAAATACAGTGATGCATATTTTTCTAATTACATATATTGATAGGAATAATTCAAAACGAAAGATACATATGTTACAAACTATTAAATTTATTCATCTATAAACAATTAAAGGAAAAAAGAATGACATGTTTGAATCCTAAACAATTATTTATGACCTTGAACATCATCTACCTATAATTCATTATATATTCAATCAATGATATATAGACTGGTCGGTTATGCTGCATTCATGGTTCTATGAGAAGTCCCGGGTCCACCAAATTGACCCTAGCATCACCTATGTTTCATGGATCCCAAGGCATCCAATGTAGACAAGAAAATTAAAAATAATTATCTAGGAATTGCAGAGTAAAATGTTTTACAAGTGATTTTTTTTTGTCTCCCATATCCCTAAGGCATCAATCTAAAAGACATTCATCTTCATATGTTTGAGGAATTTCTGATGTTATACAATACCAAACGCCGTGACAGAATAATTGATGCTGAATATACAACCGTTAATTAAGAACATACAACTTTCTCAATTGGGAGTTACATTGTTGGAATGAAAGCCTCTATGACAGTGCCAGGTCGGATACCGCAACAAATTATTACGGAGACTAGGCGATCGGTACCACCACCTGAAAATCTCGTGAAGATCAATGTAGATGGTGGCTTATGAACCGATACAATGACGGGCGCAGCTGCCATTTACAAGAATGTAATGGTCTTTACCTGGTAGTTTCGGTGCTGGTTATAAGCCTAGTTGAAAAACCAGACCAGACCGGTGTTTTGACCAGAAAAAACCGGAACCAGCGGCTATGCCAGTCTGTTAAGCGGAAAGGACCGGGCAAGGAATTCGTTGAGAACCGGAGAAAAACCATTAGGCCCATGACTGATTTGTGTAAAAAGGTAGGATGAGGCCCTACTTGATTGCTTAACTTATTAATTACAGTACTAAAACAAAGTGTATTTATTAATTACCGGTCCATACATTGAACCGATGAACCAGCGCTCGGACCGGTGAACCGACATCCTCACTGGTTCGTTCACCGGTTCGGTTTCTTAAACTATGGTCATAAGAGAAATTACTTACCCTGATACTATGGAAGCACAGGCTTGTAGGGAAGGTCTTGCTTTGGATGATGATCTTGCAATTCCAAGTGTCCACATTGCGTCAAATTGTAAATGAGTGGCATTATGAGCACATATAGCAACATCATTCGTGAAATCAATTCATAGGAGTAAACCTGTTTAATATTTGTTGTTTTGTTCATGAGCGTAGGAACTTGAATATTGAAGCTCATAATCTTGCTAAATTTGGGTTTTTGGCCGGTTTTCTGCTAAATAACCGACAATTTTCACTTCTGCTTAATTAATGAAAATGGCAAGTTCAAAAAAAAATCTCGCTAAATTCGCCATCTCTATAGGAGTCGGCCCGCGCTTGTGTCTAGGTACACTTAACGATCCAATTTATGTACCTGTAAACATTTTGGCCGGTGAATAAAGATAGCGAGATTCCCATCCAAAAAAGGTGAACCCGGCCATGGTATTAATTGTACTACTTGGAGTTTGAAAATGCGAGTCGTACGTGAAGCACGCTTCAGTTGGTAACTCAGCGTCATCGACTTCAGAGTTCAGGCCTTCTAGGTAGTAACAGGACGTCACCTGACCTAACCTTCTAGAAACAAGAAGTGATGTACAGTGTACTGATTTATAAATTTACCAAACACACGCTAGTGCAGCAGGAAGATTTATCGTCATTAATCTTTGGCATAAGTGCAACCATGTGTTCCACTTATCACCCGTCAAGTTCCTCCTAAAACCAATGTTCAGTGGGTTATGCATCAACACGGTACTAACCACAAAGGTGCTCCCATGTGTTCCACTTATCACCCGTCAAGTTCCTCCTAAAACCAATGTTCAGTGGGTTATGCATCAACACGGTACTAACCACAAAGGTGCTCCTTCAGGTTCCACACTCCCGCAACTCGGTGATGCTGTACCTTTCTTCTTAATGATCCTCACCATCGGTCCAGTATTTAGGAATCATGTGGTGTATGGAGGCGTGAGAAATAGTCTGATTGTTACCTACGTAAGACACATCCAACAGTCACACCCGAAGGTTCTCAAGAACCGCGTTCCCGCACGTTAGGTGGCCCCGCAAAAAGAAATATTTGGCGTTTGATAATGTCCGTACGTGAAGCACAGTTCACTTGGTAAACTGGCGCCATCGACTCCAGACCTTCTAGATGGCTACAAAGACGTCGCCTAACCTTCTAGAAACACATGTAAACGTTCGGACTTGTATAAACTTACCAAACACACGCTAGTCGGCTAGTGCAGCATCATCACTCGCACCCACTGCCAATCACCGACTTGACTTTTAATATGTGACCATGCATGCTGTTGTAGTAGTCGCGTCATCAAGCACCATTATGCATTGGAAACTTTGCTAGTAGTAGTAGATCCCTCATATCAGCAGCTAGCTGCTATTGTACTTTTGTTGGGAAGTTCACTGAAAGCACCGCCCACTTAGCCAACCGCACCTACCCGGGCCCTCTACCTGGAATAACATCGGAAGAAGACAAGAAGTAGTTAAGCAACAAAGACCTAATTAATAGCTACTACGTACATGGAAACAGACTGATTATAAGGTCGATCGACGCCGAAGCACATTGCAGAAGCAGAGAGAGCGACACAGTCAGAGAGTAGCTGCTGAGAGCCTGAGAGCAAGATATTAGCGATGGGGTTCGGCGTCGTGTCCATCCTCAACGCCGTGTTCCGGCGCGCCTTCACCTCGGCCGGTCTCCGCCCCAGCTCCGCCGACGTCGACGCCGACACCACGCTCCACTTCTGGGCCAACCCCTCCCTCATTTCCTCCTCCTCCGACTCCAAACCTTCCAAGAACGGCACCAGCAAGGAGCAGCGGCGGCGGCCGGTGGTGGTGCTGATCCACGGCTTCGGCCCGGACCCGACGTGGCAGTGGGCGTCGCAGGTGGGCCCGCTCTCCCGGCACTTCGACCTCCTCGTCCCCACGCTCCTCTTCTTCGGCGCCTCCACCACCCGCGCCCCGGACCGCTCCGACGCATTCCAGGCCGCCGCCATCGCATCGCTCCTCGCCGGCGTCGGCGGCGAGGGGCCGCGGGAGGTGCACGTGGTGGGTACCAGCTACGGCGGGCTGGTGGCGTACCACCTGGCGCGTGCGCTGCATGAAGGAGGAGCGGGAGAAAGGTGGAGGGTGGGGAAGGTGGCGCTGTGCAGCTCGGACCTGGCCAAGGGGCCGGAGGACGACCGGGCGCTGGCGGCCAAGGGCGGCGTGGCGGAGGTCACGGAGCTGATGGTGCCGACGGACACCAAGGCGCTGCGCCGGCTCATGGACATCTGCGCCCATGGCCCGCCCAAGTACCTCCCCGAATGCCTCGCTCGCGAACTCCTCCGGGTACGTAGTAGTACATACATCATCCACCGTATGATTCATCCTCCATGGATGGTACTTTCACATTGACATTGAAGCCTTGCGTCATTTGAAAAGGTGGTGGTATAAAATAATAATTGGCCTCCATGATTAAAGCTAACAAATCGTGCATATACCTTGAGAAAAGGTTTACAGATCATGACCCCAACTCACCAACAATTTGGCGGCGAATCGCATCCGCGAAAAGATCGGGTTCCCCGTATATGAAGTATGATTCATCACCATATGCAAATCATGATGTCACGGCTGAATAATGTACGCTTTTGGAGTAGTAGCGAAAATTAAATATCGAGTGGATACAACGCCCGTTATGCTGGACAAGGTCAAAATAAAGTCAAAGACTATCTCTTAGAATGACTAAAAATTAGAGACTTTAAAAGGCAAATTCAGCAATACTAAATAGTGACAAACAGGACATCAGCAATATTCAGCTGTAACATGTTTCGCTCTCACCTCCCCGATAAATATGAGTTTGAACTTCATATCTTACATTTTTATAGATTGTTCTATTTTGTTTGATTGATTGATTGCAACAGTAGTTACTTAAGTACATAACTGTACAGAAATGCTTCGCTGTCCAAAGAGAGGGGAAAATACAACTCATCAAGGGGATCGTCACCGGGCATGGATTCCAGATCGCACCTCTCCCACAGGTAACAAACTAAATACCACCATCATACTAGACAACACAACAATGATGGTTAAGTGGTGACTAGCGCTAACAATATTCGCATGACCACACGATATGTAAATCTTGCAGGAAGTGTTGATCGTGTGGGGAGAGTTCGACCAGATCTTTCCAGTGGAGAAAGCGCACAAGGTCAAAGAGTAAGCTCTGATCCGATCCCACCTGATAATGGGTTTTTTTCATTGATCTTGCTCGCTTGATCAGTGAACTATCGTCTGACTTAAATTGACACCATGAATATAGATATGCACAAATTAATGGAAGAATCTACTTAATTATCCACAGGAAGCTTGGCGAGAAGGCGACGTTGAAGATCATCCCCAACACGGGGCACCTGCCGCACCAGGAGGATTCCAAGCTCTTCAACCAAATTCTTCTGAATTTCTTGTTGCATTTGCAACCACTCGACACCTCTGCGAAATAGCACCACAAACGCAAGTTGTACTAAGTCTGGAGTCTTGTAACTTGGGGTATGTAAGAAAGAGGTTGCTCTATTTTTTTCACAGATTAATATTTGGAGTTGCTCACGTCTTAGTCGACTCAGGTTTTAAGTGCAACTTTAGAAGTGCATTTCACACATTTTCATCCAGTTGTACTTTTCTGGATTTTCCTAAACTAAAATTATACTTTCATAAATAAGTCGAGACTTCAACAATTCTTAAACTCTCTCTCTCTCTCTCTCTCTCTCTCTCTCTCTCTCTCTCTCTCTCTCGCTCTCTCTCTCCCCTGAACTTGTCAAGCCCATGTGTTTTTCTAACTCGTAAAAATTAATTGGTATTTTCTCCAATTAAGATTTGTATAATCTTATTTTAAAAACAAGCTTAGGGTTTTAAACAAGTTTTTGTCGTTCTAGGTTCAAATGGGTGAGATGTTACTTTTTTCAACAACAAAAAATACAATGTGCGTTATTTCCAATATTTTGTGAGGTAGGTGGTGTACGAATGAACTGATACTTTTTTTTGGTGCGGGCAAAATCAACTGCTACTTGCTACAATACTTTCAAGTGCTCATATGAAAATTAATTACAAAGTTACTGAATTATTTTCTTCACTAGACGTTGTATAAGTACTTGTGTTCATGAATTTAGTTTGTAAATATTTTCAGTCTAAATAGGGATCATTTTGAGTTTCATGAAGATCTTTTGACGTTCTCTCAAGTATATTGGATTTTTTTAGGGGTGTATATTGGATTTTTTTTTAATTATGTATATTGGATATTTGGATGTCAATGTATTGTGCCCATGCTGGGCGTACATAAGAACTATGTCTGTCACCTAATATAACACGTTTTGACAAGTTATTTTCGTTTGCCAAAAGGTATTATATTAGGAGAAATAGATATTATAAGTCAAGAAAACAAATTTACACATCAAATGGGTCCATAGCTCAGTGGTAGAGCAATTGACTGCAGATCAATAGGTCACCGGTTCGAACCCGGTTGGGCCCTATCTATCTTTTTATTTTTTTGCCGAATTTTTCCCTAGTACATCAAATTGCGAATATAGGTCTCCCGGTCTAGATGGTTTAAGATTTTGCCAAAATCTGCACTGGCTCAGTTTAAGTAGTTGGTACATCACCAAGTCCAAGAAACTTGTACAGACAAAAACGCAACATTATTTCACAAAAAAAAAAACCACAACAGCCATCCGTTTGCAAGTAATTGTGCAGACCGAGACAACAACAGTATCGGCGTTCCTTATACACATACATTCAATGAAATAAGCATGCCGTCGATGAACTTGTTCTGGAAACAAAATAAATCAATCATCTTTTCTTTAGATCAAATGAAACCTGGGTACAGCGTCCACAATATCATAAAATTTCTCAATGCCGTGTTGACTACTACAAAGATGAGCTTTTGGATGAAACAACGTTATAAAATAAAATGACACTCCTGAACTTCTACATCCTCAGATCAGAGTTCGAACCCTAAACAAAAGCGTGGATGGTGCAGAAGGTGGAGTGGACTGAAAGAATGACAAATTAATGAAGAACTACAACAACCATAACTGAGGATGGGAAACAGCAGAGCAGACTGGCTGCTCGTCGAGCGGCGTCTCTTCTAGTCTTCTTCCTGCCTGGAGGTCTTGAGTTCCTTTTCAGCTTTATTCTGTGAGGATATCTGGTTATAGACATTTCACATGTGAATTCTGCCTGCGCCTGAAGTGAATACTCAGTTAGCAGAGAACTCCGGTCAGCTGTACAGAAGCGATGTCGTCGCCGGGTTAACGCTACGCTATCAGGTGAAGCATCAACGCTTTATTGCCAATGCTTTTTTCCGGGAAGCATCGTCACAAAAATTCTATTAATCCTCCCTTGGAACCAAGGCATTCTTGGGGATTAGCGTAGAAATAGTCCTCTTCCTTGGGCCGACCGGGGATGGCCCTTCTTTCTGTTGGTTGGCCCATGTGGTTCTGGTGCGCCGCCTTCACGGCAGCAGAGAATTCATCCCAGGACAATGTGCCTCCTTGAAAAAGATCCAAGAGTTCGACAAGTTTCACCCTGTCCAGTAAGATGGTCTTGCGAAAGCCCTTATACCTTAAACGAAAAAAAAGGTTCATCAACACATCATCGAAGGAAATAGTTTTGTAGTCATTAGAAAGCAGAACAAACTTTTGTGGTTTCTAACAATCAACGAACGCACAGGCTCAAACATTTCTTGAGTGATGTTCCAAAGTAAAAAATATATCGTATGATGTTTTGAGGAAGCCCACCTTCGGTGACCTTCAACAACCCTTGCCATATTTCCATCGTAACTAGGGATAAAAACATCACTTGCTATCGAGACCATGTAGTCCAGTGCTGCCATCTGGGTTGAATGGTTCAGGAATGGCCGTAGTTCATCGGGAGATAAAAGCTTTTCCTTCCTTATCTAGTACAAGAAAAAGCTGAGAAGATTAACACTCATCTCAGAGAATTTGTTTCATTGTAGAGAAGAAAAAGCGCTCACCAATTTAGGATAAGCAGCCTTCAAAGCGGCCAAACGCCTTTCGCCTCCATAGATTTCACCAGAGGCAATATATATCAATGTATCCTTCGTAAACCCTAGAGCTTTAAGCACTAGAGTAATCTCCTCGGGTGTGAGGGGGCAAAGCCCCTGAAGCCTCTTGAATTCAGAATCGATCTCCTTTTCTTTCCACCATGGATATGCATATCTATAGTTCAAACACAATCAGTTCATACCTATTCAAGCAGTACCACCATCAGTATTAAGTAGTAATGCGAAGACAAACCTCATTCTAGTGAGCTCCTTAGTTTCTTTACCAGAACAGCCATGTGCACAGCCTGAAAAAGAGAGCATATCCATTTCGTAGCGCAAGTGAAGCACAACAAATTGCCCACTTTTCTGAAGGGTAGAGATAAGTTTTCTGCCAAGAGCCTCAATCTGTGGAGTGAATCTCAAAGCCTCAAAGTTGACACGGCAACGTAGGATTTGGAGATGCACAGGAAGGCCATTGTTTGCAAGGCGGGCATCTGTTTTATTGAAATGGATTACTTTGTGCTTCCTTGCAATCGGTAATACCTGCAGAGGAGGAGCTTTCAGATACAAATAGTTTTAACTTTTTTGACACTGCTCAACGCAGCCTGCACTAAGACAGATATTCATTACCTGCTTTAGGTAGTATGTATCATTTGACCAGCTGATAGGGGGCATTGAATAAAGTTTTCGCCTAGTTTTTAGCTGGAGTTTCAGCGGCAGTTGTTTGACAATCCTTAGTTCATCTCTTAAGGAATTAATGAAGTGGTTCACATCAAATATATCTCCAAAATCACTGCAAATCAACAGAAAACTTATTTGTAAACAAGCAACAAACAAATAGTAACATATTCTCACACGCAAAAAATCCTAATTTGCTGCGAGATATGGAGATGAATGCCGTTTAAAATATCGGAAGATGATAGCACAGCTCATCGAAGGTACTGTGCTAATCTTAGTGAAACAGCTCTATGAATACTATACCTTGGATCAGCCCAGAAGGATCTTTTATCCAGTTCAGGAACCACTAATGTCAGATTCAGATGGCGTGCTATGGTCACCATATCACATATCTGCAACACGGCATTTCGTAAGAAAAATATAGAATTTCAGTCCATAAGCAGGCGACCGAGCAACAAGAATCTACTATAGCTTAGGTACAAACCCCAGCTCGCATTTGATTGAGGCCTCCATTGCAAGTCACTAGTAGATAGCCATTGCTTCTGTAAACTCCTGCAGAGCAACAAGGCCCTAATCAGCTCCAGTGCCAACGTAAGGACTTGAATGTTGCAACTATCTATTTTACAACAGCATAAAGCAGCAAATGTTGGGAAATGTCTCAGAAAATGCCATCAGGAGATGTAACAGAGGAAATGAGATATGAACACAAATTAAGGTCCAGGTTCAAAAAAGCATCTGCTTCAAGCTGCTAAAGGATAAAGTGTACTATACCATATGCCGCATACCAAGAAACAGCCACAAATTCAGTACGTTTGCACCCCAAATTGCTAACCGGAGATCCCTAATGTTACAGAATTGGTCTCAAACTCATCATTTTGAGCGTGTTGACCCACGAGCTCGCCCAAATCCGAGAACCACGCGCTCCCCAGATCGCGCAGACTAACCACTACGAAAGAGACAAGAAGCTTGGGAGCAAGAGGAAGAAGAAGGACGAGCACTTACTCCTGGGCACGAGCGCCAGAGGGGAGAGCCGCACCGCGGCCCTGTCCTCGCCGGCGAGCGCGGCCAGGCCGCCCCCGGAGGCTCCTCCCCAGCAGTCCGCGAGGACCCTGGGGCGCCAGAGCCCGGCGATGGACGCCAGCTGCACCACCGCCGTCCACAGCACCGCGCTGGCCACCGCCCGCATGGCCCACCGCCACACCCGCCTCCGCCGCAACGCCGCCACTGCCACCACCATCTCTCCCTCCTTCCCCACCGCACACAGCGCTTCTCTCGACTACACCTAACTGCCAACTAGTACCACTACTACAACCAGCGCCCAGCGGCACCAGCGGCGGGAGGCGAGCGATTAGAGAGGACGGCGCCCGTGTTTAACGGCGCTACTACTGATTAGTTCAGAACGGCACCATTAATGGTCGTAAAAGCTGAGATTTTGTAGAAGAAGAGGAAGAAGAAATCGTGAGGAATGAATGAAATGGGAACAGTGGCGCAGTAGGCAGACGTTAGCATTTGGAGGATGCTGCTGCTGCTGGAGCCCCGAAAGGACTCTTCCTCGGTTGGTAGTAGACTAGTGAGTGCTAACCCTTAAACACGGCAATTAGAATTTTAATTAATTGTTGCCAATCTTTCTCTTTCGTTCCTTCAAATTGTTGTTTTCTCCTTTTTTTTTCCAAAAATAAAAACTTTTTTTTTTTTGAACAGGATCCGGCAATTATATTAGGAAGCAATGCACAAATTACATCCAGGATCAGAGGAAACCAAAATTACAAAAGATCCCGAAGAACTTGCACCCAACACCCCGAACAACAAGAGGAAGCAGAGTCGAATCCACCCCAAACCCCAGAAGCCTAGCCTCCGCCGGAGCTGCCGTACCACCATCCCCGGGAGAGCAAGCACCTCCACCAAAGAAGCAGGCTGCAGAACCGGCCGCCGCGCCGCGACGGACACCCAAGACGCTGAACGAACTCAACCGTAGTGCTTGCCTCCACGATCCACCGATCTTCCCGCCAGCTCCGCATCGGCCGGGCCAGCCGCCCAACGAAACCGCTCTCTGGACGCCCACTCCCCTCGCCGCCACGGCCGGCCGGAGCAAGGACGACACCGAGAGCCACCACCACCACCACGGCAACCAAAAACGGAACAAACACCTCCACCACCTTCCCCCTTTGCCACCTCGGCCAGACAGAGAAAGAGACAGAGGAGCTCACCCGGAAGAACCACCTCACCCTCCCAGAGCCACCGAAGGCCTGACGACGACGGAGAGAAGGGAAACAAACCCCACAGAGAGCGGCCGCCGGCGTCGCCACGGCACCCGCTCGGGGGGAGCAAGAACTCCAGAGATCCGTAGATCGAGGAGCACCAAAAGCACCAGCCCCGCAGGCCGGTGGACCGAACACACCTCCCTCCCGCCGTCGCCGGCGAGGAAGAGGGAAGGAGGCGGAATTATTCCTCCGATCCGGCGCTGAAACCCTCCCGAAGACGCCGCCGGGGAGGCACCTAACTACCCTATCTACAGGCCAAGTGACCAGGAACGAGACCCCCGCCCTCCCCCGCCGCCGTAGCGGCGAGAGAGGCGCGGATCTGCTCCGGCACCGGCGGAGAGAAGGGGAAATTTACTTTTCGCCCTGTCGCCTCTCTCGGGAGCACTGTAGAGGGAGGGGAAGGGGAAAGTGAGCCTCAAAAAAAATAAAAACTTTGTTCACTAATTTATACAAGACTTCTAATAAATAACATATTGTAGTTCTCAAGATAAGTTGTACTAATTAACTTCCTAGTATCTAACTTCTAAAGATAATTTTCTACGGTTTTTTCGAAATGTTATTTTCGCCCTTAGCCAAATAGAAACCTTCACCGCTAATTTAAAATCACATATGGCGTACTATTTTTTTTTTGAACGGAAAAATACTTGTATTCATATGATGAGGAAAACATTACAGACAGTAAAACAAGTACAAGACGAAAAAGACGCAGAGGATATCGCCGAAACCACCGCATCCGCCCATCGACTACCTCCTCGCCACTGGACGCCGAGATCCTCCGTCGTTGCCACCCGAGGAGAAGCACAGCAAGCCAAAGGACGATCCATGGAGCAGGATGAGCTCCGTGCCCTAAGGCAAAAGCGAGCTGCAGTAACCACCACCTCCGTGGAAGTGGATTTGAACGCCGATTCAGAAAACAGCCGGGGACGCACCCCAAGCATATGGCGTACTATAGTTATCAACGTAAGTTCAATTGTTTAATATCTAACAACTTATATACTTCTAGTGGCTGAAGTTTCGAAAACATGCTATATTCCAAATGTAAAAATTTAGCCATTCTTTAATCATTACTCATTAGTGGTAAGTCTTCCCCTTAGCATTTACCATTATGAACTTTATATATTTTCTAACCTACTCCCTCTGTTCCATAATATAAGATGTTTTAGTTGTTACACATGTTGTCTACATTCATATAAAAAAGAGTTAACATGTACACTAAATGTGTCTAGATACATATGTGTGCATGTGAATGTCACAAAAAGCTAAAACATCTTATATTGTGGAACGGAGGGGACAATTGAACCAAGTTGGTGTCAAAAGAAGTATGCAAAATATGTAGTTTTGCCTGTTTTTTGAGTCTACATGTACCACTCGACATAAAACTTACGTTAACTAAAATTCATTGTTCTAAAATTTGTAGATAACATGCACGTCTCGAAAAAATACATTAAATATTTCAAAAGCAAATACCATGCATATAAGCACGAAAAATACCAATCTCGGGTATACCACTTAAAGTCACCAGGAAAGGTTGGAGGACAATAAATATAATTGTAAGTTTTAAGTGTAGAAGTGATAGAGGCACTAGAACAAAACAATTGGATAGGTAGGTAACTATAAAATTGGATGAAATATTCAGATGGCCCAACTATAAAAAGCAAAAAATTATTATGATATTAGAAATTTATAAGTAGCCACCCAATGGTTGTGGAGATAGTGTATCTCCCTTTATAACTCATGTTGATATGCTATTAATTGTCCTTATTGGCTTTTAACTAATTATTGTCTTTTCGTCTGTAATTTATATTTCAAATGTCGGCTTTAAGCCATTCTTCAACCATTACTTTTTATCCTCATGCATATAAAATAAACTTGCTAATAATAATTAGAGGTAAAATAAACATAAGTAATAATTTGTAAGTGTATGGGTGATTATAGGCATCGGAACGCAACCATTGGAAAGCTATTATAAAACTGGATTACATATTCAGATGGCTGGTATCAAAAGTATCACATAAACTTGGTATAGATATAGAAGACACAAAAATAATTATGATTCAAAAGTATCCATCCAATGATATAGTGTATCTCTCTTATGAAACATTTTTTCCTTTTTGTGCTTACACAAAAGATTGTGTAATGGTTTTCTGTACTTTGTTGTCTTTGCTCTCAACATGTGCATGTTATGTGAACTTTTTGAAGTCGTTATAAGTTTAAAGTGAACTTGTATGCTAATTTATATATGTGGGTTTAAAAGTATCTTAAGCTTCTAATACATTTGACTTCCCCCGCAAAAAAATTACATTTGACTTAAAAACGAACAAAGTCATATGATTTCTATAGTTTTCTTCCATATCAATGATACTTAATGGTAAGAAAACATGTCAAGAGTGTGTATTCTTGTTCATGCTTGCATAATGTTATTTTCACGTTTCTACCATATTAAGTTCAGTAAAATGTGTAGACCTCTTGAAAAGAACAATCTCTGTCACGTGGACATTCTCTCGTCGCCTATATACAATTCTTTCAGAGCATCTAAACAATTTTTCATAGATTGTTGTACTATCGTTCCTTGTAGAACTCAGTTAGTCATGATATCTTAATTTCCTGTTTGTTCTGTACCGTCTTACTACGCCTTTAGAATCCCGTGTTACAAAGAGACCAAAACCAGCTAAAACAACTTAAGACCAAAACAATATTGAGTAGCTTAAGATAAAAGTAATGTTCTGATCATCGTCACTATCGGTGCTATTATTTAACCTCAGGGTGTCTTCTACTTCGGCGTCATGTATCACGGAAGCTTTGCTTAGTCTGGAGACGATGAAGTCAACTAATCAGACAAGTGTGACTAAGCCGCATGCAGCCGGCCGCCATCTGTACGCACGTTTTGGTCTAAGAAAGAAACAAGAGCCGTACGCCAAATTAAATCCCTACCGTACGGTGCGGATGGATGAAAATTTTATGGAAACAAACATCAACTCAAACAATGATAACATTCCTACTACCATATAATTCTTGAACTTCAGGTTAGCAACATCGTTCAGAGCAAAAATATTGCACGATAACCTGATGAGATAGGCACATCGGAGAGAAAAAACAGAGACGCAACCGCGACAAAGAGGCAAAAACATTGCACGACAGAGATGGACGGACTGCCTGCGTCCCCAGAGACGAGAGCGACCAAGAGCACCTGGTCAGACGTTGTTTTCATTCACAAAAGGTTCAGACGTACTGCGCTTGACCAAACAGGCCAGGCACAAAAACCACACCTAACAAAAACAATACTATAAATAAATAAACCAATCTACTTCCTGTGGAAAATGCCACAACCCACAGTGGCATCGAACTGGTGCATTGCACGCAAAGGTAGCACTCAGAATGATGATGATAAGATAGATAGTGGCAGGAGAACAGTTATATCTTTGTTCTAGACAAAGCTCATATTTGTATATTTCCTTCTTGAGCTGTTTGTTATACATATATCAGTGGACAGCCTCGAGAATCACCATACGAGGTCAAATAAACAGTACAGTTTGGACTGGGCTGTTGCAAAACAGGAAATGGGGCAGGTTGCCGCCGGATGCCCAACACTCCTTATTCCAGCGGTGGAAGAGAGATATATACAACGGAGTGAGCACACAACCTTTCTATGTACACGCCGTGAAGGCGGTGGCGTGGCTTCATCTGTTCATCACGCGGTCAGCGTCCTCAAGGGGGCGTAGTCAGCCTTTAGAAACCGGGAGTACTCCTTCTGCGACATCTGCCCACCGTTTACTTGGTCAAAGATGCACCTGTAGAAGCTGGAAACAACCAAGGTCGACGTGATTAGCGTGATACTTCCAATGAATGCAGGAGGGAGACGCTCGGACAGTCACATGCTAGAGAAGCAGAGTCGGCTACTAGGTAAACTGAAATAGCTTTAGCCAATAATAATAACTGCGATGAGTGCACATATTTTGATAGAAAAGGTCGACTGAATAACACGCGCTACAGATACTCCCTCCGTTCCATAATATAAGATGTTTTAGCTATTGCACATTTTGTCTAGATTCACACTAAAATAAATTTACATGTGCACTAAAAGGTGTCTACATACATGTGTATGCATGTGAATGTGGAAAATGTCTAAAACATCTTATATTGTGGAACGGAGGGAGTATATATTTGTCATTTATGTATCCATTAATCAAGAACGACTTCAGATGAAAGGACATTTGCTGAAAGCGTAATAAATATTTAATCCATAGAGGTGGGTGGTGAGTACCTGCCATCCAAGCCAACCATCATAACAGTGTTATGAGCGCCAAAAGCTACAATGTAACGTGTGACTTCGGGTAAATGGAACTGAGCAAATGACCACTCTGAGCTGAAATACTTTGGCAGAATGCCTGGAAATGCAGCAAGGACAAGTTAATGACTTCCGTAACTGAATTCTCTGGGAAGCCACACAACATGCATACTGCATTCATAGTGATCCAAATGGTTTTGAAGAGAAACATGGAGAGTTCAAGATTTGTACAAGAATGATTAAGGTACTCAACATAACAATAGAAGAGTAGCAGTTTGCATATTTTTATGTTGAGTTTTGATATCACTACTTAATCATTTTACGAAATTCGTGATGATGTTAATTCTTCTACATCCAGCCAAATTTCCAGTAAAATCAAGACTACCCATCACATCAAGCAGCATGCAAAATTGCAGAAAATTGTGCATCCAGTTGGAATGGCTCCTTTGTAATGAGCATTGGGCAATGGAGTAAACCGTGCAGAGTTTTAAAACAGTCAGCCCTTCATTCACGCCAAAAGCTACACAGAACTCCGTATACCAGATCAACTATCAAACAGTGAGAGCAAAAGTACCATTCTAACCTTTCATGAAAGACAATGACGAGCTTGCATTGGATCCAGTGTTTGTTTGTATAAGAGGATCCATAGAGGTAGAAGAGTTCTGGTGATCCATCCGTGGAGCTTCAAGAGTACGCTGGTCATGACTTGAATCTTCACCTGCGACCCTGACTTTTAGACTGAAAATATGAACTGTTCCTTTGTCACTGGATACTGCCAACCACTGCACATTGGGCGATAGTGCAATGCTGTATATCTCTGCCTTATCAAGGCCTCTTCGCACCTACATACCATTTTAGACATAAAGATAGTTACATGCTCATGCTCAGCAATGACTACATATACTAGTAATACCTGTGAAGTCAGCTAGAAAAGACCTGTGAGGTAAGGAGATAAATATGTCCCTATTTATTCGCAAAAGAATGAGATATCATCAAAAAGTGATTGAATTATTGCTCACCTCTTGCAGAAGACTGCCATCCATTGTGTTGAATATTCTGATCAAAGTACCCTTCATACTTGCCGTTGCCAGTAAGAGACCATCCATAGTCAAGGACATGCAAGCAATGTGTGAATCATGAGCTGTAATCATCTTTGTCAAATTCAGCCCAAAATGCTCTACCCGAACATGGCCCTGGCGCAGCCCAGGGCAGGCTAACACTGAAGTATTAGAATGGTGAGAGAGGCAACATAGTCCTCTGGGATTTGGCAGGGTATCGATCTGATGGAGCATCCTCAAATCCGAGAGCTTATATACATATATCTTTGTCTCAAGGACAATTACAATGCTGTCCTGCCCCAGTTTTACGGCCCGAACCTCGGAGCGGAAGGTAAACTCCCCAATACAACGGCTCTTGTGATCATCCCAGATCATCACCTTGTTGGACGGATACTCCACATTGGAGCCGCCACCTACAAGAGCAAGGATGTTGCAGCGGAACAACATCTCAACAATTCCAAACCCACCACTCTTTAGATCCCTCCTAAAAGTCTCCTTAAAAGGGTCACAATTAAAGATTCTGAATCCATTGCTGGTGCCAGCAGCAAAGCAACCGCAGTCCTGATTCCAAGCAACCGACAAAAGCCTAACCTCCTGGTCATCACTATTGTTACCTGTCTCTGGCTGGCTCCTAGGTGCCGACAGTGGCCATGTGTGAGGGGACTCGAACGTCATAATTTTCCCTGGGGGATGTAAACCCCGTGACGTGGAGACTTGTGAGCTCATACAGAAGGCAGGCAGGCGAAATGAATCGACTCCAAATGCAATGAGCCCAGGTACGCCAGAGCTTGTTGGTGTGTAAACAACAGCAACAAAGCTCACAGGTTTAAGTTTCAAGAGATCCTGTAGCAAGGAGAACACATCAATATCAAGTTGACAACTAAAATAAAAGCATCTTACATTGGTCGTAGTGAACAAATCATTCAAACTAGCTTCCAAACAAAAACAGTACTCATTCAAATAGGCGAACAAATGTAGTCACAATGTCAAAATTTATAAGACTGTCGAGGGTGCGAATCACAGGAGACGACGGCAGGGGAGCCCAATGCATATGAGTGTCACATAATATCATGGTGCTTACAAGAGTAAGGCTAAGAGATTAACTTTCTGAAAGATCATATGACCGCACCATTCTACTCGAACAGTGCTGCCTCACCTATAGCAGCAACCTAGGACCACGCACATGCCACAAACACACACTCTAAAATGTTAAACTTTTGGTCTCAGAGACAGCGAGATTGACACAGTTTCGGGAGCCAATAGTTTGCTGATGCTAGAGTGTGAGGCTGGCATTAACTCACGGCTCATCTCTACTACTATTAAACAAGCAAACATTTTCTTTCCTAGAACCACCCCACAAACGTACACGGGAACACTAACACCACCGGATTAGCCCCACCTGATTAGATCCAACCGTTAAGATAATTCTAATCCCACCTGAAATGTGCGCTTAGCAATTACATTGAGCGGACGAAAACTCTGCCAACCGAGGAAAAACTCCTGGCCGTAACTCTCCGCCCTGTAATCGCGGTCCTAACCGCGCTATCCGCGAGATAGCTGCAACCACAATCTTCATCCCCGAATTCATGGCGCAAATCGTGTTGGATATTAACTGACAGCGCTGCATGCGAGGAATCCCACCTGAAATGTGCGCTTAGCAATTACATTGAGCGGACGAAAACTCTGCCAACCGAGGAAAAACTTCTGGCCGTAACTCTCCGCCCTGTAATCGCGGTCCTAACCGCGCTATCCGCAAGATAGCTGCAACCACAATCTTCATCCCCAATTCATGGCGCAAATCGTGTTGGATATTAACTGACAGCGCTGCATGCGAGGAAAAGGATTTCAATCTCCAGCCGATACACTGCTATGCATGCAACAATTCTCTGCAAAAATCTTGCAGCTGAGTAGGGAGCCATCGGCTTAGACGTAGTTGCGTTGGCGTCGCATGCCGTGGGCTTCAGCACCAGCTAGATGTGCAGGAGACGAACGTGACGATAGTAGCCACGTCCGCCAGTGCCACTCCAACGTCCATCGCATGTCGTGCCGTGCCGTGCGCGGCGACGACGACCATGCCATCGGCGACAGCTTCGGCGATGAAACCCTCTATGCGTGCGCGACGCCTGCGGGCTCGAAGAAGAAAACATCCATGGCGTGTGTGCCCCCTACGGCTTTGAAGCCGACTCAGTTCATGGCGTGCACGACGGAGCTTGCGGCAGCGCCTTGGTCGCGGTGCAGTTCAGTGCCCTTGACGTGCGCAGCGAGGTCGTCCTCATAGTACACGACGGTGCCCTGGAGTACGCGCTCTTCTATGCTCTCAACGACGTGTAGTGCGGCGTGCTTGTCCGTCCCACGCGTGCACGGCGGGCGTCCTCCAAGGCATCAATAGTTGTGACCTGCACTGCGTGCGTCGAGAGGTCCTCCTGGTCGTGCACAATCTTTGTCGTTGGCTGATTAAGCCCCCAGGTGAAAGCATTTATCTTTAGTTCTTTGCGATAGACACAAGCACTATATTGAGAGCATACATATTAACCTCAGTTTCACAAATATTTGAATTGGTCAATGCACCATTGTTGATCATGAATCCATGTACAGTTGCTTCATTGGTACCTCAAGCAAAAATACCATGAATCCATGACTAATCTTCATGTAACAATTTTTGAACAGGAGTTGGAAATTTTGGATGGATCAAGTGTGACTAGAGTTTTCTGAGAACTTATTGGTAATCCACTCGCTGTGAACTATATGGTGGCGAGTCTGTGATCTTGAGATCACTACAATCAGATGTTTTACACTATTATGTCCTGTTTCATTCATGGACAGTGAGTTGAGTGGCTATTCAATTAGTTATTCCTTGTCTCGCCTCGGGCGTTTGGTTTGCGAAAATTCATTACAGCGAGTTCAGTATAGTTTTGACAGGTTAAATTTTCTTGTTTCTATCTTCTGAAGTGACAGAATTGTTGTCTCTAAATTAAATATAATGTGTAATGTCTTTCTGATCTAAGTGTTCTGCGTTACGTTGACTAAATGTCTCTTTGATCTTTTCTTGATCAGTGTTCTAATGAGGAAATGCGATTTAAACTTTTCCGATTTAAGAGTAATGACTTTTTGGCTACTTAGCTTGGATTGCCACTGGATTCACCATCCTTAGGATCTTACATCATTATTTAGGTTATACCGTAAGATAGGGTCCTTCCAAATTCCCAAAAATAGCAAACATTTTTTATCTGAAGATTATGATTAGTTCTGCTTGGTTAGTGAGTGTTCACTGGCATATTAGTGAGTGTAGGATAAGTCTTAGATAGAAATTCTACGACACCAATATATTACATAACCGTTATTTTTTACCGGAGTCCCATAGAGTATAATTTTACAGTTTAAATTGGATTTGAGAGTCTACAAATCAAATTTGAGGGTCATCATCCCACCTAGAACAAAGATGCAATTAGGTTTACTGATAAAGTACGTTATGCAATGTTTGCGAATTCAAGATTAGTGAGATGATCAATTGAACATACCCTTTATTTATAGATGATCATGCTGACTTGCAAAGGTTAATGTACCACAGTTCATATCTGAATTTTGGTGAAACTATACCCTTTGTTCATTTTGATTAAAAATTTCATGGTTCATTCTTATTGTAGACGTGCGTTGCACGTGCATACTACTAGTACTACCTCCGATCCATATTAGTGGGCACAACTTTGTCTAGATACACATGTATCTAGTCTAAATACTTAACTAGATACATATGAATTTGGACAAAGCTATGCCCACTAATATGGATCGGAGGGAGTAATATATGATGGCACAATTACAATTTTATGAACTAGCAGCGCTCTAATGCCTATTCACCTGTAATATCAACCGACGACCCCAAAATCAAGCGTCCTGACACACTCTAAAACTTCAAAACCGCGGAGGGTATTCCGTATTCGCGCAAATCGGAGGGCACCCAATGGGGAAGCCAACCGACGGCACGCACGGCCTCCCGATCGAACAGCCCGGCTAGGATTCCTTGAGAAGGGTAGAGGATCAGGTAACTCTACGCAACACAGGATTCCAACCCCCGAATCGGATGTCTCGGAAGCAGGCGCGCGAGGGAGATCCGGCGCCCCGGGATTCCGGGACGACACGACGAGAGATATGGAGGCGGGGTACGGGCCGTACCTCTTGCGGTGGGCGGCCGGAGGCGACGCCGGGACGGGATGCGCCGGGGTGGGACGCGCCGGGGCGGAGGGGAGGCGACGGAGGGAGGAAGGCCGAGTCGGCAAGGAAAAAGGGTGCCCGTGGATTGACGCCTTCTCTTTTCTTTCTTTTGGGAGAGGGAAAGTGTGTTAATTAAGCTGATGATGGAAGGGGGCCGCTTCTTCTACGGAAAGTATGCGTTCGTCCATTTGTCCGTTGTCAGCTGATGAACCTCAAACCTTAATCTTATCGTCAACTACTAATCCCCCGAGTGCAGAGAAGAGTTTCTTGGAATTTGTAGTTCAATTTTGTATATCAGAATTTAAACTACAATTCCTCAAATGAAAAAGAAGCGGGATCTTGACGGGATCCCGCTTGCATCTCCAAATGAGCGAATATTTCATCCTACAGTCCTGAGTTAATACGCCTACATGGCATATGGACTTCATGGTGAAAAAGAAGTGCCGGACTGCCGGTACAAACAGAAGTTCCCTTTTTCTCTGTAAAAAAAAAAGAAGTTCCCTTTTTCAGGGGCCAAGCATGAAGTATTTCCAAGCACTAGTTTAACATACCCTCAAATACTTCATGCTTGGACGATGTCACTGTCATACTCAACAAAAACACGCTCATATCAAGAGCTTGTTCACAGCATACCTTAGCTCTCTGAAACTGGACACATATCCAACTGAACTAATCCCCAACTCAAGCAGGAATCATACAGTTCAATCTGTGGTAACTGGTCACCAAAAGCACAGAGTCCACTTAGTTACGTTGTATATATACTCATTTCTATTTATGTAAAACATATAGGGTCCTGTAAAATTTCTCTTATAGCCTATACAAGGGGATACTAATATGCACACTTGGAAACAACACTCGTGTACTCCTTCGGCTGGGAAGGATGTGGAGATCCGCTCAGCACCTGACCGGGCCGCTCTGTTCGTAGAAACACGAACAAACACACGCACGCACACCTATTATCTGTCGTTTTATCTTCACACCGGAGCAACCGAAGTTCCATGTTTGCTCTTGGGTAGTCTAGAAAAGCTGGAAAAAGAGGCTTGTCGAACCGTCACCGAACGACCGGAGGTCTGCTGGTTTCACCAATGCCCTGCACAGCGGGCAAGTCCGCTCCCTCTCGAACCTGCCATTGCCCAGGAAAAAGAAAAAATTAGAAAGGACAAAACTACGGGATATTCTGAATGTTCAGATCATGATATTAGTTAATAATAAAAGTTGTAGCTACAGGGGGGAGGAGACAAAATGTCTATCCTTACCATTCAGAGACACAGTCTTCACAGAAGACATGTTTACAGCGCAAGAGAATTGGGGCATGCATCTTCTCTTGGCATATAGCACACATGTCTCCAGCAGCAGCAACCTGAGTGCACACACCATATTGGCAGTCAGGTTCAGGGAAAGATGTATGCCAAAAGTTCCACTACTTCCGGACATTCAGTGACAACCGACAACCAATAACTACTTAGTGCTTAAAGCATAATGTATCAGCTTAGTGCTTAAAGCACATCATTTACCTGCTCAGTCGTTGCATATGAACCATAGTGAAATTCTTTATGCGATAATGCTCTCAGTGCTGTAAAAAATGATTGAACCTGCAAACAAACAGGTGAGCGTTAGAAGGCATCCACTCGGTAACTTCTAAAATTGTCTAGGGTAAGGTATAATACCTTCTCCACAACAGATGTCAACTTGAAAGTAAGATAAAGCCCAGTGGTTAAAGAAGAAAATAGGCTCCCATACTCCTTGTTCAAGAAAAACCGGTACCACACAGGAGTAGGCAATAATGCACGATACAGGAGTAGGAGATATTCAACAACTGTTAACATTTGACCCTGAACAGAAAAGGAAAAATCGGTTATAGCTCCCAAATTATATGGATATGATAGTACTGCACATGGAGGTATCAGGAAAAGAGCACCAACATACATCACAGGAAATGTAACAAATGTAGAATGATCTACCTGCCTACGATAGCTACGGCCCCTGGTGTTCTTGTAGTACATCAGCAGTATACACTTGACAACCATAGCAGTTTGGCGCGTCATCGTATCTGGATAAATTTTAGCAGGAACAGAGGTTATTATAAACTTAATGACGAAAGTGTCACTCTATCGCTTCTAAAGACAGCCTGGTTAATTTGACCTATGTTATCCAATGAACATATATGATCATGCTTAAAGTATAGTGACATATTAGCACTTGCAAACATAGAAAAAAGCCCAATTTATCTGTACATATCCACATGACGCTTGAACCAGCCCATACAATTAAAAGACTCAAGTACCAGAAATCAAACGTTTTCAGGCAGTATGACACGAACAGAGAGAATTTACTTCTATGCCAGTGCCAAGAACTAAATAATGTTTGAGCATCGTAGGAGAAAAGAAATTACCATTCACCAAGATGATGAATATTGCATGCCAAAATGGTGGTATCTCTTTTGGAGGAAGCATCACCAGAGGTCTTATAAGGTCACCATTCTTGTAACACCAGTAAACCCCAAATACGTGAACAACAAAGAGTATTGTAATCCCAACAAGAACGAACATTTTTCTCTCCCCCTGTATTAAGAAGAAGAAGCAAGAGAAGTTAGGCATATGGAAAAAGGATAATAGTTAGGCGATTACGCACCATGGTTGTAATACCAGTGAACATAAAGATCAAAAGCAGCATAGCTCACGGGTTTCCATAGGTTTAGAGCATAACGGAAAAGAGAGGGGCACCTATTACCAAAAGACCTCACTAGCAATTTCAGGAATCGATTAATTGCTGCAGTAAAGTTCAGACTAGCGGGCAGCTTCTTAATTTGATATAGGCGCATGTAGTCATTACCATCAGTGTAGGTCAGAGATCACAAACAAGGAATGGAATCAAATTGCAATGTTTAATGTGTTGTAAAAAAGGAAATTCCATGAAAATGCTGAGCACCATGATAATGTGAACAGATAGCCAAAAATATCATGTATTCGCGCTGATTTTTTTAATGAAGTCAATAAAAGTAAGCACCAGCATGATTGCATACGATGAACTGGATTTATTTCATTACTCCATACTCTTCAGTCTTGAAGTCTCGACACACTAGGCTATGGGTAAATAAACTAGACGGCAAAAAATCAACAAGACAGGCCACAAACCTTCAAAGCAGTCTGTTTGCGCAGGATGTCATTGGACTTGAACATCACCGCAGCAATCCAGATCGTCACGAAGAAACCTGCACGTAACAACCCAAGTCGAATTGAGAACAGATTTCACGGTTTCTCGGCGACACACCCTCACAGATAAACAAATGCAGTCGTCTATCTCATGTGCACAAATAACCGAATGCGGTCAATTTGCATATCAGTTTGCACTCGCGGATCATTGGAAAAAAATTAAGGTGGGGGAACGAGACCGACCTTGCAAGTGCTGTCTGATGAAGACGACGAGGAGCAGGAGGGAGAAGGGCAGTATCTGCTCCACCCACCTCGCGACCTGCTGTATGTCGTACCTCTGCAGGTACGAGGAGGAGGACTCTCCGCCTGCCGCGGCCGCCGGCGCGGAGGGTTGCGCACCCCTCGGGGCGGCGTCCTCGTCCTCGACGACACCCTCCTCGCCGCCCCTGTCCGACGACGACGCCCCGGCCGCCTCGCCGGCCCCCACGATCCGGATCGACACCTCACCAGGGGCTCCCGCGGCGCCGCCTGCGCGGTGGGTCCCCGGCTCGGCGCGGAGGATGCCCGAGTACTCGAGCAGCGCGGAGAGGGGCGCCTGGATGAAGCTGGAGGCGGAGAAGTGCACGCCGTAGCGCCTGGACGCCACGGCCGCGGGGGCCTGTGGCTGGGAACCGGGCCGCGGCGACGTGGGAGGCGGCGTCGCCCGCGGCGGCGCGTCCATCATCGGTTCGGTGGGTGCGCCACGGGGCGGGAGCTTCCAGAGGCGCCTGCGGCGGTGGCGGAGGAGCGCGGGAGGGGGAGACGGCGCCGCGTCGCAGGGCGGGGGTGAGGGAGGGGAGGCGGGGCCGCGGAAGCAAGCGGCGAGGCGGAGGCGGAGGCGGTGGAGGGGCGTCGCCGTGGTGGCGTCGTCCGTTGTCGCGGTCGCGGCGCGAGGAATTCCCGGAGGAAGGCGCTCTCGGGATATTTTTTTTCCCGGTACGCCTATTTTTTTCGGCTTCTCTGCTCTTCTTTTTCGCTTCTCTCCGGGCGTAGGTTTTGTTTCGGGCGCTGATGATGATGCTGTCGCGGCGGATGGAGATACGCCGTCTGCCCTTTGCTTGCTTCCCGGTTCTTTCTTTCTTTGGTTGGTTGTGTATTGGTTTTGATTAATTAATTAATTATCTTTCCCTAGAAGAATAATAAATTCATTTGTTTGGTTTGGTTTTCTAATTGATCAATAAAGCTTATGATTCGTCGGTATCGTACCAGATTCCAGAAGGAATCTTCGTCTCGGTGTGTGCTAACTCCCGGTCACCCGCCGGAGGAGCCCCGAGTGATCAATTTGCGATAGCAAAACGATCAAAATGCGGTGCACCATCCTTTTGTCTTCCCTTTTTTTGGTGGCTTCTTCTATGAATCAACGTCCCTTTAGTTGGTCATGCCACTAAGATTCTCACCCTTTTTTTCTCCGGCACCAGGCAAAGACAGGAATAATATATTCATCTTTTACTTGGGTTTGTTTTCTAATTGATTAATAAAGCTTATGATTCATCGGTATCGTACTGGATTCCAAAGGGAATCTTCATCTCAGTGTGTGCTAAATCCCGGTCACCCACCGGAGAAGCTCCGAATGATCAATTTCCGACCGCAAAACGATCAAATTGTGGCACACCATCCCCTTTTCTTCCCAGTTTTCGGTGACTACATCTATGGCCGATAAGTATTCGCCGGCCTATCTATGATTGGGCGTCTCCCCACCCTGCCCACCTATCGCCCCTTTAGTTGGCCATTGCACTAATAAAAGGATTTCAAATTGGAGGAATAGGAATAGGAATAGGAATTAGATAGGAATGCAAGTGAGAACCTATGGATAGGACAACAAAGGATTGTTTCCTTTAGTGCTCGTTTGAGACATAGGAAAGAAAAGGTACGGGAATTCAACATGCTTTCTTTAAGAACTTGATTAGCAGAAATAACAACCAACGCAAGCAGCATTAAGTGCGCATGCTGCAGCAGTGTGAACTCAGCATTAAGCTTTCAATTGCCTCGTTCGTTGTGAAGGAATAGAAAAAAGAGGTGGGAGTGGATTGTTTCCTTCCTGTGATTTCCGTAGGAATCAGCTTCCGTAGGAAAATTTCCTTCAAAGTTCCTTTGGTGTATTCCCGTGATTCAAACACTGCTACAGTAGAAAATCCTATAGGAAGACAAATCCTACAATTTTCCTACAGAATTCCTGTGAATCAAATGAGGCCTAAGCGTCTCCACCCTTTCTTCTTCGGCACAAGCCAAATACTCATCCACGAGCTTATCTCGCACGCTCGCACCGGTGCGTGATGACTAATTGGTTTGTTTTCCAATTGATCTATAATCTTATGATTCGTCGTGATCGTACTGATTCCAGAAGGAATCTTCGTCTCGGTGTGTGCTAACTCCCGGTCACCCGCTGGAGAAGTCCCGAGTGACCAATTTCGATAGCAAAACGATCAAAATGTGGCGCACTGTCCCCTTGTCTTTCCACTTTTTGTTGACTCCATCTATGGCCGATAGGTCTTCATTGGTCAAACCGTTTGCCTCAGCTAGTCATAACTGGGCGCATGCCCGCCTTGCCCAATTGTCGCCGCTATAGCTGGACATCCCGCTAATACTCTCACCCTTTTCTTCTCCGGCACCATCCAAATACTTTTCGCCAAGCTTATCTCACACGCTCGGCGCCCGTACCCGTGAACGATGACCGTGGGCACGAGAGAGCAAATCCGAGGTGTATTATAGTAGGGCAACGTACTTCGTTGCAAATGTCAGAGTTTTCTCCATCGAAACTTATTTATTTATTAGCTGGGATATCGCCATAGATTTTGTAAGAAAAGTCAGGATCAACTACATTTTTCTTTCATGCAAAAACACAAGAAACATTCCATACGTGACATCGACGGCATACCATATACTCCCTCCGTCCCAAAATAAGTGTCTCAAAGTTGTCCAAAAGTGAATGCATCTATACTTGTTTCATGTCTAGATACATCCATTTTTTGATAAATCTAAGCCAGTTATTTTGGGACGGAGGGAGTACGAAGTACCCTAAGAATTGTGAACACCGACGGGATAAGCACTAGCTTATAACGGAGTGACACACCCAGTCCACATATAAATAAACCGAGACCAACTTGCCATGCCGGAAACACTTCTTAACAACCTGATTTAGTACACTATCTTAGACTAATCCAGTTTAATCAGTAGCTTACACCTGTCGTGCCGTACAATAAAACACATAGTAGTATCATCCACTTCACGTAGGGGAAATGGAAACATGGATATGGACACTGACAGGATCGGAAGTAGATAAGATATCATCGTCAATCATTGGACTAAGCAATAGTATGTTCATTGGACTAGGCCCTCTGTGTCTTGTGCTCGATCATATTAAAATGGCTAGCTACAACTACAGAATATGAAAACAGAATAACGTTTGACAAATTGACAGAGTGCCGATAGAGACCTGGTTATATGCATTCTTTTGCCAAATTTATGTAAGAATACATGATACCAGGATCAATCCAACACGTTTATCATGCTTTATAATGGTAGTGATATTGCATCCGCCTCTCTTCTACCAAGATCAGGGACGGGGACCAACCGTATCACGCCAACACCGGAGACGTCGGAGGGTCGGTATCAATCAGGGTATGGTTGTGTTTGGTTTTATGTCCTTGATCAACGCATCACACAGTTACAATCATCATCTTTCTCCAAAAAAAAAAAAATGTAGCAATCATCATCCACACCCATCTAAAAAAATCAACATGCATCTCTTGAACGATTTCATCGGTGCAATCCTTTGAGCAGGGGCGAAGCTCCACTTAGTGCAAGGTAGGGAGGCACTCCCTTCTTTTATTTTTTACGAAAACATTTATATACACATGTTTTTTCTGAACAATTTTAAAGTTGGTTGAATATTTTATGAAAACCACCTTGAACTCTAAATTAATGGCATTGTATCTATTCATGTACGTTCGTGTCCGTCGAGACGATTGTGCAATTATAACGTTGAAAAGGATTTGACGATCTGGACAGCGACGACCGTGAGCGTGGGGGAGATGGAGCACCATGGACGACGCCATGACTACATCATCCCAAATTATAGTGAGGTTCCGCGTCCCAATCTCTTTGTCTGGATTTTGGAAGGATTACTCTCGGATGATGGCTAGGGTTGACGATTATGAAGTTCTCTCTAGTTGTTGTATAGATTTAGAGTCTTTCATGGTAGATCTCACGATGATTTTTGCCTGCTTTTCACACTTGTGCCTATGGCGGTTCTCCGCCTCCGCGTCATCGTAGTTGTTGTAGAAATAGTTTGGCATTGTGGGCGTGGGCATCGCGGTTCTAGCTATGACACTTTCTATGTGAAATCTTGGGGTAGGCGTGTGTTGGACTCCATCGGCATTGCCAACAATCTCTGGGCCACACCTTTGTCGCTTTTGGTCGCTAAGGAATTGAGTATTTCAGTTGAACAAATTGGTCGAGCTAGAGATTCGGGGTTCAATTATTTTCTCCTCATTCATGCGATTAATCTACACACTTGGAGATAAATGAGATTCTACCATGGACGTTAGATGGACCCACCAAGTACGTATATTACGGTTGGAGATTCGTGAGACTTGATTTTTGATACACAGCGAAACAAGATGATACGTTGTGAGACAAAACCTAGAACTAGCAGAATCAATAAACCTCAAAGGAACATTATGTAACATTCTAAAACACGACAAGCTTCAACACAAATAAATGACGCTGCACGAATCATCAATCGACAATTGAACGGTGGATATATATATATATATATGCATGATATCTCCCGTGCATGGTAGAAAATCTTACTCTCGTAATATACATCGGGATGGTTTCAGTAAAAATCGTCTAGCCTAATACTCGTGCCACTTAGTCATGCTCACGGGCTTAACACGATCTTCGGAGATTTAGACCAAATGTTGCACGTTTGAAAAGTTAATTAATGGATGGACTAATTCATTGTATTTTTACAATCTGGCGACTAACGTGTTTCCACTCGAACTAACAGAGTTCAATTACCTCGAAATACTTCTCCGTTCCAACATATAAGATTTTCTAACCTTTTTTATTATGTACTGGTTCATATGTATGTAGACATGTTTTATTATATTGATTAACTCATTTAGCAACAAATTAGGACAAAGTCATAAAGGGTAAAAAGTTTTACATTTTAGAACGGAGGTGTAATTACCAAGAGGCAAGAGCCATTGTTTGAACGTGCGCGTCTATCGCTCACGATAGGAGAGTTGTTTTTTTATAACGCACCATTGTGTACGTATAGTGATTTTATGGTGGCGCTGATGTGTTCATTGATGTGCGGCGGCGAGCAATTTTATATAGGACGAGAAATATGGGTCGTCATCAACGCTGGTAGTTTGGAGGACGCAGACGGGTGTACAGTATCCTTTTGATACTAATATATTTCCTTTATATAAAAACAGACGGGTGTACAATATACACGCATTGAACGGAATCTGAGTAGGCAATACATATTACACACGATCAGTGGACGTCCAGTACCATACATGAAACTATAGAAGAATGCACACGGTTTGTTTATTTATAATATCGCACATGGTTTTAAAATAAAATCGTATGCGATCATTTGCCCCACTGACACCGTTCAAAACCACACACATAACTTTCGTTTATAAGGATAAACGATATAGGATAACGCACACAGAAGGGACCATACATGTGGCATCGGGGCGCCCCGATCTGTACCCGTGTACAATGACTGAGTTTAGCATGACCATGATGGATTTGAACCAAATATTGCAGGCTTAAAATGTTAATGGACTGGTCCAATATGTTACCTCGGTTCCAATGTATAAGACGGTTTGGTATTGCCCACCGAAATGTTTTATACTCCCTCCGTATCAAAATATAAGTCGCACTACCAACTTACCACACACATGTATCTAGACATGTTTTAGTGCAAGGTTCACAGTGCAAGGTTGTGAACCTTGCACTAAAACATGTCTAGATACATGTGTGTGGTAAGTTGGTATGCGACTTATATTTTGATACGGAGGGAGTATATTGTAGCAGAGGTATTATATATCTTAGTATAATTTGATGGACTAAAGTGTTCCACAAATGGATGGCATTGAAGAGGCGATGTCGCCGTGGCCCGTGGGTGTACGCGCGGCCGGGCGCGCGCTTGCTTCCTCGCTAGCGCAGGAGTACTTTAATTTCAGCCGTCAGCCCCACTGGTCGATCGCTGCCCACTTGCACCGGCGCGATTCGATCTCCAGCGGCAACCGGAGTGAATGCCCAACCGAACCAACGCTCGCAATCAAAACCCAATCGACAGGACGACGTGATACGTGGAGGAGATCCGGCCGGGTACACGCGCGCCCGTACGCTTCCTTCCCCGCAAGAGGAGATGCCAGCTTTTGGTTTACTCCGACAATGGCGCGGAGGACGGAGATCGTATTCTTGCGGCGCACGGAGCCGTCGTTGGTGATGGCCAGGCGAGCGCGGCGCCGGTTCCGGCAGGCTTTAGCTGCGTCTTCCTCTCGTGCCTAGGGCTGATAGTGGGTTTAAACACACCCCTTTGGGCCGTATCCACGAAAACACGGTCCACTCACTCTAGCCACAACAGTTCTCGCCAGCTTTGACAACCCAACCCAATCTAGGAGACAACTCAATATAAGCATATATAAGCTTGTCTACTTCCCCTCAAAAAAAAAAAGCTTGTCTACTTTCCTTAAAAAAACGTGTCTATCCATACATATATATACTACTATATCAAAGCTAACCCATTACGGCCTCCGGTGGGCATGTCCACGTCGTATACTACTATATCAAAGCTAACCCATTACGGCCTCCGGTGGGCATGTCCACGTCGACGGTACCGGAGCAGTGCTACAGTAAAGCACTTCTACAGTGCCGTGTGCACTGTAGCACTTTTTTTTTCCTTTTTTTCTTCCCAAAAAATCTTTTTCCAAAAATCATTTTAACGAAAACATATACACGAAAAAAATGTGAGCCGAGCTCCAGAATAAAACATTTTCTCAGTAAAGTCCCCGCGTTTTCCCGAAATTGCAAATCGATGCTCCGGTACAGTAAAGCACTTCTACAGTACCATATGTATTGTAGCATTTTTTTCTTTCCAGAAAAATCCTTTCCCAAAAATCATTTGGACGAAAACATATACACGAAATATATGCGCGCCCACAAGTAGGTTCCATTCCTGTGATCGGTTTCGAGTTTTGTCGACTCTAACTCCTCAATTTTGGATCCAGGTTCACAAAAACATTTGACGCATTTTGTCAAATTCATCGCACTCAGTCGTCCGTTCGAATTTTCCTCTCACGGGTAGATGTATATCGTCCTACCAAACAATTTCCATGTTCTAACCGCTAGTACTGCAGATATGGAAATAAACAGGAGAGGGATAAACGTGTTATACCCTCCAATAGGACAGGTGGCATCGGCAGCGTCATCAGCGGCGGTGTTGGCAGTCTCTTGAGCGGCGGCGGCAGCAGCAGCAGCAGTGGCATCCTCGGTGCTCATGATGATGATGAAGGCGACGCGGACGTAATTGAAGCAGATGAACAGAAGCGAGCAGTCGCGTAAGAGATGCTCCCCAAAAACCTAATCGGCCCTCTCTCGTACAGGATGTGGAGAGGCGGGGTTTCGGAGGCCTGCTCTCCCGTCGGCCGTGTACACGGTGGACGGGATGGGATCACCGGAGGCAGCAACAGTGAGAGGAATGACTATGGCGGCGCGTGGAGTAGATGTGATCTGTTGTGTTTTCTGGAGAGGAGCGACCTCTCTCATATAGACACACAGGCAGGCGAGAGGACAAACAGAAACGCACACAATTAAGAGAGAATTAATGGATTGGAAACGGACGTACTTAAGAGTACTTAAGACGAAACGTTTCAGCACACATTCATTCTCCATTAACGCCATTAAGGCAAAACGTTTCAGGTGCCGTTCATATTTTTCTTCGTGACAAAAAGATAACATTGGCTCCGGGAGATTCCCGCAACCCGCGCGCGGTCGTGGCGTGGCGTGGCGGGCGGCGGAGGAGGAGGAGCGCGCGTGTGGAGCACCTTCCTTCTCTTCACAACCAACACCTCATACATGTGGGAGAAGAGCTCACCTTATAAGTTGGTGTACATCTCTCCCAACTAGCCATGTGGGACTAAACTCACACCACTTGCCATGACAGCATGGGCCTTTAGGGATTTTTCTGAAATTGTTAGATGTGCCTAAAACCCACCCCAATATTTCAACATAGTGTCTCTCACCTTCGAACGACCGAATCAGCATTTTTATTGCAAGCAAAAAGGGATTGTATTAACCATATAGAATCATCATTCCAAGGTGGTGAACCACGGTTAGGTATCTCTTTTTTGTGAGGTTATTGTGTTCGTAGAGGCGTGGTATAGAAGAATAGTTGTGTGGCTCCATCACCAGCCACGTGAGGGTCAACAACACCGTGAAATACAAAGAAAGTTATGAGCGATCGAGCTAAAAATATCTGCTTCAGAAAGCTTGATGTAATTTTAGTTTTATCAAGATATCCACTCCATCACTTACTGCGCTACGACAATGGGTGGGGTGGAGAGTAGCCGATCCTTCTTCTCTCCGCGTAGATTACAGGGAGTTGATTTCATTAGGTTTTGTGTAATGGCGATATTGCCAATGGTGATGACTGTGTTATCTTAATAAAAAGAAGTCCTTGCGCCCCAATCTGGTCAAGTTGTCTTCATGACGACAAGTTTGGCTCTTGTTACCACTTGTTTATATGTTTGAATTTGGACATATTTATATCTCTATTTGATATCAGCACACAGTCAAGAGGCTGTCGTAAAAATAGGACCAAAGAGATGAGAGTGTGAGAGTGATCTTAATAGCGTTTGCCACGTGTCTGTTATATGCATCTGGCACAGTAGGTTTGTTTGTGGCAAACCAACCAGTGATATTCAGAACCCTGGTAGATTGTTTAGCCACACAGCTTTTACCACGACACACTTAACATGGTAAAAACCGTTTTAGCCATGAAAAAGGCCCTTCTACCACAAAATCGGGCGTGATAAAAGCCATTTTTCTAATGAATATACACTAGAAACAACTACAAGATATTTGTTAGGTCACACACTTCGGATGTCTTTACCATCAATGCTCTACACTACAAGATACTCCCTCCGTTCCATAGATACATCCACTTTTGTACAAATGAAAGACAACTAATTTGGAACGGAGGGAGTATTTGTTAGGCCTACGACTACAGATAAGTACTTCCCGTTTGCAGTCCCCAGGGCCAGTACTCGCTCCTCCATCAGCGAGCGTCAGGCACAACCAGGTCTGGATAATTCCGCTTCAAGTTGTCCAGATCCTCCCAGGTCGACAGCAACGGAAACATGACGGTCCAACGAACCTTGGCTTGAGCGACCTCCCAGACCTTGCTGCCTCGTTGGACGAGGCGCTGCTCCAGGATCTCTAGCGGCTGTACCCGCAAGTCCGCAACCGATCAGAGTCAGACGCATGCCTGCATATTGCACGATCGAGCAGCAAGCGGTGGCGGCGGCGCCGCGCAGCGGGGACGAGTCGGTTAGTACGTACTTACCCGGAGGATGGGGAACTTGACGCTGCCGTGCATGATGCTCCCGCCTGAAGCCGACGCCGCGGCCAGCTGCAAACAGTGGCGGAGCCAGGAATTGAGACGAGGGGGGCGGAAAAATAAGGTCTAAAAAAATTAAGCCATAAAGACAAGTCTATTCGACAAAATAAAAGGTTCATGAAGATAAAAATATTTATAACTCATAAAGTACATTACCAGTGACATACAAATTGCATAAAAAGAAGTTTGAAACTACTAACATGGACTCCTGCCATTTGAATTGGACAATCGGCAGCCACCATATGATCCCATACAAGAGATACCTACAAAATATGGAAACTTTGTGAGTCTAAATAGTAGCACAATTGGACAATTGGCAGCCACCATATGATTTCTTACCATTAAATTGTAGTTGTGCTAGCAAGATGAAACTTCCGAGGTAGATGACCTCGACGATTCCCTAAGGCATGAAAACGTAGCATGATCTTCTTATCATCAATCTTTTGAAATATTTCTTTCTCAACATAGAAACCATCAAATATTTCTTTCTCAACATAGCGCTGGTCGTTCGTGTCGTCGCGTCTCCGCCTGCAGTTTGGAGATAATACTATGGCTCCCGCCCTTGCTGCTGCCAGCGCTGCAACTTCCTCTGGATTCTCCAACTCAAATGGCTCCATCTGTGCTGCAATAGCTTCCCAATCCGGCTCCCCATCTCCCCAATCCAGCTCCCCATCTCCGTCCATCGCCGGCGACAGCACAGCTCGCGCGAGTCAGGGGCGAACGGGGTTGGGGATTGGCAGGTTTAGGGGATTGGGGAATCTAGCAGGGGAGGAGCGACGAGCTGGGGCAGTGCCACTGCGGCGGATCGAGCAGGGAGCAGGGCGGCGGCGGCGGCGCGGAATGGTTCGAGGGATTGGGGAATCGAGGGAGCGAGGCGAGCGAGCGAGGGGATCGACCGGGCGAGGGGGCGACCGAGCGGGCAGGTCTGGTCGAGACGGTCGTGCTCGTCTGCCAGTTTTTCTTCTTTTTTTCTCCCTCCCGTTCACGTATTTTTAGCGTAGAGTACCTGTAGTCAAAAAATTCGCCCGAGCTGAGGGGGGGGGGGGGCCGCCCCACCTCGCCCCCCTGGTGGCGCCGCCACTGGCTGCAAACATCAGTGAAACGACAGCGGAAGGTCAGATGGTAGCCCAGAAGAATTAGCTCCGAGGAGGAATCGAGACTTACGAGATTCAGAGTGCTGAAGGTGGAAGGCGCCATTGCTAGGCTAGCTACTCCGTCGACGTCGTGATGATCAGGAAGGATTGCTGGTTTAGGGTCCGATCGAGGCGACCGGTTATTCACGGCTCTTTTGGAGAGGCGACGAAACGGGAACATGATGTAGTAAACGACTAGGTAAATTTGGTGCGGCGGCACCGCCGCACCCGTGTGGTAGAATTCAAATTTGAAATCAGCGACGTTTAAAAATTATGTAGATTTGAGAATCGTTGTAATGCAAAGAAAGATTGTGGTTAAAATTTGTTCAGATCCCGAAATTAGTTCAAAAGTTTTGGAAGACATTTGGAAGTTTGAAATATCCAAATTTGAAAGTTAATCATTGTTGGTGAGAATTTTGTGGGGGCAGTCTCAAAATTTGTTAAATTTGGAACTCTTTTTGGGTATTTTTTTTTATTCAGGATGGAATGCTTGTGCAACTCTTGTGTGAGAACTTTGGAAATCTGTTTTTTTTTTGTGTATATATATTTGTGTAGACTGCGTGCAAATAATTAGTTAGTTGAAACGTTCAATTTTAGTTTGTAATTAGAGGAAATGCATTGTTTGAGCATTTAATAAATTCAGCTTCATATATTTCGAGGAAGTGCATGTGTATGTTCTTGAAATGTTGACTAAATTGGAAGCGCGAATACATTTATGGAAGAACAAACCAAAAAAAAACTATAACAAAAAATGCAAAAAAAAAGAATACTGTTCATGTGAACAGTAACAACGTTGTAGAAGTGCGGATACTGTTCTCATGAACAGTACCCCGCGACGTGGATGCCTCCGTTGGAGGCCTAAACCGGTTAGCTTTGATATAGTTAGATATTTGTATATCCCTTGTATGTGCGTCGGATTTGGTCTGGGATTTCTTGTTCTAGCAGGAGTCGGATCGGCGTGGCGATCGGACATCTGCCAAGCCGAGATAGTCGCCGGAAGCGCGGGACACGACAACTTTTTAGTGTATTTGTATTCCGTGTAAAAAAAAAGTGTACATGTTGTACGTCCGCGTTGCATTTGCAAGTGCATCCGTTCTATACTTAGAAGTATACCCGTGTAATTTTTTATTTTCGTGATTTTTTTTTGGAATTGTGCGAATAGTTTTTTGAAGAGACACTTTTATTTTACTTCACGAGCATTGCTTTAGCGTGTGGAAATTTTCTATAACTTTTGCGAACTTTTTTTGTTTTGTTTTGTTTTGTTTTGAATGAACATATTTTGAACTGGCGGAATTTTCCTTTCAACTAAACAACTTTTTTAGACCTTGTGAATATTTTCTCTTAGCATCCAAAACAAACTTCGTAATAGAAAAACAGTCATAGAGAGAAACAAATTCCGCATTGCTCAAAATAATTGTTCACGGGTTCAAAATAATGTTCATTCATTGCACGAATATAAATTGCATATGACTTTGAAAAACAAAAAACTTGAAAAAGGTAACACTAGTACAGATCGGGCAAACACACACGGTCGACTTTGGCAATCGCAAACGATTATAGCGCCCGTCGCTATCTATGGGTGGGCGATGTCGCTACAGATCGCAGACACTTTGTTTTCCATAAAAAGCGTGTGTGTTGGTTCACCCAAGGCAGACACTTTGTTTTCCATAAACGTGTGCGATAGCTAAGAAAATCACACACGGGTTCTGCTTTACAGCCGTCTGTATTTATTTATAATCGCATACGTCCTGGTAGGGATATTCATGTGTGTTAAAGAAATGATCACACACGTTTATCGTGGTGTTAGTCGTTTGTGTTAAGGAGCCACCACAAACGTTTTGAATATCTGAACCATGCCAGTAGGCATTGTACTAGCTGTAACACATGCAAAAATCAAAAACAAGAATCATCCAGTAGCAAATATCCTTATTTCATTCATTTCATATTCATATATTGCGACAAAAGTATGAATTCCTAGCTATACAAATGCGAAAGCTACACAAAAGAAAGAACTTTCTTGGTTACGTCTTTTTCTCCGTGACGAAAGCTAGGTTCAGAGGGTTGGGAATCTCTCACTAATCCAAAATCTTCGCAACCCGTCCATCTCTGTAGTCATTTTTTCACAGAATATGAAAGCTAGATTACGAGGATGCATAACTCGATGTACACATACGCCGCTGACCAAAATCTTTTTGGATTTTGGGGATCCAGACTTTGCCTTCGACGGGTAAGTGGTCACTGAAACAGAAATAGAGAAAATGACTTATGTTAGCTCGGTGTACATATAATATGTATGACATGTGACATAAGGGACAAATAACACAGAAAAACAAATTTACAATTACATTGCATAATTGTTGTTCTGACAATCGATGCAAGATACCATGTACTGTGAATAACGAGTCACAAGGTCAGACTCAAACCCGTCAATGTAAGATGAACATGAAAAGCAAAAACAAGTTTAAATGATTATTCACTTACCACCGTCAAGGCAAAGATATTCGATAAAATCGGCCACCCGTTGCTGCATATATGTTCTGTGTGAAATAATCCTTGCTGCATGACGTGTTCAAAATATCCATAATGGAAGGAGGTGAAAACATAAAAATAACATTAAAACTGAACTGGTTAGTGTCACTTACCCGCAACTACGGATTGGCCAAGAGAGGGAAATAAAGCCTCTCTTGATTTTCTTGTACAGTGCCACCAAAATAAGATCCCTATTACACAAGTATAAAATGAAATATGTTCTATCAAATCCCTTCTGGTAAAAACATTCATAGTGACAAGATAAAACTTAAAAGAGGTTGCTATTCTAACAGATCCCTATTCTAACAGATAACATACCAAGATCTAACAGTACCACATAAAAGAGGTTGCTATTCTAACATATCCCTATTCTAACAGATAACATACCAAGATAACATACCAAGATCCCTATTCTAACAGATCCGGCTTTGCTAGTGCATAAACAGTATATTCAAACAGATCCGGCATATTAAACATGAGGATGGCCTTGCTAAACGAACGCTAACCTTCGGGATGTGGACGAGAAGACGACCCCCTCACCATGGGGGGTCGGCGGCCTAGGACAGGCCTCCCGCGGGGTCATCGTCCGGTCGGCCGGCGGGGTAGGGCCGTGGTGGAGGCCAAATGCAGCGGGGGAGGGCGGGGAGGGCGTGTGTGCGACTGTAGAGGAGAGGAGGCGGCTGGGAGAGGGGAGAGTGGAGCCTGTGTACGGGTCAAGCGCGTATGGTCCTTATTTATATGGAAGGGTTCCACTTGCTGGGCCTTTAGGGCCCAGCAGGTATCGCACACGATTTCATCTGCAGAAACCATGGGCGCATCCAGCCGTCTACCGATTGTTATCGCACACGGGTTTGTATAGGAAAAATCGTGTGTGATCAGTTTGTGGTAAAAAGTAATCTTCGCACACGTTTCTTATGCGAATAAACCGTGTGTGATTATGTTGTGGTTTAATAACATTGAAGATAACTTGGAGAAATAGCAAATTTTTTCCGCTGGAAAGGAGTACTCGACAAAATAGAATCTGGTTAATAATATTTGGATAATATTAGTTGGTAACGGAAGGACTCCATTAATTCAAACGCATGGTTTGCCCTTCTTGCTACAAAAAGATTGGACATCCCAATCGCACATTACATATATATATATAACACATAAGAAACACCTAATACCTATCTAAACATATTCGTCATCGTCGTCAGAGAGGAGGACGACGTCTTCGTCACCGGCGGGGCCTTTGCCGTTCCTTGAGGCCTCTGCATCGTCGCCAGCGGGGCCTTGACGTTGCTTGAGGCGTCTGCATCATCGTCGAACGAGTTGCCGGAGCCTGATGCCCCGGCAACGTCGGCTAGCGGGTTGCCGGACTGACCGCCGGTTTTCCACTTGGGCAAACGCCTTCCCACGGCGCCCATCCAAAGCCGCGTCTGCTTCTTGACCTCCTGCCTGGTGATAACCCCCAAGAGCAAGGGATCACTGTAGCACCTCTCAATGTGGAAGTAAGGTATCGATCCGCAGGAGCAAGAAGGAAAAGTTATCTATTCCCTACAACTAAAGTGTCACAAGTTTTAGTTGATTATGCACTAAACAAGTTTAAGGAACAAGGTGGTTGATTTAATGGATGGAAGTTTGATGTAACAAGGCAAGAATGTGGAAGTGTCCCAATCCTCTTCAATGCAAGAGGACAAGACAAAGGTTTTCTAGGATGCTTGGAAATAAGGCCTAGGGATCATACTTTCACTAGTGGACACTCCCAACAATTGAATACATAGATATTTCCTCTTCACTTTGCTACTCTGAACTATTCTCCCGTTGGATAGAAATACCAATCTACTGCGTAGGGCTACAAGAGCACACCTTAAAGTCTGAGTGAACAAACACCACAATATCATAGAACACCAAGACCATCGTGTAGGGCTACAAAAGCACACCTTAAAGTCTGTCTTCCACATCTAGGGAACCCCAAGGTCACTATGAGTGCCCCAAAATAGTACTAAACAAACACCACAATTTTATAGTGACATCCAACACAAAGAATAACTCATGGTAAGTATTTCTGTAACCTTTAGCCTAAGAGTCACACACGGTGCGCACACTGTCAACTTCACACCATGGGACAAAGGTGACTCCGGAAATTACATTAATAAAACCACTTGAGTAGCACAAACAATGAAGGAGAAACATCCATGAATTCAATTAGATTACAAAGCTCATGATCACATAAAGATCACATCATGGGAGAGAGAGATGAACCACATAGCTACCGGTAGAGCCCTCAGCCCCGATGAAGAACTACTCCCTCCTCATCATGGGAGGCAGCAACGGCGATGAAGATGTTGATGATGAACACGCCGGAGGGGGGTGGAGCCCTCCGGAGGCGATTCCGGCGGCGTTTCCCCCCTCCGATCTTCTCCGGCGGCAGCCTTCTGACTCTCTGTTTCGTGTTCTGTGTTTCTCCGCCGCCTCCTTTCGCGAAACGCCAGGGGACCTTTTTTATAGGCGTTTTTAGGTCAAGACGAGTCGGTGGAGAAAGATCGACGGCCACGGAGCTCCGAGGTGGAAACGAGCTGGGCCCACGCGGCCATGTACTTTAGGCCGCGTGGGACCCTCCCATTTCCAGCCTGTTGGGCTTCTGGTCTTCAATTTAAGCCCATTGCGTTCGTCTCGAAAATTCTGAACCGTGCTCTTTGACCTTGCCCTTTTTGGAGTCCCGAAGCTCCCGGAAAGTCTGAAACACTAAAAAAGACGTTTTCTGGAAAAACAGGGTTAATTCCAAATAAATGGGAAAACTATGAAGTATTCCCAAAATCATTATAAAACATTGATATAACCCTTATATGATGCAAATATGATTGGAATATAAGCAATTAAAGTGCAAAGTTCATGTATGCATTTTACATGCATCAACATCCCCAAGCTTAATCCATGCTCGTCCTCGAGTATGAAGATGATAAAACTAACATGGACTTTGCAATTTAATACTTAACAATGAATATCAAAGATGATTACTATTGCTACATATAGTCAAATGATTCATTCTTCAAAGGAGTAGCAATATGCAAATAGTTTATGAAGTGATATCAAGTATTCAAGAAGGATGTTCATGATAGTTCACAAAGTGTAACATAACAGATAGTAAATGGACCACATGTATGCATAATGATAAGTATGGACATCCTACATTGGTCATAGAGTGATGATGAAAATCTGAATATGATAGGTGGACACTTTGGAAAGATGAATAAGTGAGTAGAGGTAAAGCATGCATAAGTTTCATCTAACTTCCAAACTCTCTACTTAAGTTAATGATTGCAATATGGTAATCTTGGTGTCAAGCTCTCATTGCCCCTATCATAGCATCTTGAATGATTAAGTTTAAAGTGAAAGCAAATATGAGTATGTGCTTGACAAAGTAAAGGTTGAATGTCTCATGCCCCTTGAATACAAGTACCTACACCATGTGTTACTCAACTTGGAAACAAAGCAAGTTCAATTAAATATCATTGTAAGTAAAATAGTATCATCAAGAGCGTCAACTGGGGTACCTCTTGTCCCAGATATGGAACAAGCCCATATCAAAATGACAAGACAAACAAACAAATGAACAATCTCAACACCCTTTTTATTTACCATTGGAATAGCTTTTTATTGTAAGGTGTATCACAGACGGTTCACCATAGCATGTAAGTAAATTTCCACCATGAATGATGCATGGCTTAGATTAGCGGCCCAGGCGTCTCTCTAACCATTTATACAAACTCATTTAAACTACTCATTTCCTCATTTATTTCACCATGATAAGCATCCATAAACAAAAGTACATGATATCAACTAAATATAATGAGTGCATGTTGAAAGCTTCCATGTGACAGCACATATGGGCTAACTCAACCAAAACATTTTCAAGCCACATAACATCATAATCTTAATCACAATGGGTCATGTTTTATTATGCAATAAAAGTAAATGTGCATCAAGTTCGTGAGAGCTATATAACCAACTTTTCCCATAACAATAACATAACATTTTCATTCAGAGGTATAGATAACACAAAAACATGATAAACATACTCGGAATAGCATAAAGCTAATAGGTAGATATGGTGGACTCACTGGAATAACTTTGGTTGAAGGTGTTGGAAACAAGTTTTTTTGTTGGAGTTTTGGGCTAGCAAAAGGTTGACCATCTAGATGCATGCATGAGTGTCCATAGAACTAACTAATCCATGTTAAACCAAGTAAATAACAATCAGCACCAAAACATGAATAAGTGATAGCTCTACAAAAAGAATTTGCAAACTATTACTCATAAACAAGCTCATGAATCATGCAACTATATGTATCATTAAAAATCAAGTCAAACATCCCTTTTCCCAATCTTATAAAAGCATCCAACATATTTCAACCCATATTTCCAGTAGCTCTCTCATATATAAATGATAGTGTGGTGGTCTCTCAAGACTCAAACAAAACAAAAAAAGACGCTCCAAGTTTATGCGATAAAGTGTTTCGATCGAAAAACAGAAGTTGGACGTGTGCAAACCGAGAGTGTGTAGGTCCAGCGGGGTTGTCTTCACATCCCCAAGCTTATGGTCTTCACCATCCTTGGATAGCTCTTGGTGCATCTCCTCCAATCCCTGTGAAAAAACTTCAAAACACCGTTTCTCCCATTCTTTTCTGTGGGGTGCATTAATAGTGATAAACAAATAGGTTCTTGCTGCATATAATCCTTGAACAAAAATTCATATGAATGTCCAGAAAGTGTATAATGTTGTATGCCTACTCATAAACTCAATTGGATCAAAAAGATTCAACTTAAAAGCTCAAAGCATGCATCAAACAAAATGGGACAGAATCTGTCCAGAAAAACAGCAGCAGCAAAACGTATTTTTCTACCCTACCAAACTTTCTCGAAAAATTCCGAAAAATTCATGCATACAGAGGATGAAAAGTTGCAACTACAGTTCAAATATGAGCTCATTCGGAGTTACAGAATAAGAATTAAAAATCATACCGTGCACTGATTCGTGCAGGAATAAAATCTCCGAACTCAATAAGCAACTTTTCAAGACCAAAATGGGTAAAACTTGGCACTTTATTAAAACTCCAGAAACTAACTAGACACAAAATCTCTTGTTACAGCAAGAGGACACAAAGAAAAATCACACACAAAAATAACCGGGTTGCCTCCCGCAAAGCGCTTTCTTTATAGCCATATAGCTAGGCTTGATAGTTTTAATGATGCTCCCATAGGAATAAGAGTTGAATATAAAAGAGCATCAAGAAGCAAATATCAAACACATTTAAGTCTAACCCACTTCCTATGCATTGGGATCTTGTAAGAAAATAAATCAATAAAGCACAAAGTGACTAGCATAGGAAGGCAAAGCAAGTGCAACTTCAAAAATTTCAACAAAAAGAGAGGAGACTTAATATTATTGTGGTATATGAAGTCATGTCTCCCTCTCTCATAAAAACTTTCAGTAGCATCATTGATAAAACCCACAATATAACCATCACATAGAGCATTCTTATCATGATCCACATGCATAAAAGTATCATTACTCTCCACATAAGCATAAACAGTTTCATTAGTAATAGTGGGAGTAAAACTATCACATCCATCATTGTAATCATCATAAATAGGAGGCATAGAATAATCAACATAAATATATCCTCAATAATAGATGGACTGAAAACATCATAATCATCATTGTAAACATCATATATAGGAGGCATATTATAATCAACATAAATTTATCCTCAATAGTAGGTGGACTGAAAATATCACAATGATTATCATCATATATTGGAGACATAGTATCATCAAAGAAAATTTTCTCCTCAAAACTTGGGGGACTAAAAATATCACATTCATCAACAGCCACTTCCCCAAGCTTAAACTTTTCCAGAGCAATAGCAATAATGGTGTTCAAAGAATTTATAGTGATAACATTGCTACCATCATGCAAATAATTTTCCATATGTTTTTTAATTTTCTCTTCAAACACATCATGTCCTAACTCAAGATAGATTTCATAAAGCTCTCTAATTTTTTTGTTGTTTTCCATTTTCTAATTTTTATGGGTTTTTGATATATATAAAACTAATGAGAAACTCACAACCAAACAAGTTTAAAGGAACCTCCCCAAGCTTAGATGATTGCAAGATATAAAAGGAACCTCCCCAAGCTTAGTCTAGTGCACACAAGAATAGAAACTTAAGCGCTACGCTCCCCGGCAACGGCGCCGAAAAGTACTTGATAACCCCCAAGAGCAAGGGATCACTGTAGCACCTCTCAATGTGGAAGTAAGGTATCGATCCGCAGGAGCAAGAAGGAAAAGTTATATATTCCCTACAACTAAAGTGTCACAAGTTTTAGTTGATTATGCACTAAACAAGTTTAAGGAACAAGGTGGTTGATTTAATGGATGGAAGTTTGATGTAACAAGGCAAGAATGTGGAAGTGTCCCAATCCTCTTCAATGCAAGAGGACAAGACAAAGGTTTTCTAGGATGCTTGGAAATAAGGCCTAGGGATCATACTTTCACTAGTGGACACTCCAACAATTGAATACATAGATATTTCCTCTTCACTTTGCTACTCTGAACTATTCTCCCGTTGGATAGAAATACCAATCTACTGCGTAGGGCTACAAGAGCACACCTTAAAGTCTGAGTGAACAAATACCACAATATCATAGAACACCAAGACCATCGTGTAGGGCTACAAAAGCACACCTTAAAGTCTGTCTTCCACATCTAGGGAACCCCAAGGTCACTATGAGTGCCCCAAAATAGTACTAAACAAACACCACAATTTTATAGTGACATCCAACACAAAGAATAACTCATGGTAAGTATTTCTGTAACCTTTAGCCTAAGAGTCACACACGGTGCGCACACTGTCAACTTCACACCATGGGACAAAGGTGACTCCGGAAATTACATTAATAAAACCACTTGAGTAGCACAAACAATGAAGGAGAAACATCCATGAATTCAATTAGATTACAAAGCTCATAATCACATAAAGATCACATCATGGGAGAGAGAGATGAACCACATAGCTACCGGTAGAGCCCTCAGCCCCGATGAAGAACTACTCCCTCCTCATCATGGGAGGCAGCAACGGCGATGAAGATGTTGATGATGAACACGCCGGAGGGGGGTGGAGCCCTCCGGAGGTGATTCCGGCGGCGTTCCCCCCTCCGATCTTCTCCGGCGGCAGCCTTCTGACTCTCTGTTTCGGTGTTCTGTGTTTCTCCGCCGCCTCCTTTCGCGAAACGTCATGGGACCTTTTTTATAGGCGTTTTTAGGTCAAGACGAAGTCAGTGGAGCAAAGATCGACGGCCACGGAGCTCCGAGGTGGAAACGAGCTGGGCCCACGCGGCCATGTACTTTAGGCCGCGTGGGACCCTCCCATTTCCAGCCTGTTGGGTTTCTGGTCTTCAATTTAAGCCCATTGCGTTCGTCTCGAAAATTCTGAACCGTGCTCTTTGACCTTGCCCTTTTTGGAGTCCCGAAGCTCCCGGAAAGTCTGAAACACTAAAAAAGACGTTTTCTGGAAAAACAGGGTTAATTCCAAATAAATGGGAAAACTATGAAGTATTCCCAAAATCATTATAAAACATTGATATAACCCTTATATGATGCAAATATGATTGGAATATAAGCAATTAAAGTGCAAAGTTCATGTATGCATTTTACATGCATCACCTGGCGCGCAGCAGTGCACACACCCTGAACTTTGGAAGAGTGGCGAAAGACTCCTCGACCACGCAATGCACCAATGCTTCCTCACACTTCGCGCCGAGGCGACGGACATCTCCACCAACTTATGCTCCTCCAGTTCCTCTGGGGTGGCCAGAGGCTCATCGGACGACGAACCCGAGTAGTTGTCTTCGGGCTCCTCCACCGCCGTGTGGTCAACGAAGTTACCCCCAGCTCCGTGCGCTGGGGACAGCTCCTCCTGCGCCTCAGTCGGCGTGCGATCGATTGAGGCCGTTGTGGACATCATCTCTTCCAATTCGCACGGCGCGAGGTTGGTTGAGCTACCCCCAGCCACGGCCGCTGAGGGCAGCACCTCCTCTGACTCCGACGGCGCGAGGTCCATGAAGGTACCCCATCCCCGATCTCCCATGGCTTCCGTGCTGTGTGACATTGTACAAATCCTAAATAAAAAAATGACCATGACCGTCGAAGCAATTTATACTCAAGAAAAAGGCGGGAACACCATGGTATTTCATACTTAGCGAGATTTCAGAAAAATGCGGGAAGACGAAATATTAGACAAACGATAACATCAAATAAATCGTATGCAATAGAACAATGTATCACACACGATTTACTTAGGAAAATCATGTGCGATAGTTCAGCAGAATTTCATACGGACAAACGTCGGAAAATCGTGTGTGATACTGCGACTGAATGCACACGCGTTACTTCGCATTGTCCGTGTGCGAAAGTGCGCACACGCTTTATAAATTGTAACCGTATGCGAATGTTTGCGCCGGGGACACCCTTCGGGTCCTCGCAAACGGCTTTAAACGCGAAGGGTAAGCGATAGGTGATAACGCACACGGACGCCTACATCCGTCTGCGATCGCGGGGTCTTAAATTGTCCGATCTGTACTAGTGTAAAGAAAAGAGAATAAAAATGGAAATAAAACTAAAAAGAAACAAAAAATATATTTAACAAAATTCAAAAAAGAAAACACAACGAAAAAAGGAAATGTTAAAAATGGGCCAACCTACCAAGAGGTGCGCTTCAGGCGTTAGGCCGTAGTTGATTGTAGAACAGGGATGTGAATTGAGTGTCACCGTGCAGCTATTTCAGAGTCACAGTGCAGCGATTTATAGCAAGGACTCGGAAATGTTATAGCAACGATTTGAGAGGGAGAGATCAAAGACAGAGGGGTGGCAAACTGACCAAACCTTGGCCGTTCTTGTATCGGCTGAACGACCAACTTACACGAAATCTCTCAAAAAAATCACCAAGTGAACAAGCGACGCCGCCACGAGGACTGGGAAAATCGTCGAAGAAGTGTTGCCGGCTCTCGTTGAGATAATACTAGTGGAATTTCGTGCGGCGTCACGCCGCACCTCTTTTGAATGTTTTTATTGGTAATGTATGTTGTTGTTGACTGTTTTAACTGGCAATGTATGTTGTTGATGGTATTGTATCGCAAATCAGGTGGATGATCGTGTATTTTTGTATGCATATGGGTTGTTTGTAGATAAGTAATTATGTGGCAGTACCACAGGCATCCCGTCGGTGGTAGCAACACCACACCACCATCATTACATCAGACCCGGAGGGGATGCAGAGAAAAATAGAGGAGGCGTGGCTGAGCTTAGGGCTTGAGGTGGAGGTCCTAGCCGACACGGAACCGAGTCAAGGAGGCTATAGTTGTGAATGGGGAGGCGCAGCAGGAGGTGCGGCTAAGCAAGAGCGGCGACACCCGCTTTCTCTTGTGGGCGGCAAGCACGACCAGGAGATGCTGTGGTGGTGGTGACTCGACAGAAATATATAAGGGAGGTAAAAGGGGGAAAATATAGTAGGGGATAAATAGAAAGTGGAAATAAATAAGTAATTTTGAAGTCGCTATTTGTGTGCAATGTTTGTAAAAAGGAATGCGGAAAAATAAACAATAGGGGAAAACTAAAACGGGGAGAAATCTATTAGAAGCAAAAAAAAAAATCTATTCGTAAGAGACCGGTATTGTTCACGCGTGATCGGGAAAATAGATAAGTAATTTTAAAGTCGTTGTTCGTGCGCAATGTTCGTAAAAAGAAATGTGGGGAAAAAACAGGGGTAAACTAAAAGGGGGTGAAATATATTAGAAGGAAAAAAAATTAATTGTACCGGAAGACTGATTTGCATTTATTGGAAAACACGGGTACTTCTGATGTTTTAAAGAAATAACTATGTAACTTACTCTGACAACAATGCGGTTTTATGGAACAACTATGTAACTTACTATGTAAGCGTGGTGTCAGAGACTTCTGTTTGAGGCCAAGACAATATAATTGTTCATGCGTTGTACAAATTGGTGAGAAGAAAAAGAGATGTGATTTGAAAGAAAAGAAAAGAAAACACAGAAAAGAAAAAAACGGAGCAACCAAAAATAAAGCAACCGTTATTGTAAAGAAGTCAACAAATATAAAGCAACCCAAATGGGTTGCCACATTAAATAATGAATCAAAACATAAGAAAAACAATAGATGATCACGATCATGTAAGGAGAAAATCTAAATTGGGCTATGAAAGAAAGAGGCAGCATAAGTGTAAAAGATCTTATAAGTGTGAATTGATTTAAATAGGAGGCATTTTTCACATCATATAGAAATTGGTTAAACTTCATGTTAAAAACAGTGTGACAATATCAGGGAGATGGAGACTCTCCAAGCTTAGACAAAAGTATGTTGACAATTTATTACTATTGTGGATTACATGTAAAGGTGATAAAAAGATCGTGCACAGAATATTCGCCGTAAAAAGCTATGCCATCTTGATAGTCTTGCATCTTATACCGAGAAACCATGGCAAAACTGGAATGCAACATATATTCAACACCTAGATTTTTACCCGTCGAGCTTCTTTCATCCTGCATCGGATATGCCCTGATAGGTTTCAAAACATAGCGATTCTTGATTAAAAATTGATACACCAATCTAAAAATAGGGTGTGGCCATCAGATATGCCTTTCACGCACGGCAAAACTGGAATGCAACATATATTCAACACCTAGATTTTTACCCGTCGAGCTTCTTTCATCCTGCATCGGATATGCCCTGATAGGTTTCAAAACATAGCGATTCTTGATTAAAAATTGATAGACCAATCTAAAAATAGGGTGTGGCCATCAGATATGCCTTTCACGTCCTGTGTAACAAAGAAAAAAGGCATAACTAATGGCAATAATAGAGACGTATTTGAAAATTCTCAACATTGGCAGAGAAATTAGGTCAATAATCTATAGGCGTCGATATCATCGGAATAATAAATTTATCTAGGTTGAGATAAATGTGCTCCGAAGTAACACATAAGGGCATGTTTTTTGAAGCTAACTACACTTCGTAATATTTAGCCTGCTGGAGCATAGTGTGTTTGGTACTGCAATCAAATTATGAAGTCTCTGTTTATTTGCTCTATTACTGTTGCTGAATTATTGGAGCAAGGCAGTTGTTTTTAAATGCCTTTTCTTTTTTGTATAGAGAGCCAATTCTACTTATTGTAAGCTCCGAGTTTGGTCGATTGTTTTTGCTATGGTAGAATTTAATACATGGATATGAGCGTATTCATGTATGTTAAGTATGTTCTGTACATGTACATTAGATGCCAACATCATGAATGTTACCATTGTTTGATTAGCACAGTATAACATGCATATAATGTTCCACACTTACACTAACTTTTGATCCGAGGCACTAACACTTGATCTTGCAATTACATACTTCTTATAATAAACATTTAATGGTTATTGCTAGCTCTAAGTTGACGAGGGAATATTTCCCCGGCAACAGTGACAGAAACTCTGCTTGTACGTCACACGTCAGTTGGGAACCCCAAGAGGAAGGTATGATGAGTGTAGCAGCAAGTTTTCCCTCAGTATGAAACCAAGGTTTAATCGAACCAGTAGGAAAACGAGGTTTGCTTCGAAGGTGTTGGTGAAGGAGTGTAGTGCGGCGCAACACCAGGGATTCCGGTGCCAACGTGGAACCTGCACAACACAATCAAATTACTTTGCCCCAACTTAACAGTGAGGTTGTCAATCTCACCGGCTTGCTGAAAACAAAGGGTTAAACGTATCGTATGGAAAATGATGTTTGTTTGCATAAAACAGTAGAGAACAATGATTGCAGTAGATTGTATTTCAGATGTAAAAGAATGGACCGGGGTCCACAGTTCACTAGTGGTGTCTCTCCAATAAGATAACTAACATGCTGAGTAAACAAATTACAGCTGGGCAATTAACAATTGATAAATGCATATAACATGCATGTGTGAGCTGTGGTGTCTACTATGAGATTCATTTGGGCATTACGTCAAAATACATAGACCGCTATCCAGCATGCATCTATGCCTAAATAGTCCACCTTCCGGTTAACATCCGTACCCCTTCCAGTATTAAGTTGCAAGCAACAGACAATTGCATTAAGTAATGTGCGTAATGTAAACAATACATTCATCCTTGAATAAAGCATTGCTGTTTTACCCCTAGTGGCAACAACACATCTACAACCTTAGAACTTGCTGTCACTATCCCAGGTTAAATAGAGGTTGAACCCAACTATCATGCATAAATACCCCCTCTTGGAGTTGCAAGTATTCACTTGGCCAAGGCTTCAACAAGTAACGGAGAGCATGCAAGATCACAAATGACATAGACATGATAATATAATATTCAGCTCCACATAGGTATCAATATAAGTCAGATCCCAGCAAACACAACATGTAGCATTACAATAAGATGATCTTGATCATGATAGGCAGCTCACAAGATCTAAACATGATGGCACAAGTGGAGAAGACAACCATCTAGCTACTGCTATGGACCCATAGTCCAAGGATGAACTACTCACGCATCACTCCGGAGGCGGGCATGGCGATGTAGAGCCCTCCGGTGATGATTCCCCTCTCCGGCAGGGTGCCGGGAAGAGCTTCAGAAACCCCCCGAGTTAGGGTTGACGACGGCGGCGGCAGCGAATATGTTCTGGATGAAAGGCTCGGTGTTTTAGGGTTTTCGCGTCTCGGGGAATAAATAGGCGAAGGGGCGATGTAGGCGGACCCCTGAGGGGCCCAAACCACCAGGTGGTGCGGCTGGGCCCACTGCCGCGCCAGCCTGTGGTTTGGCCACCTCGTGGCTCTCCTTCGTCTCTCCTTCGGACTCCGTGTACGTGCTGGAAAAATAGGGGCTTGGCCTTTTGTTTCGTGCAATTCCGAGAATATTTCCAGAAGTAACTTTCTGAAACCACAAACAGCAGAAAACAGGGAACTGGCAGTGTGGCATCTTGTTAATAGGTTAGTCCCAGAAAATGCATAAAAGTGATATGAAGTGTATATAAAACATGTAGCAAATGGTATAATATAAGCATGGAACAGCAGAAATTATGGATACGTTGGAGACGTATCAGTTATCCATCTGATGTACTAATAAGCATCCATATATTGTGTGGCCCATCACCTAATAAAGCCTGCCGTGGCCGTTGTGATTCAAAATGTTTTAATCCGTCGGAATTTATTGTTTAGTTAGCATTTTTTTTCTGAGCATTTTGATGTAGTTTAAGGTAGCTCTAAATATTAGCAAATTGAAATGATCAAATATGTTTGCATTTTCCTATAAATAATTAATTTAACTTTATAATCAAGGAAAATGCATTATATAAGCATTTATAAAATTCAACTCCATGTAATTAGGGAAAATGTATTTAGATTGTCTCGAAATATTTGCCAAATTTAAATGTTCAAATATAGTTGTATTTTGTCATAGATATTTAATTTAGCTCCAGAATTAGAAAAAATGCATTATGTGAGCATTTATTAGCACTTTTTTCTTGAGCATTTTTTATATAGTTTAGAGTAGATCGAAATATTTAGCAAATTGGAATGTTCAAATATGTTTGTATTTTGTCATAAGTAGTTAATTTAACTCCATAAGTAGTAAAAATGCATTATGTGAGTGATGCACCTAAAATGCATCTATTTTTCCAAGCACTTTGCTTCATAATTTGCTCCGGAATCTTCCCATATTTGAATAAACCTGCTGAATCTGACGCTGTTTTTAGCAAAGTCTCGTTTCTGGCTATTTTTGCAGGAAATTAAATCGGAGAAAAATACCACGTCAATATTTATGGAAAAGGAGGACATTGGGCAAAGGATGGACACGAGGAAACGCTCGAGGGCCAAAAGAGGGGGCCCCACGCGGCCCCTGTACCTGGCCGCGTGGGCCCACCCCAATTGGGCCTCGGGCACCGCCTCGCCTTCGGTCTTCGACGTACCCCCTCATATATACGAAAAAGTGGGTGCCCTAGAAAGAGAGGAGCTTTCGGGAAACACACCGCCGCCACCACCACGATCTTCGTTTTCGGAGACAGATTGATCTAGGATTTCTCCTCCGGTGGAGGGATCCGGAGACCGTCTTCACCGCCATCTTCACCGCCTTCATCTCCATCGACCATGAGCTCCCTCTCCATCACCATGTGTGAGTAGTCCGCTGTAGGCATGTGAGGTGGATGGGGATTGGATGAGATTGATCATGTAATGATACCCGTTGTTCGAGATCTTAGGGTTTATCTTGAGGATATTTTTGTATTGTGTTGATGCACTTATGCTATGTTTAATGCTTGCTACTAGGGCCCGAGTGGCATGATTTCAGTACTGAACTTATTTTGCTTCATCATATAATTGAGTTTGGTATCTATCTGCAAAGTGTATCACCTGCTATTATGTTGAACCTGCGAACCCTAAAAGTGATAGTATAGGGAAAACAAGGGGGAGATGTTTTAGTTTGAGGATTCTATGTGTTCATGAAGTGTTAATGCATTGTTCCGGGCTATTCGAAAGGGTAGACCTTAATTACCTGTAGTTCCAAGTTGGCCCCGGTGAAATGGGCAGGTAGGACAATACATGTTGTCAAATTCTCTTGGTTAGTACGCACAACTAATTATGGAACACATACCTACATATATCGGAGTTAGAGATAAGTCCCATTGCTACTTATATCTTATTATATGATCAATCTTATTCATGCAACACCCCGCTATCACCTCATGCCTACGTTTTAAATCTCTGAGTTACACTTTCACTTTTCCGGTGAAAACTAGGAAACCCTTGTTCACTACTGCTGTTCCATTTGCTACTTGAATCATACTACTGCCATCACTATCACTGCTGCAAGTTTATTGATATACAGGTGTGGTTGAGAGTGACGCCTCAATTGCCAAAATCTTATTGGTATTCTTGTGTTCCCATCGTGTCGAACTATAAATTTGGGTAATACTTCCCAACGAAGATTTCAGCGATCCCCTATACTTGTGGGCATCAGTGAGCATTTATTAAGTTCAATTCTATATAATTGGAGGAAATGCATTTAGTTTGTCTCTAAATATTCACCAAATTGAAAGATTTTTTTGTAATTATTCTTAAGTTGATCAATCATGTAAGGAATGCAATAGTTGCAAAGTTTTTTTTCCCCACAAATTTTCATATATTTTTTGCATTATTTCGAATTTCAGATGGGAAGTTATAAATTTTACAAATTTTAGATTTTCCTTCCCCACAAATTTTCATACATTTTTTTTGCATTATTCCGAATTTCAGATGGGAAGTTATAAATTTTACAAATTTTAGATTTTCCTGTAATGAGTAAGTTGGATATGAATTGTAGAAGTTCAATTTAAATCAAACTCAAGTTGATTAATCATGTCCTCTCCCTCCTCGCCGACAGCCGCATACTGAGCCGCCCGAGAAGCACCGGAATCGTCGCCGCCGTAGGCTTGCTCGGGCCGCTGCGTCCGCACGCCGCCGGCGACCTCCGGCTCGCACAAATCTTTTAAAATTGGTTTGCTTCAGTTCCGAGTTCAAAATCAAAAGTTATAAAGAAAACAGGAAACAAAGAATTAAAAAATTGAATAAAAAAACGTTTTCGCTGAGCTAGTTGGGTCGCAGCCCAACTGACCAGACTGCGCGCGTGCAGCCAGCGAAACGGGCCGCTTTTAGCCCAGCCGGATCTCTCTCTTTTCTTTTTTGTTCTTTCTTCTGTTTTTTTTTCTGACGACCAGGACCCACCTTGTCATCCCCTAGCTACGGAAGGACTCCAGGAAGAACACGCGAGTTCTTTCCTGTACGTACTGAACTCCTAAAAAATCTCTCGATTCGTTGGGATTTCTTTGCTCCCTGCCCACGAAAATTTGCCCATAAATACCCCACCCGGCTCTCTACCAAATCCTTTGAGAAATTCGTGAAACCCTAGCCGGGAGCGAGAGATCGAGGTCGCTGGAGTTCTGCTACGGAGGACCACCTCGAAGAGCTGCTACCGATTCCGGCGGCAAGCGATCCTCGGCGAAGATGGAGAGGGCGCGGCGGCGGAGCCCCGTGCGGGGTTCAATTCGTCAGGGGAGGAGCGGAAAGGCGGCGGCGCGCGTCGGCGGCGGGCTCGGCACCGCGCGGGAGAGAGTGAAGAGGAAGGGGAGATGTAAGATGTTTTTGCAAAAAAGTCCCTCGGTTTTCTTGAAATTGCAAATAGGTCCCTAGCGGGCACTGTTCAACACTGTTCATCTACAGTAGGCACTGTAGCTAGCTACAGTGACATGGTCGCTAAATTTTAGATTTTCCTGTAATGAGTAAGTTGGATATGAATTGTAGAAGTTCAATTTAAATCAAATTCAAGTTGATTAATCTTGTCCTCTCCCTCCTCGCCGACAGCCGCATGCTGAGCCGCCCGAGAAGCACCGGAATCGTCGCCGCAGTACGCTTGCTCGGGCCGCCGCGTCCGCACGCCGCCGGCGACCTCCGGCTCGCACAAATCTTTTAAAATTGGTTTGCTTCAGTTCCGAGTTCAAAATCAAAAGTTATAAAGAAAACAGGAAACAAAGAATAAAACAAATTGAATAAAAAACGTTTTCGCTGAGCTAGTTGGGTCGCAACCCAACTGACCAGACTGCGCGCGTGCAGCCAGCGAAACGGGCCGCTTTTGGCCCAGCCACATCTCTCTCTTTTCTTTTTCTGGTCTTTCTTCTATTTTTTTTCTGACGACCAGGACCCACCTTGTCATCCCCTAGCTACGGAAGGACTCCAGGAAGAACACGTGAATTCTTTCCTGTATGTACTGAACTCCTAAAAAATCTCTCGATTCGTTGGGATTTCTTTGCTCCCTGCCCACGAAACTTTGCCCATAAATACCCCACCCGGCTCTCTACCAAATCCTTTGAGAAATTCGTGAAACCCTAGCCGGGAGTGAGAGATCGAGGTCGCTGGAGTTCCGCTATGGAGGACCACCTCGAAGAGCTGCTACCGATTTCGGCGGCAAGCGATCCTCGGCGAAGATGGAGAGGGCGCGGCGGCGGAGCTCCGTGCGGGGTTCAATTCGTCAGGGTAGGAGCGGAAAGGCGGCGGCGCGCGTCGGCGGCGGGCTCGGCACCGCGCGGGAGAGAGAGAAGAGGAAGGGGATGTAAGATGTTTTTGCAGAAAAGTCCCTCAGTTTTCTTGAAATTGCAAATAGGTCCCTAGCGGGCACTGTTCAACAATGTTCATCTACAGTAGTCACTGTAGCTAGCTGAGAGGCCGCGGATCGGCATGTCTTTCATATAGTTAGTATATATATGCCACTTTAAATGAGTGGCATGAAGCGGTCGTTCTTCTCCTGATGACCTCTTAGACCACGCCTCCAATTAATTGCTATATAGTTTGCAATCTAAAACACATAATAACATGCATACTTACTTGAGTGCATGAGAGTGTTGATATATCGAGACATGCCCTGCTACAACGGTGTGAGCTGAACGGCAACGGCGTGAGCTGCTTGCTGTTCTGCACGGTGTGGAGCTCACCACGGGGTGCGACATCCGCACGCTGTCGCGCTGCATGAAGCCTTCTGGTGCTCTCGATGCTGCTGCCCTCTACAAGCTCATGTCGTGGGTGGCGTGGAGGATCGGGCCACCCCTTTTGTGTGGGAAAACCACGCCCCATCGAAGGTCCGGTTCTTTGCATGGTTGCTTGTCAAAGCGCGCGTCCTATCGAGACATGCCCTGCTACAGCGGTGTGTGCTCACCGTTGAGGAAGCTGGTTGCCCCATCTGCAGCGCCCCCCTCGAGACTGCCAACCACATCTTCCTCGAGTGTCCTTTTGCTCGCCAGTTATGGAGGAAAATCGGCTTCGTCTTCCCCGCCGATGCTGATGTCCGGCGGCTGCCTGAATATGGCGTTCCGGCTGCTGTTCCTCGCGACACGGCGTCTACCTTCTTCCTGCTCTGTCTTTGGAACTTGTGGAAACACAGGAACGCTGTGGTCTTCAGAGAGGAGACCCCCTGCCTTCCCCGTCTCATCGCCATGTGCTGCGAGGATGCCCACCTTTGGCGAGCTCGGCTGCCACAAACTCTGAAAACTGCTGCAGACGCTTGGTTGGTCTGCCTTCGTGAGGGTGAGCTTTGACGTGTTGTCTGATGCCCTAGGCGTGTTGCCTCCCTCCCTCCCCTCATGTATTGCTGGCTCCATGTTGTAAAGAAACCCTCAGCCTTTGTCTTGAGTATATCACACATATATGGAAAATTAAGGTGGGACTTTGTCCCCCCGGTGAAAAAAAAAGTGTTGATATATACACCATAGCACATATGTGGGGGGAAAAGGTGTACCATGCGTGGTTAACTATAATGGTTGTATAGGGGGGCAGTGACACCCCCCCTCCCAACCCTCCCTCGATCGTGATTCTAGCACAAAAAGTCCGACCGTGAAAGATGTGATTTGTGCTAGAAGTGAACTTGATTTTAGTTTTTCCGATTGCGCATGCGGATTTGACACTAATGGAAACTGGATGGTTTTTGAATCAGTCGGGTCTACGATGTCATTGTTTCCGTAAACGAAATATGTGCTACATTGTATTATTTGATACTCATGATCGCGACTAGTGGATTTTTCGGTTGCGCTAACTATTTTAACCTTCTTGAGCTTGCCTGATGCGGCCAAATTACGGTCTAACTGGTGGGTCCCTTATGTTAGCATCATGTACAAGAAATATGTGCTATGTTAGATTGTTTGTTATACGTGATTGCTGACTACTTGACTTCTATATTCGACTCTACCCGCTAATTTGACCTTGTTAACGTTTAGGGACGTGTCCGAGGTATGCTCTATCTGGCGAGACCCCAGTGTAAACCTCTTGCACTATTGCCTACTTGAAAAGTGTATATGAGTAGGAATTGAACACAAAACCAAGTACACGGCAAAACACCACACAAACCCCAGCTCTCACCCCCATGTGTGCCAAAACATCCCCCCCCCCCCCCCCCCTCCCCCGCGCGCATGCCCACATACACCTCACCCGTGCACGCCAAGAAGTCCTCCCTCCCTGTCTTTCTTCTCGAGACACATAGGTGGTTAGGTCGATACGCATGTTATAAACGACAAGCAACAAACGATGAACAAAAGCAAGATCAACACATGGGGATACGAGATTTTAACGTGAAAAATCCTTTCAAGGAGGAAAAGACAAAACCAACGACGCAAGCCAACAATCTTCACTATATCGGGAGAGGTTACAAACATCGGGGATTTACAACATACGACTTATCCTAAACCGGCGGCTTACAACAGATATACATATATAGTGGTGGAACCCTAAGTCAGTAACAATCCGACTTGGACCACAATAAAAACAACAATGCATTGGGGAAAGTCAGACTAACGATGTGTAATTTTTTATGTTACTAAATTTCGCTCAAACTGGTTGGCACTTAATTGTTTTGCACTCGAATTTTCTGCTCAAATACTTCATTTTAGTTGTATCCTCGATATGTTTGCTTGAATGCATGGGGAATAGTTAATTTTGAACTCGATCTGTTTGCTGAAATTTCTTGGCATAGTTTATGTATTCAATTTGTTTGCTGAAATGCATTGGCATAGTTTTGGATTGGATAGCGACGCAACCCAAGATTAAGCACTGAAGTAGAAAGGCCAGGTATAAGAGGGCGGCGTCGCGATCCATTCGAGGACAAATTCAGTGTAGATGATTGACGCTTCGCTACTGAGACCTAAACTGTCACCAAACCCACTGGGAATTCTGACAGTGCAAGGCAATGAGACGAACTGGCTTCAGGCTGGCCAACGGTCACACCTGGCATCTGTGGCCCAACATTTGTCTACCATATTATCTCTTGTGTTCAGTCTGCCCCAGTAAGCTATCCATGAGAAAACTTTGTGCCGCCTTGGGTACGATGGCTTTTACCCAAAATACAACTAGACCGTCTCAAGCTAGTTCCATGATCCGATAGTAGTTTGTAGAAGGCCGATGTGGTTAAGTTCACTTTGATCACAGTTCATGACTTTTTTTTTGCGGTGGACATGCAGTTCGTGACTTGTTGCAGGTCAGTGTTGTGCAGATAGTCCAGGAGCTCATCGAGATGCAGTTGTGCCGTATCCATCCATGGGGAAGCCACACTGCATTGCTGATCAGCAGCAAAAGAGCATAAAATGGAGTATATCACAGTCACCCGGCCCACAGGAGTCCAAAGATCACGCCCAAATGACGTTGAGGTCCAATTGCTGACAGTACAACGTGTAGTCTGTCCTACAAGATGAACCATTGTCAGAATTGATCGCCAGAACACAGTGTCTGAGCTGACAAGCGAGGTTGGAATGTGGCCCTGCTCACCCAGAAAACAGCTTTGAGTTTAACCCTGCCATGAGTGCTGTATTGTGCTGTTTGAGGTTCCTAATCCCCTTGCTCCCATGTTCTTTTGGTAGTGTAACGGCATCCCACGCAACAAAGCAGTGACCCGCACTGGCAAATTCTTTGTTCTTTCACCAAAAACGACCGTCTTCGTTTTGTCCACCACCTCAATACTGGCTATGTCCCAGGAAATGCAGGCCATGAAGAAGATAGGGGTCCCCAATAAGAGAGCTCCGACCATAGCTACTCTACCTCCTTGCTGCCATTGAGACTAAGCCGATAAGTTAGGGTCCCACGAAATGCAGGCTTGTGTGATGAGGACCAGCAGGAGGCACACGTGGTCAGCCATGCTGCCATTGACACTAAGCCGTATTACAGATGCACAAATTGAGGATGTGGCATTAGCAGGCAATCATGGTCTCAGGCCAGTGAGCAGCAGAGTAGGGGCGGCACCAGAATAGGGTGTGAACAACACGGTCTCAGGAGAGAGGGAAAACGAGAAAGTCATTTGAAGAACATTACACTGAACCAAGCAAAAGCTACAGCTTCGTGATGGCACAAAAGTTGCTTTTGGAATAGATCAAACTCCTCTTTCCATTGCTTACTGTCATTACACGGCTACACTTCCCCGACTCTGCCACTCATCTAATTGTTATAAATAATAAGAAAAAAAGATACGGAGTACAACAACCACTCGAAACAAAACTGTAATCGCAAGCATGTCTTGGGAGACACGAGGCAATCCTTTTTGTTACTATCTTCCTTGAAAGAATCGTCATCACTCGCAATACAGCCTGATCACCGAGTCGGCACCAGCAGTGAACAGCCACGGTTGTCTTGGGTGGAATTTGCAATCCAAGACCCCTGCACAGAACAAAAGCAAAACCTGTAGTCAGATACTGATTGCAACATTTGTGTTGTGGGTAACGCAGAATTTAATCGTTCGTGTTATAAGCAATTTACTGTATTTTGAAGAAATAATCAAATAGTAAAACATAACATATCACACATGCAAAACAGTTCAAACTGGCAGCATATGGATCGAGGACTGAAGGTTGTGAGGTTCAATGCAAATGCAATGCAAAGCATTTGTGACTTGCATTCTTCCAGTGAAAAACATAATGTAATAGAGTTTAACCAGAGTCATATAACTGCTTCGATGAAGATTAGAAATGTTTATCCGTGCAAACAAGAATCTGCAAAAGGAAGATGTATATAAACCACATGATGTATGACTATATACCTCTTCTATCTGAGCTCGAGTGGCCACGGAGAATCTCCAATGGCACAATAAGTGGGTTCTGGTTGAGATCAGCGTAGACCATTCCATGGAACACATAAGCTGTACAATCCTCAGACGACGAGGCAAAAAGAGGGTATCTCCGGTGGAAAGTAACATTGGTTATATCTTTCGAGTGGTTCCTGAAATAAAGAAAATGAGTTAGAGGATATAAATCCAGACAGAACAGTAAAACTAGTGGGTACTGGGTACCCTCCAAAAAAGAACTGTATTTAAGGGATTTCAAAAAACAAGGCAAAAATAACTAGAACCTGAAAAAACATGAAAACTTTCTTTAAAGTACAAACTATTCAGAACACTAGACTTGTGCACATTGAGGTGCTATCGAGAAGGAAAAGTTCAGCATGACTCGAAAGCAAGTGTGAAGGAGTAAACGGCGGCAACATCAGATAGCAAAGCATGTGGCCCATAATGTAGATAGAGTAATCGATGGCCACATCACATGGCAAAGCATTTGGCCGGTATTGTCGGTTGTTATTCAAGTATCTAGTAATTGGTACGTAAAACACAATGTAATACATATTATAAAAAACTTTAAATTGAGAGAACTAAAATTTGGACAAATAAAAGCAAAAATAATAGTAACTGCCTATAGCAGTAACCTTGGCAATGTATCTACAAAATTATCTTTAACATACTGTGCAGGAAAAAAATACAGAACCAAAGAGAGTTCAAGGTAAGAGAAGTCGTACCTTAACATCTTGTATGGTTTCGTAGATAAATCAGTATCAAACCAGCACAATTTACCATCTTTGCTTCCCACGATAACGTTATCACCTGCATGAAAGAATTGCATAGTCATTAGTATGGCGATCCAACAAACAGTGTTGCGCTATCATTAATTCTAACAACTGATTTACAGCTTAGAATAACAAAGGCAATATGAACCAACTCAAGATCTTTCAACTGGTAAATTAGTATACAATTGATTTTATACTTACCACCAGGATGGATGGAGATAGAGGAAATTTCACGGACACCTGACTCCAGTTTCTTGACTACCTCTGCCTTTTGAAGATCATAAACCTGAACAAATTTCTTAGTGGCAACAAAGAACATCTTTTGAGTTGGATGGAATACTGCTGCAACAGGGAGGCCCGGCAGTTTACGGAAAGGATGGTGAGAATGCTTCTTCGAGAGCTGATGCAACAGTACTGCTTTTGATTCACGTACAAATGAATTAAGGTAGACAATCGGAAAATAAAATCTTCAAAACATGAAGAATCTGTGTACATACTATGTTGGCGCATGCATATCTACATAATGGAATTGAAAGAATCCGCACTGATAAGGAAAAAAACACGCAGTCCTGATATAAAGAAAATAACATTTTTACTGGGGCCCACACTATAGATCTGTTGCAAATTATTATCTTGATATAGTTAGAATGTTCGAAGACAGGCTGACAGCTGAAAAATTGAACTACCATTTTCTTTTAAAGCATATTGGTTATTGTGCTCTTGCGTCACTTAGAATTAAACAAAGCAAACAAGATATGCATAATAAAAAGGATATCAGTTGGCACAACTGTGGTGAAATAGTCTCCCTTTGAATGCCACTCCACAGTTGATGCAGCCTGAGCAACAAAAACAGATGGTAAGCGTGAGAACAAAAAATCTTAAGATTTTAAAAGGAGAATGATAACTCTTAAGTATTTATACCTTATGATGAATCAATGTGATTCCGTCAAATTTGTCATTCTTCACCCACCTCACAGCTGGTTTCTTATCATCTGCAATATAATAAAATATTTAAGAATACAATGAATGAATGAGCTAGTAGTGCAACATCATTTTTAGGGTGACAACTACTCTTACCAGCATCTTCTTCTGGAGCTGATTCCTCCATATGGAGGAGCTGCTTTGTCCTCATTTGAGTTTCTTCATCCCCCACCTCAGCGTTAAGAAGCAGAAGATCATGGCCACTGCATCAAATAAGATGAATGGTAAGAATGCGTAAAGCCAGAAAAGAAAATATACTTGCGAATGGCAGAGGCGTACACAATAGCAGCCAGAATGGGCTTATCAGGCGAAGGATTCCACGAAATACGATGGACATCAGCGCCAACATTGAAAACCTTAAGACAGCGACCAGTTTCAACCTCCCAAACACGAATTGTTCCATCAGATGAACCTTCAGAAAAGAAGTGTAACATGTAAGACAATGCATGCTAAAGATGATGACAGCAATGGAGGAGCCTTTTCACGGGATTATCTTGTCTCGTCATCTTTCTCAAAATCTAAGACCCTTCTTTTTTTCGAAATCTTGAGATTAAGTCAATGTTTGGCTTTACAGTTATGTTTACTATTTTTGGATATCATGCATACAAACAAAGTTGCTTGCCTTGAAAGCAAATTAACTAATAACAGTGAGTTAATTTCCACTTGAATCATCAACACATTGTCCACATATATATTCAGGAAGAACATTGATAAATGTCAACAGTCTGTACCTGAGGCTATCCACTGCCCTGTTCCTTCAACTGACAGCGACCTCACTGGACCATTATGGCCCTTAAACTCAAGGTAACACGTTCTTGGATATGGCCTGAGATCTTTTTTACTAGGCAACTTCGGCTTGAGTGACTCAGGATCGATGTTTATCTGAGGATTGTGAGATAATCATTATGCATTAGAAAAGAACGTCACAATAAAAAATGATAAACTGGAACCCAAGCAATACAGACCCATATATAGTCATTAAAACAAGATAGGTCCTCCACTTACACGCTTTTTTCGAGTTCTGGGGCATAGATAAAGATCTAGGCACCGATCAAATCCTTCCCTAAGTGCCTTCTCATAGGCAGGTACACTTCTGAGAGATTCAAATCTGCATAATCCAGAGCACAATAGAAATGGTCACAAAACAAAATTTCCTCGGACGAATCAGACCAGAAAGGCATAACGACAATGTAAATGTTATACCGTCGTGGGATGAACTTTGGCCTGTCCTCCTCATACATAAGTTGGTACGAATCTATTTCCTCTTGTGTGGGAACATATTCAACAGAAGGATTATATGACTCTTCATGACCTGAATAAGAGAAATTAACGGCATCATACATAATGAATAGAACTTCAACTACAGAACAGAAATGTCCAGTGCAAGACTGTATCACATAATTTTAATAGAACCAGAGGTCATCAGGTCAAACAATTGCTGAAAAGCTTTTCATGTAAGCATGAAAGGGCATTTCAAAATGATGGCATGGTACCTGGCAAATTTGGTTTCGGTGCCGGGATGTAGTTCAAGCCTTGCCTCTTATTGTCTGCTGTATCATTGTCATCTCCCCACAAGAGATAATAGTCTGGCTCATCCTTTGGCTTATCAAACTTGATCCAGCCATTACGAATGGCTCTAACAAGTTTAACAACCTACCAAAAAGGACAATGCAGTAAAAGGCAAAGTAAATGGCAAAACCAACTAATATTTGTTATAAATGGCAGGCAAGAAATGTGATAGCATTTGACATGTGATTCTAAAGCAGTTTCAGAAGGAAACTGAAAAATAAGCCCTATGGTCATTGAGTCCATTTGACCAGTACTAACAGCACACCGTCTATCGTTACATAAAGTAAAGCATGCAATGGAATCCAAAGCAGTTTCAGGGAGTACCTAAAAATTACTCGTATGGCTCCTGACTACCGAGTGTTTAGATCCTACAGCCCATTTATTATTCAATGATTGCCCACAAAAGGCTAGGCAACCAAACATGAACAGCAGCAGAAGTCAAACTAACAGCATTAATCTCCTACCACATCATGAAATAAATTACTGAAGTCTGAAGTCCAAACAGTAAATATCGAAGAAGACAACCAAAATATGTAAACTAGAAACACCTCACGATCATGCACTGAATTATTAAAGCAGGCAACTGTGCCCAACCACAATCATCGGTTCATCGTGGCACAAATTTCTTAGATCATTCCATTTAAGATATAATTCAATGGGGCTATTTGGCAGGATACTTCAGATCTTGAAACAACAGACTAACAAGCCACCCATGCATTTAATTATATTCTTCGAAGAAATTAAAGAGCATGTAAATTCGGTCAATCAAATGCTCTAACATAACATAAAAGAGGAGAAAACTGAGGATATACCTTCTGGTGCTCCCATTTTGAGGGCACAAATCGCCTCTTTGGCTCAGGAGCGTTAGAAAGTGGATGACCTTTACCATCATATTCAAACCAGTCAACATAATCCTGAGAGAAAAGTTTAGTCAGTCTATGTTGAGCATTATGGTTAGTCCTAGAGAAAATGAAAAAAAACCATAAATTGTAGAAGAATTAACTTCAATTTGCATGCATGTAGATAATAGCCATTGACATGTTAATTGTTAAATACTGAGCTTAATTTGTATGGGCCACACATCTGCAAAGAATGAGCATTATGCAAGGTGAACATGGATCCACTTCTAAAAATTTATCACAAAGATACACAAGCTTAGTGATGGCACCAGACATAAGCACTAAGATGGCCAACTGGGTCGTTTTTTACATAGTAGTCACAACATGAGCAGTTCAAATAATCGCACGGTAGATTTGGCAGTCACACTTACTGGATATGGATCAACATTGGTGTGTGGAGTCTTTCCCTTCAACAATCTAAGAATTGTCTTAGCTTCTTCCTTGGTAATCTGCACCTCCTCGTCATTATAGAGATCAGGGATCTTCCTCCTATACTTGGCAACAGCAGAAAGAAAGGACGGGGCAATTAATTAGTAACAAAATTAAGATCCACCTAAGCTAGCATCAGACAGTGTATGAATGTAAGGACAAAGCAACGATGGAATGCAAACAGCACAATGCATCTACTGATAGGCAATCTGGAGCACTGAAGCATGACGTTTTTTTCAAAAAAAAAACTTCAATCCATATCGTCTAAGACTTAATGGGGATGCTAGCAAGGCTTTAGCACATCAGTCCAGTGTGCCAATTCAAAAATCAGAAGTGCGCGTAAGCTAGCTAGTTTTAGAGTATGACAGGATCGAGATGGCAGAAAGTACCTATACGGATGTTAATCATGAAAAAAACCGGTCATCATTTGCCCGACTTCAGTTTTCATTGGCAGTAAAACTAAAGCTGCGGCATATGGATAACTAATCGAATCCTAAGTTCCCGCGAAGACGAGGCGCTTCTTGTGCGGACCGCAAACACTACACTAGAGCAAACCAAGTTCCATCCCCGTACCAATTGGTATCGCTGTCAGCATTGCTGAGGAACGCGCGATGCGGCCCTCCCTGTCCCGCTTCTTGATCTTCCTCCCTTCGATGTCGTATCCGATGTGCTCCTCGTCCTTGTACCACTCTACGGCACGTCCCCGACGGTGTTCCGCGGCCCGGCCTGCAGCAAACAGCAACGATGCACATATTACCTCGGGAGTCCGTCACTGGGTACGCAACTAGAAAGAAAGGCAAATTATAGGAGGCGCTAGTCGGAGCAGAGCAACTGGTCACCTCATCCTCAGAGGAGTCGCTCTCCCCTCCCGCCGCCTCGTCCTCCGTCTCTTCCTCCGGGCCGTCGTCGGAGTCCTCGCCGCTGTCCTCGAACGACAGCTGTGACAAATAAGGAGAAGAGCTGAAGAAGAATAGGCGTGATAATACATCGCAATCGATGGTGGGAGTTGGAGGAGTGGCAGACCTCCTCGTCGTCGTCGTCGTCGTCGGACCAGGCGGTGTCGCTCTCGCTCCAGGGCGAGTCGTCGGAGGAGAGGTCGGCGTTGTCCTCTGCGTCGGGGCGAACCATTCTGGCTGAGAGGCGCAGGGTTCTGGTGTGGTGGTGCGGTGAAGAGACGGAGGGTGAGGAGGCCGCCGCCGCCGCCTAGGCTTTTAGCAGGGAAGGGGAAGAGTATTATTTTGGTCGATGGAAGAGGAAGAAAGACATGATGCCTAATAAAACATGGGCCGGGCCGGGCCAGGCCAGGCGCTTGGAAAATACAATGATCAGCGGGTGCATGTGAGTTCTAAAATACCGCAATTCCTATATATCGCCCGTTCGCGGCGCGTAGTGAGCCGGCCCACAGTGGCATGTCTTATTTGTCTTTTTTTTCATCTTTCTTTTCTTTTCTGTTTCTTTTCGTTTCTTTTTCTTTTCTGTTTTCTGTTTTCGTTTTTCTTTTCTTTTTTCTTTTTATTTTTTGTTTGGTTTTCGTTTTCTTTTTTTTTAATTATTTTTTGTTCTTTTTTAAAAATAGTTTCAAATTTGAAAATGGTTCCAGAATTGAAAATAGTTCCAAATTTTAAAATGCTTCCAATTTTGAAATGCTTCCAATTTTGAAAATGATTCCATTTTTGACAATGGTTCAAATTTTGAAAATGATTCCAATTTTGAAAATAGTTCCAAATTTGAAAATAGTTTATATTTTGAAATGGTTCCATTTTTTAAAAGGGTTCCAAATGTGAAATGGTTTATATTTTGAAATGGTTCCGTTCAAATTTGGAGCCATTTACAAATTAGGAACCATTTTCAATTTAGGAACCATTTTTTACAATTTTGGAACTATTTTCAAATTTGGAACCATTTTATTTTTTAAATGGTTCATATTTTAAAAACATTTAGATAAAACATATTCGTGTTTTAAAAAATAGGGCAGAAAAAGCTATTATTTTACTTTTTGAGGCAGCTCGTTCTTTTATTCGTAAGCGCCAGCTAGCTAAGTTAGTGGGCCGGCCCGCACGGAGTCTGCTTCAGGCGGTGGAACTCTCTGCTGCCGCAAACAGGCGGCATATAGGCGCACCCCTAAAATATTTAATAAAGTTGTAATAATTGGGAAACATAAATTTACAACTAGTTGCGTCCGACCCTCATTGTAGGATGTTCCACTTTGGAGGTTTAAAAAATTGTGAGATATATCATGAACATAGGTTATGTTGTGTCTTGTGCACCCACAAAATTTTATATAAAAATATGACCATATATGTGAGCTGTGTAAAAAAGACAAATAAAGTGTGAATAGCACATGATACTATTCACATAGGATTTTCTTTTCTTACACATGTCAGATATGGTCATATTTTTGAATGAAACTCTGCGGGTGCATAAGACACAATATAATGCATGTTCATGATTTAATTCGCAATTTTTTAAAACTTCAAAGTGGGGCATCTGATAATGGGGTGCGGGCGCAACTAGTTGCAAAATATTTGCACTCGTAATAATTCCACTACCCTGAAAATAAGGTCACAATGTATACATTGTAATGTCACATATTGAGCTCTGTATCCAAGTATCACCTACAACTGTAGAAAAAAATAACATCTTTTTATATGTTAATTGATACACTAGTTTAATTTCAAGTAGCTAACATTCATAATATAACTCACAATTTTGTGTGCGTTAATTTCGAAGAAAAATGTAAGGATGTGGATTTAGGCCGTGTTTATATAAAATTGTTCTCATTTTTACGACTTTTTGCGAAGTGTACAATGCACATGCCATGCTAACTGAAAAGTCCCATGTTTTTCCATGAAGTACTACATATTATATGCTAACTGAAAAGTTACAACTAATGGTAAAGAAGTTCACATATGTTTCTTCAGTATTCTAAGTTTTACATGTTCATCAACTCAGTTAATCTTTCCCATGGTTAATCTTTTCATCAGCTAGGTACTGCATGCAATTGTTTTTGGTCCTCTTATTTAATCTTTTTTCATATGTTCTTTGAATGTTAACGCACTCGATAATGACAAGTTCATAGTGCAAGAAACATTTTTTTCAAACCTTAGATGCATTTGTTGTTTACATAATCAAGTTAATGCATCTGTTCTATCGCGCATGCTAATTATGCAGTTGAATTTTTGGTAAGTGGTTGTCTTTTGTGGGTTTCTTTATGCTTAACTATTGCTTATTGTTAGATGAGAGAATGAGGGTAATGTCTTAGAAAAGTTATTCTAACATGGCGAAAAGAAGTTTTTATCTACCTTGGTAAACTTTTTTCTAAATGAGGCAAAAGATTTGCATGTTCTTTATAGTCGAAAAGAGTTGGCCAGTTTATGTGACAAACTGGCAGAAAACCGACACAACACAACACGTCGACTTCAAGACCGCGTTCGATATATGAGTTGACGACCAAAACCGACACCCAAACATTTAACGCAACACGACGGAGGCGATAACTGGAGTCGTCACTCCGACATCCACGCCGAGCTCAGAGATGACGAAAAATATGACAGTGCCAACCACACGAACAAACGAAGCACCGATATGGATGGTGAACCCCTCAACGATGCCTCCAAGGAGGGGAACGACGTCCCGAGAGCCGCCATCGGGCATCAACCGAGTACTTGTGCTAATTGTGTTACTTAGTAATGGATTTGTTGCGGAAGGTGAAGATGTCTTCACTCGATCTGTTCAATCTCCTCTGATATTTATCTACAGTATGTGATGAGTACTGAATGTGCTGGGCAAAGCAAGTAAAATGGTTATGTGCTGACCAAGTGATTTTTTTTAATCGTCAATCACTCTTGTACCAAGCGTTGGCTGAATGGCTAGCTAGCGGGCTAGTTATTCAAATATCGAACCCTAGATTTAGTTAATATCATGTGACGTCTTACTAAAGTTTCCGTCGGATAATGTCTCTGTCAGTAATAATGTTTTGTGTGAGTTCGTACCTCTATGTTTTGTGTCAGTAATATCATGTGAGTTGGATTGGAGACCGAGTCGACAACCGCAAAGTCGATACACACACGTACAAATACGTCTCGAAACCTACTTAACTAACCACCGTCTCATACAGTGGAATCCAACCTATATATGGGCTGCAGATCAATGCAAGATTCGCTGCACAAAAATATAACCATGGAAGAGACGACGACGCTGGCCGTCTCGCTCCCGGAGGACGTGCTCCTCGAGATCCTCTTCCGTATCAGAAACGACAGGGCGACCCTCTTCCGCTGCGCCACGGCGTCTCATAGCCGACCCCGCCTTCCTCCGTCGTTGCTGGCCGTCCGAGAAGGCCTCTACACCTTCGCCGGCTTCTTTGCCCAGAAACGGAACCATCTTGAAAGAGGAACAGAGGTCGCTCCCTTCATCCCAGCGCCATGGTCAGCCATGGGTCCAGGTCGCCGCGCTCTCGTCTCCTTCTTCCCCTCCGATCTCGCCGACCTCCTGGACGAAGCAGAGCCGCTCGCCTCACGACACGGGCTTCTCCTAGTGCGCCTCGCCGCGTCCACAAACGCAACCGTCGCATGTCTGGCAGTGTGCAACCCGCTTGCCGGCACCTGTGACTTGCTGCCGCCGCTAAACTGGGACTACAGCTACAAAGGATACACCATTCTTACCTCTACAGACTGCCGCTCATGGCCCATGTCATACTTCAGGGTGTTAGGCCCTGTTTGTTTCCACTTCAACTTCAGCTTTTAGGGTCCAGAATCAGAAGCGCAAACAAACGACTGCAAATAGAAAAGCGCTTCGCAGCAGCGCTGCGGAGAAATGAACTGCGCGAGCCTAGTTCAGCGGAAGCAACACGGGAGGTGCTTCCCGCAGCTTTCCACTCAAGTAGCGAAACGTTATTTGCTATTACCCATTCGGTTGCTGCAAATTAAGAGCACACTGCCACCGTGAGCTTGCTTCGCATGGGTAGGTGTGTACAGGGTACTTTCGCTTCGCATGGGTAGGTGCGTACAGGTCAAAAGACATGCTCCATCTCACACAAATATATTTCAACTCGAAATAATACTGTTTAAAATTTCCTTTCACGAGTAGATAGATCTCTCTTTTTTCCACAACTTTCGTGTTGTAACTTTCTGTTTCGATGGACATATACGAATAGATCTTATATGCACGCGTTTAGGCACTCCTTGAACCAATTTGGTGTGGTCGTATTTGCTGCTGGTCTCGTTGCTGCATAAAATCTATTTGGTGAATTATTTGTGTACAGTCATATGTATTAACACTTTTTAGTTTTAGTGACCCATGTGCGAAAAATACATGTTCTCGTTATTCTGAGGTTATTTCAAATAATTCATCAGTTTCGAACAATCATTTATATAATTTCCTCAACATTCAGGGAAAATGCTCTATGTTTGGATAAATATGTGTTTCAATTATTACATATAAATAGAGAAACTGAGATGATTTAGCTACCTAAACAACGTAATAATGAATTGAATAAGTTAAAAACAATTGTTTCGCTTCAAATCGGCACTTATATAACATCTTCAACACTCAGGGGCATTCCAGATATTTCACCCTGAAAACCAATAGCAACAGCTGTCAACAGCACTTTTGCCAAACATCAAATCTCTGCTTCCAACAGCTGCTTCTCACAGCTGTTTTTCCACAGTTCAACAGCTACAGCTGCTTCTCAAAAGCTGCAGCCCAAACAAACAGACCCTTAGTCTTCCAGGCGAGGAATGGTGTCTATATGATCTCCTCTGCTCAAGCGAGCTGGAGCCGCACGCCGGTTCATCGGTGCTTGGACAACTTGGCTATCCACATCTATGAGAGGGAGCAATGCCGTCGTCTGCCGTGGCAATGCACATTGGCTCGGTTACAATTGTAATTTGTCATGTTTGTGCACCATTAACGTGACCTGCCTCGGGCAATACAGCTTTCGACACTCTCATAGCGCGCCATGCCTTAGCATCGATGGTGGCGGTACATTGTCGGTGATATGGATGCAAGGGCCACACCTCATGGTGGAGATATGGAAACAACAAGGTAAAAAAGATAGGGTCGGTGATGAAGATGATGATGATACTTCAACATGGCATTGCACTCGCGTGATTGAGCTAAAAAGGCCCCACAAAATGGCGATTCAAGGAAGAGGGGCACGCATTCTGGGAGAGAAGTGCGGCATGTTGCTCGTCAGCGATGATGAACAAGTGTATGTTGCTCACCTCAAAACCGGAATAATGGAGGAGGTGACGGAGTGGCCTTGGGGCCATATCACCCACGGCCCACGGGGAGGCACGGCCTTCTGAGATGGACTGGTCGACATTTTTCGTTTCTCAGCTTGGCAGTCAGTAGAAGAATGATATGGGGTTTTGCAATGTATAATAAGACTCCCCTCCTTTTCCTCTTGTGAGAAATCGTTAGATGAAACCACTACAATTAGTATATTAAACGAGCACGCAGTCACGACATACATATCGGTACCGACAGATGCTGCAACATTCAAAATAGAAATTGTAATCTTGACCGATCCATCTATCATAGCCTAAACTTGTCCTGCAACAGCAGTTTCAGTTTCAGAGTAAATTAAACAACATCAAACCAATCAGGCTGTCATAGCCGATCCCCAGTAGTTCAGTACTCGCAGACTTCAAAATACACCATGTGATTCACAGGGTAATTTGCAAAATTCTGGTTGTATGTTTATAGGGCCGCATCTCACAGCTGAGAATGTGATGCTGAGCCTGCAGCTCGTTCACAAGACGAAAGAGCTTGAGGTTGAACAGATTCAGAGACGGGAAGTAGAGATCCATCTGAATGCGAGGGACACCAAGCCCCTGGGGAAGTAGATTGGAGAGTTGAGATCTGAGAATGAGCTCTACTGGAAGTCTGTAAGCTTTACACGCATTTCTACCTGTACAGTCACGCCTCTAGATTATTTACTTCACAGGGTAATTTGCAAAATAATCCGTCTGCTTGAATAGCTAACACTGATGTCGTGATTATTGAGCACTCTTTAGATGCGCTGTGTATTGGGTTTCTTTGAATTCTGTCTCGGCCCTTATCTTCATGTAGACTTCACATGTAGTTTGAGGAAGATGCTATAAACGTCTGTATCAACTGCAGTTTGATCATGTGATTTTTCTATATAGTAAGTGTAATTTAGGCATTTTTTAACGAGTAACTTAGGCATTTGGCAGTTTTTTGTCTTGTGATTTGATTTGATATCCAAAACACGAAGTCTACGAATATGATTTAACATTTATAGCGTACAGATTACTCATTTACGTAGCTACTATTGTTGTTCGTCTTCCGCTCCTATTCTACCAACAGCTTCTCCAAGATGATGTTTTTTTCTTTCGCCTAAACTTTGAGAACTAAATAAGTTGCATGTAACTGTTGTAGAGATTACCTTTTAAAAGGTGATATATTCTCTGATGTCCTGATCAATATCACGAGGAATACCTCTTTGAAAAGGGTTCAGAGTTTATATTTTCTCTGATTTATATATTTTCTGATGTCCCGATCCTGTAAATCCATGAAGAATACCTCTTTAGAAGCTTATGATCCGATAATATATCCTTATTTCAGATAACAATATATCCCAAAATTTATGCTTGGCTCTCACATCATCCACAATCGAACACTTCTATGATCTGCGTTTGTGTCCCACAGTTACCAAATTCCACAGTCCTCCACACCTTGCCTCCTCCGCCACCATGCCGCATCTATAACAAAAAAAATGGTCAACGATGTCTATCAGAGCCGCATCATCATATAAACATCACTTAGGAGTATTTCTGAACAAATGAAGCAATATATTGCAGCAGGATTAAGAAGCTGTCGTCATCAAATTGGACCATCTTTAAGTCAACATACTTTACAAACATGACTATGGTTGTGTTTGCCATTGTTACAAATTATCATCGTAATCTTGTTTGTCCAACCAGTTTCTAGTGTTAATTTATCCCTTCTTATCTATTTGTGCCTAACTTTTCACTTTTTTTTTTGAACAAAGGGAAGGACCCTGAAGGGTCCAGACTGCATTAAACGGTGGGTTTACATATTACATCAAGGACCCTAAAGAAAAAGGAAAATACAACCAAGTCCCTGGCTTTTACATAAAGGACCTCAGTAGAAAAAATGAGGAACGCAATCAGGTCCTTCTCCACCGAAGAAGAGCAGCTCAACGCAGCGGCCGTCAGCACCATTGCCGGGGACACACCACTTGGAGACGGCAGCGCAAGATCGCTGCCATTGATGAACTCCGCAAGTCGCAGTCCGAAGATCTTCCCGTGGAGCAGCAGCTCGAAGCCGTAGACCCTTCTTTCCGCATCCTTTGCGACGTAGGAGAGTAGAGGCCACCGATCCAGAAACTCCACCATAGAACCTGACTTCCCGCCACCAGAAAGGAGCCATAGCGCCGCCATCAAACCCCAACCCCATGCCACGGGCCAGAGGAGGCAGAGCTTGAAAAAGATTATAGCAGAGAAGCAGGGGGCCGGCCTTATTGAAGAAGCCACCAACACTTCTCACCTCCGTCGGCTCCCCCCACGGGAGCGCAACCAGAAAGGAAAGAAGCTTGGAACGGAGCCAGGGCTGGCCAGGGAGCCCTACCTCCACACTTCTGATGCAGACCTTATTAGGAGAGATGCGCAGCTCCTTCAGCCTCACATGCAGCGCCGCCTGCCACCAGCGCACTGCAGCGAAGAAGAAGAGGACTACGGCGCAGCGGATCTGGTCGCCGGGATCCACTGGCCTACTCTCAGTCGGCACGGAGCCAAAGCAAAGCAACGCTAAACTAAACCTACAACTACTATCTACAAACCGAGCTGCGCATCCTCGTCCACGCCGAGCGGTGACGCCGCCGGAGAGGAGCGGGGAGCGAGCCGGCGAGGAGGTTGGAGAGTTTGAGATGACTCTCAAAGCGAGAGAGCGGTGGACGCAACGCTTATCTTCCTGAGCTGAACAAAGTTGCCTAACTTTTCACAATACATCATAAATAAAAACAACACTCAGCAACCCCAATCATAACTTACCATTTCACAAATTTAACTACAATGCTTTCGGCGCAACTTACTGATCTATAGCACCGAGATGACGTGCTGACCGACCGTCATCGTGGAGGATGTAGTGCTGCACGATCGACCATCCGTGATCGACGGACATCCGAAGGCATTAATTCCACAACGCACCTAACGTAGTACTCCCTCCGTTCCAAATTAATTGACTTTCATTTGTCCACACATGGATGTATCTAGACATGTTACGCGAATAGATACATCTACATGTGGACAAATAGAAGTCAATTAATTTGGAACGGAGGGAGTAGTTACATACTCATTACTCCCTGCCTTTTTCAATACACGTTGTATTTTGATTTGAGGAAGTCAAACTTAACTCTGATTATAGTGTACGTGCGTCCCTGTCAAATGTGCTGTATTTCCAGCCCACTAGCTAGGACCCTTAAGGAACTCCAACAAGTGGAACACGGCGAGAAACATCTAAAGACGATAGAACCTCGTGCATAATGTTCGATGCACAAAATTGCAACGTATTGTGTGGTTCTTGCTTCACGATAAGAAACTGCCAGGTCTTGGGTCAAACCAGGTGCTGGAAGTATCTGGCTAGTGTTTCCACTCCTGCAGAATTTCTCGGCCAATATTGGCAGCATCTAGAGAATTTCTCAGCCAACATTGGCAACATCTGGATTATTTCTCAAGCTTTGGCTTTCACTGGCATACTTTTCTTCTCGTCTGCCATCTATAAATATGCATGCATCCGTCCTAACAAATTCACTCATCCTCCTACAGCAACCACAGTAGTAAAGCTAGCTCGAGCTTGTAGCTAGCAATGGCGACCTCCTCCGCGGTGCTGTTCCTCCTCCTCGGCGTTTTCGCCGCCGGTGCGAGCGCGGCCACCTTCAACATCAAGAACAACTGCGGCATGACAATCTGGCCGGCGGGCATCCCGGTGGGCGGGGGCTTCGCGCTGGGCTCGGGCCAGTCGTCCACCATCAACGTGCCAGCGGGCACAAGCTCCGGCAGGATATGGGCCCGCACCGGGTGCTCCTTCAACGGCGGTAGCGGCAGCTGCCAGACCGGCGACTGCGCCGGCCAGCTGGCATGCACCCTGTCCGGGAAGCCGCCGGCGACGCTGGCCGAGTTCACCATCGGCGGCGCCCAGGACTTCTACGACATCTCGGTCATCGACGGCTACAACCTCGCCATGGACTTCTCCTGCAGCAACGGCGACGCGCTCCAGTGCAGGGATCCCAGCTGCCCGCCGCCGCAAGCCTATCAACACCCCAACGACATGGCCACACACGCATGCAGTGGCAACAACAACTACCAGATCACCTTCTGCCCATGAAGCCTTATTACGTATACGTCGAACCGTGAATAAACGGCGCCGTAGATATGCGACCGTATAAATATTGTACTGCTTGGTGCATCACATTGTCATATCTACTGTATTACAGCCGCCGTACTACAGGCCGCGAGTAAATAAAGGTCGTGCCCATGTTGACATTTGCCGCATCTTGTTGTAATAAACTCTAATTAAGCTTGTGTGTATGTTTGGGACAATGTTGCATTTCGTTTATGAAGAGGAGAACATATTATAAAGCTTGCAGGAAGCACAACTTCAAACTAACGTATCTCCTTCCTCTCGAGCTCCCGCCAAGGCAGGGGTCATCCCGTGCCTGTTCTATCAACCACGTCCGCTTCTTCTGTTTGGAGGTTATGTACCAGCATATTTGTCATCCAGTGATCAGATACACCATGTCATCCAGTGACGTGCCCAGATATTTGAGGCCTTGTTTGGAAACGTGGGGAAATAGAGCACCAGTGGAACTAATCCCCTAGTGGATTGGGTGGATCACCCCAATGAATTTTTGTGTGGACTAGACGTATGCTTGTCGAAGGGAGCAGTTTTTTGCAAAAGACAGGGAAGCATCGGAAAATACTCAGCCAAATACTGTTGAAAACTTCAACCCAAATAGTATTGTTTTGCTAGATATTCAGAACAGCCTTCATGCAGTTTTCCTTGGTCAGTGATGCCATTGAGTTTTCCCTGAGGCTGTGTTTGGATGTTGGAAAAATTTCTTGGAAATGAATTGGACTAGCAATTCCATTTCCAAGATGGAAAGGAATTGACCTCCAATTCCAATTCTGCTGTTTGTTTGTAAATAGAATTTATGGTTGGAATCACATAGTTGGACATGATTCCAATTGCTGTTTGGATGTCCAAAACATGGAATTGGATGTTTTTGAGTTTGGAGAGTTTGAACAATATGAACTTGTGTACATGTACGAAAATATAGTATGTGTATATATGAATTTTGATAGATTATTTTGTACACATAATAAAATTATTCACAGCATGATAATAAACCAGTGCACAACATATATGTCACAAAAAAAATCACAGGTTATTAATTTTAGCACCACTATCACAAAAAACTACCAGTTCAGCACCAACACACAATTTGTTCACCACCCATATCACACAGAAATTAACTTTGAGTTGTTCTTAATTCTCATGGAACCTGCAGACACAAAAATTCGTAGTAAAAAAAACACAGCAGGGAAAAACATCTACACATGGGATCGATGGGAGCAGATAAGAAAATGCATCGGTGGAGAGCGGACGACCTAATCCCCCCCCCCCCCCCCCCCCCCCCCGCGCCGCCGTTCACCTCTCGCCATTCCCGCCGCCGTTCACCTACCGCCGCCAATCTCGCCGGCCGATCTAGGTTTCTGGACCGAGATGGGGACACAGGGCCGCGGGGACGGACGGAGGAGGAGGACAGAGAGAGGTAGAGGATGGCGGAGAGAGGGAGCCGGAGAGCAGCGAGAGGGAGAGGGGCCGGTCGCCGCCGCCGGTACTTCTCCAGCTCGAGCGAGCGAGGTCGCGACTCGCGAGCTGGGAGCGAGCAACGCGAAGCGGTACGCGGGGCGGGTGCGCTACGATTCCCAGCCTTTCCGAGCGGAGGAGCTCGGAAAGATTGGTCGACCGGGTTACGTGCGTGCGGGGATCGCTCGGAATTGAAGCATCTTTCCAAGGCCCAATACCGAGACCACACCAAACGGACGAATCTGCTCTGCCAATTCCAAATGGACGATTCCAAGGCCCAATTCGAACATCCAAACACAACCTGAATATATTTGTACTTCCACCAGCGGTCCACAATGTCCTCGGAAAGAATAGTAGATGAACTGTACATTCAGTCTATGTTCTTATCAAGGATAATGATGCAAATTGTTGATTCTTGTGATTTCTGGAGTAAATAGGTGGTGTTTCCTAAATGTATTTTGCAGATTCTTGTATAGATACTTCATATACTTTAATTTCACTTTCTTAAGTATCACGAGTTCTCGTGAGTTACAACAGTCGACTTGAGTTTATATCTGAGCTCCAAGTGCATTGGACCCTGCGTTGCACACCCTTACCAGGTACAGTAACTCACTCCTTTTCTGTTTGATTACCAGGATTTAGGATCAAGAATTCGGATTCGCTCAAAGTGCAGTGGACCCTGCATGCGTTGCACACCCTTGCCTGGTACAGTAACTCACTCCTTTTCTGTTTGATTACCAGGATACTAGGATCAAGAATTCGGATTCGCTCCAAGTGCATTGGATCCTGCATGCAGATATTTTGTCAGAGAATATGATATCCACAATGTATTTGTTTTCTTTCGATATCGTCAGGATATTAACATGAATAATGTTGATTCATCTTTCACAGGGTATTATTTTGGCAATGACGAGCCGCCGGTTTGTGCATGTGGTAGTCGACAATGTGCTCAGCCGCCCCTGCACCTACACGCTGCACAGTATCAAAGCCTCGAGTTTTGTCTACACAGAGAGACAGAGCAGATTTCCGGCTACATTTGAGGATGATCTGCTGCCTCAACCGGCCATGTCCTTCAGCTAGCCCTCCTGAGTCCTGAGTGCTACGGGTGCATGGACTTCATGGCTCTCGGCCGTTATCGGAAGGACATAGTAGGCGTGGACCACGTGGGCCATGCCATCCTCTACGACACTGCCTTGCCCGCTGTCCGGACCATGCCCACGCTGCACGCCCCCAAGTCTTTTCCCATCTCCATCACCGCCGGCAACAGCTCTCTACGTGATGAACTCGAGGCTTGGGCCACCACCACCCTATGTAAATGACTCCTCCTACCACGATGAAGATGAAGTAGGTGACGATGGCGAGGTCCATCAGCCATATGAAATAAGAGCCTACGCAGCGGTTGGCGGCGACTCGCGGATTTGGATATTCACGGTGGGCGTAGGAACCCACTCTTACGACGCTGCAAATGGTACTTGGAGCAAACCTGGTGAGTGGTCGCTGCCATTTATCGGATGTGCAGAGTGAGTTTGTTCCGGAGCACAACCTCTGGTTTGGATTCTCATCTGATCAAGATAACCAATTATGTGCCTATGACCTCACCGGTGAGGAGCAGCCTTCGTTGCGAAAGGTGTGGGAGTTGGGAGTCGTATCTACTGCCTTTGGGCTCTGGCAAATTTTGCATTGTTAAGCTATTTCTCTACTCGAAACAGGGTTACGCCCCGCTTTATAAATAAAACAACGACCAACAAACAACCACCGATACAAGAACACCACACACACACCACACAAGCTGGGGCATCAGCAGACACAACGCCCAAAACGAAAAGAAATGAAGAACATGGCGAATCGACTAAGCGAAGATGACCCTCCATCGCTGCGCCCTCCGAACTTGTCCCACCATGCTCGCGGCACCCCGATTGTTAAGCTATTTCAAAGGTCAGAGGAAGTGATTTCCCGGGCGGGCTACCGGTCTGACAAAACTGAAAGGATCGCGGTGTTTACGGGTGTGGAGGTGGACAACGTGGACGGCATAGGACTCCGTATGATCAAGCACAAGTCCAAACGTTACTGCCTTGATGAAACCAAGATACTCAATCAGGTGTTTTGATTCGATTTGGCTGAAAAGTTTATCGATCGTTTATTAGTATGGTCCTGAAAGGGAGTTCTAATAAGTTGAATAAGTACGATTGTATTATGATTTTCCTTGTAATCTTGGCTTGAAATAGATGATTTTCCTTGAAATCTTGCCATGTGTCAAAAATGTTGCTTACCCTTGTAGGATGGGCTAAGCAGTGGGCTGGAGCGCATAGCCCCTTCTACTCGCGCAAAGTGTAACAACGAACTTTAATTAAACTTAGAGGACATGCCTAGAAGTTTAATTAATTTGGAACGATTGGAGTACTTGTTAGCTCGGCGAGGTTCTCGATCGGGTGCCATGATTTGATTTGTCTATGATTGACCCACCGTTTGTTATTGTCCTTAAACCCTAAACCCTTTACCCGCCAAAAAATAAATAAACCCTAAACCCTACATACATATTAGGGTTGAATAAAGTAAGATTATTTGAAATATATGATTTCCTTGTAATCTTGTTTTGGAATAGATTAATCTTGCTATGTGTCATATGTGTTGCTAGCCCTGGTAATATGGGCTAAGCCGTGGGCTGCAGTGCGTAGCCCCTTCTAGCATACTTGGGCAAAGTGTAACAACTAATCCTTCGCTTCACCATTTGGACTCCATCAGTGGCGGCAGTATGTGATCGTCCGACAAGAGATCCTTCAGGTTAACCCTCAACACATGGTAGCCGTCTCTCTCGTAATCCACCACAAAAAGCACTCGCTTGCACTGGTGCTCTGCTACCATCCGGTGCTCCGTAGCCATCCGCCCGCCGATCCACGCCGGCGATAAGAATTTATCCAGTAGAAGTTGTGTGTGTGTGATGGATCTACAATCCTAACTCGATCTTGAAATAAATAGATACTTGAAATGAGGAAGGTTTGAACTATGAGGCGGAATCAAAATCCACCGCGATTTCGCTTCCCCGATTAATAGATTTTTATAGGGATCCTCGATGAATAGATCTACACCTCCCCTTGTATCTTATCCCGTGGCCCATCTGATTCCGGTCCATTCATGACCATGGCCATCCGCTCGCCTGCGAACGGCCCCGTGGACGTAAAATACAGTGTCTCTGTTTCGGACACGGCTCTTCTCGATAAGACGATACGACGTACTTGTTTTTTTTGCGCCCCTCTAAGAAACTTGGACTTTAAACTTTTCCTATGTAGGAGTTTTGAGTTTTTCCCAAATATTTTCCTATTTTTTAATTATTTAAATAAATTTATGCGTGATTATTGGATGTGATTCAAATCTGAACTAGAGGTATGTGAAATAAGGTTCATAAATTTCATCAAACAATATGTTCAAGTACATATCTACAAATATTGGGAATATGTAGAAGGAAGATGGATGAATGTTTGTTAGGGAAAACTGTGATTGGTATTTACATGTCATTTAAATAAAAATATATATATAATGGTCTTCAAAAATAATTTTGGCATGGAGTCATATTATGGGTACAAAGTGTCACCGTAAAACTGCGCATGATTTGAAAAAGGATTGGAAAAACATGTTTCACAAAATGTGCTCAAACTTACATGGAATTCAACCCTAGTGACCAAGTTTATGTTCATTTCACATAAATATCATAATGACTTCAAATTTGTCACATACCTTCCTTTTACTATTGTAAGTAGTAATATAAATTAAAATAACTTGTTATGATTTGTAATGGCAAAAGGGTCTTTTGTGAAAAAACACCAAAAAATATTATATTAATCACACATTTATTTTTTGTGCAAACACAATACCATATTGCAAAGTTTGTGTTGCAGTTTTAAGTTGTCCATCAAGAGGATACGTAGGTCTACAAATTCTACTAAACCAATCCCCCACTGCATGAAGCTTGATACTTTTAATTAGGGCTTCTTTGGATCACACGAGTATAAAACACGTGAATTGGAAAAACACAGGAATTTGATAGGATTGCAGGTGCAAACAGAGGATTACAAAACACAGGAAAACTGCAGGAGTAGTCATTTGGATGGAACCACAGAAAAAGTGTCTCGATCCTACGTGAATGAGTGTAAAAAAGAGGTTAGACTGGATGTTGAAATTCCTATAGGATTGGGGTGTAGGAATGCAATCCATACGAATTTTGGAGGTGTCATTACTTTGATCCAAAGGGAGTCCTTAGGAAAGAATCCTATGGATTGGAATCCTCCAAAATTCCTACAAAAATCTTTCAATCCAAAGAGGCCCTTAGGATTATGGAAATCCCTAGCTTGTTTGAGTCGCCCGGAAGTTTCCAAGTTGGCAATTTGTTCTGAGAAAGTTTGTAAAGGTCAGGGATCGCCTCAAGATATGCCTTTACCGGAGGGGATAACACTTGGTGGCCAAATCTAACAAGGAAGAACGCTAGGTAGTATCTTTGGCGGTGTAGAGTTTGTTTACCATGGCCTCTCCATCGGAGATTAGCATCCCCTCAAGGATTCAAACTATGGAATACATCGTCGTGTCATCGTGTATTTCCTTCATCTTCGATAATTTGTGCTTAGTTTGTTTCAAGCTTGTTTATCTTTTTTGCTAGATTAATATTTTCACACAAGTTGACTTAGTTAGTTACATTTTAGCAAACATTTTATATAGGCACTTCACTAAAATTATTGTTTTGTAGTGGAACTTCACTAAAATTATTGAATTGGTTAAATAATTATAGTCGTCTATTTACCCTATCTAGTCAACTTCTTTGATCCTTCGGTGACAGGCTTGGCTGAGCTAGGCCTCGTTCATCACTTGATTCAGGTGAAAACTGATCAACAAAATCCACCCAACCTGGCGCAACAACTTGGTCGATGCTCTCTCAACCTTTCCGTTTAATTGCCAACCCCTAACAGCAGCTCAATTAGATATCTGCATCAACGGTGGGGAGCAATCCCCCTGTCTTCCTCGAAAAAAAAGATATCTGCATCAACCCATCAGGTATCACCAAATCACCAACATGTTGCTTTCTCCGTTAATTTCCTAAGAGCATCTCTAGCAGAACCCGCAAAATGCGGACCCGCAAAACCGTTTTGAGGGTCGCGGAACGCGCGTTTTTTGGCTCGAAACGAGGCGCGGCGGAGCAGAAACCGTAAAGCCGAACCTCAAAACAGAATATTCCCGAATATTCTCCCGATATTTTTCACCTCTTTATTTTTCCATCTCTCTCCAATCCCGGCCGGCCACATCTGGCACTTCATCCATCGATCCAATCCCAGGTGAGCTAGCTCGTCACCGATCGATCCATGCAGCAAGGAGCTAGCTCGTCCTAGCTCGTCCAGGAACGAAGTCCCCCGGCCCCCGGGCAGGCAGCAGGCAGCGACGGAGGCCCCCCGGGGAGCCGCCGGCGTGGAGCACAGAGCTGACACGGAGCCTCCCCGACATCCAGCGACAGAGGCCCAAGGGCGCGGCCGGCGGCGCGCGCGGTAGCCGGCGCATGGAGCCGGCCCCGGCGTTCAGCGCGGAGGCCACCGAGGCGTGGCCGCGGAGCCGACGAGGCCCCCCGGCGGTCGGGTTCGGCCCGCCGCAGCGAGCAGGCTGCTGTCCGCTCCAGTTTGGTGCGATTCCGGCAAAGTTTGGCGGAAGTTTGCCGGATTCCGGCGAGGTCCAGCACGGCGGAAGGTCACCGGCGGCTCCTGAATATTCAGCCCGCCAACGCCTCGCGCGGTTTGCAGGGCCCCTTCGGTTCGGCCGCGAAAACATCGTATTCACGGTTTCGAGGGCCGGATACACGGGCCCCCTCAAAAACTTTTACGGGTCGGGGAGTTTTGAGGGTTCTGTTCTTTGCGTTTTTACTGTTTTGAATCCGTATCCGACGGTTATTTTGCGGGTTTGCGAGTTTTGCGGGCTCTGCTAGAGATGCTCTAAAGACCTTTCTCTTCTCTGCAAAATCCCAGAACCTCTTTACCTATATTCTTCGGCAAATAAATCCCCTTCACTATCATCAGCAGTTTGAGAAAGAACCATCTTTCGATCCTATCATTGACATGTAGGCCCGATTGCTTTTGGATCCACATGTCAGTGCAGCGGCAGTGAGGAAACTTTGGCAGCGAGGAAACAACACCTTCATCTCATTGGTGTGCTCTTTCCCCTCGAGCTCTTCTTCTCCACTCTTCTCTGGTGGTAGACTCCTCTGATTTCGGGAAGCTCGCTCTCATCACAAACAAGGTATGACGAGTCCATGAGCCTGGCTAGCAGATTAATCATTTTACATCACTCAAAAGCTCAGATTCTTGAGCCATTATTATGCTTTTTTAGCTCCTGATTTTGTTCTGATTAGTAACCAGCTCACAATCAACCCTGCCATATTAGAAGTTCTTGATTCTCCCTCTGTGTATATTTTCTGCTTGCTAAGCATTCTTAGGTAATCGATTTCATCCCTCCGGTGTTACTAGGCAGATGGACATGAGAGTCCGTCCAAACCATATATAATTAGGGTTCGCAATTGGGGATTATTTTGCTGATTGGGGATTATTTTGCTGGGAGAGTTCAGGCCTTCAGGGGCCATATGGGGCCGAGGTATCTCTTGGGCGTCACTTGCTTGTGGGCCCTCACATCTGCCTTGCTGCTTGGCGCTTCTTCTGATGGGTTGCTGAGGATCAACCTGAGCAAGAAGAGGCTGGACAAGGAAGCTCTGTCTGCTGCAAAGCTGGCAAGGCAGGAGACCAGCCTGCTGAGGTCGTCTGATGATGGATCTCGACGCTATTTCGGCGTTTCAGATGATGACATAGTTCCTTTGGACAACTACCTTGACACCCAATACTTTGGAGAGATCGGTGTCGGCACACCGCCACAAAACTTCACGGTGATATTTGACACCGGGAGCTCCAACTTGTGGGTTCCGTCTTCGAAATGCCATTTTTCGGTATGTTTTATTGCCTAACAGACATAATTATACTATGTTGCTTATGAATGGTAGAAACAAAAATTTGATGCATTGGTCTCCATGTATTCCAGATAGCATGCTACTTGCACCATAAATACAAGTCAACCAAATCGAGCACTTACAAAAAGAATGGTATGAAAGAAATACATAATATTCTGCTTCTGTTCAATCTTGGTCCTTGCTTTTGCAAGTGAAAAAAAAGTGGTTCTTGGCTTCTTGCACACTTGTAATTTTAGTTGTTAAAACTGTTCAGGAGAAACCTGCACAATTAGCTATGGCTCTGGGTCAATTGCTGGCTTCTTCAGTGAGGACAACGTGTTAGTTGGCGACCTTGTTGTAAAAAATCAGGTGAACTATTGCACGAATAGCTGAGTAAAACTTTTTTATGCATTATTACTATTGCTGTAGCTCAATTGTGCTTCCAGAAATTTATCGAGACAACCCGCGAAGCAAGTCCTACTTTTGTCATCGGAAAGTTTGATGGTATACTTGGGCTTGGATTTCCTGAGATATCTGTCGGAAGTGCTCCTCCAATTTGGTATATATTCAAGCCCTTGCACTGGTTATCATGATGTCACAATCCTAACAATGTTGTTGCTTTAATACATTTACCTCTGCTGTATGAACAAACAGGCAGAGCATGCAGGAGCAGAAACTGATTGCTAAGGACATCTTCTCATTCTGGCTTAACCGTGATCCTGATGCGACCGCAGGAGGTGAGCTCGTCTTCGGGGGTGTAGACCAGAAGCACTACAAGGGGAAACATACGTATGTTCCTGTCACTCGCAAAGGCTACTGGCAGTTTGACATGGGCGATCTTTTTATTGATGGCCAATCAACTGGCTTCTGTGCTGGTGGTTGTGCTGCAATCGTTGACTCAGGGACGTCACTGCTTGCCGGCCCAACGGTATGCATTTTTGTAACTCTTAAATGGTATGTCTTGGACATGTTTCAGAATATATTACATAGCTGAAATGTTTGTATTTTATGTGGTTTCAGACCATAGTGGCTCAAGTCAACCATGCAATTGGGGCTGAGGGTATTATCAGTACTGAATGCAAGCAGGTCGTGAGAGAGTATGGAGAGATGATCCTTGAGATGCTCGTAGCACAGGTTTTTGCTTCCCCCTCCTGTTATTTTACAATGCTAGGAATCTTGATGCATCCCAATTCAATTTATCATATCTTGAATTAACCAAATTATGAAAACACTGCTACGTTGTGGTTGAGCAGACCAGGCCACAAAAGGTGTGCAGTCAAATCGGTCTCTGTGTGTTTGATGGTAGTCACTCTGTCAGGTTGACTAACTATACGCATGTAGTCGTACTCCCATTTAACGACATGTGTATTAAAAAATCATATTGACAGACTTGTTTTCACGAACGACTATGATGCAGTAACCAGATTGAATTTGTTGTTGAGAATGAGAAGCGGGGTTCTGATCTTCTCTGCACCGCTTGTGAGATGGCTGTTGTGTGGATACAGAATCAGCTTCGACAAAACCAGACAAAGGAGCTCATCTTGCAGTACGCTGATCAGGTCAGTAACACTGGTTACTCTTCTTATTGTCAAGTGGTACAGACTACAGAGTGTGATACAGTTCCAAATTCAACGCCAATTGCAGCTCTGTGAGCGTCTCCCGAGCCCCAATGGAGAATCCACTGTCGATTGCCATCAGATCTCGAAGATGCCTGATCTTGCCTTCACCATAGCAAACAAGACTTTCACCTTGACGCCAGAGCAGGTTGGTTCATTCTTCAAACTTACACTGAAGTTAATATATATTCTTGGAGACGTGATATCATTTTTCTTCAGGCTTCAGATAAGATAGTCAAATGTTAGAGTTGTAGAATTATGTTTGCTTCAAACTGACTATCATACATATTCTGCTTCCTGCCTTATGCAATCTAATTATTTTTCCTTCCTTCGTGCTGCAGTACGTAGTAAAGCTGGAGCAATCGGGCCAGACCATTTGCATCAGTGGGTTCATGGCGTTCGATGTGCCGCCCCCTCGTGGCCCGCTCTGGTAGGTGGCATAGCTGTCCGAAACTCCGAATCACACCGTTTTGCAATTTTTTCCCTTCTTCTCGGAGATCATGTTTTCTTGTTTTCCCCATGCCATCTGTGTGACTAATGTTCCGTCTCGTGATATCGAACGATATTGCAGGATACTTGGCGACGTCTTCATGGGCGCCTACCACACCGTTTTCGACTTCGGCGAGAGCAGGATTGGGTTCGCCGAATCCGCGTGAGGACTAGCTCCGCATCACTCTTCGCGTCTCCAGTGTATCAAGGGCCGGTATTGTATATACATACATACGTTGCAAGGTCAAGCAGAAAACTCGTAGAAATGAATGAAGAAATTTGTGTACAGTATTTGTATAGCTATCTGCTACAGTATGTATGGACGATATGAGGTCTCTATGTAAGGAGCACGGTGATAGAATCAGGGCTTTCTTGACCTGCAGACAATACAGGATATGGCGATGGTTTAACCAATTGGTAGTGTCTGTTGTCATGTTTCCATGCACTAGGTAATGCAAGCAAGAATCGAAACTGATGGAAAGGCTAATCAATCCACATATACATAAGACATGACTCAAACTCGAGACCTAGGATTCTAATATCATGGATGTTTCATACAATAGCCAACTCAATCAACAAAGTTTATTTCAGAAACACCCCTAGCTGTCCATGATGAAAGTATAGGCACGCAGATACATGTGCACACTGCACTTATTCTGATAAGGCGACCATCCGCCCGTTGAGAGCTCAATGGTTGGCGACCATCTCCTGCGCCCTGGTTTCATATTCAAACCCGTTGCTTTCGATCTTGGAGCTGTCCGCCGAGAAGATGAAGAGCCCCGGCAGCTTGTTCTGGCGCAGCAGCTCCCGGGCCCCGCTGATGCCCTGCTCCGGCGAGAGCAGCCCCGTGACGTCGCCGGTCTTGAAGCTGGCCAGGACCTTCGCGCCAGCGTAGTTCGCCTGCTGGTCGTTGTAGAACTTCACGTACGTGGGGACGTCGGTGTTGGCGCCGTAGGCGTAGAACTGGAAGTTGACGTAGTCGATGACGCCCGAGTACTTTCTCCACAGCAGCTTGTAGTACTTCTGCACGATGTCGTCCTCGAACGGCGCGATGGAGGTGGTGAGGTTGGGGAACCTGGCCTTGAGCTGGGTGAGCAGCCGGCCGATGCACTCCACGAAGGTCTAGACGCTGATGCCTGTTGGAATATGTAATAGGAATACGTATTGAGTATGGTATAGTATACCACCTCAATACGTATATCATGTAAGGCCACGGTAGGGGCTTTTCCTACCCCTATAACATGTAACCCGAACCCCTCCATCGAGGGCAATTCGGTTCCGCTACGTAATTCTAACATGGTATCAGAGCATAGCGCTCCTTGACCTAAGCCGCCGCCGCCGCCGGAACTCCTCCCGCCGCCGCCGCAACACCCTCTCCCACGATCATCACGATCGGAAAACCACAAACACAAGCCTTCCACGATCCTTTGATCGGAAACCCTACAAGCCTTCCACGATCCTTTGATCGGAAACCCTACAACAAGCCTTCCACGATCCTTGATCAGAAACCCTACAACAAACCTCACGACGATCCTTTGATCGGAAACCCTACAACAAGCTCACGATCTCTTGATCGGAAAAACCCACATCCGCCACGATCTCGTTTTGATCGGAAAAGCTTCTCTATCAGCTTCCATGGCGTCGTCCTCCTCGACTCCATCCCTGCTCGCCGCTCTGGGGAATCCTCACTCCCAAAAACTGACAAGGTCCAACTTCTTGTTCTGGAAGACCTTAGTCTACCCTGCCCTCCGTGGTGCTCAGGTGCTGGAGCTGCTTGATGGCACCGAGACCGCGCCGGCGAAGATTCTGGAGGTTGACACGGATGGAAAGAAGACCACAGCCCCAAACCCTGCCTACAGCGCATGGTTGCTCCGAGACAGCATGGTTCTGACCTGGATCCTCAACTCCTTCTCGCCGGAAGTCCTTGCTCATGTCGTGGGCATCGATTCGTCTGTCGGTGTGTGGGCTGTGATCACCAAGATGTTTAGTGCCGGATCCCGCGCCAAGGTCAACCAGCTCCGGGGCTCCCTCAATGGCACGAAGAAGAATGACCTCACCGCCTCTCAGTTCTTTGCGAAGATGAAGGGCTTCGCATCCGAGCTGGCTGCTGTTGGCAAACCCGTGGAGGAGGACGAGATGATCGGCTACATCGTCAATGGACTAGATGGCAGCTACAACGATGTTGTGGCAGCAGTTAATGGTAACAACTTAATCACATTAGATGACCTGTATGCTCAGATTTATGCACATGATATGCGCCAGGACATGCTCGCTGTTACCTGGCAAGACACCAGCTTCACTTCATCTGCAAATGCGGCTCGTCGTGGTCGCGACAATGGCTATGAAAATCGCCCGCATGGAGACCGTGGGTACTCTGCAGTCCGCGGTGACCGTGGTGACCGCGGGCGTGATGACCGCGGCAGTTCTGCTGATCGTGACCGTGCACATGGTGACCGCGGTGATTATCGTGGAGATCGCGATCGCGAAAGGCGCCCTTGGCACCGTGATGGTGGACGCAGAGACGATGATCGTCGTGATGGTGGACGTCGTCGCGATGATGGTGGACGCCGCTGTGGACATGGCCGCGCCCCAACACCTTATGTCAATGTTACCTATCAAATGTGCAAAATACATGGTCACCCTGCCTCTGACTGCTGGTGGCGTTTTAAGGATGATTCCAGGTCTGATTCAGATGATGATGTTCGTGAAGAGAAGGGAGCTAATGCTGCTTCCTATGAGGTTGACACCACTTGGTACCCTGATAGTGGCGCCACAGATCATATCACAAGTGAACTTCACAAGCTGACCACGCATGACAAGTACAAGGGCCGTAATCGTGTGCACACTGCTGATGGCAATGGTATGTCTATAAGTCATATTGGTTATTCAATGTTGCATACTCCCCATAGTACACTACATCTTAATAATATTCTTCATGTCCCTAGTGCCTCTAAGAATCTTGTTTCCGTGCATAAACTTACACTTGATAATGATGTCTTTATTGAATTTCATCCTTATTTCTTTTTGATTAAGGATCAGGTCACAAGAAGAATTCTGTTTAAGGGGTCATGTCATGGTGGTCTCTACCCGCTAGTGCCTTCCTCTACCGGGTCCTCCAAGCAAGCTTTCGTCACAATAAAGCCATCATCCTCTACATGGCATCGCCGCTTAGGACATCCTTCTTCGTTTGTGGTGCAGCAAGTTCTTAGGAAAAATCAGATTTCGTATACTCCAGAAATAAATCCTTACATTTGTGATTCCTGTCAGTTAGCTAAGAGTCATCAGTTGCCGTACCCTGTTTCTTCTAGTGTATCTACTGTTCCTTTGGAACAAGTGTTCTCTGATGTATGGGGTCCTGCACCTGCTTCTGTAGGAAAACACTTATATTATGTAAGCTTCATTGATGATTTCAGTAAATTTACATGGATCTATTTGCTCAAGAACCGTTCTGATGTCTATCAAGTCTTTCTCAATTTTCAAGCCTTTGTTGAGCGCAAATTTGATAGGAAAATTATTACCATGCAAACTGACTGGGGTGGTGAGTATGAAAAACTTAATGGTTTCTTTCAGAAAATTGGCATCACACACCATGTCTCTTGCCCCCATGCGCATCAACAGAATGGTTCTGCTGAGCGAAAACACAGACATATTGTTGAGGTTGGTCTCTCCTTGCTTGCACATGCATCCATGCCATTAAAATTTTGGGATGAAGCCTTTCTTACAGCCACTTTTCTTATCAATTTACTTCCTAGCAAGGTAATTGACTTCGAAACTCCTGTAGAACGTCTCGTTCACACTAAACCCAACTATGATTCTCTTCGCATTTTTGGGTGTGCTTGCTGGCCAAATCTTCGTCCATACAACAAAAGAAAGCTTGCTTATCGCTCTACACGGTGTTTGTTTTTGGGCTATAGTCCTCGCCACAAAGGTGTTAAATGCCTAGATGTCTCCACTGGACGTGTCTATGTCTCTCGTGATGTTGTTTTTGATGAAAATGTTTTTCCCTTTGCTGAGCTTCATTCTAATGCTGGTAAATGCCTCCGAAATGAAATTCTGCTTTTACCTACACAATCATCTTCAAATACTAGCGGGGATGTGCAACATGATGATCATATGTCTTTACCCATTGTCCCTATTGTTGCTAACCATACTCAGGATGATGCACCACCTGCTAGTTCGGATGACATCAGTTCTGAAGAAGATTCAGAAAATTCAAATTTCAGCAAAAACAGTGAAGAAAATGATTCACAAGAAGAAGAAACAGATTCGGTACAAAATGACGAAACTGGTGTAGAACACGAAGAAGATTCTGCCTCGGATCCAGCGTCTTCTGATCCCGAGGCTGACCCGCCTGCAGATTCGCCCGTGTCGGCCGTCTCGTCTGCCCCCATGCAGACAGGGGACATGCTCCACACACCGCCTGGCGCGTCAGCGCGGTCCCCGTCCATGCACGTCCGGTCCCCGACCGTGACGCCTATGCCCCAGTCGCCATCCACTGGCTCGCCCGTGCTATCCCCGGCGCTGTCTCCTTCCACGCCTGCGACCCGGTCATCGGCTGCCACGTCGCCGTTGCTCACTGGCTCGCTCAAGCTGCAATCATCGGATGATGATGAGGACTCCGGATCCTCTGTGCCGACTCCTCCTGCTGCTCCAGATGTGCCTACTGCTCGCACTAGGCTACAAAAAGGCATCAAACAGCCCAAAGAATTCAAGGATGGCACAATTCGGTATGGAAGACAACCGAAACTTTATAATGATGATCATATTCGTTTTAGCATGCTTGCTTCCACAGGTGAACCTCGTTCTCTGTCTGAAGCTCTTGAGGATTCCAACTGGCGCAAAGCAATGGGGGAAGAATATGATGCATTGCTCCAAAACAAAACGTGGCATTTAGTTCCACCCAGCTCCAACAAAAATTTGATTGATTGCAAATGGGTATACCGTATCAAGAAACATGCAGATGGTACAATTGACAGGTATAAAGCTCGTCTTGTTGCAAAAGGTTTTAAACAAAGGTATGGCATTGACTATGAAGATACTTTTAGTCCTGTTGTTAAAGCATCCACTATCAGAATTGTGCTGGCTTTAGCAGTCTCTAGAGGATGGAAACTGCGGCAGCTTGATGTGAAAAATGCTTTCTTACATGGTATTTTGGAAGAGGAAGTCTACATGAAACAACCACCAGGTTTTGAAGATCCTAATGCTCCACATCACATATGTAAGTTTGATAAGGCTCTTTATGGGCTGAAACAAGCTCCTCGAGCGTGGTATTCTCGACTCAGCTCTAAGCTGTGTGCTCTTGGTTTCACTCCTTCCAAGGCAGACACTTCCTTATTCCTTTATCAGAAATCTGATGTTGCTATATTTATGTTGATTTATGTTGATGACATAATTGTTACAAGTTCTTCAGATCATGCCATCTCTGCTTTGCTCAAGGATCTCAATGAAAACTTTGCCATTAAAGATCTTGGAGAGTTACATTTCTTCTTGGGCATTGAGGTGAAGAAAATAGAAAATGGGATAATATTGACACAGGAGAAGTATGCTTCAGAATTGCTTGAAAAGGCAAACATGCATGAATGCAAGCTAGAAAGTACACCATTGTCTTCAACCGATCCTCTCTCTCTCAATGCCGGGGATCCTCTTGGTCCTGAAGATAGCACAAGGTATCGTAGTGTTGTTGGTGCTCTACAATATCTCACTCTTACACGACCAGACATATCTTATTCTGTCAATAAAGTTTGTCAGTATCTACATGCTCCTACAACTGTTCATTGGGCATCGGTCAAACGAATTCTGAGATACATCAAAGACACAATCAAGCTTGGTATTACTTTTCAGCCATCTTCATTTACACTTTTGAGTGCTTTTTCAGATGCAGATTGGGCTGGTTGTCTTGATGATAGACGATCTACTGGAGGATTTGCAGTATTTGTAGGACCAAACCTGGTTTCTTGGAGTGCCAGGAAGCAAGCAACAGTCTCATGATCCAGTACAGAGTCTGAATACAAAGCCTTGGCTAATGCCACATCAGAATTAATATGGATTGAAGCACTTCTTAATGAACTTGGAGTTAAGTTAAAAGAGAGGCCTTGCTTATGGTGTGATAATATTGGAGCAACGTATCTGTCAGCAAATCCAGTTTTCCATGCACGTACCAAGCATATTGAGATTGACTTTCACTTTGTTAGAGAACGAGTGGCAAGCAAACAGTTAGATATTAGATTCATCTCCAGTAAAGATCAGGTTGCAGATGGTTTTACAAAAGTTCTTCCAGTTAAGAACCTTCATGAGTTTAGGCGTAATCTAAATCTTTCTCAAGTTTAGATTAAGTGAGGGTGTTGGAATATGTAATAGGAATACGTATTGAGTATGGTATAGTATACCACCTCAATACGTATAGCATGTAAGGCCACGGTAGGGGCTTTTCCTACCCCTATAACATGTAACCCGAACCCCTCCATCGAGGGCAATTCGGTTCCGCTACGTAATTCTGACAATGCCGTCGGCGAAGCGCTCGTAGTCGACGTCCACACCGTCTAGGCCGTACTCGGTGATGAGGGCCGAGAGGGACGCCACCGCGTTGGCCACCCACGAGTCCACGGAGGTCGGCGTGAAGAGGAGCTTCACGATGTCCTGCACGCTGTCGCCGCCGATAGCGAGCATGACGCTCACGTTGGGGTGTGCCGCCTTGATCGCGGCGACGTCGGCGCGGGACAGGTTGGCCGTGTCCCAGAACGCGCTGAACACGCCGTTGGTCGGCGTCGGCGTCGCCTGCTGGTTCACCGGCGTGTAGTTGATGGCAAAGGCCAGGATGAAGTTGAAGCTCAGGCCGGGGTTGATCGGCACGTCCGAGAAGCGGACGCTCTTGAACTGAGCGCCGATGTACTCCCGGAACAGGTACCCATTCGTCATGGCTAACTCAACGGGCGGTGAGGATTAACGAGCTGCTGCGTTGCTGCTCAATATGTAGTGGCTTCTCTCATGGTAGTTGGTATGATACAGGTGAAGGATGTGTTTCGTTGGAATTACATTGTTGGGTGCGTCACGTCGGTATGCAGCTGTCGGATTAGTACGTGTATGATATCCAGGATTACGAGTGTAGGCGAAATTTAAACTTGTAATGCGATGTTGCAGCTGACTGTCTGATAATTTTTTTAAAAAACTAACTGTCCTAACTTGGATAAGCGTGTTTTGAATAAGAGTGGATAACAAAAGCTTTTAATGTCGAATGCGCAATTTTTGGGGAAAGAAAATATCTGTAGGCATGAGTCATCTTTTTTGCTAAACACAGTACAACGCAGACGCTCACATACACGCACATACACTCACCCCTATGAACGCACACACGCACACCCTACCCCTATGAGCAACTCCGAGAGACTGAGCCGACGGATTGGGTCTTGAGATTGACGAAGTCACCACGGGCGCCTCGCTGTCGACGGAAACGTCGCCTCCCACTGAAAAATATTCCGGCTTAAATGAGAAACACCAGCGTCAAACCTGGGGAAAGAAAATATCTGTAGGCATGAGCGATCTAACAAGGTCTATCTTGCTGCCAACTTAACTCTCCAAGTCTCCATGAATATAGGCGTGCCTTCGTCGGCCGATTCCTTTAGCGGTGGTATAGGACGGTGGAGGCTACTTTTCAGGAGTTAGAAAAAAATGTGAATAACAAAAATAAGCTAAGTGCTTCCTTACACATTGGAGTAAGGATCTACGCGGAACTATTTCTAAATCTGACCCTTGAGGTCGGCGCTAACGAGGATAGAACCGAACTTGTGTAGCTCAGCGCCAAGTCAAATTGATAACTGGATGTACAACGGGTTCGGCGGCATGAGAATTGGTGCCGACCTTGGTTCGGCGCAAACAAAAATTCGATGCCGAGCTGTACAAGTTCGGCTCCATTTTTATTGGCGCCGACTTTGAGAGACAAATTTGGAAATATTATTGCATAGGGGCTAGATCTAATATTATTTTTTCTAACGGGGTAGATTTAGCCTAATAAATACCTACAACACTTCTGGACAATGACGATCCTGATTCGAGTCCGGCCCAACAGACTGATGTAGCCCAACAGAAGGTACATGGGGAGTGAGTTAAGTGAAACCATTGAATCTGCATCCAGCTATATAAGCAACTAAAGTGGAAGGATAACACCATCCTCAGGATCAAGGCCAACATTGGTGGTGGTAGCGGCAACGCTAGAGCGGCTCGTGACGCCGGCGGAAGTAACACATATGGTGGAGAGAGTGGGGAGGAGATGGGTGTGTTGGGCAAGACACATCCTTTGTAACCCCTCCTTCCTTTTTGAAAAAAAATCCGTTCTTCGTGGGGCCGTGTGCGTGTTGGTACATACCAGTGTCCCTCTATTTTATGCCTTCTTTATAATCTCCGTGTGCTCTGGTTCATTTGAATTTGTGTTGTAGAGCCTGCAAAATCTCATAGGCAACATGAGTGAAAATATTCTTTTTTTTTAGCAGAGAGTGAAAATATTCATGTGGGGATTTTATCCCCAGGCAACCATTCTCTCAAAATAGAAAAGGAAAAAAAAAGAAAGGAAACCTTCGCCAGCCGCCTTTTTTTTCCGGGAGGATACTAAACCCGGCTGGGCCTCGGGCCCTACCCAGCAGCTATCTTATGTTCTCCATTCTACGAACCTCCAAAGAAAAAGAAAAAAACTCCGTTCCCCGCAACCGCGAATACAAATCCCTAATCCTGTCGACCCAACGCGCCGCCGTCGGCCCCCAAGGAACCCTCGCCTGACGATGGCGTCGACGGAAGACCCAGGAGATCTCGGTAAGGGGCTAGAGGTTACCGAATCCCAGGACCCGCCGGCGCGCATCGTCAGTGGTGCATATCTCTACTCTTCCTTGGAAATTCTTCATATTGATCTTGCTTCCGCCAACGCAACTCGGTGTTGATCGATTATCTACTGTAATAACTGCACAGATTTGGATCCCTGTGAAATTGCTCGGCGTGCCTTGGACCTCATGTTCCCACGGGAGGACAGCGAGGATGACGACTGGAGCAACTGGAGCTCAAGGGAGGGTAGTAGCGATGAAGACGATGTTGACCATGTTCAAGAGAAAGACGGGGACAAGGAGGAGACGGATTGCCCAGGTAGCCAATTCTCCGTCTACATTGAATTGCCCATCACTAACCCATAGATACCTTAACCATCTGTAGATCCTGCATTTACATTGATTCTTCATGTAGTCGATGACTGTAGAACAGAGGAGGGCAGCGATTACCAAGACAGACACATTGGCCAAGTGAAGGAGGAGACAAAGTGCCCAGGTAGCTGATTCTCTCATTTCATGAGCCAAAAGAAGCTAATTCTGTCATTTCATGAGACAAAAGAAGGTATTTGACTGCTGACCTGTTTTATATCAATTCTTTAGGAAAGTTGTACCCTGAGACTGAGAGCGAAGCAGAGGACAGAGATCTCAAATGGGCACACAGCTACTTCCAAAAGATTATAGCCCACACCAAGCTCTGCAAAGAGATCATGGCCCTGGGGGATGAGGATGATACCCCTTTACCCCCTCATCCTATGAACGTGTATCCTGTCGTAACAGCTGCGTGCATCCTTGGGTTAGAGTGCCACCATCGTGCTTACAGGACCCATGATACTTCTACCAGTAAGTGCCATTTTGCAATTCGTTCTAGTAATTAATCTGCGGCTGTGCTACCTATGCTTTTTTTCTTAGCAATCACTTACTTTTTTGTTCACTTAAATATTCTCAGCCCCATCAACTCTCGGATGTCGCACACCAAAAGCTATGCTCCAGATTTTTTCTTTGCGTTTATCGGGCTTTGAGCACTCATATCCCACAAGTGTGTACGGGATATTGGCCATTCGGGATTACTGTGACTCGCGCCGGAATTATGTCTTTAACCGTCCCAGAGTTGATGCTTTCACCATTCCGAAGCAGGTTAGTAAGGCTTGTTTCCCTCCCAAAATAATCTTGCATGTTTTGTTTATGAATTGGTTGGCTGCTGAACCATGATGTTCAAGACTATGGTATTTATGTCGTTTAGCTTCTTTGATTTGTCTCCTTTTGCTTGTATCTATTAAAAGGTGTGTGAGGTCAGGTTAATTTATTTCTCCACGTTCAAGTGGTCTGCCCTTTATGTTGTTATAAGCAGTAGTTGATTATTGCACCAATCCATAAGAGTCAGTCGCAGAATTTTAATGATTCTACTTTTACCATAAACATCCGAAACTGGCCCTCATCTTTATATACTTTAATAACGTAAACATATCCCCAATTTCTTTTCTCATGTGGTATTTTGAATTTTTGATTACCCATGGACATTTAGACGGTTATAATTCCAACCAGCGGGACAGTAGGAGGGATGGGGTAGATGATCTTGAGGTCCCTAGTGATCTAATCTGATATGTAATACTCATAGATATTGAGCAGCTGACAAGATATAATTGTAGAAGAGACAGAATTACATTCAAGTAACATGCATGTCCTATGCATTGAAACAAATGTGAAAAAAGGCACCCTCAAGATGGAGTGTGTTATCACTCGATAGTTATTTTGAACATGAACATGTATATCTTACCGAGTTTGTCCTGTTGATACATTCCGATGTATTTGTACTGGATATTGCTCATCAGTTCTAACAAGATGTTAAATTCTAGGATTCCTTTGAATTGCCGCTTTGTAGCCCTTGTCGAGGAATGTACGTACCAGATAAGGCATTACTAGAAGTTGATCTTTGGGCAAAGAAGGAAGGGGATGAATCAGCTGACAAGAAACTAATCTCTGCATATGTTGAGATCGAGTTCGTTATCGAATACGATTGCCTGTTTTGTGGACAGATTCCTGGTGATAATTGCAATCTGGACATAATATATACGGACCTTTCAAAAAGTATTGAGGCTGTAATCCAAGTCTATGCAAAGGTTGACCATCCTCATCATTTGAAGTTCACTGCTTTTAGCACTGGATATTATTATGATGGAGTGGTGCTGTTTGATGACACATTATCTGGGAGCGAAAAAATGTTCCAGCATATTGTGGCAGTCAAAGCGAATGAAAAGTTGGATGTTGTTTTAAAAGTGGAAGATTCACTGTTCAAGTGGACTTTTCATGAGGAATCTGTTGGAGCTGTTGTTTCTCCTGATGACTCGATCGTTGACTATGGGCAGTTTTTCGTGAGAGTGCTGTTTGCTCCAAAAAACTCTGAATGAAGATCAGCTCCAGCATTCTGGAATATCGCCATTGGCTGAAACTAATAAGATCAAGAGAAGATGTATGCTGCTGTTCTTAGTCCGTAAGAGAAGTCTTTGGTCTGACCTATATGACATATCTGTGTATTAATATATGTTCAAACTGCGAAAGCATGATGTTAATTTTTCTAGTTCCGTTATTATTATGCATCAAATCAAAATTGTTGTACATAACACCATTATATTAGAGAAAAAGGAGTAGGTCTGCGGGGTGTCGTAGGCATCTTCAACACAGCACATGATCGGCATCGTTTCTCCCTAGTAACCGAGTATCGAATCCATGAACAAGCGTTTTCCCACTTTCTAGGATCAGACGATGAACATAGATCAGAAAAAGAAAGTGCAAAAAAAAAAAAAAGAGGGCGACTAGCAGTTGCAAGCCGCGTCCTTTCCCCTGGCGCCGGGTGGTAACATAGAATGACCGAAACCTTTGGGTGAATCCCAAATTTTCCGGATCTGGAACTCGGGAGAAAATGGCATGCAGGAGCATGACACGTCGTCACCTCCAACAAGGACACGTTTCAGATAGACGCCTCGTTCCCGAGTTCCTTGCGCCCAGCCTGTTTTTCACTACCTCCCAGGACTGCCTCCTTAATCCTTATTACTCCCTCCGTTTCGTTTTACTTTGCGTTCTAGTCTTTCCAGTTTTTTCCATTTTACTTTGCGTTCTGCCATTTTGGCTATTGATTTCCTAATTTGCCCCTGCTTTAGTCTCTCCTGGCGTTAAAATCCGTGGCAAATGGTTCGCATTTTTCCGCTGAGAGCCTCGAGTGCTGAGAGCTGGAATTAAATGGAGGAGGAGACGAGGTGATATAGGCCAATGCATGCATGGTTTTGATTGCAACCCCTTTCAATGATTCTCTGGCCAGCATGCACGAGCAGGGGCACTCTAGTCCATCTCCTCTTTAATTTATTCTCTCTTGAGCATTTCTTGGTATCCGTGCTTTACCTAGAACGCAAAGTAAAACGAAATGGAGAGAGTACCTCAGGTCCTTCCTGGATGCCAAGATGTTCAACATTGATTCGCCGCGGCCTTGTACTGTGGAGCTTCAAGTGTTAGGATTTAATTAATTCCTTTAATTAAATATGTAATCTCTACTTGTATGTCGGTTTGCACAACCGACATGCCCTTGTGTAACTGCTTGTTTGGGTGCTATAAATAGCACTCTTCATCATCAATGGAAACACACTTCGATTCATTTGTTGTCTCTCTCGATTCCCCTCGATTTACTTCCAACATGTTATCAGCCACGTTGCTCTACATCTGAGCGATTTCGAGATCGAGAAGAACAAGAACAGAAGAGGAGGAAAACGAGCAGCGGGCAGACGCCCCGGACATCCCGTCGACGGACGACGGTGGACCGCCGGCGACTCCTCTGCACAGGAAGGTGAGCCCAAATACGGCGTCCCACGGCGCGGACCGCCGGCAGTGGCCGGCCCCGCACGAAGCTCCGCAACGCTCGCGGACCGCCGGCGTCGCACGGCTTGCATCCTTGCGGTGCGCCGGCACCCGCGACCGCGGCCTCCCGACGGGGTGGTGCTCCTTGCGGCGCGCTTGGTCTTCACGACCAGTGGCCGGGCGACGCTCACCGACGCGACGGCGGAAACGGCGCCCTTAGGGGCTGCCGGCTCCGGGCGACTCACGCGCCGGCGCGTCCTAGCGGCGGCGGCCGGTCCTGAGCGAGCCTCCGCGTCGCGCTCGCCTCGACCACGACCAAGCCACGTGAGCATGAGCGCCGCGCTCTCTCCGGCTCCGCCTGAGGCCGGTGCTCGGCCCCGTCAACACGTCGACGCGGCTTCCGTCGTCAAGGCCCACCGGCCGAGACCTCCAACAGAGCGGCGCCCTCCCACGCAGAGGCGCACTCGACCTGGCAGCGCCCAATGCGGCGCGGCCGCCCAAAGCGCGGCGGCGACGGCCGGCGACATGCTCATACGGTGGCCGACCTGAGACGAACCAATCGTTCGATTGGTAACCGTCCAGGAACGGGATAGCAACCTTATCCCTTCAACCATTTTGCATCAGCGTCCCTGTACTTACATGAATTAGCAAAAACGGTTAACACAGTGGTCACAGACCATTATTTGCGAAAACCCCATATATTTTCTGGTATTTCGCAAAATGGTACTGTTAATAGTACTATTGACTAGTATCCCATCTGTCTTAGTCCGTTGATTGCAATATTTCTATTCGAATATTGTTTTCTGTTGAGTACAGAATCTATCAATGATGTGATATTTCCATGTATTTTTACATGTTGAGATTAATTGCATCCACTATTGCAATAGAGATTATTATTTCTTGCAAATAAATAATCAGTTTATCTTAATTAAGCCATATTGGCTTAATACGAGCAAGAATTGATTTGTAAAATTCAAAGTGGATGTTCTGTTTTTTTTATTCTGTCGAGTACAATGTATGTATTCCAGAATTCATCAACAATGTAATAATTTTCCACGTTCGTCACATACGTTGCAATTGAGATTTCCAATTTCTTGCAAATATAGATGCAAAATTCAAAGTGATTTCTTCGAATTGATGTTTTGGGATCATGAGGTGGTGTGTAGATTTATCTACCACTACTGTTTAAGCCTACATTTTGTCACTTGACATTATGATTGCCAATGTGCTCTCCCATACATTTTATTAGTTATGACATAAGGCATTCGAAGTGTGAGTATCTTATACTCCGCTAATGCTGCTAGATCTACTCCCAAATTTCTTTTGGAGATTATCTACAACGTGTCATACTTAACAATTTGAGGTTCACACTAATGAGTTCAAGCCCACTTCTTGAAACTTCATTTATTTTGCATAGTTCATTACGACATAACCATGATGGATTTTAATTTACCAAATGGAAATTAATATTCTCTGGTTTACCCATATAGATACACGATGGATTGAGAGTTTTATGCACTTGCTCTCAACAGCCACAACTATCCTAAATGGATCATGGACATAAAGATCGCCCTTGCGTCCCGTGGTTAGTGCGTGCAATCCAAGCTCCGGATGTTTCACTCCCGGCTGGAGTCACGCCGATGACAGATGAGCAAAAATATGATGCTTTGTACATCATAAGGCACCATGCTCATCCAGATCTCAAGTCTGATTACTTGGAGGAAGAATTCCCCAGTACCTTGTTTCAGGCCCTCAAAACGAGGTATGAACAGCAGAAGGCAGTTGTCATGCCTGAAGCACTCCATGATTGGACACATCTCCGACTCCAGGACTTCAAGTCTGTCGGGGAGTACAATCATGAGGTTCATAAAATCAGTTCCAAACTACGCTTTTGCGGGAAGGAACCTACTGATGCGGAGAAGATAGAAAAAAAAACTTTGTCTATTATACTTCCATCTGACAGGATCCTCCAGCACCAGTACCGTGCACGCGACTACCAAGTCTATTCCGACCTTATTCATATATTACTTCAGGCTGAAAAGCATGATGAGCTGCTCGCTAAGAATGGCTCTCAACGCCGGTTGGTTCTCAACCTTTACCTGAAGTTCATATGAATGTCGCGAACGGGCAAAAGTTTGATGCTGCCTTCAACGGCAAGCCTTCAAACTTCAATGGTAAGCGAAAGCGCAACCGGAACATGAAGCCTAAAACTCAGACCGTGGGAAAGGCACCGCAAAGCATGAGTTTGAAATAACTAAGCTTTGTGACAAGTGTGGCTGCTACACGCATCCACTAACAAGTGCAAGACCCCAAAGCATCTGGCCATTCTGTACCAGCAATCCCAGGATGCAAAGCACCTCAAGGGAAAAGGTTTGAAGCCAACTTCAACCTTCCTCCAGATGACACCAATGGAGCTGCTTGTTCGCGAGATGTTCCTACTGGACCTTGCAACGCCATAACTCTCCATAAGTCAGAGGACCCTACAGGCACGGAGAACATGATGGTTGAGTACGCCTCAACCAAAGTGTTTGGAGACTTAAACTAGTCCCACTATCTCCTTAGTGGTCGTTTTATTAATGTCCATTTGTGTTTGTATAGAACATATATATTGTATCAGCACTCTGATATAAATAAGATTGTATACATTCTATATATCTGATAAAGATTTCCATATTGGAACTTCTTCAATTCTATATATAGATTTCTACGAGTGCCAATCCGATGGATGTGGAACAAGTATATGAAAATGTACCCCTCTGTTGTCTGGATTGTACTACACGTACATCCAACTCGTAGCATATGTTGCATATAATGCAATTCCATCGGTCATGTTTTGCATGAGCTAAACTTTCCTAGTCATGAGATTTAGTTGCACTATTGTGCCAGTGGATCACTTCAGTCCCTTGAACACATTCAAGGTGATATTTGTGGTCCCAACCAACCATTGTTTGGACTAAAGATCGAATTAAAGCAATTCGAATGGACAAATATTGTTGCAGAATTCTCTTCACATGCCTCCACTATTTTGTGCATGGCTCCGAGGATCGAAGTTCAGCACAATGTCCTATGTGTCCATACACAATTGTTTTTGGTTTCGTCTCTGATCAAAAGGATTTTCTCATTGCACGACCCATGTTAATGAATTGCAATTTACCAACTTTACATTGGAGTCATGCAGTTTTACACGCTGCTACTGACTAACTGCATATAGCAGTACTTCCCCTCTGCAATTGATACGTGGAAATCCTCCGAGCATTTCCCATCTGCGTAAGTTCGGAAGCGCTTCACGCGTACCGATCTCACCACCGCAGCGTACATCATGGGCCCACATATGAGGGATCTATGTGGGGTACAGATATCCGTCGATAACCCAGTACCTTGAAACCCCTCATAAGGGATGTATTCATAGCCTAGTACGCTGATTGCTTATATTTAAGGAGGATTATTTCCAGGCATTAGGGGGAGATTTCAAGTACCACATCGAATGCCAGGAAATCAATTGGGACTTCACGTTCCTCCTCATACCCACGTACTCAAGAATCGGACTCTACGTTCGATTCACAAATTTGCAACACATGCAAATAACCTGCCAGATTCATTTACTGATCTCAAAGGTGTTACAAAATCCTTCAATCCGGTTAGAAATGCGCCCGAAAGAGTGGAGGTACCAATAAAAACCACTCAACTCCCTGTTTATAAAAAGAGGGGGAGTAGTACGGCCTCTGACCAGGATCCAGCTTTTTGCAAAGCAACAAAGGAAATCGAGGAATCCTCTAAATCAGTAAATGCAAGTCGACCTTGCGTTGATGAACACCTAATGGGTAGTATACACCCAGTGGAAGGGAAACCTCCACAACCCCAGCTCCAGCTTGCACACACTGGCTGGGACATCGGAACACCCAGACTCACGCGTATTGGGAAATCACGAAGAGTCATCAAGGGTGCATGATATTTGCTCCAACTATATCGATTCTGGAGATCATATAACCAAAGCCTACAACTGTCGACAAACATCTCTTGTATGATTGCAAACAACCTTCACAATGATTCAGATCCAAAGACCATGGCCATGGCAGAGTGTGAACACACTTGCTAGGACTGAACTCATCAAAGGATGCGATCCAAGCAGATATAGCCTCGCTCTTCCAAACAAATTCCCTATGGGATTGTTCAATGTGTTTTCTTCCAGAAACGGAATGAGAAATACAGGTGGTGAGAAAGCAAGGCTTGTAGCATAAGGTCGGGTTTCCGCAGAGATCCGAGACCTACTCTCCAGACATGAGTGAAATCTCGTTCCGATACATATATCATTGGCAGTACAAAATCATCTATCTGTGCAGTTGATAGGTGTAGTGACAACATATCCATGTGGATCACTAGATTCCGACATGTATGGTTCCCGATGGAATCTCTGTCCGAATCGAAACGCAAATGCAACATGTATTGTGTAAAAATCAATAAGTCACTCCAATCTTATTGTTGTCGGTATATTTTGGTACAACCGACGTAGTGAGTTCCTTATACACAAGGATTACTCCTACATGATGATCACCCATGTGTGTTTGTCATACATAAGGATAACTCCTAAATGACGAACCACGTGATCATCTAAAAGACGGATTTGAGATGAAGAATTTGGATAAACCCAAATGTTGCTTGGGACTACAACTCGAGCACCTTCACTCAAGTATTATGGTACACTAAGATGCCTATATCCAGAAAATTGGAGAAACTTGATATAGACAAGTCATGTCCATCTCCTAGGGATTGTTCGATCTCTAGACGTAGAGAAAGATCCATGGGAAGATGGAGAAGAGATGTTGGCACATAATGTTCCATATCTCAATGCCATTGGACCTACCAACATAATTGGTTAGGGGATCAAGAATATCTTTCGATATCTCCAAGGCACCAAATATCTTGACATATTTCAATTTCGGAGAAATCTGAACTCCAATTTAGACACTGGTATTGGCTACTTACATGATCCTACAATGTGTACATACATGGTAGACTGTCACTCCATTGATGTCTTCAAATAGACTCTGGTGACTATACTACCACGATCATTCTAAGATGCAATGCTTCATGTTAACACATGTGGCTTCACGGAATGATAAACCGCATACATTAGTCATGTGGTGTTGGTTCTCTCGAATCACCTATCATTATCTACACAGATAATGTTGCTTATGTTGCATAGATGCAAAACAGGTTACATAAAGAGCAATATCGTTAAGCATATTGCGCTAAATTGTTTTATCCCATAAACTCATGACGAGTCGGGAATAAACATCTTGCAATTAAAATCATGTGATATCCTCGCTGATCTATTCACCAAGTCTCTACCAACTATAACATTCCAGAAATGATTCATGGGATTGGTATGCGACGGCTTCGGGATTTGCAAGAGTCAGGGGGAGTATCTTCCTGAACTATTCCTGTTCAAAGCATCATATTACACTCTTTTTCCCTTTATGAGTTTACTTTTCAGGTTCTCATCAAGGTTTTTAATGAGGTAGTATCAACATGAGATCATATGTCATACTTTCTGTTTTCCCCACCGGGGTTTTTAGGAAAGTATACACGACATATTTATTGTCCTCTAAACTCTATGGATTTCATTCATATTGAGTTAACAGAGACAATAATCATTATATGTTGTATCATTTTCTCCTTACTTTTCCCACTGGGTTTTAAAGGAGTTTTAACAACATATCAAATAAATTCTCCTCACATTTTTCCCAAAGGGTTTTTGGGGGAGAACTTCAAACATCATATGTCATACTTTCTGTTTTCCCCACCGGGGTTTTTAAAGGAAGTATACAAGACATATTTATTGTTCTCTAAACTCGCTATGGTTTTTCCCTTTTAAGGTTTTCCCATATGAGTTATCAAAGAGACAATAACCATCATATGTTGCATCATTTTCTCCTTATTTCCCCACGGGTTAAAGGAGTTTTAGCAACATATCATACACACTACTCTCCTCATATTTTTCCCACAGGGTTTTTGGAGGAGACTATTTCATGATGATGAAGACACACAAGGACAAGCATAGATTAGGGGGAGTGTTAGGATTTAATTAATTCCTTTAATTAAATATGTAATCTCTACTTGTATGTCGGTTTGCACAACCGACATGCCCTTGTGTAACTGCTTGTTTGGGTGCTATAAATAGCACTCTTCATCATCAATGGAAACACACTTCGATTCATTTGTTGTCTCTCTCGATTCCTCTCGATATACTTCCAACATCAAGATCGTTCGGTCCGGCGAGGTTTTATTCCATGAATCGTGTCTGTTTCTAGTCATGGACGGAGAGCTCGATTTCAGGCCGCGGCTACACTGATTTCGTTTTGGGCCACGGCGACGCCGATGACCGATCCCGTCGTCGGCGGTGAGCTGGGTTCTAACAGTATGGTGGCCAGGACCGAATGATCGGCTCCTCCATAGATTGGGTGGTAGCGGCACCGATCTTCCTGGTCGTTGACCTTCATAGCGCCCCAAACCCACAACCTCCATCTATATAACGAGCTTCATATCGCCAGGTAGGTCGATGTTGCCTGCTTGTTTTCATCGTTTCAATGTCAAACACTAGTGCTCTGGGATCCGTTTAATTTACAGATGTGCAGATGAGCCCCGATGCGAGGCTGAGCAGAGCAGGTGCCATTTCTTCTTGTCCTGCGTGCTGGTAAGCTCTTCTCGCACAAGATACAGTGAAGACATCACCGTAGCTCCTCACCGTAATTCACAAGGGGACTGTTGGGATTACGGTGCTCGTATGTTTGAGGAACGAATGCCTCTACTTTCTCACCCTAGACCCTCTTTAGCAGTTGCCCTGCACAGCATGAAACATAACTCTATTCCACTAAAGCTTGCACAGCACACTTCCTCCACTTGATGATTTCTATGGTTTTTATCTGGTCTGAACAAACAGAGCATACACGCGCTTGCACATTACACAGGATCAAACAAAAGCAAGAGGCACCTCCGGGCTTCCAGCCATATAGCATGACCAGTATAGAACAGCTTCAGCATAGCACAAAGTGTGGTTCTCTGTTCTCTCTCACACACACAAGATACAGTGCATACAAACATGCCATATAGCCTCCTCAATGGTCCCGCATAACAAAAATTTCTCGCAGGGGCACAGAAATCCAAGCGGGATCTTCCAGAGCACTATCAAGTAGCAATATCTGTCTAAACCATCAGTTCGGCAAGCAGCACAACATAACCATGCACCTCACTTTGCGAGCGATGCTTAACCATGGTAAACTTCTTTAATGAACTAGCCAAATAGCAGATATCACGCGAACGTCGTCAAGATGGAGAATCAGAGGGAGCCTGCGGGCACGCAAACACATACATGACAAGTTATCATGAATTCTGCATTTAATATACTGCACCAAGTATAATTGGACAGTGGGAACTAAATTAAGACCAGAACAATAAGATTCTGATTGTAGTTTAGCATTAACATCTAACATACGTTTCCAAAACCAAACAAGAATACTAGAAAAAAATGCATCATAATTTAGACATGAAAAGTAAAACTAGATTCCAGCTCACAGTGCTGAATTCGCATTAAAAAATGTTTCCTAACCAGAGAAAATAACCTAATGGGAAGTGGAGACCAACTCATAGCCTGCTAGTAATCTGTGGACATTCATGGAAGCAATACAATATCAAAATATTAACCTAGTATGGATGATTCTAATAAAATGGACAAAAAATAAATAAACTTCCTCCATTTTTGAAAAGGAAAAGAGAGACTAACAAGAACACTAATCAGTTTTATTTAGATCAGTCAAATACAACTCTCCAGCTAATTCCAAGTGATTCACGTTGTAGGAAATATGCTACAAAAATGCACACGATGATATCAACAGAAATTCGGAACTTTCCATACAAAATTCTCAAGTTCATGATTGAAACGAACCTTCTGGCCCAACACGGGCTTTGTACAGGCAGATGTAAGCCATCTGGACATCCCCTGTTAGAGAAACGAACTTTTTCAGCGATTCACATCTAAATTTTTCACTCACGTCTTTAATAAACAGTTACTTACCTCCACCGGTTAATTTCAAAACTTCCTCGTTCTTCAAGATGGTTTTGGTTTCATCATCGAACTGGACCCACCGATCTTCTTCTTGCTATACCAACGCGATGTAATGTCCGGAGTTGATATCTGGTCCCTCATGCGTGATCAAAGCGTATAACCCAGTTAGTTGCTCCTTTGGTATAGACAAATCAGCTGCATATAAAAGAGTTGGTTGTATTATTTTCTGTTAACAAACTTAAATGCTTTGCGTCCCCATGTATTGATATATACATGTATTGATGGAGAGAAAACAACTACATGCCTCAAGATAAGCAAATACACAATTGTCCATACATAGAGAATGTTAGCAGCTTTGCTAGAGATATAAAAAAAAATTACTTGCCTTTGTCAATGTCCCTATTGAGAGAACACTCAACATTTGTCAATGTGCCCTACAATGAATGAAAAAATACCATAACTTCATCAAAATATATAGTACGTACTGAAAAAAAATGACTTCACCGAAAATACGTAGGAATTCTAAGAGAGCACGTATGAAAACTGACAAGATATTGTTAATGTAGAATTGAATGTCATTATCAACACCTAAAAAAGAATTCTGTACAATTAAAGTGACTTACCTTCCTGTTAGCTTCAAGCTCATTTTTCATTTCATCTGAACAGAGGCTGTAGGCATCAAAGTCTAGCGGGTAATTCAGTTTCTGATGGAATAGAACCGATTATTAGAATATGCGGAATAAAGCACCTTGGACTCTAGAATATGAACAGAGTACATACACTGACAACTTTTACTGACTGCTTAGTGTCTGCATCAAACTTCACCCGTTCCAAATTTATAGTAAGGTACCTGAAGATATAATATACTATAATATAGCAGTTTTAAAGATTAATAACCTTTTTTTTCATATGTAAAATGATTTACCTAGGCAACCTATTAATGCTTGAATTATGTGCACCCAGCCTGTGGACAAGATAACATCTCTTTTATATGTATAAAAAACCATGTGACAGTATGCTTATATAATGGAACGTTCATGGGATACTTACGAGCTCAAGCCCTTTAAACAGGCCATTTACATCGTCAGGCAATAAGCAATTCAGGTAATTAACCGACTGTCTTAGCCTCCTCACCATCTTCACCACTCACACTGGAAATACAGTTATCAGAATCAGACTAGTTGAATTTGGCGTGGCGGCACGCCACGCCCTTAGTGAAAATTTATGTTATCGGTATGTTTTCTTATTTTAGCTGTATAATACATTTTGTAAGTAACATCAGTGATTTTTATCACTATAATAGGTTAAGCTTTGCAGCGGATTTCATTTACATGGATGGAAATAGAATGTATAGTTCTTCTAATAACGGCATAAAATACTGCACTTAATGGAGACTACGGAGTTAGGAGAAGCTGATATATATATATATATATATAATTATATTAGCTGGCACCACGACCACGTGTACATACAGCGAGCTGGCTCGACTTAATTCAGCAATAGAACACTAATATATCAGTTAAAATCAAAATCTTGATACTGGCCCGATTAATGTAGTGGTTAGACCGACATCATAAAAGATCACGTCTATCTTATCGTTGTTCTCTATACCTGCAATTCAGCAAATTAGAGGTGTCATGAAAATGTGTTACGTCCACATATGGTGTAGTAATAAGAATGAATGGTTTATCATCAAAATGCTAAGTCAAGAAACAATATAAGAATCGGCTCATATGCTTGAAAAATCATTAAAATATTAATAGAGTGCTCCTTGTGAATGATCTGGTACGTCCAAAGAGCAAATGCAGCATATGGTAAAAATAGATGGGAGCTTTCTATGCAACTTCGTCATGACATAATATAGAAGACTTTCAACACTTAAATCAGAAGAGGTTGAAGGCACTGTACCTGGTCATTTTATCAAGAAATGACCCCACTTTATAATGTACACACTTATATTTGAAGAAGAATTGCACATCTAAGTATTTCTTGGAGATAAAATCATTACATGAAAGTATGAAACTATGTGCTTAGGAGGTAAATCAGAATCAGTATGTATGCGAGTACGCAAGATTCATACAGTGAACGCTAGGCTCTAATGGAGCAGAATGAAATTGATGTGCGTATATAAATATACCCATGCCTCATCTAAATAGGTAAGATAACAGATACCACGATGACAGCAGATTAGATTGATTCTTTGGTGGCCTGCTTTATCTGCACAAATGTTCAGGGGAATAGAATGTGAAATGGACTATATATTTCTTTGAAGGAACAGAGTTGCATAAAAAACACTATCAGTCCATCTATGCAATCTAGGATCAGAAAAAATAATCCAATGTGTATAACAAACCAAAGAATATGGAGCAAAGAAGGGGGATTTAACTATATCAAGGGCATATGCAAAAAATACTGCAGATTTTCTTATAAGTGAGACCTACTGAGTATAAGACATTCTCCAGAATATATGCCTAAGAGAAATAAGAACATGAATCGATAATAATAGCTAACTGAATGTGAACTCCCTTGACGAAGTCTACTGTCCTGAGTACAAAACCATGTAACCACCTAGTATTTCTTTGAAGGAACAGATTTGCATAAAAAACACTATCAGTCCATCTATGCAATCTAGGATCAGAATAAAAAATCCAATGTGTATAACAAACCAAGGAATAGGGAGCACAAAAGGGGGATTAGCTATATCAAGGGCATATGCAAAAAATACTGCAGAATTTCTTATAAGTGAGACCTATTGAGTATAAGACATTCTCCAGAATATATGCCTAAGAGAAATAAGAACATGAGTCGATAATAATAGCTAACTGAATGTGGACTCCCTCGACGAAGTCTACTGTCCTGAGTACAAAACCATGTAAACACCTAGTCAATCGTTAATACAACTGTTTCAGAAAGCCTATAAACTAAATGAATGGGAGTCCCAACAATAAAAAAACAGCAAAAGAAAATGCAAACAACAAAGAAATTCATGAACCAAGAGCGCGCGGCGTCACGCCGCGGCCTTGATGAAGCAAAGACACATCTCCTTTAACCGTTGCAACCACATCAACCTAGTTATGCATTTCCCCGGTTATTTTATGGTCAATATATAAGAGAAGCATATGCAAACCACAAAACTTAGAAAAGTACAGCTAAACTTCAGAAAAGGAGCTATTGAGTAGAACGGATATTACATAGATTAATGTTCCCCTACAGCCCACTTGCCTTTCCATCCAACACCTTGGAGACATAGATAAGCTGGAAAAATAAAGGTAAAAATTGTGAGGATTAAATCAAAGAGGGAGGCGATCCTGCCAGTGGTGCTGTGAGATATTTGTGCATAGCTAAAAGTGACACAACTAACTGATGAAGAAAGGCATCATTGCAATGTAGCTATATGGAACAAAATCATTAGCATAATTGTTTTTTTTCAGCCATTTCATTGTATCAAACAGGTTGTGTGCAGAAGATCAAATGAAATGAAGGGAACATGGATTGAAGAAGTTGTGCATCCATCAAGCATAAGGTAATATATGATGCCGCTGCATACTAAATAGTAAAAGCCATGTAGAAGCTAAATTCGATACTTGCGTCTAAATGTCAATCATCACCCTGTGATTGTGGCACACAGTTAATTTCAATCCTTTATTTGAAAAGCAAAATAAAAACCAGTGCATAACAGAAAATTAGAAAATATACTTAGGAAAGGTCATTAGGCCTCGAAAGAAATAAAAAACACTACATAAGAGTATAAAGAAAAAATGAAACCCAAGTTCATCACCATCCTATCCTACATTATTGTTATATACATAAATTAGCTTGAAAATTAATTGATCGCTTGTGTAAAGCCTGTAGGCCCGTTACCTTCATGAACTGGTCAGGTGAACTAACCTACAAACAGAAAAATAATTATGCTCTTGCATAGTTAACTGATAACAACTTTAGAGGAATATTTGATGAAATTGCAGAGAGGAAAAGGAAGGTAAGTAACTGTAGAATATAGTGATGCAAATCGGGCTAAAGCAATACAAAAGCTAGCCGAACTATGTAAACAGTTAGAACAAAATGTCGCTACGTAGAAGAAAAGGCCACGAACTGATGGATGGTAAACAAAAAAGGCATAAGCACATCTGTGTTAGCGAATGATGCCGCTGGCTGATAAGTGCAAAGGGCTAGACATAAAGAAACTGATCTAAAATACGTTGCAGCTGTACTGACTCAACTATTTATTTTTGGATGTGAGCATTTAGAAATAAATAGGCGAGGAAGAGGGGAAGGAGGGATGATGCGGCCTCGTCGTCGTGGCCGTCGGCGAGAGCCCGAACTCCGTCAGCAGGACCGGCTTGTTCACCTCCTTGTCCCCGTCCTCGATGTGGGGGCTCATCCACTCCGGCACGAACTTGAGCATGTTCTCCAGATTGGCCTGCAGCAGCCTGCAATGTTGATTGGTGTTACAGTTAATTCAGCTGCTTGAAGAAAATGAAAAGTTTCCTAATAATAACTGACCAGATATTCCCCTAAGTGTATACTTTGACCAAATATAAATGTATACTTTGACCAAACATAAGAAATGCATAGCCGACCATAAAAAAATTAGGCAATTGCATATTCCACCTTCTAGGATAACTCGGGAAAAATAGTACCATATATATTTTAACAAATGTTAAGAAAGATGAAGCAGAGCTAGGAAGGGAGGAAACCTGAATCGTAGAAGTTCACTGCAAGGTTTCTGCTAGCAACCAAGGAATCAGGCATCACCTGCATGGAAGAGCATTAGCAAGCCACAAGTCAAACACAGATAAATGAGGCAGGCATGTAACGACTGTGAAATAATCTTGAAAGACAAATCCCTCTATGATTACATAATAGCATTCACTATACTACTCTCACAACATAATTAACAATATCCACCTTAGGATTGTTCTATAATTTACAGAGCTAATAAAGCATATATATATATATATTAATATATATGCTATTTATTTTCCTGAATCTTGAGGAGGGGAAGAAGAGAACCTGCTGGATGTGAGGAATGCAGCAGTGCCATCATCGAATAAGCAATACATGATACCTCCAGATAAGCAGCCAAACATCTAACATAATAGGATAAATCAGGTCTCTAGTAAATCGGAAAAAGCTGAAAAGAGGAGGTGAAGTGCACAAAATTAGTACCTGAACCAGCGTGTCCCCAACGTCTCTTCCGAACACAGATCGGCCGAACCCTGCTGTAGAAAGGGGAAGGGAAGATGATGATCACTTCCGGTAAGAATAAATCTGTTTTTAACTTTCGATTGCACGAATTCTAATGTAATGTACAACTCCACATCATTTTGGACCAGACTTAAATTTTATCATGGATGGCAGCACGTCACATTATTATAACATTAGTGTAAGCACAAATAAGACCAAGTCTACAAAGTCTATGGGAAGAAAACAATCTCTTACCTATGTCTGTGAAAATCTGGAACATATGTGAGGGAAAACCTGGCTGGTTTGCCTTACTTTTTGCATCCTGCTCAAAAGAGTTTTCAGGAAAAAAATTAATATAAAATGGCAGGTGCATAAGAGACGTGAAGGAAGTAACCTAATGAACACAAGTGCTAACAAAAGGGCCAACTTTGCCTTGATAGTTCAAATTTCGCATGTATTCGTGGTAGAAAATTTAATAGTTAACGTTTGAATCAGACTGATAAGTAATTCATGACAGTCTAGAGGAATTATTCAGATTCCTTTGTCATGAGTATAAACCTGGCTGCCTACACTGAAAAAGCAATGCAATGAATACATGGTGCAGCACTCCATCTAGACCGTACTACGTGCATACATCAATCGGGAGAGAAATTAATTACACACAAGCCTAGCAAGACTCGATCTAGACTGTACTACGTGCATACATCAATCACAGAAACAGGGGAGAGAAACAGCGAGCTTCTAGGTTGAAACGCACAAGATCCTCTTCCTCCAGCAAATTAGAAGCGACTTTGACCGTAGTGGAGAGGGGTCCATGAGAGTATTCGGATCGATACCTTGAGCATCCGTGGATACGGCATCGTCGCCGGCCGGCCGGGACGGATCCCAGGCGCTGCTGCCTCGTGCAGGAGGTCGTGGGGAAGGAAGGCGGCGCCAGTGAGTCAGTCCTTCCGATGGGTCAGCTCTCCCCTCGGTGTCTGGCGTCCAGCAGGTGCGTCGACCGGCCGCAGAAGGCATCCATGGCAGAGGCGAGGCGGAGCACAGGAGGAGACGGAGAAGATGGAGATGGAATGAATGGATGACGGGACGCAGGAGCCGACGGCGATGGGGCGGCGGCGGCGAGGTGGGATGGGAGGACGGAGAGCCGTCGCTCGGGTGGGGAAATGAGTGCAGCCTGCGATCTAGGGTTAGGGTTCGATCTATAAGTACGAAGGACCTATGTGCAAAATTCGTAAAACGCAGTGGCGTTTTTGTAAAATTACCAAGGCACTGTTCAACACTGTAGCACGCTGTAATATAAGTAGCAGTACAAAGGTTATAGTTTGCTTAACATCTAGACATAAATACACCTATATCTCTAACGAAGGAAGGTCTTAATTTTTGAATTACAGCAATCAACAAGGGCGGTGGTTGTCGGGGGAATAATTATCCCGCGACTTATTTAAGCGAAGCGTGACTTATTTAAGCGAAATGCGACTTATTCAAGCGAAGCGCGACTTATTCTTCATGGCCACAACACTCGTGGGCTTACACAAAGATGGGCCAACCCAAGATCGTGATGAAAGAAGAAGTATCTAGAAGACCGGAGAAGACATAACTTGGGAGACACGAAATTACATTACTTTGTCGCCAAGTAGGACTCCGGCTTATCTTTCCTTAACAGGCAAGTTTCCTTGTAACCTGGCGAGGCACCGTCTTTATAAGGTGGACTCCCGGGAACTAGAACCCTAAGCTCTCATATATCCAAAGATAGGCGACTCGACACATCGATCGCCAACCCATGTAACACCATATTCATATCAATACCAAACTAGGATAGGCAGGACGTAGGTCTTTACATCACATTGAGGGGCCGAACCTGGGTAAATCTATGTTCATCTTTGTTCCTGCGATCCCAAGCTCGGAGACGATTGACTCGCACAATCCCACACCTACGAAGTCATCCATGACATCTGACGTGACAAACCCACGACAGTTGGCGCCACACCGTGAGGCCTGCGGTCAAGAGCGTCACCTTCCGCGCTGGATCTGTGCCAGGCACGGAGGATCTCGTCGTTGATTCAACCTCGGCGACTTCAACAATCTCGGCGACTTGATTGCCGCGCCGTTTCAAGCTCGGCGATACCAACATCTACATCAAGGGCAGCAGACAACGTCCGTGCTGCGACCGACCCCGACGACGTCTCGGGAATCATATCGACGATCCGTTCGGTGGAAAGATGCGTAATCGAGTTACCCAGCAGCCGGTAAAATTTCGTTGGATTCCAACGGCCGGATCTCCCTGGGCGACTCATACGCTAACTCCCGTCGGAACCCTGACGAAACTCTACGAGGTCTCGGGAAAACAATTACTGAGGTCGACTCAGGCATCAATTCGAAGATCCCTCCGGTGGAACCCTGCAGAATACAACCGCGCAGCTCTCCAAAAAAGTTGAGTAAATTTCAACGGTTAGATCTCCGTCGACGGCTCACACGCTGCAGCAAAGTTTTGTATCTACGCGAATTCGCGAATCCAGAAAAGGGCGAACATCGATATAGTTCTCATCCGAGTCAAACTCGATCAGGAGTCCAAGCAAAAAAAAAAGGAAAAGAAAAGAAGGAAACAGCTTAGCAACTGGATCAATTCGAGTCGTGTCCGACTTAAAGTATTACTTGGACTCATACGTGGATGGAGGAAGCGTGTTCAAGAAAGTTAGATTACGTACGTGAGCCGCTAGCTTTACTAGTCATGCATGATCTTCACGTAAAGGAAAGAAAGCAAACTGGATGGTTTTCCTTGCCTTGCATGGAAAGTGATACCTGATGCACCTACTCCTTATTTTGAGAAAAGAAGAAGACGTCAACTTGAGTCGTGACTACACGTCGCGACTTCATGTAAGCAACTGGTGCTACTACTAGTTTGAATCACACATGGATTGAGGAAGGAGAACGAAAGGAGTGGTCGGCTCAAGTTATCAGTACGACTCCAAACATCAGCGTGACCATTGCTGACTCGCTGCAGGCGACTTTCCTTTAGCCGCGGCTCACCACCGCGGACGGCTTTGATCTCATCCCAACACGGCCAGCTTCGTCAACAATCATCTCCAGTTCCGCAGGCTCGCCCGATAGATTCTCGTCTACGACGAGTCAACATTGAGGATCCACAGATCATATCACTTCATCAGCATCCACGTCCAGTCGCCATATAGAAAGAAATCAGGTTTTCTGAAAATCGTGTCAGGTGCATTCCTACGAAACCATCAGGTGTTATTCTTCTAACTAGCTCACCCCCATATGAATTTTATATTGCAAAGGATTTTCCTTCCGTTTGCCTACTTTGTGTGTACAGGCTTCCGCACAAAGAATGATACTTCAAGAGAAGCATGCGTGTATATGTGCAATAAAGGGCACCCGTGACCTTGATACAACAAATTGTCTAGAATTTCAACCACGACCTCGTCTATGCGGCTTTGGCAAATCTACTCACCGTCGCTCGCGACTTATATTGCGTCTTCAACGACGGGAGAATAAAAACAAGATAAGTTGCTATCATGCTCGAACTTTCATAGCCTTTATTTTTACCAGTAAAGATTAGTTTGCACCTTCGAGTTTATCTCGAGGGCTGCATATCTATTTTATCAAGATTATCATTAATGTCTTTGCGATTCACAATGTGTCATGTCGCAGACTTTATCATATCAGTTTTTGAGATTTAGTTATATCCACTTCTCAAAGTTGAGTTTTTTACAACCCGCAATGCATCTATTAATTAAGAGTTCTTTATGACTCGCATTGCATTTATCAAGTCTAGCTATTTATAGCTTGCATTTAATTTTATTTGCGACTGCAATTGGGCATCTTAACATATCAAGATCACCATTACATGTTCAAGCATTGACATTTGGTGAATCATTATGTCATTCCATGACTTATTGTTATATCAGTTCATGACTTATCGTTATACAATTTCATGATTTATCATTACATCACTTTATAAGTCGCCTAGATCATTTTATGAGTCGCGTACAGCTCATCATTACATCAGTTTATGAGTCACTAACGAATCATCATCTTATCGATATTTGAGTTAAACAGGTGGCTCGTTATATCAATTCTTGGATCAAATCAGTGACCCGTGTTATCACATTCAAAGCTAATTAGAGCTCGTCACGGCTATTACAGCCGATTATATCAAAAATCGATCGCCGCCTACGTGCGATCGTACTTCAGGATTGTGAAATAAAGCGGGCACCACCGGTATCCGGAGGTTTGTCATTTCGCCTCAATATGAGCCGCTGAGCCTTTATTTTTACTAATCTCTGGGTTTCATGGGGGCTTTGTAGCTTTATAAGCTCGGCTTATTCTCGTGGAATCGCTCGTTGTGGCAAATTATCCTGGTTATTCTCGCCTTAAGTCAGAAGTATCTTTGCACTATGCGGCCAAAGTACTGGGGCGCGGCGTCAATCGAGCTTGATTGCCTATCATGGCCGCTCTCGACCCTGAACACGCGTTTTTACCTGGGAAATACTGAGCCGCGCGAAGACCTACTTAACGGTAATAGAGGTAGTTCAGAAGGACTAAAGTACCCGCGTGTGGCGTCAATCGAGTCTGAATGCCTATCATGGTTGCATATCATGGCCGTTCTCGACCCTGAACACACATTAGATCGAGGAAATACTGAGTCAAGTACCATATGATACCATGCATCGTACAATATGCTATACCATTTGCTATTATGCAGATTACAATATGCTATCATGCAGGTTATAATTTGCTATCATGCAGAGTACCATATGCTATCACGCAGGTTACAATTTGCTATCATGCAGAGTACCATATGCTATCATGCAGGTTACAATTTGCTATCACGCAGAGTACTAACTTTTTATCATAATTATTACCAGCCGCCAAGGCTAACATATTATCATCAAGTTATCATCATTGCTTCCTTTGGGGCTTTGCCTTTTGATTTAACAGGAACCTATAACTCGGCCATATGAATTGGCACGACAAGATTTTTTATGATTGAGATAATTATCTCCTGATATCGGCTGATAAAGCCACCATTATTTATTTATTTTCAGCCACATGAATTGGAATTTTTAAGGACAATTCCTTAATTTATATCTAGATTTTTGACTAGGATTATCTTATTCCTGGCGGCTCAACAAATATTTCACAGTTGTTGCAGGTTAAATTGCAATGACATGCCATCAAGCAGGATAGTGAAATCATACCTGCTTAATGCCCGGGGGCTAGGACAATTAAGTTTTTGTCTAAATTGAGATATTTTTGAGTCCCGAGCAGCATGATCAAGCATGCAACCCAGCCCTCGGGGGCTACACATCCACCCACCGGCGTTTGGTGGTTTCTACTAAATTGATATACCATGTTTATATGCAGATTTCATTTTTTGCAGCACATGAGAATATATATCCATTTGCGAGTCAAATCAGCGACTCGGAAATCTTTAAATACAGTCTGTGGCTATATACCCTTGAGCCGCCATGATTCAACATGCGCTCAGATGGCTTGTCATGATAACTTGACAAATTATTATACTTTTGGCCAGCTTATTTATGCTTATGGCTTTTCTGCTTTGATGTCTATGACTCAGCACTTTATACACATTTGGCTGATATATCTTGACGCTCATAAGTTATTATTCTTATGATTTTAGCTCAGTCTTACACCCAACAGGATAAGGTGATTTTCACCAAAGGCTTCGCCGCCTCCACATTAACTCAGAAGTTTCAGCAAGGTTTCGCCGGCCTCAAAGGCCTGCGATACTATATCAACAAACGTCAGCGACTCATCGCTTCTACATCAGCGGCTCAATAAGCCGCTACGCTCGCGACTCATCATCAGCGAGTCGCCAAGTGCAACATCGACAAGTCAGCAAGAACTACATACGCAAGCCTGCAAGATCATCATCAAAACAGAATCTTCCACCTGATTCTACGAATCACCCGGAAGCTTGGGGGCTAATGTCGGGGGAATAATTATCCCGCGACTTATTTAAGCGAAGCGCGACTTATTTAAGCGAAGCGCGACTTATTCTTCATGGCCACAATACTCGTGGGCTTATACAAAGATGGGCCAACCCAAGATCGTGATGAAAGAAGAAGTATCTAGAAGACCGGAGAAGACATAACTTGGGAGACACGAAATTACATTACTTTGTCGCCAAGTAGGACTCCGGCTTATCTTTCCTTAACAGGCAAGTTTCCTTGTAACCTGGCGAGGCACCGTCTTTATAAGGTGGACTCCCGGGACCTAGAACCCTAAGCTCTCATATATCCAAAGATAGGCGACTCGACACATCAATCGCCAACCCATGTAACACCATATTCATATCAATACCAAACTAGGATAGGCAGGACGTAGGTCTTTACATCACATTGAGGGGCCGAACTTGGGTAAATATATGTTCATCTTTGTTCCTGCGATCCCAAGCTCGGAGACGATTGACTCGCACAATCCCACACCTACGAAGTCATCCATGACATCTGACGTGACAAACCCACGACAGTGGTTGCGACGCCTCAGACAGTGTGCAAGCTCGAGAGGCAACTACTGAAATCGTCATCTCGTAGTTGGGTGAAGACTCTTGTTGCTTGGGTGGCAGATTCATCAGCTCGTGTGGAGTGTGACCTCATGGTCGACATGTGTCATAGAGTAATACTTAAACCTTTTAAGTAATAAAACTCCCTTCATTGAAAAAATTCGTTATTAGTGGGTCAATTATCTTTCTTCTTAATGAAAAGTTAGAGCAGTTGCTGGTTGCGCTTGAAAAATCCTTATAAGGTTTGTTCCACTAGGTTTTGTGTGTGTGAGAGAGGATACCTGTTCAAAAGATCTACTCCGAAAAGGCTCTTGATAAGATTACCTTGTTCTCTATACAAAAACCAAAGTAGTATTAGGATTAGTATTACCACATTACTAGCAAATTACTATCATTAGTATTTGCCCATAATGGAAAAATTACCCGTGTTCCGTTCTTAGAGTTTCAGTAAGGGTGTCCATCAAATCTGATAAACAGTCTGCGGCATCCTGGAAAACATTATTGTTCACCATAAGTGATCTGATGGCATGGGTTTTACAAGTCATAAGAAAAACAAAGTACCTGTTGCCTGTGACGATCTCCATCTCTTTGTTTATACATTGCATATTTTTCTTCAAGGTTCTGCTCAAATTAAATATGATCAGAAATAACATTATAATTAAAAAATTGGTAAATGCGTTGATTACTGACCTTTAAGAATTTTATGGGAGAAACCACCACTGGATTATCATCAAGAAGGAAAAATACTTCACGAATAGAATCCGTCAGGTCAGAAGAAGCTTGGTCAACCAATTTAGTGTCCATTGCTTTCGAAAACCTAAAACAATACCAACTAGGGTGGATTAGGAATTCAGAATATTTAAGATTAAATTGACCGATAAATGTAGGTAGTTATTTGAATATAACCTTAGTATGGCTGACTTCAAGTCCGGAATACAATGGAGAAACTGCAAAACAGAATTCGCAAAGCAGGTATTCCCAAGATTTCTGAGACCTGCCCAACTATGGCTCTGTTCAGCTTGATGTTGTTGTGACATGACTTGGGCTGAACCTGTATGTTCATCGGTATGAATTTTGTTCAGAAAATCTGCTTGAGCCGAGACAATGTCACTACCTTCACTATCCATGTTTTGACCGAGTGTGCTCTCCTCGGATTCCTGATAGATATTTGTTCTCTTAAACTTCATGAATGGCTCGATAAGAAACATTGAGTGTGCAAGATCCTGGGAGCCCAGTTCCAAAAGTTTGTTTAGCTTATTATTGACGGGGCCTTGTGAACCAAGTTGTACCGGCAAATTTTGTAATCTGAATAAACGAGAATCTTTGACATCCCTATAGTACAACCTTATATCCTCGATCATCTGCAGCTTCTCTTCAACCTCCGGGCCAAACTCTTTTTCTTTGTCACTTTCTTGCTGTAGCTCTCTTGATTTCCCCTGCTTTTTGAGGGCCCATTTGTTGGGACTTGAACCCACCATTATTCCAAAAGATTTTCCTGTACGAGAAGACCAATTTCTTGCATCGGACAGAAGAACTGAGCCTAACCTGCATCCAACTATATAATTGTCGTCAATCTTGTGATATAGGCCATCTGACCTGCCCGCTTCAGGCAGGTGAAGTATGAAGTTTTCCCCTTCTATCTGCACTTCATGGTCTTCAAAGATTTCTGTGCCTTCAAGATGCTTATACATGACAGTGAATGATTTCTGTAATCCCATGTCACCAAGGAGACATTGGGCAGCATACATGTACGATCCTTTCCATGGAAGACTTTCAGCCCCTTCAATGTACATGGGTAACTTAATCTTCAATTCTTTAATGCCTTTATTGGACAGCCCCGCTGCTTTCTTAGTTCCATTCTCTTGAATTTTCTTTTGAGTAGTTGAGCTTCTTGCAATATATCCCGTCAAATAGCCGGTTGGACCGTCAATGACTAAGCACATCCACTTTCCGTGACGGTGAACATAGATCCAGAAATGCCCCTTTTCAGGCATAACGCAGCTCTGCCGTTGTTTATGACCAAACATAAATCGCTTATCGGTGGTAGTGAAACACCAGGCATGATACCGCAGAATTGTCGCTCGCCAGCTACTATGTGAAGTTTCCGGGGTGTCCAAATTCAAGACAGCATAATTCTGTTGAGAAAAACATAAGAAAATTAGCAGAAATAATGGACAAGTAAAAATGTAGAAACATATAACTAAAGCATAAGAAACAAGGTCTTTGTAAGCATATGATAAAAATAAGGAGTAAAGTGCTCCCAGTCCTACAAGTAATGGGTTTTCTCAGTTTAATCCTGATTCTTTCAATTTTGCAGGTTCTACAGAAAGGAAAGTGAGACATTCCTCTTTCCAAGCGCAGTGCTGACCCAAGCATGCCGCGGCTTGCCACAGCCATGTCAACAAGGAGTGCCAGACCATCTTGTTATGTCCAGGCTGCACTAACCCAACAGTACCAAACATCAGCCGCTCTTCCTGAGAGCAGCCTCACCTCAAGAAGCAGAGATGCACTGCCTCTGCGAAGAACCGCAACAGCCACACTTTGTGCAGCTGTTCAGAAGAAAGAGAAAAAGGCAAGATCAAGGAAGGGTGCTTAGGGCAGTCCTGGACATGACAACAAGAAGATCAACAATGTTTCATTTGGGGGAGAAGTAATGGGTTTCATTTTGGACATAGCCGAACATGGATTCTTTGTGGATAAAATTGGAGATTAGGTTCTTTTTGGTCATTATGAGAGAGATGTTTGTTTTTGCTGAACCATGTGCTCGGCGTATTTAAACATTATGCACCCATTTTCTGTAGCTCCTCTTATTTATGCATATAAGACAGTAGTGCTTGTTATGCACTGAGTGCCAGACTGTGAGTTATGAAAACTCTTATGTACTAAATTCTAGATGAGTGCCAGACTGTGAGTTAATTCTTACTACTTATGTGTTGTGCACAAATGAGTCAGAACTGATGGTTGACATAGAACTTGGCAGTTCACAAGAAAGTAACAGCAACAAGGGGCAGCACTGGCGCTATGGTTGGTGGTGCCATAGGGTGCAGAATTGACCCCTTGTCGCCAACGAATAATCAAACAAACTACCGGCATGGATGTATCTGAGGGCATCAAATCTAGGTGGGGAGAACGAAGAGAAAAATAAATACATTAGGATGCACTGATGTATAGCTAGGAAGCTCATAGAAACGACCAAATACGCAACAGTGGCCACTTAATTCTACTTCAGATTGCTGTTACTATAGGGATTGGTAAATGCAACATCCACCAGTATACTTACTTCCACTTCTCCAGCAGGAGGCGGTGGGCTTGTAAAGTTGACGTTGTTGTCGCCATTGGAGGCCTCGTCGCCGGAACCACCCCTCCCCCCTGTCCCTCCCGCTGTACCTCTGCCGCTTCCCCCTTTCTCCTTGGCTCCCCTATTCGCCCCATGCTCCCTTTTGTGACCTCTTCCGCCAACCATTGTCGCCTCCGCGTCCGCGACCGCGACCACGATGAGGTGCTGAGCGGGCGCGCGACGGGGACGGGTTGGAGGCGCGCTACGGCAGCAGCAGCAGCGGCGCGCTAGTAGGGAGGTTGTGGGGACGCACGATCAGGGCGGCGTGGCGGCGCGGGAGGGAGGGGGCATTCGAGGAGGAGTCGCCGGCGCAGTGAGTAGCGGAGCAGGAGTAGTCAGGGTTTCGGAGCCAACCAATGTCGCCGGCCGGGCTCGCACCTGCGACTAGGGAGGGCGCGCGACGTCGGCGGCGCGCAACTAGGGCGAGGATGGCGGCGCGCGGAGGGAGGAGTCAGCCGGCGGCCGGCGCACGACGGACGGAACGGGGGTAGTACGGAGGTTCTGTCAGTGAGTCGATCGACGTCGTCGGGCTCGCCGCGCCGCGCGCACCCCTGTCGGTCTATGTGTCTGTCCCCACCGGTCGGAAACTTCGGCGTGGTGTCTGGCTCGGACCACTAGCTTCTTCTGTTGGGGTAGCCCTTCTTCTTCCAACACTAGTAATCGCGCACGTGCAATGCACGTTTTAAATTTATTTCTCACCCCTTTCCGACAGAGTTTAATGTGTACATAAGACCATATATATATAAGCAAAAGATCATTGATCATCCGACGTACTTCCTGAAGTTTGAACCACTTTTTACAGGAGTAACACATACATAAATGACCACCAGATTGGTAACCACATATGTTAACAAATACACACAAAAAAATTCATATTAAATGAAAATTCGTATATGATTTCAAGCTAATAATGATATGCAGACATAATATTACAGTGTCGCAAAACAAAATAGTGTAATAATAGTAAATCTCCACTAAAATCCTCACATGGATGTGATAAATGAAACGTCAAGGTAAATTAAAATACATGACATAAGCGTGGAGAAACTAAAGTTACAGCTCTTGTAGAAACTCAACCAAAATTATTCACTATGAGACATAAGCAAGTTATATTTCATAATCAGTATCGAGGGTACTGATTTACCAAAACTGAAACTGAATTCTGCACTGTGAAGGCAAACCTTCCTATCTACCTCACAATTGCTGTTGTAATACCGCCTCGAATCCTCTGTTCCATAAGTTAAGTTTCGCCTGCTCATGCTGCCAAGGGCATGTGGAGGTGTTGGTTTTCTGTTTGCACGGCAACGCCCTCGACCGCCGCTGATGTGATCACTATGAAATTCTGCAGAACAATACACGAAACCGTACCCTGAGCTTCCCCCGTTTTCAATCATTGATGAATGCCTTGAGCTGAATGTTCAAGCCAGAGACGTGCTTGTACTAATGGCAAGCATGATGCCACAGCCTCTGAGAAATAGTTGCGAATGCCCTGCATGCATGATCACCGACAATCAGTACTGTAGTGCACTCGGTTACTCTGTTCACAGATGTTTTAATGTACTTTAGGGAAAAGGTTGCTTAAGAAAACTCACATGATACTGGGGTGCACCCATTATTTATTTGAATATGCATCTGCAAAGTCATGAATTCTTCGCTTGATAGCCTGGGGAACCAACAGCCAAGAGAATCAGAGCATATCATTAAACTGAGTTATTTGCACTGGTGGTCACACAACTCGACAGCTATGTGCACTTAAGTCACACAACTGGATAACTGAATTTTTTGGTCACACAACTCGTCATCTGGTGCACTTAAGTCACTGACCCCACCTGTCAGGCCGTTTTCCGTTGAAGTTGATGCTGACTGGACACGTAATCTTGCAAAACCCCCCCTGTATTTTTGTACATTTGCAAAAAACCCCCTGTATTTTTGGACATTTCAAAAATTCAGGGGTTTTTTTGAAAAAATAAGGGGGGTGTTTGCAAATGTACAAAAATACAGGGGTTTTTTTTGCAAGATTACGCGTCCAGTCAGCATCAACTTCAACGGAAAACGGCCTGACAGGTGGGGTCAGTGACTTAAGTGCACCAGATGACGAGTTGTGTGACCAAAAAATTCAGTTATCCAGTTGTGTGACTTAAGTGCACATAGCTGTCGAGTTGTGTGACCACCAGTGCAAATAACTGAATTGAAATAAAACAGATGGAGGTTAACTCGAATGGTACTGAAATCAATTGCATAGTCAACTATCAAAAAGCATAGTAATGCTACAAGATCACATTACGCATCTGCAACTCTTCATTAAGCAATACAAACACCTTCTTCATCAATTTATGCCTCTGCAGATATATCTCAACAATAAGAATTAACAACAAAGAATTGTGAAACCTAAGTTTGAGAGTAATACTGAGAACGTAGCTAATAGCCTCCTTGTCAAATGGAATGAACAAAAGCATTCAGTTTGGAATGAACAAAAGCATTCAGACCTGTGTAACAAACAAATCAGTTTCAAAATAGTGATCTTTTCACTTTCCCACTACATTTGTTTTGTTTCTTTTTCATATACCTCCCAAATATGACCTATTGAAAGACAATGATCTAGGTTAGGGCTGGGTGTGATTTACATGGAAGATAGATATAAAATGTTGTCCATTTCTCTCAGTAATATGTGCCAAATAAGTCCCATCATCCACATGGTGGTAGAGTACTTTCAAATGGAAAAATACCGCGGCTGAAATTCACAACAAGCATCTTACTGTTGTGAAAACCTTCATGATATGATGGACCATCTGACACAAATAAAGAGTCCAATCTATGCCAAGTTTGTGAACAACTTCAGGATCCATAGGACCATCTCTGAAGTTATTAACTTGGTGCATCCCTTCTAAGAAGGATTGTTGGAAGCGACACTTCTTCTAGAGGTAGGAAATCCTCAATCATATCAGCATTGATAAAAAGCAGGTACAAATAAGGACATTTCACAACAAAAGTAAACAGCAACATTAGGTCATACTCGCTAACGGAAAATATTTGAAATAAAAAACTCATTCATATGACCATGTACATGCTAGGGCGGCCATTTATATTCCTTTTGGCTCGCTAAGCAAATAATTTTTCAGGATATATACTTTGGTTAGGTATTCTCATGAACCCCGGAAAACAACTGACACATTTATCTAGCACTGTAGTGGAAAGAAAAGAACGTGATAGAGGTGCTTGGTATCAGGGTAAGCTGCACTTGCCCCCAACCATGAAGGCAAGGACTGTCCCGCTGCGAACTCGTCTACGACTAAATAAAGCAATAATAGTTCAAGCATGACACCTGAAAAATGTTCCCATCGTGAATTAAAGAGCTGGACAAGAATAATGTACACCATGCCCATAAATTCTCATCGTGAATAAAAGCATTCCTAAAACAACAAGAATAATATTCCAATGGAAATTACCTCGATCCACCAATCTAACCAAAATCTCCACTAATGTTTGGGAGGAGATGTTGAAGTAGAGAGACGATGAAAAGAACTTCTGAGTTACCTCGACCCGCTGATTTGATCGCCGCTCCAGTCAGCCGAGTTCGCGAGGGCGAGAAGGACGGCTGTACGTCTTGTCTGGTCAAGGTGGGTTGCGGAGCTCCTCGGGCGGCGGCCGGGCTCGCCGCAGAGGTGGGTGTCGGGGCTCCTCGCGGCGGCGGTTGGCGGCCGGGCTCACCGCGGCGGTGGGTGTCGGGGATCCTCGCGGCGGCGGTTGGCGGCCGGGCTCGCCGCGGCGGTGGGTGGCGGGGCTCCTCGCAGAGGCGGTTGGCGGCCGGGCTCGCCACGGCGGCGGTTGGCGAGGCTCCTCGCGGCGGCGGTTGGCGGCCGGGATCGAATCGGCGTTGGGCGGAGGTGGGCGGCCGGGCGGTAGGTGGCGGGCGGCGTTGGGCGGCCGGGCTGGCCGCGGCGGTGGGTGCCGGGGCTTCTCGCGACGGTTGGTCGGCGGGGGCGAGGGGATTCAGCGTCAGGAGCCAGCACGTCGATTAGCGATCGTTTTTTTTCTTCGTACGATTAAGAATTGCAGTGCGGGTCCGGATGGCACCCACCGGGTTCGGGTGCGGGTTTGGCACCCCCATACCCGCACCCGCCCCTTCTCCCCGCCCCCATACCCGCTGGCGGGTATAGAATTCAACCATACCCGCCACCCGCCGGGTTTGCGGGACCCGGCGGGTACCCGCGAAAGTGCACAACAACAACAGGAACGGAGAGGTTGGTGGAGGTCAATGGACAACGCAGCGAGCAGGCACTGCGGCCATGGCATAATTGGTCGAAGCAGAACATGGCCGAGGACGGCGTGGTGCAGAGGGCGCAGGGAGGAGGCGCAAGGAGCTCGAGTAGGGCGCAGGCGGCGTTGGAGGGGAGGTGGCTGTGCGTGTGGGCCTTCTTGTGCTGCGCCGCCTCCTGCGAGATCCGCCGGTGCCCCTCCCGTCCCCGGCGCCGCCGTGCTAGATCCGCCGGTTCCCGTCCACGGTGCCGCCGCCGCTCCCGGCCTTCTTGTGCGTCATGGCCGAGGACAGCCTTGAGCGCCATTGCCGAGGACGACCTTGAGCACTGCGGCTGAGGACGACCTTGAGCGCCGCGGCTGAGGACGAGGACGGCCCGGAGGTCCGCCAGGGTCAACTGCCGCAGCTCCGGTGGCGGTGGTGGGAGCGCGTCGGCCGTCATGGTGGAGTAGAGGATGGTGCTAGATTGGATTGAGGGGATGAGGACAACGAGGTCGAGGCGAGTGAGGAGGTGTGTGGCGTCGGTGGCTCGGGAAAGAGAAAAAGGAGAAGAAAAGATGCGTCATGCGTGGCAGCGTGGGGAACTTCCTCTGTGACAGGTGGGGCCGTGGGGCTGGGAACTCACTGACAAGTGGGGTTACCGGGTATGCGGGTTAGAGGGTTCGGGTTTGACACCCCCATACCCTCCTCCGCTACACCCGATGGATATGGATTTCACCCGTTAAGCAGACCCCGCGGGTTTTTTTCTATACCAAACCCTCTCCATTTGAGGCGGGTACCCGTCGGGTTTGCGGGTATCGGGTACCCATTGTCATCCGTAAGTGCGGGTGGTGGCCACATCGTTGGGAGATTCCTGTGCGTTAGATGGAGCGGATGGACGTCTGTGAGCAGGGGGGTACGACTAATGGGACCTCATCATTGGTTTAATCTGGATCATTGGATTAGGGTGATCTGATGGCTGACGTTATTTGGATCAGCCACTCTTGGTCTTTTTATATCTTCCAACATTTGCTTTCTTTTCTCACTGTACGTTTGTACATTTTTCACCCCGTTTAAATAAATTTACACAATGTCCTACTGTTTTAGCTCAAAAAACACCTTGGTTGCTGCAGCAGCTGCACCTCACGTTGAACTACGTACTAGTAATTCTCCTTGCCTTCTTTCAGCATGCTACAAGTTAAGCAGGATTAATGCCACATGCATGCATGTTACTAGTAATTAGCACATGCTTTTTCCTTTCCCGACGGAAATTAATTTACAAGTGTGGAAACAATTAAGAGCAAAAGTGGAAACTGGAAACCAGGAAGCATATGTAGTTATGTACTACTACATAAACAATCATGTCACTGTGGAAGGAACAACCAATAGTGAACAGCATAGAAGCATAATTAATAGCTCTATGGTTGGGGGCGTGAACAACATAGAAGCATAATTAATAGCTCTAAAATCTCAATGGTACTAATTAAGATCTCATCAATCTACCATAAAACATGAAAACCTTAATCAAGCTAAAAATATAAATGGAAATTACTCTACACTTTAGAAAAGCAAGGCATGAGGGTTATGTCGAAACTAGCTTATGAGAGCAAAAAAAAATGTAAGTTTTCCATAAGTAATAACACCATAGGTACATAAACTTGTATGTCATGTGCAGATTCATACAACCTGCAGAAGTGGTGGCGCGGTACAAATACTTGTTAGCAAGTTGTTGATTGGTCATTTTAGTTTGGAATACACAATGTCACGGGACAACAATTTTTGCATATAGGCCCTTTAGGTTATCAAATTTATAGATTGAGGTCCTTCCTCTAGCCTATCTGACGCAAATTCATGAAACAGTCCCTTTTTTCATATTTTCCATTTACTCCTCGGTAGTTCGTCTTCCAATGCAAGTTGGTTGTATCGATAAGTGTGGTCCCTTGTTCGCCCCACGTCCCATGGTGGGGTCGCACATTTGGAAAAACCCTACTAACATTTATTTATGATCGTCTAACTTAACATGTAAGTTATCCAAATCGTCCGTCATTTTTAGCCATCTAATCGTCCATGTCATCCCCGCTATCATTTATTAGTGATAGTTTATCTCTACATGCTAGCTATCCACATCATCCATTTTGTTAACCATATTATTATCCATGTCATCCTTTTACACAATTACACGACGAAATCATGTGCAGTTGGACACAGAGATTAGTTTGGTCCTAAATCACTTCACCCAAACTAAACACCTTTTTCCATTCGTTTGTAATGATGAAAAATCATGCTACCACTATCCGAGAATGTGTTTTTTCTATATGTAACTGTTGAGACATTTTCAAAGAAAAAACATGAATAAATATGCATGAAACCTCTTCATGCAAGCTATACAAATCCTTGTTTTTTCCAGCCCATTGATTTCATCCTATGTAAGATTGCAACTAATTTAAACGCAACGTCAAACATGTACATACTTCAACATTAACAAACTTTTATTGTGAATACGGTAATTCACGTTGATCAAATTTACCTTCTCGACGACCGTGGTCCAATGAATACTACATATTTCTATAGACAACTTCATGTTTTATGGTTTTTATAGCTTTCATGGACACAATAGAGCTTTCAAAGTGATTCCCGCTCCAACGCGCAGGGTCTATTATTTCTAGTATAAATCCATTGCATGCACACATGCTTGTGAGATAATTGTTTTTGTACTACAAGTGAAACAACCCAATGCATCAATCAATTTGTTTGATCTGGTCAAGAAAATCAGGATTCATTGAGTAGTATCAATTGTTTGGTTCTAAATCAAAAAGAACAAGCAAGAAAGCCCAAGTCTGTCCCTAGTCCAAGCCGCTCTAGAGCCTAGACTCGAGTCTAACCCCACCATCCATCCTTCCTTCCTTCCTTCCTTCCTCTCGCCCCCCACCTCCGCGACTGCGAGCCCGATCTCGATCCCCATGGCCATGGCGGCGGCCGCGCTCTCCTCCTCGCGGCGAGGCCTCCACACGCTCCACCGCCACCTCCCCCTCCGCCCCTACCCCTCCCCGGCGGCCGCCCTCCGCCCTGCCCCCACTTCCATCCCCCGCCACTTCCCCTCCCCCTCCGCCTCCTCCCGCTTCTTCAACACCGCGCACCCAGAGGCTAGGCTCCCGCGGCACAACCTCCTCGCTCCGCCGCGGCTCCCGCAGCACAACCTTCTCGCTCCGCAGCGGCTCGTGGGCGGGGTCAGGAAGTTCGCGAGCGGCGGTGGCGGCTCCACGAAGCTGGCGCCGCTCGGGCAGGGGGTGAAGGGGCTGGGGCGGCCGGTGGCGGCCGCGAAGAACGCCGCGGCGCGGTACCGGGAGGCCGTGGGGCTGCAGGCCGAGGCCTTCTGGCGCCGCAACTACATGCTGATCGTCGGCGCCGGCGGGGTCATCGTCTGCATCGCGCTCTGGCGGGTCATGTTCGGCATCGCCAGCACCTTCGTCGGCCTCTCCGAGGGCATGGCCAAGTACGGCTTCCTCGCCCTCGCCACCTCCATGGTCACCTTCGCTGTGAGTGCTCTCCCCCTTCTCTGTCTACCATGATACGGTGCACATATGCAGTATTATTCGAGGTGGTTCATTTCGTATGAATTGCCATGCAATGTATTTTTTCCTTTGAAACTGTGATGTATATGACATGCTTCCAAAATTGCCACACTGTTCATAAAGGAATCCATCCTGATGGGTCTGCACTAAACAATATAGTTTGTTGATCGTATGAATGGCCGGCGTGCCTGCATGTGACCTGTGCCATGCTAACAATGTGGAGATCATACCATATAACCGTGCTATCAGTGTGAAGATTGTCTTCCTTTGGATATTTACCAATACATCTGGGTTGCCACTAGCCATTACTTTGGTTCTGTACTTACACCTTGCATTGCGTAAGAACCAATTTCACTGTCTGTTGTTCCTGTAGTAAGTACTCAATCACATGCAATTTGCATTGAACTATAGAGGATGGATCATAATTCACCAAGTGAGATATCCATCAAGAACTGGTACTGGGCTTTTAGATAGTGGTTGATTGCCCTGCACATGTAACTACTACCCTCACAGATGATGCTTTACCATATAGGGCAACAAACAGAGAGTCTACACTCTGTTTTAAAATGTCAGTACCAGTTAATCGTGAAGCCAAAGTACTGGATAGGCATGCTTATAATACTGTCGCTCATTCATGTGTATGTCATTTGGTGTGCATGGACATTCTAGTAATTTGGGCCTCTTTGATTCTCATGGTTCCTAAATGCAGGAATAGAGAAAACGTAGGATCCCGGTGGCATGCCTTTTTGAGTCGTTGTAGTCAATGAATTTCCTATGAAGTAGAGTGCAGATATATTATTCTAGGTGGCTCATTTGTTGGGAATTGCAATACCTATATATGTTTCCCTTTCAAACTGTGATACACATGGATGCTTTCTAAATTTGTCGCAATGTTCCTAACAAAATGCCATGCTAGACCCTGATGGGTCTACGCGAAGCAATATAGTTTGTTGATTATATGATGAAATGGACGGGCTACATGCTTGTGTCTGCGTGTGACCTATACCATGCTAACAATGTGAGGATAATATAGTGCCACGATTTTGAAGGTTATCTTTCTTTGGATATGCCATCAGCTATTGCTTTGATTGTGTACTTACACCTTGGATTTACTTAAGTACCAGATTCGCCTATTGTTCATAAAGTAAATGATCTGTCTCATACATTTTACATTTAACTATGGATGACGGATCAGAATCCACCAAGTGGATATCTATAGAGAATTAGTATGCACATGATGCTTTACCATATAGGGCAACAAACCAAGAGTTTATAGCATGCTTCAAAATATCAGTAGCAGTTAGTCACGAAGCCAGAGTACTGGATATGCATGCTTACCGCCGCTCATTCATGTTTATGTCATTTTTGGTGCACATAGACACTATACAGTAATTTAGGCAACTTTGACTCACAGGATTAATACAATGCAGAAATGGAGAAAATGTAGGATTACAGGTCACGCCCACTTTAGTCCTACGAAGATTAAAACATGTTTCATTGCACCACCAGAAAAGCATAGGATTCTTCTCAGGAGGTCTTAGGTGATGGAAAGTTTTCTATGAAATAAAGTGCAGAAGAAATCATTAAAAAATCTTGTTGGTTTACAATCCTAAAGATCAAACAACCCACACAGGGAAGTTTTGAGGATTGCATCCTCCTCAACTGCTATGAAATCCCTTGAAACAAAGGAGCCCTCAATGTTATCGGTGCTCATGGCCTAGGCCATATTAATTTTATAGTGAAAAAAGTGTTTTGTTTGCTGGTGCAGCGACATAGTATAAAACTATCAGGGGCATTGAACTTGTAAGCTGGTAAATATTATAACCATCTAGTCTACTTGCGGTTGCGGCACATTATAGCTCATTGCAACTTTTGTGTCTATCCTTTTGTTTCATCCTGACGTAGTTGACAAACTAGACTTTTAGTGCAGCTTTACTTGACAGATGATGCAATATTTTTTGGGAGATTAAATGATTTCAGTAATCTATGTTTTTATAGGCTATGTATGCACGTGCAAGGTTCACCATAAATCCTGATAAGGTTTACAGGATTGCAATGACAAAGCTCAATACATCTGCTGCAATCCTTGAAGTCATGGGTGCACCCTTAGCTGGTACTGACGTCAGAGCATATGTTATGTCTGGTGGAGGCCCTAAACTAAAGGACTTCAAATTGAGAGTTGGCGGCAAGCGGTGCTTTCTTATCTTCCCCATCAAAGGATCAGAAAGAAAGGGTCTTGTAAGTGTTGAAGTCAAGAAGAAAAAGGGACAGGTATTCAAAATGTTCTTCTCTATTTTCTAGCAAACTCTACTTCAGTGCCTCTAGATTGAACAATCTGGGACTTATGCATGCACAATATAATTTAAGTACCTGGACCCTTAGTGTGTGACTGAAAACCTGAACAATTATTGCGAAAGTAGAGTTAAAGTGAAGCAAATTTCTGTTCTTTCTTTCTTGTTGATGTAAGAGTTGTTGGTCTCTCTTGAAATTTGATGCACAATCTTGCTATGTCGATTTTTGGCAGCCTTTTGTAGACATGAAAGAAGTTTATAATAGAAAGTTGATACTGTTGTCATAGTACATGTATGGTCTGACTGGTAGTTGACACTGTATTCAACTAGTTATTTTTTTTATGTACTCACTTTGCCTCTCTCTTGCCATCTAGAAATCACCGCTTTTAGTATTATACATAGATGAAGAGAACTAATATAAGATCGCAGCCCACTTGAGAAAGTGGTAAATAAGTGGTATTATTTTCCCAATGACAGCAAGTCTTCTGACCTTATGCTAATTCCTTTGCAGTATGACATGAAGCTACTCGCTGTTGACATCCCAATGGCGTCAGGGCCTGACCAGCGGCTATTCCTTGTGGGTGACGAGCAGGAGTACAAGGTGGGTGGGGGCTTGATATCTGAGCTGCGGGATCCGATAGTAAAGGCTATGGCTGCAGAGAAGGAATTTGATTATCTTGATGAAAGAGAGGAGGCAGAGGATGAGCAGAGGGAGCGAGAGGAGGCCGAGGAGGAGGAAGCCGAAGCATTGAGGCGGGAGGAGGATAGGCTACGCGAGGAGGCTAAAGAGAGGCAGCGGCGAGAAGCTGAGAATCTGGAGAAGTCCAGCTGACAGAATTAACCACATCTTCTTTTTGTTCGTGTTGTGCATTTTCCCACTCTACCCTCCTCACTTTTACAATGTGTAGCGATCAGCGTTTTCGCCGTGACAACGGGAGATTGCATCTGGGTTTTTAGAGAGGCAGATTTGCCTTCGCCGGTTCACAGCGTGTCGATAAAGTAATAAACTTTGGCTGCCCTTCAAATGATTTACGTCGGGGTGCACTGTAATTTAATGTCTGCATGAATGATGGATGGCCTTCTCTTTTTTTGCTGCTGATAGGCCTTGCTTTGCTTTCAGATTCTTTGAACCAATGTGCGCATTTTGTGCCTCCTGATTATTGGGTTAGATAGGTCGTGGATGCAGCATGGGTTTCATCTTGATTATTTTGTTTGCGCGTTTTGCAGCTCGTTTAGTTTTTGGAGGCTTCAATCATCACAGGTGCATCAGCCAAGTTGCATCTTATATACTCTTCATGTACAGTATATAGGAGTGGTAATTAACAATACATATGTAATACTATTCATTTTGTTTGTGCACAAGGTGAACCAAGGAATGAAAACCATATTGACGGAAACATAAACGAAGGCCACACATCACAATAATAAGTTGTGGTCTGCATCTACATGTGTGTGCATGAACTCAGTTAAAAGTTAAAACCGACCGAGAAGCTACGTGCTCAATCGAATGACCAGTGCGGACCAGCCCGGCCGTTGAGCGTGTTGGCATCCAATTCCGCAGAGTAGTTCCCGCCGCCGTTCCTGATCAGGCCTTGTTTGTTTCTAGAGTTTTTGTGGGGATTGGTGGGGAAAATCCTCTAGTGTATTGGGTGAAACCTCAAACTTCACCCAATCCCTTAGAGGATTGGGGATCAATCCACTAGGTAGGGGTAGTGTATTGAATCCCCTAGTGGATTGAGAAAAAAAATGAAGAGTTTGGTGATTTGTGGGGAAATGTGGGGATAAAACATGTCCAATACACTAGAAACAAACGATGTTTTGAAGTTTGGGGTTTCATCCAATCCACTAGAGGATTATCCCCACCAATCCCCACAAAAACTCTAGAAACAAACAGGGCCTCACCGGGTTGACACACGCTTGCCGAGTCAGTTCATTCCGCTCCTGCTTCTTCTTATGAATCGCAGACAACAGCGGGCACACCTCTTCACGTGCGGCCATGATGTATTGCGCAATCTTCAGCTTAGCTTGCGAAGGGTACTTCGCGCTGCAGCCAGGGCACCCTTGCCGACATTGTTCATACAGCTCCCGATTCTTCTTGTCAAACAGCTCTGCTCTCCTGGCACGTTCCATCGATATCCGCCTCCGGTTCTCAGTCCGTTCTCGGAAAAATTGGCTCAACACCATGTCTCCGCTGGTGCTAGATGCACCACCATGTCTCTCTCCTGGAAATCCCGAGTCTCGTGGGGTCGTGATTGTGGTGTCATTTCTAGCGCGAGTTGAGGGCGCCGAAGCATCTCCACCGGTGGCCCCGCTTAATGTGTCCGGCACCCATAGTGGCCGTTGTGGGGGTGTCAAACATATGTACCCCTCGCCCGTAATTTGTTCGGGAAATTTTGGAGCTGTTGTCGCAGTTGTTTTTTGATAGTTTAGCTCATTTGTAGGCATGAACTCAGATGATGAGTTTGATTACGAAGTTCTATATGAGTTTATATACAAAGAGTTCACCGACGATGAGTATGATTTGAAGATCAACGACGATGACGATGCATACATAATGGCGATGATGAGCACTCTTGAAGAAATTGAGAAGAAGGAGGAGTATGTTCTCCGTGATAGGATTAAGGGTGCACGGGATCTGTACAACAATTACTTAATGGACATCAGAGCACAAGTACGAAAGCAAAACAAAAACAAAAAATCAGAGCACAAATAGGTTTACACGTACATGCTTGGTTCGTTGGCAATGAAAAAAATGCCCGATTTGCATGGCCAGTACATCGGTCAGACCAAAGAGGCCACAATCTTACTTGAAGCATCAAGATTTGTGGATTTGGCATTAGTTTTTTGACATGCCAGGTTCTCACAACGATATCAATGTGATTCAGTGCTCTCCGCTGTTTAAACACTTTGTGATGAGGATGGTATAGCGTGCAACTACACTGTCAACGAACATGACTACACCATTCAATACTATCTTGCCGATGGTATCTATCCTAAGTGGGCTACATTTGTGAAGACTATAACCAATTCTCAAGGTCTGAAAAGATGTCAGTTTGCTACTATGCATGAATCTGCCAGGTAAGATGTTGAGAGGCCATTTGAAGTGCTCCAAACTCGTTGAGGCAATGTTCGTGTAGTTGCAATGATGCGGAATCCAGAAACATTGTAGAGATGATGACTTGTGGTGTAATTTTATACAACATAATTGTGAAGGATGAGAAAGACGGGGCATCCTAATTTTGACAAGCCCAGAGAACTTGTCCGCCTCTCAGAACAAGATGTAGAACATGTACTCAACTTTCTTGAGATGCATCGGTAGCGTCAAAATCAACAAGCCCACATGCAACTACTCAATGATTTTGTGTAGCATACGTGGATCCACAATGAAAATCAGTGAATTTAAATTTCAATTATGCAGTACGAATAATTTGAATTATTTTTGCCCTCTGAATAATTGTATGTTGATTTTGTCTTGCATGTATTTTCGGATTGTAAACTGGGGTTTGTGTAGGAGGCAGTATTTAAAAATGTTGGGGACCTGTCTGCGGACAGGGGATGAAATTAGCCCAATCTGATTAGAGACGATCTAAGAAAATCCAGAAGACCGTCACACACCACGGCAACAATGGCCTGAGGGGGCGACCTACTTAATTATCATGGACATGGTCGTTCTAATTGTGGTTTGCATCTGTGAAATTCCTGGAATTCTAGTTTCGGAAGGCACATTTTCTGGTAGCAGTCACTTACAAGAACTTTTTTTGATAAAGGGCAATATATTAATCAAGAATTAAAGTACACCCAGCCTCTGCAACAACTCAACATCCGGAGCAACTCAAGACATCGAGGATGCACACAACCAAATTATTAGAAAAGAAAAAAGAGCTGACACAGCAGCAACAACAACATAAACCACAGCCCTAGACAACACATGAATTGCAGGAAAGGTTCTCCCAAAACAACGCCTTCCAAAAGGGCAGTTGCCCTCGTTGTTGCCGGATCAAGTCAAACTGAGCCGATCCTAGGTTTTCACCATGAAGAGAAAGTTTGAGAAAACTCCATGCAATGCCTTCACCAAAGTAATGATGACTAATCACCGCCATTACTAGGTTCAACCAACAAAGGTCAGACCAAGGGTTTTCACCCTGGAGCTCAAACCTGGTACTCGAGAGCACCACCAAGCCTCTGCTACCATGTGATGTCACCTCCACTTGCCAAACCGCCATCATTCTTCTTAGCCTTGGCAATGTCAAACTGAAACCACCTCGCAGATGTGCGTCTTACCTTGGACCGTTCCGCAGCGAATAAGCATAAGCCTCGCACGCGAGATCCAATGGACACGTCTGAGGGTTTGACTGCCCAATAAGATCTTCAGGTGCACACAATGCCATAGTCCCATCGGACCCCATCGATGGCATATGTGCACAAGAGAAACTCACACGTAGAGAACAGACACAACCCCAATATGATCACTGTGTCCGCCTGAACATGTCGGCAAGCGGCGGCACTGCCGATGACGGATCTAACCGGGATGCCCCTTTTGATATCCTCTGCCATCTGCCGTCCAGCCGTTGTTTCGCCCCATCTGCAGAATTAATGCAGTTGATTTCTATGACGCCAAGAGCCGCTAGGACCACGTTTGTTGGTGCGTGGTTCGCCCTGCGGTACATCTGCAAATCAGGAAGCGGGTACCTTGAAGCTGCTCAAACCTGTAGATCGGGCGCCGAGGCAGTAGCTGCACACAAAGATACAGATCCGTAGATCCTGCCCCACAACTAAGAGGATATCCACCGTTTATCATGACCATTGATTTTGCATCCAACGAATCATATTATTCCTACTATTTCATGTGTTAAAAAACTAAAAAATATGTTAATGTGTGGTTTTAATTTTTTTTGTCAATGAATGCACAGAAAATTCATGTTAGTACATGAATATAAAATTAAAATTACATAAATCCATTAATTATTGATAATACATTGACATTTAAAGATTCGTTGGTAAATTTGTTGCATGAATCTTGACGAAATGAAGGGTGTGGATAGTTGGTTGTGGTATTGCATTTTTCATCCTGCCCAGGTGCTTGGCCGATGCATGATGCTGATTCGTACATGACGCAGCTGATGCTTGCTTCGGCCACCTGCTTGTGCATGCTGCCGCCGCCAAGGATTGCAATTCCGTCGCTTTGCCTCTGGCCCAGTTGCTGTCTTCGCTGCCGGGCCGAACGCATTACCAATTCCGTTCTGACCGTCACCGGACCGGTATGTCAGTGGCACTTAATCCATCGATCTGATCGATCGAGCACGTGTAAACACCTGGACCCGGCCGTGGGAGGGAGAGAGCATGCATCAGCATCAGCTGCTGCGTGTGTCTATCTAGAGACGAACCACTCCATTTCTCTTGAATGCTTTGAGGATGGTCGAGATGGTTCGAACAATCGGACAGATCGCGGTACAATCGTATACGAGAGGCAGTGCTGACTTTCCTGGTATTTTTTACCAGGAGACGACACGACGGTGAAAAAGGGCGCGCGCGACGACCTGGTATTTTTGCAAAAAACCTCGGAGTCTCTGCGAATCAGCACGATTAGTCCCAGACTCAGTTTCCCATTCTCTGTGAATCCCTAACCCTAGCTGCGACGGCAGAGGCGACGGGGCGCGGTGCACGACGGCGGCGGACAGTGCGATGTCATGATCTTCGGGGGTTTCTTCCGCTCCCGGCTTCCGCCGAGCCAGCGAAAGGAGAGACTCGGATGCGATGTCGTCGGTCCCATATCGGGAGGACACCATGGCGTACGAACCATCGAGGTTCTGCCGCTGCAATCCACGGCGAAAGGCACCGAGATGGATCGTGTGTGGAGCCATCTGAACCTAGGCAAAAGATACTCTCACGCTTGCGTTGATGCAATGGCGAGGCTGATGTTTCTCTGCTCAGCTTCTGCTCATTTCCTTTTCAGTTCCTAATTGATTTATATTGTCCAATTGAATAGCATGGTGGATGTGGCTTTGTTGAATGCCATGATGATCCATTGCCCAAGTCTTTTAGTGATTTGATTGGAGATTTGCGAGATGAAGTGTGGAGGCTGAAGGGTGCAAGAAGTGTTGCTGTGACTGAAGATGCAGCTGCAATTTGTGCTATGTCTGAAGATGAAGCAGCTAGAGAGGCAGTGGTTATGTCTCTGCGAGATCAATTGAAAGAGAAAGATGCTCACATAGATGCAATGAAGTTTAAATATATGAATGTGGTTTTAGTTTTCATTGTGTTTCTGGTAGGTTTAGTGTTAGGGAAAATGTTAGTGCACTGAATGTGTAGTTGGCAAGTTGTGTGGAATCTAGAGTGACATCCTCGTAGGTAGTTGGCTCATGCAGGCCACGAAAAAGCACATTGTGCTCAATTGCCACAGTACACTTATCTGGATCGTCCCTACATCGCAAAGATATGCATATCTCTACTACAAAAATATGCAGTGTCCTGTCTCGGCCAGACGGACGAAATACATCCTGGCCGCACATTCTCATCTCCACGTCTCTACAACGTTCGATCTTCGTGGATTGAGAATATTACGCTGGATGCCACCGCTGAGTGACCCGAAGCGGTACGAAGTGACTATCATCCAACCCGTCGCCTCCGCCGACCAAATTCCCCACGAACCCTATCTAATCTCAGCTCCACCCGCAGCGCCGCCCAATTCACGCCTGCCGCCGGCGAGCCGAGGCGTCCGGCGATCGAATTGAGTGAGCGAACGCCGGAATCGATCCCTAGGCGTCCGATTCCTCATCGCTGCCACGCGAATAGACTACATGCTTGCTGCCGCCGCCAGGAGTCCGACCCAGCACCTGCGCCCTCGGAATCCCGGGCGGCACAGCGGTGGGAGGCGGCAGGATCCTGGGCGGCACACTGCTGGGAGGCGAACCGCAGGCACCGGAGTCAGAGACGGGGAGTCGCGATGGAGCGTCGACCCCTGCTCCGTGCTTATTCTCCGTCGACCCCTGCTCTGTGCTTATTCTCCGTCGACCCCTGCTCCGTCCCTTCCCTCCAACTTCTTCCTCCTGCGGCAACGGAAGCAGCGTTCGTCATTCCCGACCCGGCAACTTCTGCGATCTGCAGCTTCTGCTTGTCCTTCCGGCAAGGCAGCAAGAAAATCTGCCACCAGTGCTCCGGCCACCTCTACCCCACCAGATCGGAATCGGCGGCAACGGCGTGTGTTGCTTGCGGTGGTGGCTGCGGGCGGATCGGAATCCAAATGGCATCTTCGCATCCTGCAGATTAGCACTTCCTCACCAAAGGGGACCGAACGCAAGTTTGGGAAACAACAAGCGCATCAGATTTCGCCGGATCCTTCTGCCCGCCAACATATTCAGAAATATGTTTGCGATATTCAGAAAAAGGTTGGACTTGAGATACTGCAAGTACATGGCAACAACTGCCTATTGATGACCTTAGAGTTTAATTTTGTATTGCTCCGTGCGCACAAGTGAGATGTTGGTTTAATCTCAATACAATGGCATATAGTTTACCGCTTTCCAATCTCAATCTCTATTGTTCTGCTAGCTAGATGATGGCTGTTTTATAATGCTAAGCTATTATTTACACAATCATTGCTTATTCTTGACAGTGAAATTTCTTGATTCTAAGTTATTTGTTATGTGATGCAGGATCCGGTTCAGCAAATCTCTTGGTCATTGTCGGATGAATGTATGCCGCTGTCATGTTTGCTGGTTGTGACTTGTGAGAATTGTATAAATGTTCAACCCGTTATTGTTGTGGAGAAGACTGTTTTACAGAGAGCATGCAGCTGGAATGTACTCGGCTATACCCTATGCTCTAGCTCAGGTCAGTAACATTAACAGTTTAATAATTATGCAGAACGGTTTTATTCTAATCCACCTAATATGTCTGGTCAGGTTGTCATGCAGAAACCATATGTGTGTCTGTTGAGCTGAACAACTTGGAATGCACGGGTTGGTGTTCTTCCTCGAAGCAAAGCGGTAAATCTCAAAGCTTGCTTCTATTTGAGAGCCACATTGCATCTTATTAAAACTAAGTTCTGCTCCATCCAAATGAAAGGGTGGTGATCCATATATTATTGTTCTGAATTGTATGCACTGCGGTATAAGTTTAGAAACTGAAAACAACTGGAAACAAATTCTAGGGTGTTTTTGCGTCTCAGAGCGAACTTTTTTAATGCAATTTTAGTGGATATCGTTTAAAAAGGTGTCCTGTACAATGCAATATTTACAGCGCCGAGAGCAGTGATCACGAGTTCACGACAATAATATCTACTCTCTTCCTTCAAGAAAAACTCCACATCGGAAGGGTGTTCGTGGGACAAGGGTTTGCCACACTGCCTGGATTAAGTACTCTGGTTGCAATTGAAGTGCAGATTTTTTCTTCACATAGATAAACCTATAAGGCGTGCGACACATTTTCTGCAGAAAAAGACTGGACTGTATGATTAATCATAGCTAAATATCTTGTGAGTCCCAACATCAACAAGGATGGATTTTTCCTCTTTATTGTACCCCCAACCTGGCTCCTTTTTCATTAATTTTTGGCACAACAAGGTGGAGAAGGATCACAAGAACAGGAAAGGGCTACATGTCCATCCATTTTTCTGAGATATGTGATGCTACTGCAAGCAAAGAAGACACACAATCCTCTTGGAAAAAATAACATGCTTACTAGATGTTGACGAACTAGCATTGGTCGTCTACCTTCTGCAGTGCGTCCAGCTGCCTGCTGGATTTGCAAGTTGCGACTATCAGCTGGTTCATTTGAAGGACTGATATGTAGAGCAGAAGATTTAGTCCAACGGATAAGCCCGTCCCCCGACGGATTGCTCGTATCCTAGCGCTGCCGCGCCTCTCGACCACTCCTGCATCTCCACAAGGTTCGTCACTTCTCTTTCATCTCCACAACACGTGAAATCCCTAATATTCAATTTTCCCGGGTTGACAATGTGCAGTTCATAATCCATTTTCACCTTGTAAATAGGTTATGGTCGTCCTGCAACAACAACAACAACAACAAAGCCTTTCATTTCCAAGCAAGTTGGGGTAGGCGAGAGGTGAAACCCACAAGATCTCGAAACTAACTCATGGTTCTGGCACATGGATGCTTGTACATGAACGTTGTACATGAAAGTTTTTTCCACTCAAAGCAATATGATTGGCCAAGACCTAATTGGTACTACCGATTGTGCATCACGCTGTACTGTAGGTAGGTTTTCATACACAAAGTTTTGATGAAACACATGACTAGGGATTCATATCCGATACATTTGAAAGTGAGAAAGGGTCACTGCTTGTTCCTGTTTGTGCAAAGTTTCAGTTAACCTCGGGTTTTTTGGCTGATAGGACATAAACCAATTTCACCATCAGAATAGCTACGTCTTCGAAATTGATGTGTGATGCTTGTGGTTCCGAGAGGCTAGAACACGTGGCCGAGGTCGTGCATGTCCTCAACGCTGCCAACTCCCTCAACGACATCCAGATACGTATTTCTCTGTATTCTCTCAGTTTGCGTACTGGTTGGCATCTGTTTTGCCTTTGCTTAGTGTCCTGGTAGTTTTTCAGCAGTACGTTCAAAGCCAAGTGCAAATTGTCCATTTGTTTTTTTGCGCTTATTTTGACCAATTCGAAAGTAAATCTATTTCTCCTCATAAACTTGCTTGATTTTCTGAAAGTGCCTCTCACGAAATTAATGTCTGAGGTTGTGTCACACACTGGTATGGAAATTGAGTAAACTGATACATAACAATGTTTCGCTTCGAGATGCCAAACAATTGAAAGCTGGACGTTTACTTTTCTTAGAGAATGTACATAATCGGTATCAAAGTTGAGAAACGAAACCCCCTGTTTTTCAGAACCAAACCAACACCGTTTGTTTTACAAATTTCAGAATATCCAGTGTTCTCTCTGTTATTACTTTTCCTAAGTTCAACGATTGTTAGCATACTCCCATGTTGACTTACAGCAACACATAACAGGTCATTACTGTATTCCAACAGTGTTTCCTTATAATACCATTTTGTTCAATTGACACCAGTTCTTGTCATCATGGTAAATGGGATTAAATAATGCATGATTATTTCGCTATTCCTTTTTATACAGAGACCAGGAAGCAACCGATCTGGTCAGTTATTGAATCCAAGAGTTTCTAGGAGACTACGAGTAGTCAATTAGTCAGCGCAATACTGCATCTAGAGCTGAAATTTGGTAAAGCAGACTTGATGATTCAGCCAAGTACCCACATCTACTAAAATTGAGTGTATCAGACCACCATATGCACATTGATTCAGCCAAGTACCCACATCTACTAAATCATGGTTTCGCTCATTCTGTCCCGCAGACACGACTCTATTGTATTTTCATGTGATGAAGTGACTCAGCTGCCAACCTTTGCTAAAGAGGAGGGGTGCATCACGTCGGACTCTACAAACTAAAAAAGACAACAATGTCTCGTCGCGAATTGGCACAAAGTAGTAGTGTTGGATGTATTTTAGATTGCTTATCTGTCAGTTGTAGGAGCAAATAAATTGTTCGGATAGGTACATTTCTCTGAATACCACTACAAGCATTGCTTATCTATCAGTTGATGAAGTGACTGTCTGTTCTGTTTTCAATGTATGCTCTCCTGGGATGGTAGCTTGGTGGTCCATTATATTTGGAGTGTGAGTGTCACCCATTTGATCTTTCACCTTAAATCTCGAGTCTTGACAGGAACGACATGTATTCCCTATGAAGCGGTAATGAACCTAGGAAAACCATCTGGAATGGATACTTCAAGTATCGTGCAAATTAAGCTGAAGACAACATTTGAAAATTCTTTGACGCACAACGGAGTAGATCTTAATTAACAAGAGACAATTGGTGGGATTTTTGCTTTTCTCTACTACAAAAGAATGAAGTGTCCTGTCTCGGTCCTGGACGGGCGAAGACGACACAAAAACGACCGCACCAATCACCGAGCGACATGTCACCCCATCGCTAATCACGCGAGCGCAGTCAAGCCCAGCAAAAATCCGCGCAACTCTGCCTCTTCTCGACCGAACAGAGCCCTTACCGGAAAAGCCACGTATAGGGTTCGTCCCCGCCGCCACCTATGAAGCTCCATGGCATCGCCTCCATCCTCTGATAGGAGGAACGAAAGCGGCGGCTGCCGAATCCCCATCCCTAAGCTGCGGATCTGTCGTTCGTCGCCTCTCGCTTCCCACCCCGTCTCTCCCAGATCCTCCTGTCGACCCAACAGGAGCGCCGCGATGGACTGGCGGCGTTGCGCGGATTAAAGAGATGCAGAGAGGAAGGGGAGGCGTGAGCTGCTCCCTGACGGCAACCATCGGGAGGAAGAGGGAGATCCTGAGAGAGACGAAAAGTAGGGGTATTCTACAGGGCGCGGCGGCGAGGGTATTCGGCGTCGTTATCCTCAGCGTTCTCCATGAGTAACTGCTTCAGGAACTTGGTTCGTCATAGCTGGGAGTTGGCTCTGGCTGGCTGTGTTCAGCCAACATGCTGACAGTCTGAGAGCAATGACCTATCATGAATTCGAAATCTTCACCATACAAGAAGAGAGGTAAATTTCATGGAATACTCAACTGATTCGTTGTGTACAACATTTTAGCTCCAACTTTTCTGTTTTGACATTCAGAAACCTACACACAAGCAGTGAGAAAGGATTGAAAATCTCCCGGCAGCCTTAGGTAATTTAGTGTTGATTTGTTGTATCTACATACGGTGCACTGTTTCAGACGGTTAGTATGAGTGATCTGTAGATGGGCATGTCCCTAGATTGGACTAATTAACATGATTACCAGGGTAAGGAGGTTGTTGCATGTTTTGAAATTAAGAACAACTCTTGTTCAGAGGAAGGAGTCAACTTTTAAATCTCCATATATTCGTTTCATTGCTTATAATTTTTTTTACAATAGTTACAACATTCCCTTGGTAGCCGATATTCATTTCCCACCAGCTATAGACTTAGGAGTGGTGGAATGCTTTGACAAAATCCGTTTTAACTCAGAAAATTTTGGTGAATGATGCCACGATGTCTCTCATTCCATGTTCTGATTCTGTTTGTGGTGGTTCAGTAGTTAATGAATCTGTTTCAGTTTGACTTGTTTTTGTTCAAGTGCACTTTGTTTACTCATGATGGTGGTAGTTGCAAATTTAATGGGCTTAACTGAGTAAATTTTTATTCTACAACCACTTATAAATCTCACATGTTTTTTGACGGTCTAAAGCTGACCTACATTATTGCTGCACTCGGTGGACTTTGCACAATCCGTCAAATTAGTATTGTTCTAAAGATTTGCTTCTATCCTCTTTTGTTTTCTATGCAACTTCGCACCTGCTAAACTCATAATTTCGTATGGTGAAGGGCCTCAAATATTCTTGATTTGCACTCACTTAGGTGTATTTTTCAGTCGTGTTCAGTTAATTTTGTTTCAAATACAGAGGGTTAGCAGCATCTATACATGCAGTTGTGAGAGAATGGGGAGCCGTGGCCCCTGCCAGCCCCCAGCCTCCAGAACTATTGAGTTTATGTTTAAAAGATACCAGATTCATAATGCAATAATGTCAAATTTCTGCAATTATTAGTTGTTTTTTCATGCATGTAAAGTATTTGTTTACTGATTTCTTATGTTAGCATTGGCGAATTACCTGCTATTCTCACTTATATCACCGGTTCTTATTATTAAGGAAATGTGATTATCTGTTTGCAAAAACTTATTTATCATCAGATGTGATTGTTCCTCTGTTTGCAGCTGACCTTGAAATGACTCTTTATATCGATGCACATGTCATATTTCTGGAAATTAATTGTTGTGTTTTTTGTAGAATGAAAGGAGACTCTATTGTGCTGATACTTGTTGAAATGATGAGATCTACTGTACTTTGTATCCGATGCTGTCATGCAATGAATTTCATATCAAGTGAAGTGTCGCTACTGTTTGTTATGTTTCACATAATGCCTCCTCAGTAACTACAAAAGCATCTAATATTGCTTTATATTACCAATTGCTTCTACCATGTGCACTATGTGTTTTAGTTCTTTATTTAATTGGCAAATCAGACATGTATTGTGTATGTGCAACATCACAATTGTAGTTTCTATGCATATGATTCAATTTATAAGTTCTAATCGATTTAATTATGAAAAATTGGAATCTTATCCTTTTTGCAATATTATTTGGTTATATCTATTTCTATAATGCACACCTTAGTTTTTCATGTGTAGCATCAAAAAATTGAGCGTGCAACATCACAATTGTAGTTTCTATGCATATGATTCAATTTATAAGTTTTAATCGATTTAATTATGAAAAATTAGAATCTTATCCTTTTTGCAATATTATTTGGTTATATCTATTTCTATAATGCACACCTTAGTTTTTCATGTGTACCATCAAAAAATTGAGCGACCCGTAGCAACGCACGGGCATTCAACTAGTAACTATTATAAAGCATAATCCTCTTCATTCACACTTATCCCACTTCTTGAGGGAGAAGCCATAAATCAAAAGTAAATCATGGATTAGGAAAGGAGATAAAGTAGAAGAATGACTGCTAACCTTCCCCTACGCAGGATTAGCGCAGCAGCTAACGCCGAACGTATGAGCACTTATCTCCTTTTGTTGGAGTATTATCCAAATATTTGGTAGGGTACTTCCCGAAACCAGAATTGTTCTTAGATTATGTTTATCATTCACAGCAGTATGCATACATTAATACTAAATTTGATATGTACCTTACCATCGGAGTACACAAATCATAAAATGTCAGTACTTTTACAGATATTTTGTTATCTATGTAGTCTTAACAAAAGCTATTGCGCCATCTCATGCTCAAAATTTGGATTAAACCCCATTTTAGATATGGTGTTCTTCTCAATAATCGTCTCTCTTCTCTTGATGCATGTTATTTTCTCATATGATCACTCAAAAAAAAAGAGAAACTGTGCATTGTTTCACACAACAAGCAGACATAAAAATACGAACGAGATTAACGCAAACGGTCAAAAACGGGCGCGGCAAAGTGCACCCTCTCCTTCTAGTACATCACCACTTGACTAGTTTTGTTTTGGGAGGCACTACTTCACAAGTTCACATGCACGGCACTTTATTCTCTCTTTACGTGGACTAAAAAAAAGGTCTACACTATGGTTGCATTTCCACGGTAAGATCGAGGTCAAATCAAATCTCTATCCTGATTTCGAAAATAAAAGTAAAATAGAAATATCAAAATGTAGTTCCAGAATACCCCCAGTAATCAGCGGTGGATCTGACTCAAATTTGATCGTAAAACAACTCTTATTGATGGTACATAATCCTGGGTTCATTAACCCAAATAAGGACAATAATTAATCTCTTACACAGATTCAGAATCCCGCTGAAGGATTCACACTGGCAGCGATTAATGCTTTCTTAGTGAATTCTGAGTTCTCCGCCGATAGCATTGACGTCTGGTTCAGGTCGCCGAATACGGCCTCACACTTGTCCGGGGTGTCTGCAGCAGCTGCAAGCGTTGTCCCTGCAATTAACAAGTTCTGGGAACCCAAGGCAGTGTCGTGCATCGCAGTACCGAGATCGCCTATGGTTTGCGAGTACTCGTGAGCGCAATAGCCGAGACACCGCTGAATAAGGACCCCCTTCGCCGAGGCCTGGAGGGCAGCGATGTGCTCGCTGATGTTCTTGGCCGCTACTCTGGTGATATTGGCCGCGATGATGGCGAGGCGGATCTTGTCCGCGGTGGCGCTGCCCTTGTCGCCTTGGAAGAATTTGATGCAATAGTCGTAGTTGACGACGTCTTTGTTGTTTCCGGCGACGAGTACTTGCACGCATCTTCTAAAATGGTAGCCTTAAGGATATGGAGGAGGCGAGGAGGAGAAACAAGAGAAGATGAGCTTGAACATGCAGGGACTTCATGGTTCCGCTGGGTCGATTGTCTTGTTCTTAAGACTGTTTATGATATGTTCTTGTTGATCGTAGGCATATATGCATGGTTTGGTATATATATATAGACAATCCTAGCACCGCTTGTGGAATAATAAATAGTGTTAAATGCTCCCTCCGTTCCGGTAGTTTGGGCTTACTAAAATTAGCATCGCCACCAAGGTGGAAAACTACTGGCTCGTCTTTTTTATCTTTCCAGTAATTATCGCTACTGAGGGCAAGCTAAACCGTCTTTTTTTTTTTGCATGCAACTACCGTTTCCACACCGACGAAAAATGAGAGAGAGCACCACGGTGCGGCTAGGAGTAATTATAGGAGGAGAGAGAAGGCATGTAACTCCCGATTAATTAGCCTCATTAGTTAATACTGGCCTTAATCCTTGCTTACTAATACAGTATACCACAATTAGTTAATACAGGTGCCCGTGCGTTGCTACGGATCATCACAAAAACATCTTTACTATTAAATGGGAGTTGGTGGTTCGTGTAACCTGGCTGACCATGGCTCGCCATACATTTTTCACAAACCCCCTGAACAATCTAAAAATCAACCCGCGGTCCTCCCTTACCGGTTTGCTTTTCCTCCTCGTATCATCGGTTCAATCCCGCACCGAGGGAAGAAAGAGAGGCGACTGTTGGCGCTAGGGTTTGCCGCCGCCGTCCCTTCCCGTCGTCCACCGGTGAGGCCGTCGCCGCCGCAGAAACGCACCTGAAAAAAAAAACGCACCCTTCATCAAACCTTATGCCGCAGGATCCCGCGCCGCGGCGCGCCATGCATCTCACCGCACGCCGCCACCAGGCACCAGGAGGAAGCCGCGCGGTGGCCCCTTGGTCTCCCCGCTGGTGGCCTCTGGGAAGCCGACGATGACCTTGACGCCTTCCTGGCTGGGCTGCTGCCTCCTCTCCTCCTTGCACATCCTGCCGCAGTCAGCCCGTCGCCGCCTCACCACCGGCTTCATTCAGCCGCAATGGAGGGCGTCATGGAGGACCTCACCGAGCTATCCAAGACCCTCCTCGTACGTATCTGTGTGTGACCATGGCGGGGACGCTACATCGGGGCTCGTAGGTGGCCGGACCTAGCGCGACCACGCCGGCGGCTGGAGGAAAACGGAGGCGTCACGAACTGAGGTAACGCAACCCCCTTCCTCCCCTCTCTCGTCCCCCTTCTTGCGTGCAGCGGCGGCTAACGGTGAGCGGTGGCCTGAGGCTGCGCTGGGCCGACAACGGACGGATCTGAACGCGCGGGACTGCCATAGCCAGAGATCGTCGGCCAGCGGTTGCTTTACCGGCTCCTCTCCCCTTTCATCTTCACTCTGGCTTTCTGCCCTCTATTTCTCTTACTTTGGCTGCACGATGCAATGTGTGTCAGTTAGGAGCAGTACCGGCAAACTCATTCTGCTCATTTGAAAGATCAACAGACGTGGACATGGATATGGATGCTTATGTTGGATTTACCAACAAATAAATTATCCACGTATATGAAATTAGTTCCTCCATTTATCTTGCAGTCATTTGTGAGTGGTGATACTTTTGGTTGGTTCATGCATCACCGATGCATATGCCCCTGTTGGTGAGAATTAACTCTAAATGAAATTTAATCTGAAAAAAGATTCATGCGTGGTTTGTGGAACCGTGGTTGATTACATTGAGCAGGATTCACAGATGAGGCTGCAAAAAGTTCTCGGAGAAGGCCATGAGCATGTTTCTTAGATGAAGCTGCAAAGTTAGTACTCACATTGGTAGACGCTAGGGTTCTACCAGGTCTAGCTCGTAGGTTGTAGGGGTGGAAGGGAGGTTGGCGAGGAACTTGGCGCGGACGACGGCGAGACGGCGCGTGGCCGCGCGACTGGATGGAGGCGGCGATCTGCAGGGAGGCGGCGGCTAGGGTTTAGGACTCCGACTCCTGAGGGAGTCGGCAACAAATATGTTTATTGCTTGTCATAAAACGAAGGGGTACATGTGTTTATATAGTAGGCTAGCTACTCGAAACCCTAATCCGGTCCACTATTGGGCCTCTTCCGTGCATACTGAAGCCCGATCATAACATCTCTCCCCGCCTTCTCAAACAGCTCGCCCTCGAGCTGAACATCTGGAAACTGCTGGCGGAACTCGTCGAGCTGCTCCCATGTGGCGTCTCCCTCCGACAGGCCGGCCCACTGCACCAGTACATGCCAGACGCCGCGACGTTGCTGCGCCTTGAACACCCTCTCGGGTCCCGGCAGAAGGCGGCCATCAGAAGTAGGAGGAAGTGCAGGCGTCGCTGCAGGAGGATCCCCTCGGTAGGCCTTCAGCAGGCCCACATGGAAGACATCGTGAATGCGAGAGCTAGTCGGCAGCTCCAGGCGATATGCGAGCGTGCCGACGCGCTCCAGCACACGAAAGGGCCCGGCGTAGCGAGGGCCCAGCTTGCGCTTGGCGCGCGGGTCCAGGGACTGCATCGTCCTGTGACGGAGGCGCAGCCAGACCCAGTCGCCCACCGCGAACTCCGCCTCGCGACGATGAGCGTCGTAATACTTCCTGGCCAGCTGCTGTGCTTGGAGAAGACGCTGACGCGCCTCAGCCAGGATCTCGTCGCGGGTGCGGAGCAAGTCGCCCGCAGTCTCGGACCGAGCCGTCCCAGGCTCGTAAGGCAGCATCGCCGGAGGTGGGCGTCCGTAGACCACCTCGAAGGGTGTGGTATGCAGGGCGGAGTGATAGGAGGTGTTGTAGCAGTACTCCGCCCATGCCAACCAATCCACCCAAGCTCGTGGACGATCACCTGTAACACAACGCAAGTACATGGCAATCACCTTGTTAACCACCTCGGATTGGCCGTCCGTCTGAGGGTGGAATGCCGTGCTCATGCGGAGCTTCACGCCTGCCAGCCGAAAGAGGTCACGCCAGACGTGACCAGTGAACACGAGATCGCGATCGCTGACGATGGATGAAGGAAACCCGTGGAGGCGGACGATGCCGTTGAAGAAGGCCCGCGCCACGGATGTGGCTGTATACGGATGGCCTAGAGCAATGAAGTGCGCATACTTGGAGAAGCGGTCGACCACCGTGAGGATGACGGACTTGCCGCCCACCTTGGGAAGGCCCTCGATGAAGTCCATGGAAATATCAGCCCACACCTGTGAGGGCACGTCAAGCGGCTGTAACAGACCGGCAGGCCGCAGCGTCTCCGTCTTGTTACGCTGGCACGTCACACACGACCACACCCAGTCGCGGACCAGCGCACTATCACCCGGGATGTAGAAATCAGAACGGAGACGGTGTAATGTCTTCTGCACGCCCTCGTGTCCCGCAGAATGCGCCAAGAGCAGGACCTGATGGCGAAGGTCGCCGTGGTCTGGCACGAAGAGGCGGCGCCCATGGAGAAGCAGTCCATCGTCCAGGCGCCAGGGCGCCTCCAGCTCACCGGCGTCAAGGCGCTGGCGCAGACCCTGGGCGTCCGCGGCCGTCGAGGTAGCTCGGCGGATGTCGTCGATGAAGGCGAAGGACGGCCCGGAGCGGATGCACAGGATAGTGCCTGCGGCGGCGACGTCGTCCGCCACGTCCTCAGTGTCGCGGCTGGAGAGGGCGTCGGCGACCGTGTTGAGACGGCCCGGACGGTACTCGACGGTGAAGTCGAAGCCAAAGAGCTTGCTGATCCACTGGTGCTGCAGAACAGTGGAGAGGCGCTGGTCCAGCAAGAACTTGAGGCTGTAGTGATCCGTGCGAATACTGAAAAGCCGCCCCCAGCAACTCCAGCTTGGTGAAGCGGGGCGACTGCTGGACGTGCGGGGCGGCGGCGTAGGCTCCATCGTGACGAGCCATCGTGGCGGGGGGCGAGTAGGTCGGCACCATGGGCCCCCCCGCGTAAGGGTCGCTGTACCCGGCGAAGCCGCCGAAGGTGGAGGCCGTGGGTGGCACGGCCTGCTGGAGGACGGTCGGCCGAGCGGGCACAGTCATGAAGACTGGCGCGTCGATCCAGGCCGGCAGCTGGGACGGCAAGGGAGGGAACCTGATCTGGGTGATCGGGACGCCCTGGTGGGAGGTCGTGACCGGCGGCTTCGGTGCGAACGTCGCGGCCGGCGGTAGCGAGGGCGACGCGGCGGTTCCCTGGCTCGGCGGCGGTGGCGCGTAGGGTCCCTGGAGGAACGTCCGGAGGTTTGAGACCGCCAGGGTGAGATCGCGGACAGCCAACGTGAGCTCCGCCGGAGAGAGAACGGCGGCCGGTTCGGGGGGCGGCGCCATGCTAACGGAGGCGGCCGGCCCGGAGGTGATCGGCGGCGCTGCCGTGGTGGTCGTCGGTGTGCCGGCGGTGGAGGCGGTGGGAAAACCCGAAGACATAGTCGTGATACCAAATTGGTAGACGCTAGGGTTCTACCAGGTCTAACTCGTAGGTTGTAGGGGTGGAAGGGAGGTTGGCGAGGAACTTGGCGCGGACGACGGCGAGACGGCACCGTGGCCGCGCGACTGGATGGAGGCGGCGATCGGCAGGGAGGCGGCGGCTAGGGTTTAGGACTCCGACTCCTGAGGGAGTCGGCAACAAATATGTTTATTGCTTGTCATAAAACGAAGGGGTACATGTGTTGATATAGTAGGCTAGCTACTCAAAACCCTAATCCGGTCCACTATTGGGCCTCTTCCGTGCATACTGAAGCCCGATCATAACACACATTTATGTTTATGTACACAGTTGTATGAGTATGGATACTAATCAAAACAAAAGCTAATGTTATTACTTGTAATCGTGATACAACTAAAGTCAAGACATTGTATGGCATTGCCAGCGTGCTGCTCATTGACTGTAATAAATAACGAAGCTGCACTTAAATGATATCTGTTCTTGAATCCTTTTATTCAGACAAAAGGAAGCCTACATTCCGGTGGTTTGTCATGAGGGAGAAACAAAAGGCATTGTCAAGAAAAAAAGCAAAGCTGGCACAGGATGGTGATGATATCCTGAAGAGCTACAAGAGTGGTTTTGTTTATGGGCCTTTCCACCCTTAGGCAAGAAAATAGAAGGATGATGATTGTAAAATTTTGGAGAAAGGAAAAGTGAGCAGGACTCGGAGAGCCGTGTTGATTCATTCCGACGACAGTAATAATAGAACCAAGGTGGGTATTTATCAGCACTAAGTTTACATGGGTTTGTACATTGTTAAAAGTTGCGTCGTTTCAAATAATGAAATATCTATCACATTGTCACCATGAATATTACTTTCTTCTATGGAAATGCGTGTCGCTTGATATAGGCTGAAAGTAGGAATTACAATATGAGAATGTGAGCTAACACGTCTTCGGTTGCTCTGTTTCCTATTCGGTAATTGGTACGCATAATTTTGAAACAAGATGCCATATGCAGATTTCAAAATCGACCTTCCACATAATGATACTAACCAATGATGTATTTTTCGTATGGGAGCTACTATAATTGTCACTCATATTATGTTCTGCAATATTACCATAATTGTCACACTCATACTAGGTTCTGCAATATTTTGTTGATGTTGGTTAGTGAACTCTCAAGCCGCCGTCAGACTACCAGCTCGAGCAATCCCAAGCCGGACGACCTCCTTCTTCTGGAGCGCCTCTCTTTCTGGTTGATAGCTGGGTCGGACTATTTATTAGTACAAATGTGCAGCTGCTTCACACTATTGATTCATGAGATTGCTTAGATTTTTTGAAATGTATTTATCTGTGATTTCTTAGAATTTTCTTTATGTATATACCTGCATGACTATCGATTCATGAGATTACTTATGTTTCTTTTCCCTGCAATGCCTTCTCTCACCCTCCTTTTGTAGAAAAAAAATATCACAGGCAGGGCGTAGCCATGGAGGGACAAAGCTACAACTTTTCTCCAGCATCTACTGCAAATCCCAGAAGAACAAAGCTGGTAGGCATCAATAGAGTAGGATAGGCAGTCATCGTACATCTTTTCTGCGCTAAGCACTGATGCTTAAAATGTCCTTCACATGTATTTTTTCTTTGCTGTCAGCAAGCCAGCAACTGAACAAACCATAGGTTTCTGCTTTTGTTGTTGTTTCATCAATCCTCAAACAGGAAAATAACACAAAAGAGTTTAGTTAAGCAGCATGTTTGGAAACTTCCAGGGCAATTGCACCTACCATTTCTCAACTACGTGATTTGTTTGATCTTGAGAGTCTACCGTCAGTTCAAAGTATCTTCCAGTTATGGTACTTTGTGCTAGAAATATTTGTATTAGCCAAAACTATTTTGATATGGTATTGGAAAGTACAGCTGCCATATACATTTTGTTTGGATTGGGGTCTTTTGAATCTGATATTAGTGTGCTCGTGGAATAACCTGACCATGTTAGTATTACACCTAGCTTCTAACCATCTTCCTTAGGCAAAATGTACCTGAAGTTTGTTTGTCCGCAAATGATGTACTTTTTTCTGTATGAATGATTGGGGAGCCAAATATTTTTGTAACTAATAAACTGACTTCTCTAGCTATGCCAGCAACGCACATATGTTGAGCTCAACAGCAAACTATGGTTATGCAATGTTACTTACCATGAATTTGTTCAAGGTAGGGATACTGATATGTACTACCTCCGTTACATAATTTATGGCGTGGTTTTAGTTCAGTTTTGCCCCAGTCTGGTAGGTTATGAGGTACCGCTCCGAGATTTTTTTCATACTCGTATCCAAATCCTTGAACGGAGTGAGTACATCCTAACCTAGAATATTGGTGCAATGTTGCTACAGCAAAGCGAGAGACAGTCATGTGAAAGAAGGAGTCACATGCGGGAAGAGAGATTGTTTGGAGGCTGCAAAGTGACAATGGAGATAAAAATACTCGAAATTTTAAAGCACGTGGCTTTACATGGTCGATATTTTTTACGCGCAGCAACGCGAGGGCACTTAGCTAGTAAATAGATTAGTTGTCAGACATTTTACTTTGCGAAGATGCACATCTACCATCATGGCAGCCCAATAGAAAAGTTTATATCATTTTTAACAACTCCAAATTAGTGTGCCTTCATAGAATCGTGCAATTACAAAAGCATAGTGATAGAAATAAAAAGTGCATAAGAAATTCCATGTACGAAAGAAACCTTGTATGAGACAAGTCTCACAAAAAATGTTTTCGCATTGCAATTTATTTGATGTTGTGCTTTCTAGGTTAAAGGAAACAAAAACTACTGTCAATGAATGAAGATAAAAAAGTAGATACAAAAACTATTGCAAAGGGTTCAAGCGGCTGCATATCATTAGGATATAACAATATCATGAAGAACAACAAGGTTTTATAGCTCCAGAATGGAATATAGCCTGCAATTAAAAGTTTGGTTATGTCATACTTGCAAGCTGGTGGTACGAATAGAAACTTAGATGAACCTATTTTGGTTGAGTGAAGTGAAAATAATCTCTGAAGTAAACGTTTTAGAAAGTATCATAAGAAAAGTGTCCACACTTTTGGAGTGCTATAGAAATTTAATCGGTTACCGGTCCGTTCGTCGAGAAAAAATTGGTAAGTTAACTTTGGACTGTATTCTAGAATCCACACCACGTTACCAATACGACATCACGCATCGACTGGGTCCAACACGCAAACAATTTCGTACTCAGGTACATCTTCTCGATGCTTCAAACCCAGAAGAACACACGAGACAAAACTCCTCCGAATGCAAGAAACAATCAACAATTACTCACATGCCAATGCAAGAAACAATCAACAATCAACAATTACTCACATGCCAATGCATTCATCTTTCAGCAGATGCGCCAAACTTATATAGATGTCGTGCGGTCTTCAAGGAGGAAATGACTCTTCTGAAATTCAGAGCTACAAAGGAAAGCTTATGCAAATTTTGCAGCTTGGGTGGACAGCTTCATTTGATTTAGTTCTCTTTAGCTTTCGGTACAACCCTCTTGTACTTAGTTTTTAGTCTTTACTTTCCTGTACCCTAAAACCTGACAATCAATAAAAATCTGCAGTACGCAAGTACTGTTTGTCGCTTTAAAAAATACCTTCACTTCTCATCCTATGTACAAAAGAGTCAGAACATTCGTATTCCATCTAATCACAGCCATCTGATTTTTTGAAGCAGAGAAATCTCCGGGATTCCACGTCAAACATCTCGAAGCAGAGAAGTCTGAAACTCTGAACTGACGAATGTATATATTGTGCCAATATGTAACCGTCTCATTTTCATGTGCGCACCGAGCTGGCCCTCCTCTCCGGCGTCAGTGGGGCGCGTCACGGCCGCCCGCTGGCTTAGCCGTACACTTATCGTGGATCATCCTCGCAAAGTCGCAATGGTGCCGATCCTACGCACCTCCTCGTGCCGCGCGATGTGCTTGTTGCTACTGTCCACCGTGGACACGATCACGTACGGCGGGCGGGCGGGCGACGTAGGCCGAGCTATCGTGCGCTCCGCCGCCGTCGAGATCCTTCCTGTTGTGTCCCTTTCCTCATCGCATGTCTCCTCTGCCTCTGCAGCCTCGGCGTCATCGCCGAGACCGACGAGGACAACAGACATATCCCCTCCGTCGGCGTTCCCTTGCACCCTCCCCTCGCCGGCGAGGTTCCGGGCTGGTCGTCGGCGAGTCTTCTTGCCGCGAGGGATATGAGAACAGGAGAAAGATGAAAACTGCCGTCCATGCTTTAGTTCGGCCGTTCCGATCCGATTTTTCCATCTCGTAAGCACGATGGAAGAAAACCGCTTAGGAGAAGTGCCTCCGTGGAAAGAAACGTACCCCTCGCGTCGCCTCCTCTCTGGGCGACGGAGGGCCGTAACCCTAGCCGCCAGCCGCCACCCACCTCCACCCCGCCTCCCTCCCTCGCCGTCCCGGAGGCGGCCGCCGGAAAAGGTCCGCGCGGCGCCGGTGAAGGGGCGGCGGGGATCTGCCGCTTGCGGGTGTCCCTGGGCAGTTTGAGGAGGCTGCTGCCCGGGGCGCGCCGCCTCTCCCCCGTTCGTCCCCGACCCGCCGCCGTCTACGCCTCCTCTTCGGCGTCGTCTGCGCCCCCCCCGCCGGCTGCGTCGATCTGCCGCCGCTCGTCCCCTCCGTGCCCGCGCCGTCGCTGAAGGAAGCCGTCGGGCTAGCTCGCGCGGAAGACGGCGGCGGCCGAGCGTCTCCTCCTCCCTGGGTGGTGGCTTGCCGTCTGTGGTTGGGAGGTCGAGGCCCTGCCGGCGGCTGCCTGAGGCCCGGGCCCGATCTGGGCCTCCGATGGGCCGGGCGGGCCGGACGCACCTCTCCCATGCGCTCCTCCCTCGTAGGTGCGCTGGTGCTGTTCTGGTCTCCGCGACCTCGCCGGCTCGATGGCGAGCAGCTTCCCCAGAGGGCCCTCTGCTCCACTCCCGTCGTGCTGCAGGGGTGGTGAGGTCGTCCCGATGCGTGGGAGGCACTGCTTCGTGGTGTTCTCCTGCTGGTGCTCTGGGAGAAATCCCCGATCCCGGCCTTCGCGGCCCTTGTGGATCAAGTGATGGCGTCGTCTCCGCGTCGCTCTTCCTCCTTGGAGGCATCGCTTTCGAGCAAGGCATGCGTCGGGCGGCATTGCCTATCGCCTCCCCGTCGGACCTTTGGCTCGTATCCCTGCAGATGGGGCAGCGGTCATGGTGACCCAACAGAGCTTCCTGGATGTCTTGGAGTGGCCTCGGCGTGCGTCGCCCTTCGACCACAGGGTCGGCACACCGGTGCCGTCGCCCCAGTCTCGGCTATCTGACGCCCTTCGACTGTGTTTGGTCTCGGCGGCGCACCGCCCTTCGGCCACTCGACGCCCCTGTCTCGGCTATCCGACGCCCTTCGACACCGGTGTCGTCGCACGGACTCGGCTAACCGACGCCCTTAGACCGTGCCAGCGATGTCCCTCGGTGTGCTTCTGTTTGGTGTCCACGTATTCTTCTACCTAACCCAACGGGTTACCTGCTTTCGGTGCTGAGGTTCTCACCGGAGATCCTCCTCTGACGGTTTGCTAGGTGTTGGCCTCACGGGGTTTCGGTTGGCTCCGTTTTGTCAACCTCCCCCTCCCATAGTGTTTCTAGTCTTTTTTTTTCTAGTATTTTTTGTTGTTTTCTCTTCCCCTATATCCCCCTCTACAATTGCTATTCTGTTGTAAGAACATAGCCCGCCAGGCTCTTTCGATGAATGAAACAAGCGGTGGGGATTTATTCCCCCCCCCCCGTCAATCTCGAAAAAAAAATGCTTCGATTCGATTGACGTGCGGGAGGAGAGGCGAGCGACGTATACCATCAGGGCAGACCGAGCGTTACTAGTAGTAAAGATAAAATCTCCCCCAAAGGAGCCGGGGTAACCGGTTTTTTTCTCCTCTCCTCCTTGAGAGTCGAAGCTCGATCCCAGATCTCGGCCCCGGCTCGCTCCCCTCTCCTCTCCGGCGGCGTTGCCGGCCGGTGTGGACGAGGAAGCGTAGCGCGGGATGTAGATATTAGGGGTAGGGCTAGGTCTAGGTTTGTTTGTGTAGTTTCGTGGCGGATGCCCGTGTTTCTTTGGTTCTTCCTCTTTGGCTGGTCGCCGGTGACTCGCAGCGACGCCGGCGCTGGATCTGCTCCTCTCTGCACGGCGGATCCATGGTGGATTTCTTGCAGAGTTCGAGAGGATCAAGGCCGCTTCAATAATCTCGCTCGCAGTATCGCCTGTTCTGCAGATCGAGGGATGCGGTGGTGTCTTCTTCCCCTGGCCGGCCGAGGTGGCGAGGAGCAGATGAGGAGCCGCCGGTCTTCCTCTTCTTCGGCGGAGTGGGCTTTTGCTCCTTCCGTGGTGTTCAGCGCCGTCGGAGGAGCTTCTCTGCAGCTGTTCTTGGAGGAGTGCTTGCGGGCTCGCAAGCTGGCTTTCGCCGGAGCTTGCGTCCTGACCGTCGGGCCGAATCGGGGCGTTGCCCCCGCCGATGTGGCTACAACAGTTTTCAGATCCCGCCGTCCGCGACGGGTGGCTGATGCGGCGACTTCAACGAGGTGTGTGCCTCTACAGGTTTGTTCCGACGACACAGCTGCTGCTCTCGTCGTCTTCGTTTCCTTTTCTGGTGGTGCGACGGCGGCGACGGCGGATCGAGTGGTGGCGGAGTCAACGAGACAGAGATGGTTCCAGGGTCCTGTTTGTAATTTAGTGTGTTGTAGGGGCCTCTCTGTAAAAGATTAGAATTAGCCCGAGGCTAGGTATAACATGGCAAGGTGATGGAGCGCCCGACGTACAGGTGATATCTATAAAGATATAAATGATATAAATGGTGAGACCCATTGTCAACGATTTGAGCTTTCTGGCCGTCCGAGCCTCCCGCTCCGTGCCTCCGCACCGTCCGATTCCCACTGGTTCCTGGAGCCGGCATGAATTCGCAAAGTCACTAACAGTACCAACCTTCGTGCACCCACTCTCGCTGACGACCTCCTCTATGCCCCTGTACCCTAAGGGCCCACCCGTTGGCTTCACGCTACGTGTTTAATCGGTGTGACGGAGGGGCGAGAGTGGTGCAGATTCGGAGTGCATTCGTCCTATTGGCTAATTTTATTCATTTAACGTACTGGGTTTTAGCGAATGCAATGCGTGCCCCTTTGGAGAGCGATCTTCGTACGTGGTACCCCCCCTCTCTCTCTCTCTCGCTGACGATGGGCCATTCCTTTCAGAGGCCCGCATGTCGGTTGCTCGGGACGTTGCGTCGCCGATCTTTCCCTTGCATGTGTCGTCGTTGCGTATTTTCTACGGTAGGTCGGGGCACGTTTGGTATTTCGTGTCATCGTCGGGTACGTTGTACTGTTCGTGATGTCAGGGAGAATTCGGGCCCGATTTCTCCGTCCGAGCTGGCCCCCCCTTCATTCGTCGGTTGGTACGTTGCACTGTGCTGGTAGTCAGAACGAATTCGGGCTCGATTGTCGTGTCCTAGCTAGCGTCACGCCATTGGTGCCGACTTTGTTGTCCGACCTGCCTGCCATTTATTAATTATCGACCTTGCTCTTATCTACTAGTATTAAATCATTGTCGTCACGCTACAGTAGTGATCTAGGGTATATATGTCGCGTTTTGGATATGAGGGTTACCGCACTCTGGCTGGACACGAGCCAACTCGGTCTGGCTCGGGCCGAGCCTGCAAAAAGCTCGAGCCAGAGTTGTCGAGCCCGAGCCAGCTCGAGACTGCCGGCGAGCCGTATAATGGAGCTCGGCCCGGGCTTCCCAAAAGCTCGGTACAGCTCGATGCAGTTCGCGAGCCTGATGGAGGTGGTTCACTGACAAGTGGGGCCGTCCTCCCCGGTGGCGGTACGGAACGGGGCGACCGGAACGGGACGCTGGGTTGGCTGGCAAGCACGACGCCGACGAGGGGCAGCACAGCCACGCGTGCTCGACTAAAATCGAAGGTCTGGGATGACAGGCGAGCACGACGTTGATGGCATGTCGGGTGAAGTTGCTGCGCCGGAGACATCCAGAGGAAGCTGCAGCTGCGTCAAATTGCGGCGGCGCGTGACTGACCTAATTTGTGTGTCTGATGTGGGGTGAGGAAGAGGACGAAGCACCTCCTCGCTGTAATGCTACTAGCGAACAGACAAACAGGCCACACATTGAGGCCCAGTTCTCTCCCTCTCGAAGAAAAAAACATGTCTTAGTGGGCCAAACGAGCCAGCCCGAGCCGAGCCTGGCTCGGCCCGAGCTCACGACGGTCAAGAGAAAGGAGCTCGGCTCGGTCAAATTCCCCAGCGGGCCAAGTCAAGGCTGGCACGGAGCCCACGAAACTCGGGCCGAGCCAGAAAGCTTGGTCTAGGCGTCCAGCCTGAACCGCAACCTCCATTTTCCCACGTTTCTTCTTACTCCCTGTTCTTGCTCCTACTTACTGTTGCTGCATTTTATCTATTCCTTTTGTTGTTGTGATTGTGCTATTGTGTTATTTTTGGGTGTTTAATTAGTTTTGTTGTCCACGGCCCTCTCCTCGTGTAGTTGTTTCGTGTTCCCTTTTGTATTTACGATCTGTTGCTTTGCACTATCTTCCTGTCGTGTTTCTGACGTGTTTCCTTTTGGTCTTCCCTATGTTGATGCAGGCTGACTTCTTACTGTAAATCGATCGTGTCTGCGTGCCGGCTTTATCCTAGGCTGTAAGATCAGGTATTTTTCTGTTTTGTTTCGGATCGTGTGCAACCTGTTGTGAATCATTGTGTTCCATCGACATGTTCACTGCCTGTGAATGTTTTGCTCCGGTGCTTTACGTGTTTTTTTGTTGTTTACGGATCATTGCTTTGTACCGTCTTCCTGCCGTGTTGCTAACAATTTTTCTTTTGTTCTTCCCCGGTTTGATGCAGGCCGGTTTCTTGATGCAGATTTACTTTCGTCATGTTTGCTTTTTTTCGTGTTTATTGTATTTCTCGATTTTCTTGCGTCTGTATCATTTTGGGCGGTGAGGTGTTGGTTGTTTTCGATCGGTGCTTTGTACCGTGTTCCTTTCGTGTTGCTAGAGATATTTCTTTTGTATTTCACTACCATGATGCAGGGTGGTTTCTTGCTGCAAATTTTGCGTTCGTCCTGTTTCCGTTTGCTTTTCTCTGTTTATATTATTTCTCGATTTTTCTGTAGTCGTGTCGTTTCGCCCGTGCCGGCTTTATCCCGGTTGTAAATTCATTTTTTCTTTCGTTTCTGATCTGTTTCATCCTGCTGAGAATCATTTAGTCGGTGAACGCGTTGTTATTTGTGTACATGTTCGGTTATTTTCTTGGTATCTTGTTGCGAGTCCTTTACGGTATAGGTACGTGTGTTTCTATGCCGTCTTTCTATGTGTGTTCCTCTGTCGGCTTTCTATTTCTTTTGTCTATATTCCGTACAATTGTGTTTTACCTTTAATTGGTTATTTTCTCATGTGATGCTTGTCTGTATCAGAGTCACCGAGCTAGCCAGCCAAAATCTGCCGGACCGGCCTTCTCCGTTTTACTGTGCATCGACCCCGCCGACTCCCTGGAATTGGTGTGACCTGCGTTTCTCCGGCAACTCAGTGTAATAGAAAACTGACATGATAGTACGTGTCGTTGAACATGAACAAATTAGTGGATCCACGGATTAACCGTTACAAAAAATAATGGGATTTTTTCCTTGAATCGTCTTACTGTTTTCTTTGCAGGTCGTCGATTCGCTGGATGGATCTTCTTCGTTTCAGGGATCTGCTTGGAGATTTTTGCCTCGGAGGTACCCGCCGGTTCACATGGTATGGCTGTTTAATCTGTTTTTACATTACATTGCTTAAGATTGTTGTATTTTTATTTTGTGTTTGTCATATGTTTATGCTTTGTTTTTTTTCCTGTTTATGAGGTGGGTTTGCCTATATTTGTGTTCGTATGACGTGGTGTGTCCGACCTATCTTTGCGTGATGCCTGTGTGTGTCGCATTTCTTACATGACGCTGCTTGCGATTTATGGGTACAGTAGGGAAATATATCAGGCTTTCTTTATTTCTTTCGGTGGCGTCTTGCTATTGATTAGTTTCTGCAGTTTTTTGGAGGCTCGGTGGTGTTTTCGCCATTGGTTGTCGTGTACTTCCTATTGTAGACGTGTTCATGTACATCGACTCCTGCTCCTGGGGCTTTCCAGCTCTTTTTTCAAGTTGTGGATGGACTAGGATAACTGTGTCGTCATTGACTATCTTTAGTTGCTATCGGCTTAACCTGATTACATCATCTTCTTTCCTACAAACTGCCTTGACGGCTCCTTCGCTACCGGCTATGAGAATTTCTATGGTAATTGTTGCAGTGGTAATAAAAGTGTGCCCTCTGATATTGAAAGTGTACTTAAAGATTTTATCACTACACTTATGGATTTCGATAAAATAGTTGAAGAAAAATTCGAGAAACTTGGTTATCTTGTCTCAAAGGTCGGTGATCTTGGTTATGATGTAGAAATTTTAAAAATAAGAACCTTATATGTTGATGTTGAGAAAACCGAATCTTTGATTGCTATACAGATTAAAATACATAACAATATCCGAGGGAGAGCACGACTAGATTGATTGACGGGCGCTTTTATCATGCCCGACTAGATTGGTTGATGTCAGTGGCCCTTAATCCTGGATCTTGATCGATGGAGCTCCTGTAAACACCATGACTACCCCACGGGAAGGAGAGCAGAGCAGGCATCGGCATCGGCATCGGCATCGGCATCGGCTCCCGCGTCTGCATCCAGAGACGAACCGTCAGCTGGCAACCACTCCATTTTCTCTTGAATGCTTGATGGCCGGGATGGCTCCCGGTGTTGGTTCGGAGCTCGGACACATCACTGTGCAAGTGCAATGGTAATCGATCCAGAGACGCTTCTTCCTGATAGACTCTTTCCGTCTTTGGCAATGGATGGTTCCCGCCACCAGGTGTTTCGAATCGGGGAGATCCCAGCATGCCGCCGTGCACAAGCGACGCTGCCCGAGTACGTGGGCCCAAGCAGCGCACCCAAGTCATGCTTGGCGATGACGGCTTCGGGGACTGACGTGAATATATGTGATGATGGTGTGCTTCATGTCGACGAGCTGTCGCGTGGCGTCCGACTTCCAATCCCACTGAATGAATATATGTGATGATGTCAACACGTACACCACGTGCTCGTGCGAACGTCGGGGCGTACGTACGAGAGAAGGGCTGCCTATTTTTGCCCCGACAAAGAATTCCAGAGGCAAAAAAAAAAAAAAACACGAGAACAAATATTGCGGAAACGTCGTGGCGGAGGCGATGGGCGTCTTCTGGAGTTTTGGTCCTTCGCCCTCTTCTTCGTCTTGGGGTGGTTCTTCCTGGCCACGCTGAGGAGGTGCTGGAGGTGCTGTGGCGGGGCGGGGAGCTGGTGCTGGGCGCTCGCTGCCCTCTTCTTCTGCACAGGTGAAATAGCTCTGGGATTCTGGTGGTGCCCGCTGGTCCTTGGTGCGGCGTTCGGACCTACTCTGCCGGCCGTGGTGGCGTGGGGAGAGGTGTTGCTGGCGTCGTGCTCTGCTTTCTTCAGGTTTGTTCTTCTTCCTTCTCTGGCCGGCCGAGGTGGCGAGGAGAGGAGGTGGGATCAAGTCTTGCTTGCGGCGGGGACTCCGGCGAGCTGTGGTGGTGCCCGGTGCAGGGCTCGATGGAAGAGGGGTGGCTGCGGGAAGGCGGCGCCATGGCCGTGCGCGTTAAGCGTCTTTCAGCTCCGTTGCTTGCGACGGACGGCATATGCGGTCGTCTACATGAGTGGGATGGCTCCCTTCCTGGGTTTCGCGGCGGCCTGGCGCCTTCTTCTCCGGCGACGTTCGGCGACGAAGGATTTGTTCAGGCAATGCGGAGGTTCGGCAGCGATCCCTGATGCTGCTGTTGTGCTGGGTATCCTTTGCTTGTACTGCTGTGTATTTCTGCTCTGTTTTTGTATTCTCTGTTGAATACGCAGCTGTAATCCCTTTCAAAAAAAAAATATTGCGGAAACTTTTAAATTTTGTTCTGTCACACCGAATATAGCAGAAACCCACTTATAAAACACGTGCTGAAGACTAGTGCCGCATTAGTCTTCAAGCTTAATCAAGTCATCGAAGATGCCTTGCTATGTATGACTCATTTCCGCATGTATATATGTAGTTTATATTAAAAGAGTGCGGTGTTCTGTAGCCCGGACTACATGTAGCTCTTTATTTTTAAAAAAAAATTGGAAACGACATTTTGAAGTTTCAAAAAAAAATATAATGTAGAAGTTACGGTGCAATTTTTGACCTAATTGTGTAAAACTGACAAAAGTGCGGACCTAACCTAGTGAAAGGTGCCAAAATTTTGTTCTTTCTGTGTGGCTCAAAATGTAAAGTGTTTCGACTCGAGAATTCGCATGTTAGTACTTCTACGCCATTATGAACATTTAGAATTGTTTTAACTAAAAATAAACTTTAAATTTTCATTTTTCTTTCAAAATACAGGCAACATGTGTCTCGAGCTACACTTGGTTTTTTTATTTAAAAATATAATTAGTATTCTCCATATTTCTATGGATGAGCTTGAGCTTTGTGTTAATAACTTAAAATCATTTTCTCCGCATGTATGTGGTTTATATTAAAAGAGTGCGGTGTTTGTAACCCGGTGTAGCTCTTTATTTTAGAATAATTGGAAAATGACATTTTAAAGTGTCAAAATAATAGGGAAAATCTAGAGGTAGAAATTATTGTGCAATTTTTTGACATGGTTGTGTAAAAGGAACATAAGTGCAGATCTGACCTAGTGAAGTGCTAAAATTTGTCAGACTTGTCTTTTTTTTGTGTGGCTCAAAATGTAAAGTGTTTCGAGTCGATAACTCGCATGTAGGTACGTATACATCATTATGGACATCTAGAATTGTTTTCATGACTTTTTAAACTTGAAATTTTCAAAAAAAAAAAAATCAAAAAACAGGCTACATGTGGCTTGAGCTACACTTGCTTCTTTTCGATATTAAAATATCCGTGAAAATATAATTAGTCTTCTCCATATTTTTATGGATAAGCTTGAGCCTTATGTTAAAATCATTTTTCTTAATTGCCGAAATCATTGGCTGTGTCTTCTAGTCTCTCCCCCTACATATTTTCAATCAAACAACCACTCTATATGAAATTATTGTGCGGCCTATATGCATTAAATTTATGAAATTTGTACGGTTTTATGTCCCTTTTTATATTAAGAAAATTCGGTTAAAGGAAGATATACTTAGAGCAGAGGAGAAGAAAAGAGGAAAAAGAATACCGTAGAAAGTCATGAGCCGGACAGCAAACCCATGGCAATTACCCCCAGCACCACCAAGGCGATCTTCATCGGCGTGCTCCTTGTTTCGGGAGCCTCCATTTCACGTAAGTGTCCCTATCTGTCAGTCAAAGTTAAAATCACTCTTCTTTTAGATCCCATGACGCCGGCCTCAGAGGCGTCGTCACCGGTAGTGACCGGCGACAGATGTCCGGATGCAATGGGCTGCATTGCCGGATTTCTTCATCGGGACACTCTTGAACATGTGTGGTGGTTCAGTTTTCTCCAATGAGGGGCATCATAAGCCGTTTATTGTGGTGAATGCTTCTTACATTGTTACCATGGGTGTGTGTGTGGGGTGGGTGGCAATTGCCTCCCCATGACCCTAATTAATGATATATGTCTTCGACTCTTGCATAACAAAATTTTGGCTACACATGGGCGGAGAGGATTTTATTCAACTTGCGATCAGAGTTGAGTCTACATGCAAATAAATTTGGCAATTCCTACATTGTTCATGTCCAACAAATTTCGCAACGACGTCATCTATACTTACGTGGCTAATTTGGTTTTTGAAAAATGTTTATAAGTGTCCAAAAATCGCGAACATAAATTTCATGCGCATATCTCAACATTCTATATGCGAGTGCCAAGTTTCACGAAAAAAGCTGACATTTTTCATGGTCCGCACGAAAAAGACGAGAACATGTCTTGGAAAAAGCATTTTTAGCACCAAAATTTGTCTTTTATACACACGACACAAGAATGTTGGTTTTCCGTAAAACGACTTTGTCATCTATACTTACTGCATGGCTAATTCTGGCTTTTGAAAAATGTTTTGAAGTGTCCAAAATTGCGAATAAAAAATCACGTGTACATCTCAACATTCTATATGTGAATTCCAAGTTTCACGAAAACCGACATTTTTCATGGTCCGTGTAAAAACGTCGAGGACATGTCCTGGAAAAAGCATTTTTAGCACCAAAAAATTGTCTTTTTTTTACACACGGCACAAAAATATCGGTTATTCTTGAAACGACTTTGTCAACCCATAGAATGTTGAGATAAAACTCAAACAAAAATGTTGAGATATACGCGCAAATTTTGTCGTCCACTTTTTTTTTTTTTTGGATGTTTAATCGGATTTGAATAACCTGGAGCATAGTACGTGCCAAAACGCCACTCCCAAGTCCAGCCAAAAATGTCAATACGCTATGCACGCGGCCGAAACCAAAAAATAGTATCCGATGCTATATGTAGCTCGAGGAGAAGGAGGCCCGTCCGCGTCACTGGAATTCAAATTTCAAAAGTTCAAACACCTCGCTCGCTGATCGATCTCACCCGCTCTTGTCGACGGAGGGACCTCGCGGCTCGCGTGGTGTGGGGCCCCGCGTGGCTCCCAGGTGGCCACCACCACTCCGTCAATTAGTCATCGTTCTACGCGTTAATTTACCTCCAAACCCCACCTGCCCCCGCGCCTCCGACGCGTCCACCGCATTCGAAACGCCACCGTCCAATGTAACACGGGGCGAGGGCAGTACAGTCATTTCGCACCTGGCTCCACCTTCCCCCAGCCCCAGCCAGTGTTGTCCCCCCTAGCTTGTCGTATTAAAGGCTGTCATCAGTCCACTGCCCTTGAGCACGATCGTTCAGGGCCGTCAACAGCGAACGCTCTCTCTCTCCGCCAGCCCTCGCCCATTCGCCTCTCCGGTCTCCGGTCGGGTTCAGGACGCTCCTCGCCGCTCTCCGGTAAATCTCTCGCGGCCCTCTCCTCGCTCTGCTTGTTTTTTTTCTTCTTCTATTTGGTGTTATTCCGGGATCTAGCTAGCTAGGCGTGTTTCCTTCCTTCCTGCCCGGCGGTTTCTGCTGCTGGTTGCTGGAGAGGATGGGGAGAGGCAGCAGATTGATTTTCGTTTCGCCCTTGGGCGGAAATGGTATCGGTCCAGTGATCTCGTTCCGATTTGTGTGCCCGACTTCGTTCGTCGCAGGCTAGCTCTGCTTCCGCCTGCGATGGATTGGTTAGATTGCGCGCCTGATCTGCAGGTTTCTCCTCTTCGTTCGTTCGTAGGGGCGCGGGGCCGTTAGAGACGGCGATGCGTGCCGTGTTTTCCTGTTGTTGGTTTTTGTCTGTGGCATGCGTCGTGTACGCGTACCCTCGCTTAGCGTTCACTCCAGCATGTCAAATCAATCAAAAAATAAAATGGCGCGATAATTTTTAGATTTTGCTCCTAGATTTGCGTTTCACATGAAGCCAAGCGAAGCAAAATATGACTTTGTTTACGGCCTTAACCAGCAGTCCATTTTAAATCGCCTCCCAATTCGATTTACGGCCTTAACCAGCAGTCCATTTTAAATCGCCTCCCAATTCGATTGACCGTGATTAAATAGTTGGTTCTGCTTCAGTTTTTCATAAATCGTGCGTACAGGTCTTTCTTCAGGTTACTCGAGTGTCACTGTCAACAGAGCTATCTCTACCAAGTAGGCAAAACTAAGCATAGCAATTCTATTCTATTATGTTCTGCTATGTTCTGTGTATGCAGTCCAATTACCCAACAGTCCATTGAACATCTAGTGCCTTCCCAGCAGAAATCAGTTTTCGCAGTTCGCGTATACACGACTTTCTTCCGGTTACTCAAATGTCACTATCAAGTAAACCTCTCTCCTTACCAAGTGCTTGGTAGAATCAAGCGTAGCAACTCCTGTCCTGTTCGTTGCATGTAGCTAAATTGCCCGAATAGTCTGGTGGACCTCCAGTGCCTTCTTAGCAGAGGTCAGCCTGATTGAGTGCACATATTGGGCATGGAACTATGGAAGCAAGACTTAATTGGTGCCAGCTCGGTTCTAGCACAAGCATGTACTCAGTGACAACTGCTAGGATGAACAGACCCTTTTTTTTTGAAGGAAGGAAGGATGAACAGACCTTAAATAGTTCGATTCACTATCTTACTGATATGATTCAGTTTTATGACCATTAATTCTTACTTTGTTAGTATGAGAAATTCAGCTCCAAACATATGAGCGTGTCTTGCAAATTATTTGTAAGAACGCTTCATGTGCATGCCTAGCTGTGTTCATTAATTATTATTGCCATCTTCACTTCACATGCATGGAAAATATGCCAGCAAGAGATGAAGGTATTATACAATTCCCTGAGATCCAGAATAGGCATATCTGCCCTTGGCTATACTTGAAAATTGTAGTTGACCGTAGAATTTAACAGTTATGTGGTCGTATGTTGGTGCCTCTCCTCAACCCATGCCTGCATGTGTCCACCTAGGTGTTAGCCAGGCCACGTTTCATGGGGATCTGGAACAATTATTGTTTTCACTAAACAAACATGGGTGGCCTCAATTATTGGGTTGGATAGAAGTTGACACTTGAAAACATCTCATCTGCAATTGCAAAATTGCAGCTTGAACCCTGGCCTTTCAGTCTATGTGGGGGAGGGACAAATGTGATGTCCTTGCTTGTGACTGAATTTATTCTGGGCTTACTGAATTATGCTTCTGCTCTGACCTAACAAGGGACAATTAGTTGCGACATCTTTCGCGCTGTGCTGTGTGATAACCTAGTCCCAGCCATGATTGTTCCATGAATTAGTTCCCCAACCAACAATGGTACCCACGATATTCGATCAATTCACTGTAATAGCTTTTCATGATTGGCTAATAAGATCATGATTTACGAATGAATTTCATAGGCTGCATCTTCTCGGTAGTTAGTCAATGTTCTGGTCCCTGCATTATGGAGGTTGCCATGCCTAGTCGTTTTCCTCATCCTCTTGAATAGAGTGAAGCAATATTTTTCTGTACATAGGCAGCACAAAACCTACTTTGGCTATCACACTTTAAGTTCTTTTACATGCATGCAATACTTTATTGCTGGTTAAGTTCACACTTCATACCGTTCATGGTTTCCAATTTTGTGCATTTTTTATATTTCCTTTCCAAAAAAAAAAAAAAATAAGGCCACCCGAGGCTAGCCCTAGGTAGTATTTTAATAGAAGAAGAGCTCCTTTGTGAGAAAATCCGGAAATTCGTCCCCGATGGGGATCGAACTCTGGATGTTGAGTACGCTCAGCCATACTCCAACCACTGGGCCTCTGCCCGTTCTCTTATATTTCCTTTCCACCTACATGTCTTATGGGTATACTCAGGCTGTGATTTCTTCTTTACTTTATCACAAATACTTACAATGATATTCTAGTACTCTAGTTATATGCTGACCTTGGAGTCTTCTTTTATGTTTTCCCCTAATTTCACCACATATTACATATTTGTTTTTCAATTGCACTCTTGCAGATTACACTTTATCATAAGAGTCATCAACTTGGTAGTCTTGTATGCTTGGTATCCTCATTTTTGCCTTCATCTCATGATTAGGTCTACCTTAAGAAGATCTCTTATTTTTCGTGAGAATGAAGCGCATGCAGAGAATGCCAACAAGGAAGGCCCATTCATGGTGGTGGGACAGTCATATCAGTCCCAAAAACAACAAATGGCTAGCTGATAATCTAGAAGGTAACGGCTATCTTCTTGTTTCTTCAATCGTTTACGTACCGAGAAACTTTTGTTACTTGCCAGGAGTAGCTACCTTTAGGACCATGTTTATGTATTTTTCTGACGTTTCATTCTGCAATCTATTTACGCTCGCAACCTTTTCTGAACAAACAGAGATGGATAAGCAAGTTAAAGATATGCTGAAGCTCATCGAGGATGATGGAGATTCCTTTGCAAAGAAGGCTGAGATGTATTACCAGCGGCGTCCTTTGCTTGTCACTCATGTTGAGAATTTCTATCGCATGTATCGTGCTCTTGCTGAGCGTTATGACAATGTGACTGGGGAATTACGAAAGAACATGCCATCAAACCTTGATTCACAGGGCTCAGGTATATCTGAATCTGACTCTGAGGCACAGTCAACCTCCCTATCTCCCCAGTCCAGCTTCGAAAAAAAGAGCTCGAAGCAGAAGAATAAAAAGGGGAGTGATGGATCATCATCTTCCTCTTCTTCTGAATCTGATTCTGAGAATGATGAAGCGAAACAAAAAAATGGCAATGGGTTTTCTCATGCACTGAGCGGACGAATTCATGAGCTGGAAGATGAGCTTAAGGAAGCAAATGAAAAACTTGAGGCACTTGAAGAAAAGACTGTTCGTTGCCAATGTGAAAACCTTGAGGAGAAGTTACTGGTTTCACAATCAGAAATTAACAGCCTGCAGAAGGATCTTGAAGAAAAGGTCCGTTCTTTGGAGAGTATCAAAGAAATGAGCAATGAAAGGGAGGATTTTGAAGCTGCAGCTCTGGAAAACAAGAACAAGATAAGTGAACTGGAAGGAGAAATGGCCTCAGCAGCTAAGCATTATGAGGCCCAACTTTCATATCGTGACCTTGAAATTGAGAAGTGCAAGCGGGAGCTTGAGCAAGTATCTGAGAGGTATTCACATGATAAGTCTACTCTTGAGACTGAAATAAAAAAGCTCCAAGAAGCGGTCCAGAACTATGAACAAGACTTGGCGAATGTATCGCAAGAGAAATTGCAGCTAGAGGCCCAGGTTATGGAGCTTGAACAAACATCTCATAGCCTAGATGATTCATCGGCTGAGATCGTGAAGCTACAAAAGGTAATCAAGGATCTGCAAGCAAGATTGGAAAATGATTTAAACGAGAAGAGAGTGCTTGAGGAACGTGTTATCGAGTTTGAGCAAGTTCACAGGGAGTTGGTGGATTCGAGGGCTGAAACCGTGGAGCTACAAACTACAATCAGTAAACTGAAAGCTGACCTGGAAGGAGCACTTGAAGAGAAATCAGTGTTGGAGGGTCGTGTCAAGGATCTGGAAGCTGAGATCCTACAACTGTCAGAAGCTAATGCTTCTCTTGAAGACAAGTTGACATCCGCAGAGGCGCAGCTTAAGCAACTTCATGCCGAAAAGGGAGCAGCATCTGCTGAGAGTGAGAAGCTGATCTCTGAATTGAATCAAGATATTGCCAATCTTAAGACACAGCTGGAGCTACTGTCTTCAGAGAAAGCTGCAGTTGACAGCAAGGTGTCTAGTTTGCTGGGTGATCTCACGACTCGTGATGGAAAGATGAAGGAGATGGGTAGCCACTTGGATCAGCTGCACCTGGAGCATGTCAAGCTGATTGCAGAGACAGACGCCGCACGGAAGTCCGTGTCAGACCTGAGCGCACGGGTCCGTGAACTGGAGGAAGAGGTTGAGAAGCAGAAGCTTATGGTCGTCGACAGCGCGGAGGGGAAGCGGGAGGCGATCAGGCAGCTGTGCTTCTCACTCGAGCACTACCGCGACGGGTATCAGCAGCTGCGGCAAGTTCTGCAGGGCCACAGGAGGCCAATGGTGATGGCAACGTGATCAGCCAGCAACTCGCTGGATCTTTCTATCAGGATGCCTAATGTCAATCTGTCAATGTAATGTAAACATCCCTTTCCCTTTATTCATGTAGCTTCGTTCTCCTCTTTACTAGTCTCTGTAAAGCTTTGTGCTCTGTAGTTACTTCAGCTACCGGTACCCTATGATGTGTGTGATGTAATATGTTATGGATAATTATGGCATTCCTTTTTCAATCAATCTGTCTGTTGCTGCTGTGATTCTGTGTAGATGATTGCTGTGGTTGCTCGTTCAAATGATGATGAACTGATGTTAGTTGTAAACCTGTGACATGAGTCATTGTTTTTTGTCATTTGATGAGGCTCATATGATCTGACATGAACTTGCTGTATATCAGTTCATTTGCCTTTCCTGTCAATGGGATCTCCTTGTGCTGTTATGAACTTGCCCTTCCACTTTTGTTGTGCCAGAAGTTGGAAATCGTGTTTAAAGAGAAGCAAGACTCGGTGGAACTGAAAAGTCGTCACTGTTCAGAGATTACGGCAGAAATAATGGAGGCTGCGCCTGCGGCCGTGCCCTGTCTGCTGTCTCGGTCTCTCGCTCTCTCTGACTAGTCCATGCCTTGAGCTGACCTTGCTTTTCTCCATGATTTGGTCTCAACAGATTTAGATAGTGTAATTCTTGGAAGTTTTGGAGATGACTGCATTCTTGAAAGCTGCAATAAATAGTTAAATACTTTAACTCTTTTGCCGAAACATGGCACAAAATCATACTGTATTTGCAAAATGCAAAAGAAGGAGACAGCACATCTATTAAAAATACAAGGAGATGTGTGGAGGGCTTGGTCCATTAGTAACTTGATTTTTTTTAATGCCCTAGGGATCAGGAATTCAAGAACCATCACATGGCCAAGCGTCAGTTTTCATGGTCTGCACTTTACTCAGTTGCAAAGTTTTTTTGCCCATTTAATTGGCTAACTCTCCCTCCTTGATGCCTGTTTAAGCCCGCTTTTACGCTGTTCTGGCAGTTCATTCTTTCTTGGAGTTGCACCTGTCAGCCGTCCGATCCAGTGATCCAACGGTAAAGCTCTTCTCCTTTTCCTTGACCTGTTCATTCCTTCCTACCTATGCTATATAAGGTCAGACCTCAGAAGAACTTGCAACTGGGTTCTTGACACTTTTTCTCAGTTCAGAAGTGTGGTATTTACTTTCAAATTTGCAAACCCTTTTTCCTTCAGTTTATCTGTCAAGAAGAAACTTTGGATGCAGGCAAAGTGTTGGAAGGTAACAACGAGCAGCAACCTTCTCTTGTTTGCTACGATTTTGTTCCTAGTCTTTTACCCCTTACTTTTTCTTCTTCTGCTCATGCATTTTATTCATTTCTACGGCAAGAATTCAATTGCATGGCTCCCATCTCCTGCAGCCGTGCTATCTTTGACCGCATGCAGCACATGGCCGATGACACCATGTGCTATATTTATTTCTTGTCTATTTCTGTCCCATCCCTGTGCTAGCTTCCATCTTTCTCTTCCCCATATTTTTCTCTTTTTGAAATGATTTTCAAATCTCTTCTGAATCGGTGAGAACACTGACTGTACCTACACCATGAGTGTGAACAAAAAGATTCAGACTCTCTCTCTATCCCTGTGCTCCCTGCTCTGCTCTTTTATAAGCAGCAGTAGATCTTGGATTCTTCAGGTAGCAGTAGCAGTAGCAGTAATAGCAGGAGTAGGTGGGCGGTGGTACTTACTACTTGGTCATCATCTTGTGCCACCCTCTCGTGCCCTCTGCGTCTTCCAAGGATCTTCCACGCGTTCGCTTCAAGCATTGACCGAAGCATAAATCCAGCTACTTGTTGCTCTTGACCTGTTCTTGATTTACCTCCCCTGCCTGTCCGTCTGTGTAGTGCTCAGATTTGGTCAGCAAGCATGAAGCCATGAACGGGGCTGCCACCTCTGGTGTATGATCCTGACCTGCGTCTCTCGACGGGAGGAGGGGCTTCGTTTCTCAGGTGAGATTGTGTTCTTGATGCCCTCCTGCTTATGTGGAATTTGTTCCAGTTCTTCTCGGCTGTATATTTCAGTTTCTTGGAAAGCCAATGTTTTGCTGTTTTTGGAGAGATGGCTGTTCAACAAGATCTCTGTGCGTTTCTCCGGGGATGCTGATATCTTTTGATCTGGTCTTGGCTATATGTCTGGCCACCCCAGTTTTCTCTCTGAATAATGCGGCTGTTATATTGCCCACACGCCTGTTTCTGCATGGAACAGTGTAAGAATCATTTCTTTTCTGTTGATAAAAGGACTATCCTTTGATACAACAGTAAGAAAATATGTTGCTCATGTCTTGTTGCACATGTAACTGAAACCTATCCATTAGCCTGATGGTCTGACCATATATATGATTTTTCTCATTTATTTCTTCTGGTTTCTCAAAGGTGAGGTTTAGTTTTTTTTTTTTTTTTTTGACGCTTTGGACAGTGGGGAAGGCCCCCACTGCGTCATTTTTTCATTTTCATAAAAGGAAATATTTACATACAGAGTTCAGAGACTAATGCAAAGAATAAATTACAAACTATCAATCCAGATTTGCAAGCCTTCCTTTAAACTAGGCTTTATTCTATGTCTAATATCTCCAACCGAAACTTTAAATGAGCTGAAGCAAGTCTCTTGATCTCGGATCACATCATCAAAGACAATCTTGTTCCTGTGGTTCCAAATGCTCCAACAACCAGCAATCATAGATAGCTTGAAAAAAGGATTATGTGACCTGTTTTTTGCCTCTATAAGCATGTCCATAAAACCTCTGTCCGTAGGCCAGTCTTCTCCTATTTTCCCCCAAAAAGCTCGACTGAAATTACAAGTGAAGAAAAGATGATTCATCGTTTCTCTGCTGCTCTGGTCGCATAATACACAATCAGTTGATTCCACATAGAAGTGTTTCCTATCCATCATGTCCTTGGTGTTCAGTCTGTCTTGAATCAAAAGCCAGAAAAAGAATTTCTGCTTCGGTAGACATGGCGATTTCCAAATCCACCTAAATGGCGGGTCAGCAGTGGGTGCTTGGATCAGAGCATTGTATACCTTTTTGGTGCTGTACTTCTCACAATTCCAAGAAAAACACCATTTATCATTCGAGTTGGATTCTGGAAAATGATTTATCACCTCTATCAAGGAGTCATGCTGATCAGATGCAATCAAAGATAAAGGTAGTTGGAAAAGGGAGTAGAAGCCCTCATCCATTCTCAGTTTGGCGTCTCTAACAGTAAGCAGTGGCTTATGAACAAATGAGTACAACTCGGGAAACTGATTCTTAAGTGGAACATCACACCATTTATCATGCCATATTAAAGTGCTTCTGCCATCACCAATTTTGCAAGTAGTTAGCTCTTTGAAATCATTAATGAAAGAGACACAACTCTTCCACCAGAAAGATCCTTTCTGTTGCTGGCTAGCAGGTAAGGTTCCATTGTGATAATATGCATTCCATAGTAGTTGCACCCACGGTATGTCATGATTATTGAAAAATTTGAATAGATTTTTCATCAGGAGTGCCTTGTTTTGTTCTCTCAGGTTCAGTACTCCAAGACCTCCAGCAGATTTGGGAAGACAAACTTTCTCCCATTTCACTAAACATTTTCCTTTCTTCTCTATCTCTTTACCATGCCACAAGAAGGTTCTCATTGATTTTTCAGTATGATCAATGTGTACATAGTGCACTTTCAGTGCACACATGATGTGATTAGGCATAGCTGACACAATGGATTTAATAACCACCAAAAAAAAAAAAAGGTGAGGTTTAGGCATTTGTTTCTCAAGGACACGGTAGATTTAATACCATGAAGCATTAAAAATGTAATCAGTTTTACACCAATATACTATTAGATACCTTCTGGAAGAGTGAATACTGAATACACTAATCTCTTACACCAGATTACCTTGAATAAGTGGCTGCTGGCGCTGGTGCCGTTTACATACATTTTTTTTTTGGTTCGTTCATGTTGAGTTATATTCATTTTGCAGCACTATACTTCAGCCTGATGTTTTATGATCTGCATCTTCCTAACAATACAATTTTTCCCTGTTCATTTAGTGCTTGAATCTGCATAACTTCTAGCTCTCGTTGAATATTCTTGAAAAATGAAGCCTCCTTTGGAAAGGAACCCAACCAAAAAGCGCCATTCATGGTGGTGGGATAGTCACATTAGCCCCAAGAACTCGAAATGGCTTGCAGAAAATCTTGAAGGTAAGCTGAGATTATACCTGGACTATATCCTGTATGATTTTCTTAGTACTTGCTAGTATACGTATACTGCCTAAGTATCAATGCATTAGGTTTGATGTACATGAGTTATGACTAGGAATTGGTAGTTGTGTAAATGGAGTACTGCATCACGTTTGATGGTTACTACTGTTCTCTTAGGTTTAGGCGTGGTAGCACTTATGTGACTGTTCATCGTGCATTCCTTGCTAGTTTTAACAATATTAATAAATAAATTGCTGATGTTTACATAGTCAAGTGAGGTACATGCTGTACATATTTTACTGTAGCACAAATTAGCAGTGAAGTAAAACAAAAAAGGGTTGATACTCGGAAATTCATATCGGGTCATGGGTGCAAATGCACCCAGTGCTCAAAAAATAATTTTCAAAATGGAAAAAAATTCAAAATAATTTTTTTGGATATACTTCAAGACATTTTATGTTAGCACAAAAAGTTTCGCGAAGAAAAGATATTTTTTGTGCGCTGTGCGAAAAAGACAAATTCGGACGCTCCAAAATGACTTTGTACGAGACATTTTTTTGTCTTTTTTGCACGGGACACAAAAAATGTCTTTTCTCAGCGGAACTTTTTGTGCTAACACAAAATGTCCTGATGTATATTTGATTTTTTTTGGAATTTTTTGGCATTTTTAAAAGTTTTTAAAATGTTTTACACAACGTCACCTGTGACCCGAAACGCCGTGTCCGTTGATACTTTCCTTTACAGTTATTGCTTTTTTTAAAGGAACACCTTTTGATGTTGTTGCGTTCTAGCTTTTCATTTATTACTCATTTCATAACTGGATGGGCAGATGATTGTAATTGAATTTCTTGAGGTGTTATCCTTGGTACTATTACATGCATTGTCTAATCTTCCTCTGAACTGAAACATGCAGAAATGGATAAGCAGGTGAAAGAAATGGTGCAGCTCATCGAGGAGGATGGCGACTCCTTTGCAAAGAAAGCACAGATGTATTACCAGAGGCGTCCCGTGCTCATCACCCACGTCGAGAACTTCTACCGGATGTACCGCGCTTTAGCCGAGCGCTACGACAACGTCACTGGCGAACTGCGCAAGAACATCCCTTCCAGGATGCAGTCCCAGGGATCTTTAACCGGTTCAGAGTGCGGTTCAGAGATGCTGAGGTTGCCGTCGCCCTCGCCATCTCCCGAGCTGCAGAGATCCTGGACAAGGGAGCAGAGCCCTAGAGCTGCTGGTTTCGACTTCTTTCTGAGCAACAAGAGCAATAATGACTCGCCGTCGTCAAGGAGAGATCCTGAGTCAGCTTCACAGTCAGAATCCGACGCCAAGTCTGAAGATGGTGAGGATGATGGCATTGCCTACACATTGCACCAGAAAGTTATTGAGCTTGAGGATGATCTCAGTGCGGTGAACCGGAAATTGCTTGACGCAAACAAAAAACTCGAGGTGTTCGAGGAGAAGAGCCTGAGGTGCCATTGTGATTATAATGCAAATGGAAACGGTGCCAATCAAGTTACACAAGTTAGAGACATTGAGGGACAGCTAACGTCGACAAGAGAGAAGCTAGAATCTTCCCAAGAGGAGATCAACGATCTACAAAGGATGCTCGAAAACGCCGCAATTTTGTCCGAGGAACACTCTAGACTGCAACAAAACAAGGGACTGGAAGCTGAGATCATCAATCTGAAGGAAGAGATGGCTTCAGCTAGACGGCATTTCGACGACAAGCTCACCGAGAGCGACGCCGAGATCAGCAGGTACAGGCAAGAGCTCGCCGCTGCGGTGGAGAAGCTGCTGCAAGAGGAGTCTGCCAACAGCGCAGAGGTCGGTAAGCTGCAAGAAGCGATCCAGAGCACCAGGTATAAGCTAGAGGAGGTTTCTGAAGAGAAAGCTCTAGCTGAGGAGCAGGTGAAGCAGCTGGAGGAGGCAAGGGCCGAAGCCGAAGAGCACAGGCAGGAGCTCGTGCATGCTGCTGAGATGCTCTCAGAGGACAAGTTCAGACATGAAGCTGAGATCCTGACGCTGCGGCAGAGCATCGAGGATCTGAAACCAGAGTTCGAGGGGATCTCTGAAGACAAAGCTCTAGTGGACGAGCAGGTGAAGCAGCTGGAGGAGGCGAGCGCCGAGGCGGAAAAGCACAGGCAGGAGCTCATCCATGAGGCTGAAATGCTATCAGAGGACAAGTTCAGACATGAAGCCGAGATCCTGACGCTGCGGCAGAGCATGGAGGATCTGAAACCGGAATTCGAGAGGATTGACGAAGAGAGATCGTTGCTAAAGTCGTGGTTCGTGGATCTGGAGCGCGTCGTGGAGCGGGGAAGGAGCGTCGTGTTCACGGAATAAGCCGGTTTGTCGGAGAATTCAATAGTTAGGATTTAGCAAACAAGTAATGCTATATATATTTTTTGTCTGAAATGTAACATCACGCAAAAATGAGAAATCCTACCATGCCTTTGGATATCTGTTGGCTTGTGAGGTGATGGGTGGTAGCGATGTATGTGCTAATGCCGTGTGAGACAATTGCTCTGAATATGCATTCCTTTGGCAATGTATGTCCCTGATGATGCATTTGCAAGTTCAGTCCCAACATGAAGAGTTGTCCTTATTGTTCCTTGTAAAAGTTTCGAGAAGTATGGCAAAATTTGAAGAAAAATTTACGCTTGTGCCACTGAGTTATTCTAGTCTGATTAGATTTTTGGTTCCCGAGTTACATGATCCCTTTACAAAAAAAAACTTATTTACAAGTTTTTAAAAATCTGAGAAAAACTTTCATGTTGTAAAACTACATGAAAAGTAGTAATAAAAAACTTATTAAAAGAGGAATGTGGTTGTTACATTTTGGAGATATTTTATATTTTAATCTACATAAAAATGAAATGTGTGGATCCGTGTATATACACTTTCAAATATCCAAATCGTACAAGAGTTTGTGGTTTTTGTGTAGCCCATAATACAAAAAAAGAAATCACATTGGGATTTTGCATGACTGTAGGACGATGCATCATTGACTACATCCATAGTTAGTTCAGATTTTTTTGAAACTTGTAAATATATATTTTCAATTTTTAAAAAATAAATGGATCAGGATCGAGAGGCGAAGTAACTTTTCGGATTAATACTCCGAGGGGTATATTTGTCATTTTTTCGGTGTATGACGCTGAACTGCCGAGCGTCAGATAGCAAACGAAGCGACAAACGCTAGACGGGAGCCCGTCTTCCTCCTATATCCAGCCTCAGAAACAGCAAAGGAAAGAGCGGATCCCCCCTCGCCGCCGCCGCCCACGGCGACGCCGCGGAACCCCTCTGCGCCGTCGGTAAGTTCCGTCCCTCCTTCTCAGTCCCCGGAGTTCCCTCTCCCTCTTCTCATGCGAAGCGTCCGCGCGGAAGATTTGGGGGGAGGCACAGTCCGATTGCGAGCTCTGCCTCTGTCGCATTGGCTGCTGTGCCGCGCCAGTGAGCGCCTAGGAGCTACTAGGAATGCTCGTCGCCTCGCCCTGTTGATCACTCCTAGCATAGCATAGCTCCGCAGTGAGAGTGTCAAGTGGGGGGGGAAAGCAAGCTAGGGTTTCAGCGGTGCTTGGCAAAATGTTGCACGAATCCTTAGTTAGCATGGCACCTCTCTTGGTACTCCTGTTATCCAGCTTGTCCATGTTTTGCTAATCATGCTGACTAGCATGCTTATGCACCACATTTCTTGGTTTAGGAGGTTACTAAAGCTACATTTGGGCATTCTCTGAATTGGGCATATGAGAGTGTCAAGTTGGGGAAAGCAAGCTAGGTTTTCAGTGCTTGGCAAAGTGTTGCACGAATCCTTACTGGGGATTTCTCTAGCTAGCATGGCACCTCTCTTGGTGCTTTTGCTATCCGACTTCTCCATTTTTTGCTGTCATGCTCAGTAGCATGCCTATGCACCATATTTCTTGGTTTTAGATTACTAATAAAGCTAGATTTGGGACATTCTCTGAATTTGGTGCATTGATGTTTGGCAGGAGCGATGGACAAATTTGTGCGAGTTTACAGTGGTGGGGAGCTGGTGAAGGGTCCAAATGGGGTGGAGTTTGGGGACCTCTCGGAGGAGAACATATGGTTCAACACAGCGCCCACATACCACGAGCTGATCGACAAAGTGTACGAGAAGCTCGGGCTGGAACCGGCGACGCACGATGTCCGTGTGCAGGGAAGGACTAATGTTGGCGGGGGTGCCCATCGGCACTTCATCATGGTGCCTATCGGTGATGACATGTCCTGGAGCAACTATGTCAAAGCGGTTTTCAACGGCACCGACTGGAATATCCTGGAGGTTTATGTTCAGGCAGAGAAGCGCTCGTCTGCAGAGACGGTATCTTCTTCAGAGCTCGCGTTGATGGATAGTGAACCACCGGATGTGCAACGTCAGGATGTGCCACCCCCAGATCCAGCACAGGGTGCTTCTCTTTTCACTCATCGGATGGTGAACGCCTATGCACCAATCATCCATCCCCGGCATGCTCGACTACGTAAACCAAGAACGAACACCAGGACATATGCTCGCAATGGCGATGCAGAGGTTCAGTTTGGGCAATATCACTCTGGAGCGTCGGAGCCAGTCGATGCTACCATCTATCCTTTAATTGGGTTGTATGATGCGGATCACCGTGCTCGTGCTTTAGTGTCAGGCAAGGTAGATAAACTAGAAGTTATATCATTTATATGCAGAAAATTGCGGTGTGATAATAGACCACTGATTTGTGTTTCCATGATTTGGTACAGATTCTGACTGAGCTCAACCCTCGTAACCGTGATCCTATCCGGTTTGACAAACGGTATGAGTGTTACCTTAGAGCAGCTGGGTTGATGGGGCTGGCGAACATTAGTAGGGCTGGACTGCCCTCCATTGATCGTGCACTCGTCTCTGCGCTAGTTGATCGGTGGAGACCCGAGACCCACACCTTTCACATGCCTTGTGGGGAGCTCACAATCACACTACAGGATGTTGCCATGATTCTTGGACTGCCTATCAGAGGTCATGCTGTCACTTTAAACCAAACAGAGTCGTACAGTGAAGTGTATCTACGCTACCTTGGGAAAGCGCCTCCAGCAGATAAGGCCCGTAATGCGTTGAAGGTTGCATGGGTCAGAGCTGAGTTTAATAACTGCCCTGAAGACGCTGATGAGGAGACTGTAAAGCAGCATGCAAGGGCATACATCCTTAGCCTGGTTGGTGGTCTGTTGTTTCCGGATGCCTCTGGTGATAGGTACAATGCCTATCCCTTTCAGCTGATAGCTGATCTTGAGAATATTGGTTCATACAGTTGGGGTTCCGCTACTCTGGCATATCTCTATAGGGCAATGTGCGATGCTTGCAGGAGGCAATCTGACCAAGGTAATCTGACTGGTTGCCTTTTGCTCCTTCAGCTTTGGTCATGGGAGCGTTTCCCAATCGGCAGGCCAGATATGGTAAAGCTAAAATACCCAAACGTGGAGGAGCTAGAGGATGAAAGGGATAGACCCGCAGTTGGTCTCAGATGGGTTGTGGGCGTGTGCACATATCGATCAGCTCCAGCACGTTGTTATGAGCACTTCACAAATGAGTTTGACTTATTAACGGATGACCAGGTTGTATGGAACCCATATAGGGAGGAGCGGGTGAAGAAACTACAGCTTGCACCTATATGTACCCAGGATTCTCATTTGTGGCTGACCCAAGCACCTCTAGTTTTTTTCTTTATGGTGGAGGTTTACACACCTGAGAGAGTGATGCGCCAATTCGGTCTCCATCAGGAGTGCCCACCACCATTTCGGGACACAAGTGTGGAACTGCATTGGTATGCTCAGAGATATCTTTACTGAATATTCACATATTCCTTGTTGGCTGCATGACTCTGTTCTATTCGAGGAAGTTATAGATCATGTACCAGTGGCTGGCCATGAAAAAAATATCTGATGATTTTGCAGGTGTCGTCGTGGAAGGGTTCATAATGATTGGGCAGAGAAGCACAAGACTTTTGTGGATATGTGGGAAACGAAGGAGCAGCACGTTATCAAGGAAGAACGGCCATATGATCATGCCAAGTACATGGATTATTTGCGGTGGTACAGACGGTCGACACGTATCCGCCTCTGCACACCGAGGATAAGTAATGGCCATGAAGATGGGGCATCTGGGCAAAGTGCAACAGCTGATGCTGAAGATCCTCTGCGTGCTTCTCGGCTTCGGTATACCCCCCGGGCTCATTTGATCCACGCAGTGGTAAGATATTCTACTTGTAAGATGTGTTTTTGTTCACAATGCACATTCTATTATCAAGTCCAGAGATTCAGATTATGTTCTTTTGCAAATAATCATGCATATCTCTGATGCTTGTATGTTTCGTCCCAGACTGACAAGCTCACTAACCTGGTGAAGGAGGCAAATTCTCAAAAGGGCTGCTCCAGAGGCGAATGTAATGCTTTCATTGAGCGAGTCACTAGAACATGTGTAGAACTTGTTGGGGAACTTGGCGGATCTTCCCTTTGCGACATTGCGGCTACAGTTCCGCGTTCATCGACAACAGAAACAGTTGCAGCTGAACCTGAGGTGGAGCAACAGAGGGATAAGGAGGACGGGATAAATGATTCCATGGTCCCTGATCAGGAGACGGAGTCTGGCCCCGATTCTGAGAGGCGGACTCGAAGCCAGGCTGGCCAGACACAAGTGGACACAACAACCCATTCACGGTCACCACCAGGCAAGAGGAAGAGAGGCAGACCAGGTCCAAGATGAAAACTGCTCGGTGAGTGGTTTAGAATTATAGTTTCGCTGCTCATATTGGATCCTTCGATTTTATCGTGTTCCTCCGCTTACTGCTCTTATTTGCAAATTACAGGGCATGTGTGCTTTTTGGCATGAGAAGCTGTGGGCTGAAGGATGGACACGATGGTTAGCGAGTTTACTAGTTCATGGCTCTGACAAGTCTAACACTGGCGGCTCCAGAAGCGACAGAATGTAATGAAGAAACCGTCTCAGATGACATATGAGCTTCTCTTGGCTCACGGTTAGTGAGCTGCATTGCAGCTCCACCACTCCATGATTCCCCAGAATAGAGGCTGAAAAGATCGGCGGTAGCTGGTACCGGCATAGTCCTGATTTTCCCGGCTTCTCTGTTGATTTGTATCCGTGGTGAGTGCTCGGCTGCGCCTTGAGGGATTGAAGATTTATGTTAGTCTGTTTGATTTCTTCATGGAACCATATGTTGTAGTGCTGAATTCTGCATGGTAATCCATGTATCTCCTTAGCCATGGCTGCAATTTTCAAATCATCTACTGATCCTCGAGTATCTTTCGCCCTTGCTGGCTGTCTCCTGTCTCTGCCTCTCTATTGTATTGTATATTAATATGTTTTTTTTTTGAGAATCTGTATATTAATATGTGTGTTCTGTTGTTAGGTCCTCGAGTAAAAGATGTGATATCCCGCAAAAAAAAAGAGTAAAAGATGTGATAAAACTGAATCAAGAAATGGCGACGAACTGAATTCGACGAAAGCTTATGACGAAATGATGCCCCTGTAAACCTTTTTGGCCTCCGGCCTGTAAAAACCCCGAATTCTACAGATACGGCCCTTTTAGGGTGAGCGTGGGCTAGAGATGCTCTGAGCCTCTGGCAGTTGTAGAATCCTTTTTAAAAAATCTGGGAAGGCAAGCTTCAGTTCAGTGTTCCTCGCCGCCGCCGCCGCCGCCGCCGTCTCCTCCCCCACGCGATGCCCTCGCCCGGCAGCCGCGTGGCCACCTACTTTCGCCGCGCGCGCCTCATCGACGCGCTGCGCCTCCGCCTCCGCTCCCCTTCTTCCTCCTCCTCCCCGCCGCCGCCGCCACCCGACGACCCGGTGGTCGCGCTCCACGGCATCCGCGCCGCGCCGACGCCGGCGTCGGCTCTCGCCTTCTTCCGCGCCCTCCCCTCTCCCGCGCCGCTCCCACTCTTCCAGGCGCTGGCCTCCCGCCTCGCCAACCCGGCGTCCCTCCCCGACCTCCACTCCCTCCTCGCCTCCTTCCCCGTGCCCCCTCCCCCGCTTCAGCGCCTCCACCTCCTCGCCTCCGCTGGGGACCACCCGGCTGCCCTCGCCGCGTTCGCCTCCGTCCCGGCCGCCCCGCACCGCCCCGCCGAGGCGCACAACGTCTTCATCCACCTCCACGCCGGTGCCGGGGACCACGCCGCCGCCGTCGACGCGTTCGGCGCCATGGTCCGCGAGGGTGCGCTCCCCAACGGCCGCACCTACACTGTCGTCATCGGCCACCTCGCGTCCCGGGGATTCGTCGACGAGGCGCTCGAGGTGTTCCGGCTCCTGCCGTCGCTGCGCTCGCCGCGTACCACCCGGCAGTACAACGTGCTCGCCGAGGCGCTCGCCGAGGCCGGCAGGTTCGACCAGCTCCGGTGGCTGCTCCACGAGATGGCGGCCGTCGACGGCGTCATGCCGGGGCCGCAGACGCGGGCGGCCATCGCGGCCATGAGGGAAGCCGGCCACCCGGAGGGCACGGAGGACTTCGTCGAGGAGCTCTCGCCGGACGCTAGGATCCCGTACGCCGTGGGCGACACCGAGGGCGAGGGAGACAGCGAGGAGGAAGCGGAGGACGGTGATACGCGCCGGTGCGGAGCTAATAAGGAGACGCAGCTCAGGCCATGGCTGGACCCGAGGGAGCTCGCGAGGGCGCTGGAAGGCTGGGACGCCGAGGAAGTGTCGGACCTGGAGGCGTCCGGGATCGTCTGGACGCCGCGGCTGGCGTGCAAGCTCCTGCGCGCGTTCAGGAAGCCGGCGACGGCGTGGGAGTTCTTCTGCTGGGTGGCGTGCCGCCCCGGGTTCGCGCACGACCGCCAGACCGTGATGAGGATGGCCGCCATCCTCGCCCGCGCTGGCCGCGTCGAGCTGGTGGAGCGCCTGCTCGTCAAGGTACGCGCCGACGGCATCCTCCTCCCGTTCGCCACCGTGCGGATAATCGTCGACTTCTACGGGCTCGCCAAGGAGCCCGACGCGGCGGTGCGGGTGTTCCGGGAAGCCGACTCCATCTGCGGGCCCGTGTCGCCGCCCAACCTAGCGCTGCTCTGCTCGTCGCTGCTGAGGACGATGGCCAAGTGCCGGCGGGGCGGCGACGCCATGGAGCTCCTGGAGGAGCTGATGGCGACGCGGGGCGTGCTCCCGGACCTGCAGACCTTCTCGGGGCTGATGGAGCACCTGGCGGGCGCCGGCGACCTCAAGGGCGTGCACAGGCTGTTCGGGATGGTGCGGCAGTGCGAGCTGGTGCCCGACGGGCACATGTACGCCGTGCTGATCAGGGCCTACTGCAAGCAGGAGCGCGCGGCGCTCGCGCTGAAGCTGCTCGACGAAATGCGCGGCGCCGGGATCGTCCCGGACTCCCCCACGGTGACGCTGCTGGTGAAGAGCCTGTGGCGGGAGGGGAAGCTCCGGGAGGCGGCGCTGGTCCAGGAGAGGTGCGAGGAGATGATGGCGGCGTGCGGCGGCAAACTCCCCGGGGCTAGTCCGGGCCACGTGTGGACGGCGAGCGCCGCGGACCTGAACAAGGTGTACTGCATCTACTCCGGCTGCTTCTCCAAGCCTGCTTCAGCGAATTTGACGGCGGATCGAGCCGTTGGTTGATGCTCCACTTGAGAATTCAGATTATGACCAGTTGATCCAAGAGCACGGCAGTTTCAGTGGCACTGCAGTGCAGGTGTAGAGGAAGCATGGCAGCGACGATGACGATTAGTTCTGGCCTCTCGGGTGAAAACAATTCATACCTGGCGCTTTCTCAGCTAAGAAACACGGATTGAGATGCAGCTTGTACTCCACGCCCAATTCATATCCTCGCAAACGATGTTTATACTCCCTCCGATCCATATTAGTGGGCATAGCTTTGTCTAAATTCATATGTATCTAGTCTAACTAGATACATGTGTATCTAGACAAAGTTGTGCCCACTAATATGGATCGGAGGTAGTACGAGTTTTGACCGCTTGCTCATCCACTCATCCTCAGTTCCTCACATGTTGGTCACAAGTGGAAACCGAAGGCAGCAGTACAGTGAAAACCAACTTGCAGCTACCATTGTAGACGAATTCAGGCAATAATTTGCGAGGACGCGAGAGTAGAGTGAGAGAGCCGAGAGAGTAGTCTTTTTCTCTGCTTTGGTGTATGCTCTGCTGAATCGTTTGCGAGGACGCGATGATCCTGTAATTTTTCTCTATCTTTCATAAAATATGGTGCACCTTTGGTGTACTTTATAAACACATTATTTGGCTGCACAATATGTAAAATAAACAATTTACTCCTTTTTATTATGATAATGAGATGCATGAGTTCAAAAGATGATACCGTAGGATACATGGTTGTCTTTCGCACACAAAAAAATAGCTTAAACATGAGAAACAAGATACTACAAGGGGTGTTACACTAGCAATCATACTGGTCAGAGTACATCAGAGTACATAATATTTGGTCGTAGGGGCGCTCTGTTTACATGATACTATGAAAAATTCGTATTTCATTAGGTTAGGACCCTCTTGTGCGGCTAACATCCCTCCTCTTGCATTGTTTATATACATGAGAAATACAATGGGGATTATCGTGATTTAGCTCGTTGAGATCAGGTGTACAACTCGACTAGCATGTATGGTGTGCGAAAAATGATGTGCCTTAGATCACAAGTTTGACACGACTGAGATGAATGTTGCACAACAAATGAATTTTCCGCACATACTTATGTGCATTTGTAGTTCAATGTTACTTAACGCAAATTTAATCCATTTGTATTGCTAGTTACAAACGCAAATTCGAATATTTGGCGGAAGAGTCTTCCACCCAGGGTTTAACATTTCGTTTGTGTAATTTCTTTCGCACCACACAGAGATTCGTGAATTTTCGAAGAAATATTTCAAAAATTTCGACCAGATTTATAGACTGATGTTGAAATTAATTTTAAAAAAACTAGGGCTGGTGGAATCGAACACGGAACCTGAAGATTGCATTTATTTGTCTGTAACCTGATCTACTGCTACTTGTAGTGTAAACCATTGGATGTATTCAAATTTGAAGCGAAAATTTCGTCCGAGACTGTATATTCTCGCCCCTTAGCGAAAATCGTTAATTTCCACCCTCTCATTGACTTATACAAAATGATATACCGACGTATATTGCTATATGTCTGCTAAAATACAGTTGTCTATTGAAAAAGAGAGAGATATATTACTTTTAAATGTCACATTGTTCATGGATCACACTTGATTTGTTTGGCAATAAGGAATTTTCTAGAAAATAACTTCCGGTTACACATCATATTATGATATTTCTTTTATTTGTTTCATATTGGAATAAAAACGAGTAAGCTAGTTAGCATCATAGTTTCATTTTTTAGAGCCTCGGGTAGGTAGGGCGGGAGCTAAATGTGCACACAGTGCACTGGCATGTCCTTCCATCACAATTGGCCTTCCAAGCACACTCATCGTTTGGGCTGCTGTTCTTCTTGTACTGTAGGTTGCATTTATGCTCACAAAAACCGGCAGAACACCCATCAGAGCTTTTGATAGTTGTTTCTGTGCAATGTTGGGTTTTCGCATCTACTCCAAAGCTCTGATGTCCAAAGCTCTGATGACGAAATAACACAAAGTTTATGGCCTACACATCATGAGTATTCATAATTTATTTTGTCGGCTGCAGCAGGAATTGATGAAGAATGTTGCACAAAAAGGTTAAAATATAGTATCTGATAATACTATGCCAAAGGCCAAAGCTAGGATTAGCGCTAGAGCAAGTCTCATCTTAGCTATGTTGTTATGTGGACAAAATAAATCGATGGAAGTTGGTTGTTGTAGTATGTGTTTTGTGAAGGAGCAAATGAAAGGGCAAGTTACTTTTATAGTGCATCTGATATGAATGCTCATAAATATAATCTAAAAATAGTTCTTAAATAGAAGAATGGACAAGTCATACAAACTTTAGTAGAAATTAAGTGCAATAATGGAGGATAGACATATGCCATGCTTTAGGAAAGCAGGGAAGAAATTAAGTGCAATAATGGGTTATACGACCTATCCCAAGAATAAATGGTCCGTTGACGACCCAAGGTTTCTTTTTTTGCCTGACTCAAAGTGCAAAAAATAATTATATTTTGTAACATAAAAAAAAATGATTTTGGAATTTTAAATTAATTAAATAAGCGTTTGAATTTCGTAAGGATTTTAAAAAATGTGGACTTATTTAAAATTTTCTCAAACATTGTTTTTATAGAGGTACTTCTCAATCTTTTCCATACATTTCATCTTCTTCAGTTAGCATTGAGCCACATGTTTTCCGCTTAATAGAAAATGTTTATATTTCTTCCATTGATCGTGATCTAGTTGTTCATATATGGACATGCATGTATGATGCATCCAATCGTTATTTTCTAAACCGCTGAATCCAATATATAGAACAATATTTTGCCACATTATTTTCTATAGTCATAAACTCTTGAATTCCCTATATTTTGATCTATTAATCCTTTGAGGTGATTCTACAAAATGCTAAAACTAATATTCACAAAGATGTCATATTTTCTTGTATCTTATGATTTTCTTCAATTTTGCAAAATAATCTCTACTATATAATACGAGTGGACGACCGTGGTGGTACGTCGTGGTTTTTTTACACTTTAGTCCCTCAAAAATAGTGAAATCAACCTGTGGTCCGTCTCTGAATCATGTTGGCAATTTGCAGTAACCCCCTGAGTTGTTGGGAAATCAAGCTCACACCGCCATCCCAAATAGCCCGACCTGACGACCTACTGCCCGCCTCAACCTTCCAGCGACGGCGGCCACAACTCTTAGCAACGGTGGCCATGGAGTGCCGCCGCCACCGTCTGAAAGTGCATGTGTTGCCCCATGCGTGGTTTTGATAATTAATGACAATCCTTATGGACTAATGTTTGCATTGAGATATCTTTATAGATCTTGTCCATGAAGAAGATTGGAGTTCATGTGTTGGACTCTAGAAGATTACATGATGATCAATGCTCTATTCAAGGGTTTATATGAAGAATGGTCATGTGTAGAGTGGAGCATATTGCAAGTATGTCTTGAAGGATTCAAGACATCATCTTTGTGAAACGGAGCCTAGCGAGGCTCTCCCATAATGGAGTATGGGGGTATTTGGAGAAGTCTTCATCAAGCATGTGCTAGCAAGCACAATCGAGAAAGGTGTTCCAACTTGAGAGAGTCAAGATCGTCATCATCGAGCTCAAGTGGAATGCGCAAGGCAAAGGTATGATCTTGATAGGGTTTCTATTTTACCGGTCTCATGTTGTTAGTTTGGAGACCGGGTTATAGGATAGACGGCGTACTATCAAGAGGGGCTCTCAAGTGAGTAACTTGATCGCATCTTTGTGGAGAGCTCAAACCTTTGCATACTTGGCATATCATATTTCTTGGTTCTTATTTGGCTTTTATCCATGTGAGAATTTAGAGTTTGTGTTCATCTCCATACCAAGTTCTAGTTCATCAAAAACAGATTTCATATGCATATCTTGTGGCGTTTTTTATATTGGAGGTTTTACCGGCTTATCTTTTCTAGAGAGGTCAAACTCTCTCCTTGTGGTTTACTCCTCACATGATGGACTATGATGTTTATATGCATGATCTTGTAGTGCTTGTGAGTACCTTCTAACAAGCCAAAGATCATAGAAAACGGAGTCCGGATGAGAAACTTATTGCGGTTTTGGTTTGGAGGCTTTATCGGTTGTTCTTTTATAGACAGGTCTAATCTTTCCCCATTTGATTTTATCCTCCATTGTTGGACTATGATGTTTCTCTGCATGATCTTGTAAAGCTCTTCGTTGCGATTCCAACGAGCCCAAGAACATCGAAAACGGAGTCCGGGTGATCAAGATATGATCGTTTTCGTGTTGACCTTTTTTCTGTTTTTTGTTGGCCGGCCCCCAGGCCAGCAAAGGCCGGCCTAAGGGCCGGCGGGCTCTGTTGGGCGCCCAGCCTTCAGCCCAGCCTAGGCCGGCCGTAGGACCGGCCGGCTCTGTGAGGCGCCCGGCCTCCTGCCCAGCCTAGGCCGGCCTCCAGGCCGGCCCTCGCGAAAAATGGCCTCAACGGGCAGTTTTCTGCTGCCCCTTTTAAGGGGTCTTCTTCCCCAAAGAGACCCCAACTTTTCTAGCTCGTTCTTCCTCCTTTCTCCACCATTGTTGACTTTGGAAAGCTTGCTTCTCTCCCAATTCCTCCCATGATTCTTTGAGGGAAAGTGAGAGGAGATCAAGATCTACATTTCCACCAATCCATTCCTCCTCTAAGTGAGGGGAACCTTGTAGATCTTGATCTTGGAGTTCCATTTGTTGTGTTCTTCGTTGTTCTTCCTCTCTTCTCCCCCCATAAGTATTAGTTTCTTGTGGTGGGATTCGAGAGTGAAGGATTTGAGCCTTGTGCTCTTTCCATTGCTTCGTTGCATCGGTTTGTGCTCTCCACGAGGATTCGTGGAAGTTGAAAGCTTGTGAACTTGTTACTCTTGGGTCCTTGGACCCTAGACGCCCGTGTGGTGGCTGAGACCCTTGTGTGGTCACTTGTAGCTGTTCGGGAGCCCCCAATCCCGTTGTGGGTTTTGCCCCGGATCGTTGTTGAAAGGCTCCGGATTTCCGCCTCGAAGGATTCCGATAGTGGAAGGTGAATCAAACCTTTGTGGTGCGGTTCATCGGAGAAGAAAGTGAAACCATTATGGTTGTTGAACCATTGTGTTGGTTCACACCTCTCCAACGAGACGTACTCCCTTAACAAGGAGGAACTCGGGAATACATCCTCGTCTCCGCGTGCCTCGGTTATTTCTATACCGAGCTTTTTACTTATGCACTTTACATTGTGATAGCCTTCGTGCTTGAAGTATTCTATATTGCTATCACCTTGTTGCTTGTCTTGCTTAGCATAAGTTGTTGGTGCACATAGGTGAGCCTAGTTTATTTAGGTTGTTGGCTTGTTAATTTAAACACATAGTTTATTCCGCAATTATCAAGCCTAAACCGGAAAAGTTTTAATCGCCTATTCACCCCCCCCCCCCCCTCTAGGCGACATCCTTGTCCTTTCAATTGGTATCAGAGACTGGGCTCTCTTTTTGGGCTTTACCGCCTAGAGAGTAAAGATGTCGTTTGGAGAATTAGTGCACAATCCCATTTTTAAATTCGATGGCACAAATTATGATGTTTGGAAAATTCGTGTGCTTAACCTTCTTCGGGACATAGACCCACATGTTAAGAGAATTGTAGATATGGGTTTTTCTTCTCCAAAGGAGGGTGAGGAAAACTCTTATCTCGATACTCTTGTATCTAATAGTCTTATATGTGTTTTGAGCGATGTAGTTCTTGAATCAATCGTGCCTTTTCGGAACGCTCATGAACTTTGGACCAAGCTTCAAGATATATATGAAGTGTCCAACATTATTGAGGATGATTGTTCTTCTTCCACCTCCGGCCGTGATGAGTTCACAACTTCTTCCACTTCACCAACATGTGATTTGTCACAAGGTAATGATATGGTGAGTGGTGATAGAAATTGCAATGTTCTATCTTTGGACTTAAACACTTCTAGCACTCCAAATGTTTTACATGCTAGTGTTGCTAGTCCTTGCATATCATGTAATAGTTGTTTAACTAAATCTCATGATGATATGCTTCATTCTTCTTGTTGCCATGAAAAAATACTTCCATATCCTCTATTTCTTGTGACTAACAATGTAGAGGAATCCCAACATTTGTTGGAACAAGACATGGACCTCAATGGTGCTTCAAGTAATTCTTCATCATCTTTGTCCATTACTCACTTTTGCCTTATGGCTAAGGATTCGAGGTATCTCCTACCTCAAATCCAAATTGTGATGATGTGGATGAGGATTCTCATGGAGCTTATGGATGTTGAATCCATAACAAAGAAGGGTGAGATGGTATTTGGTGCTCTCCCCAAAGGTAGCAAAGCTATCCCTCCTCTAAGTGAAATCATTGTTTATGCTATTAAGAGTAGGGAAATCATTGAGGACTTGGAAACTCAATTTCTCGAGAAATGTCAAATTGAGAGAGAGGATGCCGATGAAAAGGCATCCTTAATGAATGCCCTTGAGGAAGAGCAAGAGCTTCGAGTGTCTCTTGAGAGAGACTTGAATCTCTTGATGAGTCTAATGATCTTATTATTGCTAAAATCATTAAGGAAAAGATCATGCTATTGCTAAATATAAAGTGCTTAAAAAGGAAAAAGTTGAATTTGGTGTTGGCAATGCTAGACTAATTGAGGATATAGAGAGACTTGACAAAGCTCACAAGGCTTTAGAAAGTGAACACTCTCTCCTTATCAAGTCTCATGATCAACTCCAAACTCAACTATCTAAAATGATGAGCTTGCCAAGTTGTCTTCTTCCATTTCTAAATTGATGATGCTTGTGCTACTAACTCCACTTCTTGTGAAGCATCTATTTTGAAGGAGAATGTTGAGCTAAGGGCTCAACTTGAGTTGCTAACTAGCAAGTATAGGAAATTGGAAGAAAGTCATGAAAAGCTATCTAGCTCTAATGATGATCTTCTAGCATCCTATGCTAGGCTAAAGTTAGCTCATGAGGCTATCACTACAAAGGTAACATCTTGTGAGCCTCATGTGGACAAAGGCACAACTTCGACTAAAATGCTTTATTGCCATGTGCTAGTCCTAGTGATTCATCCACTCACAATATTGCTACATCTTGTGATGAATTACTTTCTATGCCTTGTTGCTCTAACAATGAAGCTCTACTTCCTCTAGTGTTTTTGTTGATACTAACCATGTAGAGGAATTAAATGAGCTCAAGGCCCAAGTCACTTCTTTGAAGAAAGACTTGGAAAAGCGTCATGTTGGGGATTCTACACTTGACAATATGTTGAGTGTTCAAAGACGCCCCAATGACAAGAGTGGACTTGGATTCAACTCCAATATAAGAACAAGTCCAAGTATAACAAGAAGAACAAGGGCCAAGAACAAGTTAAAGATTCGGCCAAGATTGTTTGCTTCAAGTGCAAAGTTGAAGGGCACCATGTTAGATCTTGCCCTTTGAAGAAGAAGCTCTTAGTGAGAAGCAACAAGGGAAGGCCTCAAGTTCAAACTCAAGTTCCTCAAGTTGAAGAACGGCCTCTTCCCAAGAAGAATCAAGCTACCCTCCTCAAGTCAAGACTCCAACTAAGAAGAGAGGAGGAAGTAGATGTTGCTACCTATGCCGTGAGAAGGGTCACTTGCTTCTTCATGCACAAATGGTACCTTATCCAACCCCATTATTATTAATGATGATTATTCTCTTCGGAAGGATAAGGTTGGCAATGTGTTTGCCAAATATGTTGGTACTCAAAGTGGTGTCAAGAAAAGAACCATTTGGGTTGCCAAGCCTATTGTGACTAACCTCTTAGGACCCAACTTGGTTGGGGACCAACAAGCTAAAACTTGATCAATAGGTGTTGTTGGAGGGCATTGGAGACTTGGCTACATCATGAAGAATTAAGGGATCTTCATCAATTATATTATCTCAAGCCAAGTCATTTGGATTATATTGTTCTATCTCATATCCAATGTTCCTCCTTGCGGTAACTTTTATTTAAATCATATATACATTGAAAGTTGCTTGCACCCTTGCATGTGTTAGGTTTTGTACCTTGCTAGTTTTGTATGTGTTGTGCTCTCTACTTACTTATCTTGAGTAATCAAGTATGTGTATGTTGGTTTGCACACCATTTACTTGTGTTGAGCCTTATTGCTTTTATTTGATATCTTATCTTGTTGGCTCTCTTTTTGAGAGATTAATGGACTATCCTATTTTGGGGAGTGATATGCTTCGTGCACTTCACAATCCTAAAATTGTGTATACATGAGGAATACCACTTAGTGTTGACATATTAATATTATCTATTCTCTATGTGGTATGTCATGCTCATGAGAAATTCAAATTCTATAATGTCCATTAATTTCTCGAGTTGGTTTTGTTTGCCTCTTGTTTTAAATAAATGGATTATCACATTATGGGGGAGTAATAAGCTATGTGCATATTACAAGCCTAGAAAATGTGAACATGTGAGGTATTGCCACCTAGAATTGATATTCTTCATTATCTTATTCCTATGTGGCATGTTGCTCAAACAAGTTCCATTTTGTAAAATGATTTTTTTAATCATCTTTTGGATCTTGTTTGTGATGGACATTCTTGGTACGGTTTTCCCAAATATGTTCGCATATCCTTTTGGGAAATCGATTGCTTCAAGCTACTCTTTGAGTGCTTTGCATGATCGCGTGAATACTTGAAGCTATCAAGAATATCTATTATTAAGCTTTGGCTTTAAATCTATCTTTGCCATATGCTTATTTGTTGTGAATTGGTCTTCAATATCATTCCTATATACCACCGAGAAATATCTCTATATACTCCTTGTCCATGACAAGTGATACTCATAATTGTGGTGAAATTTGTAGACCATCTTCACTTTGGCTTTGCTTTGAATTGCCTTATTTTATTGCCAAGGATTTGTTTGATCTAAATCCTCTTGTCTTCCTTGTATCTTTTGGATCTTTGTGCTCTACTCAAAATTTGTTTTATGTCTTCTTCTTTAGGAAAAGCAATGATCCCAATCTTGTGCATTTACATTCAAAAGTCATACTTCTTGATAATGCACTATTCTTGGGAAGCTATCCTACATTGAGTAGAACATCATTCTTTAAATTGGTTTTGCATCTTATTGCTTTCCTTGAACATGACTAGTGTTTGAATAATATGTATGGAGAGTGATGATCCCATTTGTGTGCATTTTGTATTCAAATGCAAGATCATAAATAATGCACAAATCTTGGGGGAGCAATCCTATATGCTTTTGAACATTAGTTGTCTTCAATTGGTTTTGATCCCGATGACGTGTCTCTTTGGAAGACAAACATTTCTCGTCTTGGTACTTTGTGCCATCATGAGAAGTGTAGAGGGTTTGGTTTATTCCTTGATGATATTTTCATCAATTGGTATCTTACTTTCATTTGGCATCTTTTCAAAGTGGTATCTTCAATCATGTGTTGATTTGGGTCTTTGATATAATTTGGACAATTTTTTTCTTGTCACACTTGTGTGTGCTTTCTTGGTTTAATTGGTGTTTTGTCCAAATTGTATCTCATTTGGTTCTTGAAAGTCTTGTGCATGCATATTTACTATGTATATCTTATGGCATGCTTACTTTCGTTGATCCAATATATAGGATAAACTCCATCAAATCCTAAATGGCTAAGATGTGCATGAAATTCAATTTCATATCAATATGCACATATTTATGTGGAGTTTGTCCTATGTATTGTAGTTGCTCTAACTACTTTGGACCCAATGAGTTTGGGTACCATTTGTACTTGAATTTGTTTTAGGTACATTGGAGATGCATTGGAAGCTTGTCTCATTTACAAGGAAGGTGTTATCACCATGTGCTTATTGGAGCCAAGCTCGGATGATCGTGAACTCTTATCTTCTACATCACCAATGCTATCTCGGTAACAAGTATCTACCTCATGCATACTTCTAGCTTTCAACCTTGTGTAGGTTGTATCTTGGCATGAATTTCTCTTGTTGCAATTCATTTGGTTCTTGCAAAACAACTTTGTTGCAAATGTGGGCAAGCCGGGATGATTACATATCAAGGGGAATATATATAATCATTTTCATGATTCATCAATCCCATATATGTTAATCTAGCACTTTCTACTCTATGTCTCACATGCAATATTGATGTTTTCAAAATCATTTGCCTTTGCGATACTTGTTATCTTTCTCGGAGCATCCCATTATCTTTTTCCCTTGTGGATTTTTGATGCTATGATGAGATTGTGTTGGAAGTTCATCTATATCCTTCTAAGATAAAATTGAGCTTTGTGCTATGCTTTTAAGCAATGATCTTATTGGTATATATATGACTTCCCTTGGATATCATGTTCTTCACCGTTGTATCTATTTTGTGTGTGCATGTTTCTTTTTGGACTTATATCTTCATGATTGATGTCTAATTAGAAACTTATACACATGAGAGTAGCTACATCTTTAATTGGTATTCCAATCTCTAGTGACCACCCTTTTATTACTTTTGTTTCTTTGGTGGTTTCTAAAAGGCACAAGCTTTGTTTTTCATTTGGTATGCTTTTGCATCTTAATAAGCTTGTGGACCTATTTGCTACTCTTTTGTTTGTGTTCAAAATTATCTAGGAGGGAGTGAGGATTCCATGTTGTGCACAACATATTAAAATGAAAATCCTACTTTGTGCACGTACCTTGGGGAGTTCCCTCTTGATTTTTAGAACACTTCTTCGGATCCTTTTGTTGCTTGCTTCTTTCGTCGAAGTATCTTTCTCTTTGATATTCTTTTGCAACTTTTGGATCCTCGATATAGTTTGATCTCCCTCCATATATTCGTCATTGGATATGTGCATTTGATTTCACTCATATTATGAGAAATGCACACATTATGGGGGAGCTCTTACTATATTGGCCTTCTAAATTTTTCCTCCCATTTCGGCAATCGATGCCAATGGGGGAGAAGTTTAGAGGGTTTAAGGGAATTTGGTGTTATGCTTTAGTTTCGTTCTTAAGCATTTGCCTTTCATTCTCTTGCATCCTTGCTTTTGTGTTGCATGGTTGCTTAATTCATTATATAAACCCTCGTAAAAGGGATTGTCATCAATTACCAAAATGGGGGAGATTGAAAGTGCATGTGTTGCCCCATGCGTGGTTTTGGTAATTAATGACAATCCTTATGGACTAATGTTTGCATTGAGATATCTTTATAGATCTTGTCCATGAAGAAGATTGGAGTTCATGTGTTGGACTCTAGAAGATTACATGATGATCAATGCTCTATTCAAGGGTTTATATGAAGAATAATCATGTGTTGAGTGGAGCATATTGCAAGTATGTCTTGAAGGATTCAAGACATCATCTTTGTGAAACGGAGCCTAGCGAGGCTCTCCCATAATGGAGTATGGGGGAGTATTTGGAGAAGTCTTCATCAAGCATGTGCTAGCAAGCACAATCAAGAAAGGTGTTCCAACTTGAGAGAGTCAAGATCGTCATCATCGAGCTCAAGTGGAATGTGCAAGGCAAAGGTATGATCTTGATAGGGTTTCTATTTTACCGGTCTCATGTTGTTAGTTTGGAGACCGGGTTATAGGATAGACGGCGTACTATCAAGAGGGGCTCTCAAGTGAGTAACTTGATCGCATCTTTGTGGAGAGCTCAAACCTTTGCATACTTGGCATATCATCTTTCTTGGTTCTTATTTGGCTTTTATCCATGTGAGAATTTAGAGTTTGTGTTCATCTCCATACCAAGTTCTAGTTCATCAAAAACGGATTTCATATGCATATCTTGTGGCGTTTTTGATATTGGAGGTTTTACCGGCTTATCTTTTCTAGAGAGGTCAAACTCTCTCCTTGTGGTTTACTCCTCACATGATGGACTATGATATGTATATGCATGATCTTGTAGTGCTTGTGAGTATCTTCTAACAAGCCAAAGAACATAGAAAACGGAGTCCGGATGAGAAACTTATTGCGGTTTTGGTTTGGAGGTTTTATCGGTTGTTCTTTTATAGACAGGTCTAATCTTTCCCCATTTGATTTTATCCTCCATTGTTGGACTATGATGTTTCTCTGCATGATCTTGTAAAGCTCTTCGTTGTGATTCCAACGAGCCCAAGAACATCAAAACGGAGTCCGGGTGATCAAGATATGATCGTTTTCGTGTTGACCTTTTTTCTGTTATTTGTTGGCCGGCCCCCAGGCCAGCCCAGGCCGGCCACAGGGCCGACGGGCTCTGTTGGGCGCCCAGCCTTCAGCCCCGCCTAGGCCGGCCGTAGGGCCGGCCGGCTCTGTGAGGCGCCCGGCCTCCTGCCCAGCCTAGGCCGGCCTCTAGGCCGGCCCTCACGAAAAATGGCCCCAACGGGCAGTTTTCTGCTGCCCCTTTTAAGGGGTCTTCTTCCCCAAAGAGACCCCAACTTTCCTAGCTCGTTCTTCCTCCTTTCTCCACCATTGTTGACTTTGGAAAGCTTGCTTCTCTCCCAATTCCTCCCATGATTCTTTGAGGGAAAGTGAGAGGAGATCAAGATCTACATTTTCACCAATCCATTCCTCCTCTAAGTGAGGGGAACCTTGTAGATCTTGATCTTGGAGTTCCATTTGTTGTGTTCTTCGTTGTTCTTCCTCTCTTCTCCCCCATAAGCATTAGTTGCTTGTGGTGGGATTCGAGAGTGAAGGATTTGAGCCTTGTGCTCTTGCCATTGCTTCGTTGCATCGGTTTGTGCTCTCCACGAGGATTCGTGAAAGTTGAAAGCTTGTGAACTTGTTACTCTTGGGTCCTTGGACCCTAGACGCCGTGTGGTGGTTGAGACCCTTGTGTGGTCACTTGTAGCTGTTCGGGAGCCCCCAATCCCGTTGTGGGTTTTGCCCCGGATCGTTGTTGAAAGGCTCCGGATTTCCGCCTCGAAGGATTCCGATAGTGGAAGGTGAATCAAACCTTTGTGGTGCGGTTCATCGGAGAAGAAGGTGAAACCTTTGTGGTTGTTGAACCATTGTGTTGGTTCACACCTCTCCAACGAGACGTACTCCCTTAACAAGGAGGAACTCGGGAATACATCCTCGTCTCCGCGTGCCTCGGTTATTTCTATACCCGAGCTTTTTACTTATGCACTTTACATTGTGATAGCCTTCGTGCTTGAAGTATTCTATATTGCTATCACCTTGTTGCTTGTCTTGCTTAGCATAAGTTGTTGGTGCACATAGGTGAGCCTAGTTTATTTAGGTTGTTGGCTTGTTAATTTAAACACATAGTTTTATTCCGCAATTATCAAGGCTAAACCGGAAAAGTTTTAATCGCCTATTCACCCCCCCTCTAGGCGACATCCTTGTCCTTTCACCGTCGCCTCTCGTACGTGAGCCACTGCCCAGAAACCGCCTCGCGTCTCTCTTCCTCCCTCTCGTTCTCTGTCTCTATCCTCCGTCCCCAAGGCGCGGAGTCTGCCAAGATGCACGACGGCGGCTTGGTTTCCCTCTTAGCACTGACTTGCCGAGAAGGTGGGGAGACGGCCGGATTTGCTGGTGTCCGACGTGCTCCAGCGGCCAGTTACGTCCGTGACACACACACACAAGTAGTGTAGTTCAATGACGGTGTGTGCACACAAGGTGCTCGGTGCAATTCCTGACATGGTCAGAAGACAGCGCTGAGTACCCCTAGGGTTCTAGCGACCTTGGAGAGGCAATTCTTGTGGAGAAAGTGGGGCGCCGGCCGGAGTTGCTGGTGGCAAGGGTGGCGAGGCTTTCCAGGTTCTTTCTTCACCGGCCGCACTCATTTTCGATTAGCAGCCTTGTTGGCCTCTTCTATCAACAATAGCTTAGGAGTAAAGAATCAGTTTGATGTAGTGCTTAGTACTACTCTGCAGCCCTTAATTTTTCTCTGCACATACCAGCTTCTCTCTGCCTTCTTCAATCACAAGCATGACGGAGGAGATGAAGAAGGGCTCAGAGTCCGCCCCTGGCGTCGAGGTCACCATCTGGCGGTTCCTAGAGGCGCTGCCGGAGGAGGTGCTGGGGAAGATGCATGCGGCGCCGGCGCCGTGAGGACCGCGCAGTCATCATGGCGCGGCAGCTGGCTGAGGCCGATGGGGTCATGTTTAGCTTCCGACGGGCTCTGGCATGATGACGACTCAGATGAAGGACTTCTTTGAGACCACGGGCGGCCTCTAGCAAGTAGTGTTATTGTTGTGGTTCATAACGAAGCACGGGCAATTTGCTACGAGTATCGATGTGTACAACAATTTCATGCTTCAGTTCTCAATCTAACTCATGTTTGATTACACCGAGTGAAATTTTCCTGTTGTTAAATGTTGGAAGTTCGACTGAAATACCGAGTGTGATGATCACAAACTGTGTAGTTTTGGTGTTTTGCTTGTTCAAAACGAGTCAATAGTAAGAGATAATTGGTCGGTTGTTTCTTTCTATATATATATGATATGATGTTGAACTGTACATTATTATCGAATTACATTGTAAGCAAAGAATAACCTTATATGGCTTCCTTTCTATCATGGGAATTTCCATTTGTATTTTTTTACAGTCCACAAAAAATTGAGTAGCCCGTTGCAACGCACGGGCATTTTGCTAGTTTTTGATAATCTTGAAAAGTTTCTGTTACCTCAGAAATTTCAACCAAAGCAGGCAAAACCATCATCACATTTAATTAAATTAAATATTTCAAAATTTGGAAAAGTTTGGGTTACAAGAAGCCATACTAGCGACGAGCCCCGCAACAACGTTGCTCCCTACCATCCTCGCTCATGACTGCGGCATGGATCCAGTCAGCTTCTCCTCCTATAGCCGTGCTCCTCCGTCATTGCTCTTTCGGTGCTCCTCCCACACAACCTCTCCAATAATCTCCTTTGCACCTTCCCTAAATCCAGATCATGGAAGACCCGATCATGGATGGAGCGATGTACAAAGCCCTTCATATTGTCGAGCTATGTGAATGCGGCTGGCAATGGGGGATGGGGACGGGGTCACCGGAGCTGGCCTCGACAGAGATCTGAAGTATCGGGTTTGCTGCCGAATTCGATTCAACGAAGTAATTGCTAAAACACAATGTCAGTTTTTGCAGATATTTTGAAACTGCATGGGTGTTCTGTAAAATAATACAAACTCGTGTGCATTTTGTTGCAAACATTTGGGGGAGATGTCACAACATATGCTCAAACATTGCTTCATGGATGTAAATGTTACGGTAAGTATTTGCAAACATTAATCATTAATTTCTCATATTGCCGTTGTGTTTTGACTTTTTTTTTCTCGGAGATTTTGGAGATTTGCTGCAACTAGTGCAAATTTGCTACGTATGTACTTTTTTTGTTGTTGCACTGAGATATTGGAAAGGCAGCATTACTATTTTCTATCGGTTCTGAGCTACCCGGAAAAGTTTCTGCAATGATATAGGAATAGGAAACCATTTGCTACACGTGTGAGGGTGAGAATAAGCGTACGGATCCAATGGACAAGATTTGGTGTTTTACAATGATCATATGGGTTGGGGGGGGGGGGGGGGGGGGGGTGGGGGGGGTGATTTCTCTCACACACAGCACTGCCTAAAGAACTTTTGGAGATTTGGTGCTCCGAACTCTAGTGATCTTATTATTTTAAAAAATTAAAAAAATATTTGAAAGTTTCAAAAAAAATCTGTGCATGTTCTTAACGATATATCCTTCAAGCGTGCAAAATACTTTATGTTTTGAGCTACACAAAAATGGCAAATGTATAAATCTGAGTATAGTGAACAATGTATAGTTTCAAATTATCATTTTTGTGTAGCCCATATTGGAAAAAAATCGCATTGTAATCATTGAAAACATGCGGATTGTTTTCAGTTTTTTTGAAAAAAAAATCGGGACAACGATGCGAGTGCAAAGGCATTCCCACCCCCGTCCCATTGCGGTGCCACCTCGCTCCTTCCCACTTCTCTTCCGCGCCGTCCTCGCGCTTCCGCTGCAAACCCTCCGCCGCCTCCCCGCTCGTCCGCCACCGCCGTGGCCTCGCCGGTAACTCCTCAATCGACTGCTCTCCGCCGCCCCTTTCCCACCTCCTCCTCCGCCTCCGCGCCCTACGCGGAACTCCCTCTCCGCGCCCTACGCGACCCTCCCTCTCCGCGCCACTCGGGAGTCGGGAGGTAACCCGATCGTTCCCCCGCGATGCTGCAATGGACTGGAGGCTCGAGGAGGCAGGTGTACGCGGTGAGTTCTCGGACCCCCGCCTCCCGTTTACGCCGCGCTTCTGTAGCCATTAATTTCGGATTTTTGCATTATGCGGGGGTCATTTCTGTTCGAATCGATTAGGGTTGTTTCAGTGCCGAAGCATCGCAACGGGGGTTGCTGGTTCGCGTCTCAATTTCCGAATACTCGTAGCAAGTACTAGCAGTGTATTTCGTAACGAGGAGCTAACGTTTGGTTGTTTTTTTGTTGGGAATCTGACGGCTTTGCGTTCGGCGTGTTCGTCCTACGATGAAATGAACAGTCCAGGAAATCGACACAGAGCAGGTAACCTCGTTAAGCGCACCGGCTTCATGCTGTAAGAGCGTGCGTCGATTCACACATGGTCACTGTTCTTATGTCGGTACTCGGTGGGGCTGATTATCGGAACAAAATGATGTGCAGACAGAGGCAGTACTTTGAACAGAAGAAGAGGCAGCAGCAGCAGAGCTCGGGAGCAGAGAACCAGGATGACACGGATGGTGCGGGCGGTCAAGCTTATGGTGACCAGGCGCCTCGATCGCTTGATGTTATAAGCCTCAACAATTTGGCGGCTTCAGCCAGTCACCGCAACACCTCCGGAAGTGAGTTTCTGTACATGTTGTGTGCAGCCTTAGTAATGAACTTGCGACACCTACACATGATTTTTTTTCTCTGTGGTTAATCAATCATGCTTCTCTTCTAGCACAATGTTGGAGAATCGGTTGGAGGAGTGGGCTGAGTAATGCCGCTCTAGTCAAATAGGAACTTTCAAGTATATGGACCCAACAAACTGTGGATCTGGTTTCCTTCATGGATAGAAGCCAGAATAGCATGTCAGTGTACCTACTCATAACAACTAGTGAGAGGTTCCTTGGGTACACAGATGAATTTCGCAATGCAATTTTTGTGCCTCATTTTGTTCTGCATTGTAAATTGCATGCACCGAACCACATGGTGTTCTCTGGGAGCACTCTTCCATGATTACTGCTGCATGCTTCATCATGAACCTGAATGACTGCCATACTTTTAGCCCCTCGATATTTCTTAGTATGATTGGTTTACTCTCTTATCTCAGATGCAGATAGTGCTGTTCCACATGTGGACCGTGCAATGTTTAATGCTTCTCCAATGGAGGCGCTAAAGAAGTTCACCTCTGCATACAATACCAATCCGAAGGAAACAAGTAAGACAACAGCCATCTGTACATCAGATGAGGGAGTTCATTATGCTTATCTTGCTCTTTTGTACAACATGTTAAACACAGATATATTGACAAGGTTAACTGCATCCACAAACTTTAGATTTTAGTTTTATAAGTTCCTCTCTTGAATATGTAGCTGTCAAATGAAGAATGAGATATGCTATTAATTTCTGAACCGTGCAATATGTTTTTTTTTGGATTAATTTGAGTTCATTCTAAATTAGTTTGCTTCTATGTTGCAGGTTCACAGCCTAGGTCAGTATCTCCATGCAGTATGAATATACGATGAGAGTGTGCTTGATTGGTCTAGTCTTTGTGAGATGTCAGTCTTGTACCTTTGCAGATTGTCATCACCTGTCGGTCATCAAGATGTTACGGCTGCTGTTAACCCTCATGAAGATCCTCTTGGTTGCAAAATATCCCCATCCAAAAACTATGGTGCCAAGAAGCGATATCAAAATGTGGATCCCTACAGTGGTGGTGATGTTTCCTTCACTACTTTCAGTCAATTATTTCCAATGGACCTAGTGACTGATCATGGTTCAGCTTTGTGCACCGAAACTATCTGAAAGGAAATCATTAATGACATTTATAGCCCCTAATAAAGTGCTTAGCTAGGATAGGTGAGAATTTATTTCATAGAACAAAAGGTAAAAGGTGTAGTTTGCATCTTTCAGTCTGTCAACATGGAACATTTAGTGTAAACATAAATTGCATTATTGACATTGATTCACTTGTTGTGTATTACTACTATATTGTTGAAAGCTGTTATCTAACTATGTTTTTTCTTTGCAGAAATTTCACTTATCGATTTGGTCAAATATGAGGGACCGAGAAGTAAACCTAGCCCCCAACCTGTCCGTGAATCGCATGTTTCATTTTCTGTTCAAGGTACATTTTCGAGAACATTTAGTGCATAACCATATTTATATGCCGGAACATCTTAATTTGGTCAAAGTGTGTATTGCTTATAACATGTAAAGAATGTTGTCATGCAGTTTTTTTTTTTGAATGGTTGTCCGTCAAAATATGCATCAAAATGCGTGTCATTTGTTTTAGAAGGAGGATGTTGATATGACAGACATCCTCCACAAAAAAGAACAGGCAAAACAAACAATAGGAAGCAAATCGAAAAGAGAAAGAAGAACCAAAACCTATAAGCCTACCTAGCGCTCCATAAAACACTGCAACATTGTGCATCCGCCAGATCTTCCACATCTTCAGGATGATCAGGGAACATGGCCCTTTTAGCTTGCCATCTCTGAAGCGTTGTGCCTGCTGAGGACTGATTGCCTGAATGCCTTATCTGGACACGACTTGCTAGAATAGATTAGCAGACATGGGAAGTTTTCTTTGAAACTGTGTCACAAAGGGGCACCGGGTGCCACCACCGCTGTTTGAAACCTTGTCAACGGCCTGGGCACTCCACCCCCTCTCCTCCCGACTAACGGGTGGCTCCCAGACAAAAAGGATGGCTACAAGAAGTTGCCTGTGGCAACTGGAAGGACTGCTGTTTCACACTTGTAGTTCACTCTATACTTGCACCTCAAAGTTAGGACTAGTGTATATTTCATTATTGCTGCATTGCTATATGTATTTTTTCATGGAAATTTGCACCTAAAAACTTGTTTTAATTGCATTTATTTATCATGTTGTAGCGAATATAAATAGAATTGTATGTAGTCTCCACAAATACTTTCACCAAACAACATTTGTGTGTATAGTTTTGTTTATCATGTTTACTGCTTTAGTTATCACAAGTAGAATTGTTATGGCTTAGAGATCATTAATGTATTTCACCATGAAATTTATTAAGATCATTGTGGTGCATGTGTGGCTTTTGACTTACTATCCTTGATGAATCCTGGTCCATTTCCCTCTCCTCTTCTGACATTATACTAAAATGGTTCAGTAGACGTAACTGTGTTTCTGCTTTCAGGCCTTGGCCATGTCAAGATGGAAACTCCTCCCCACTCACCAAGATCCACAAAAAGGTTTTCTCGTATTGAATGACTCTTTCAGTTATAGAGTTAATTCGTTGTAAAGAAGTTTAAATAATAGCCATTTTTCAGTTTTACAGAAAATGGTAGTATGACCTCTTCTCTGTATCTATCAAATAGTAGTCAGTAACTTCGAAAAAAGCAGATTGTTATTTCTCAAAAATAAAGCACCAGAAGGGTAATGCTGCAATTGATACAACTATTATGAAATTAAATACCACAAGGATTGCCGAAACTGAAGTTCATCAGTAAGCGCTATGTAAACTTGGCCTCGAGACCTTGAAAACTAATTATCGATCCAGTTAAGCAAAAGGAAGCTCCTTGCCTGACACACACAAAATCTTATCTGACCTTTTCACACAGGCTCAATGCTACACCCACTAACTATCTTGTGATTACTTTGGTTCTGCAGGATTTTGCCTTTGCCGCCAAAGGCCATGAGGTACACGCAAAATAAAGCAAGACGGTCTATGCCGTTTGATGCCACTAAGGGATTGGTGAGAATCTCAGCTGCCTCTTCCTTTCTTTAGGGTCATGTCAAAATGTTATATAATATAGGCACATGAAGGCATGCATTAAGTCTAGAGAAAGGTAGAAAACTTGATCTTGAAAATGAAGGTGGGTTGGGTACTCATGGGGAGCTAGTGGCTCTATTGCATCTATAATTTCTTACAGTTTTCTTGCCTTGGACTTCTGTATTGAATTCATGAGGAAAGGATACCCTTATACAGCGATATGATTTATGTTTTTCATTTAATAACTTGACAAAGTAACACTAGATTATTTATCCTTCCCTAACTAGTAATTATATCTTGAATTCAAAGTAAACTTGCAAAATTTTCCGTCCTATCATTTCAACAGGATTCTTTAATGAATGGTATCAGCATGATGAAAGAGCGAACTGCTTCACACAAAATGGGTAGCATTGTAGACGAGGCAAACTATGAAAGGAGGAAACACTGTTATTTTTCACATTCATTCGAGAACTATAGTGATAACCACTATCCTGATGATGAGGACATGTTTTGTAAACCTCAAGCTCAAGAAGGTTGGCAATGTAAGTTCTGCTGCATCATATTATAACTGAGTCTGACCACTTTTAGTCTAAGAATATAATATGCTCTATCTTTCTACCGTGGACAGCAAAGCTTGGTAGAACAGATGATACTCTACCTGATGTAAATTCTAATAGACCGTGGAAGATAGATTCATTCAGTTCTGATGATCAGTTTCTTACTCCAAGAGTGGATGGATTTGATGCATTTGACTACGGTTTGAAAGAACAAAGGTACTTCTCCACTTATATTGAGGTATGAAAAATAAGTTCTAAGGGGCTATGAATAATTCATTTTAACATTGCAGAACCTCAACAAGACCTAGCACAAGATTTCAGACTTCAGGTTAGAATTGTCCGTGTTTGTGTTATCCTTATTTTGATGCGCTAGCCAGAATTCTTTTAGTGTTCCTGTGTACTTTCCCAGTTGATTTCAAGCTAGCATGAAGAGTACTCAAGAAACATTGTAATGTACATTGATAGTTCTGCGCTTTTATGAAATGTGATGTCTGAAATTTATGGTATACTCGCTTTGTTTTTCCTAACTCCTTTATTTTACCTTGGGTCTGCGTAGTAGGATGCTTGCAGTTGCCATACTTCTGTGACTAATTAGTGCAATCCACCATTTTTGTTACGAGCCTAAGTGTTTTCTTTCATTTCTTTTCAGGAAATCCATCAGGGCATGACATCTTTTCTGATCAATCATTATTGGATGAGGACGATGATATGTTACGCTTTGACTGGGAAAGGTAAGCACAACAAAGCCTCCTGGATATTATATTCACACAACAATCTGATGGCGTTAACATTTTCGCAGGCAACCGTCCTTTAAGAAAACACCCAACTCAAACAGCAATTTTGGTCCTTATGCTTGGTCTTCTGAAATGGTAGATGATTCAGAGAGAAGGAAGAGTCCATTGAGGTATTAGCTAATTAACTTTGGCTGACTTGTTTGATTGGGTTCTTCGTTTGTGAATGCTTGTATCATATGTCATGCAAAATTATGAGGAATTGTCTTTCTGATCCTTCCAAATTATTCTCTGCAGTGAAGAATCATGCTCATCTGCTGCAGGTCAGTGATTTTTGTGTTAAATTCTGTTATTTTCTCCAGCAAAGACTCTTCACATTGATGATTGATGTGTTGTATAGATTACGATGTTCTGCGCACGCATTTTACTGAGTTTCTTCCTTCTTTTGGTTCAATTTCGTAGCAATGAAAGACAGAACGAGCAAGCCAACACTGTCTGCAAAACTCGAAGGGGATAACATGGATGAGAAGGATGACTTCCATACATGCTTGGATACGTTGGATATTCCCAAGATGGATGCACATCTTGATGGAATTTCACTGTTCAGGGATCAAGAAGAATACCATAAAAGAACAACAGATAAGAAGAAATTTGAATCAGATTATTGGCCAGACAAGGTAATGGAGGAACAGAGAACTCGAGAACCAAGCTGCCGTTTATCACTTGAGGAGAAATTTGCTGACTGGGGTTCTTCTACCTCCCATCTGAAGAGCAGCAGTGGACCAAATAACCCATCGAGTTGCACTCCAATGCGCGAGGATAAACCTTTCAATTCCATTCCAGATATGGGTGAACATCAAACTGTGGGGTCAAGTGAAAGGAGACCTGCTTCAAAAGTCCATCCTGTTTTTCACAGACCTGACAGTGCTGTTTTAGATGATGACATTCACCTGCAGAATCCTGTTTCAGATATATTTGGCGACAAAAATGAGTTTTCAGACCCATTCGGTGACATGGGCCTTCGGGGCGACATTGATATGTGTACTTTCTTGGGACAGAAGGTAGACAAAAAGAAAGAAGACAATTTTGACTATTTCAAGAGCCCAAATGCAGACATATTTCATCCTGCTAGTTCTGTAAGCCAAACTGTGTTTGGCCAACGCAGGGCATGCTCTCAGCCGTCTGGCAAGGATTCACGGAGGCAAGGGTTTGATCCTGGTATTGAGTTTCAGGAGTCCAGACAAAATTCATTCTGGGAGGATGGCCATGTTAGTAATGGCACTTTTCAGGGAGATGTTGACCTGGGTAGTCTGTTGGCAAGAAAAAGTGGCGACAAGAATAGAGACGGAATTGAGAAGTTCGAGAAGCGAGAAACAAAGATGTCGAGGCAAACATCTCAGCGTTCTGCAGATTGCAGAACTGAGATAATTGAAGCTGAAACATGTTCTGATGGCTCAGAAGTGACCAATTATCCTGGAGTGCAGAAGGAAACATCATCAGAGTCAGCACAACTTCCTGCGAACTTGAGTCTTCAGGAAACCTCAAGAGGAATGTTCCAAATGCATGCTCAGGTTGATTGTGTAAGAAAGGAAACAATGTAAGTACTAGGTAGTGCGCCCCTCAGATATCTTCCTTCTGAATTTCTATCCATTTTTATAGATTTACATGGATGCTCATTTCACTCTCCACTGACAGAGAAATTCCTGGCGTTGACTTTAAAGCTCCATTGCATCTGAAAAACAAGGTTCGTGATGCTGGAGATCCTTCTAGAAGCATTTTAGTGTTCCAGTCTCCTTCCATTGCAGGTCGGTTGCCCATTTCAACATGGCTCTTGCTTTAACCCTGTAGCCCCAATTTTCTTTAACCAAAAAGTATCTCCTCATCCGTGTGTCATTATATTCTGTGATCTCTAGAGAAGGTGGGGATTGGAAGGAAGGTAATAACAGGCGTGTCACCACACAACAGCGATGTTCACTATGAGGTTATGCTTGAACGTCGTGTTCTCCAACAGCTTTGTGTTCAGAAGATATTGGTAGATACACCAACGAAGGGCAAGCTAGATAAGGTAGGATCAACTTAGCTTGGTTGTCGTATTCAATCATGCTTTCTCTTTTCCCCTCCAAAAACACCGCTTGAATGGTTTGCATACGGCTGTTAGCGGGAAACTGTTCTTGGAGGTCTCGTGTTCATACGCAACTTTACTTGATGCATCATCCCTGTAGTAATGCTTTATCAGATTTGATTTTACGTGTACCATCCACTGCCCGCTCTCAGCAGTTGGTTAGCTTCTGAATTTTTATACGCTTTTGACTCAGGTTGCGGGCCTCAGGATGGCGGAGGATGGATCTTTGCTTCGCAGAAGTGTCTAAACAGCTAAAATAAGGTAGTAACACAATGTCTTGTAAGATGTGGTGTTCAAGTGCTGTTGTTGTGATTCATAAAATCAGAACCCCACGATGCCGTGAAGCCGTGCTTCAGCCTGTGATTATTAACGCATGATAAATCAGGGGTTTTTACCTGTAATCCACTTTTTTTTTTGCGATTGAGCCGTGCTTCAGCCTGTTGTAATCCACTTGACGCCTCGTAGAAAAGAGCTGTCCAACGTCTAACTAGTCGTGTACTTGTATATGCTTTTCTGGATGAACCTGACCTGACTCTTGATTATGTTTCTGTCCCGTAAGATAAAAAGGATCACTTGCTCTGTTGGATTGCTAGTTGTGAACTTTATCATAAATCTGATGTATTGCTTGCAAATTTTTGCTATGATATACTCAGCGTTGCCAATTGTACCGGGCATGTAACATACACAGCGTGAAAAATAAATTTCAATGTTCACAATTTTTTAAGACATTGGACAACGAAGAAACTAGTCCTCGACCCTGTCCCCAGAACGATATTCTAAAACTAATAATCCTGCTTCGATTAATATGAACATAAATAAAACTAGCCAAATTACATTCGCCATCCTTAACCTGGGCTTATCTATCTCAGTAGTCAATATTTCTACTTGTTGAAGAGCAACTCAAGGTTTTGCTTCAAGAGCCAAGAACTTGAAGAGTTTCAAGCTAATCTTGGAGAGCCACTCAAAGAGAGGAGGACCCATTAAGTTGACGAATTTCTTCACCAAGAAGCATCTCCCTCCATGAGGCGCAGCTCGCTCTCGGTACCATGAATCCGGCCTGCAAAAAAACAAAGAAACGCGGCTGTTTCCGTCAGAACCAAATTTTACCGAATAATGCCCTCGTTTGGTGTAGCAATACATGTTCCGGGAGGCGAAGCGCCGTCCTCGTCGTCGTTGAGGCTGCATCAGCGCTCGATTTTTTGCAAGAACGTAGACAGAATCTCAGACCGTGTCTTGATTTACGCCGGTATCTTCTACTAGTCGGCCAGACATAGGACTACTAGTCTACTACTAGGTACTCCATGGCTTTTCAGTCTCCATAGTCTATACTACTATTAAAAGAGCAAACTTGTGTTGATATATTGAATCTGAGCCCTTCAATATTTGGCCAACGGTTCAGATCGCTCAAATGTTTGACAACTCAACACAAATCCACTTTTGCCCGTTTTACCCTCCCACCAAATCACATAATACTGCTAATGCCATCGTACCGGTTCGTTTTATTTCAACTTTGTGGTAATTACAGGAGTTGCCATTGTTAATAGATCCTAAGCTCCGGTTGTTCGATCAGATATGTTCATTACGATTCATACAGGTCCAGGTCCAGGAGAATTGGAAAAGAATAAACGCAAGCGGGAAGGCGACGGTGCTCTACGGCCAACGGCGGCATAATAAACCAGAGCGAGAGAGAGTAGGGAGAGTTCCAGGAGAACCAGGAGCTCACCTTGAGCGCGAAGAGAAGCTCGGAGAGGACACGGCGGTCGAACGGCGTCGAGAACTTGCGCGGCAACGGCGGCCAGACCCGAGGAAGACGACGGCGATCTCGCAATTGAGAGCATCCCGGCTCGATTAGTTTGCGAGACTAAGGAAGAGAACGGCGAGACGGAGCCGATGGAGTCCTTGGTTCGTCACGGGGTGGTCGGAGACGGCGGCCGTGGCGCGCAGCTCCACCTCACTGACCGCGCACAGTAGCGGTAACTGGAAGGCGAGGGCCGAGGGGCGGAGAAGGGAGAGCGTAGCAGCGCAACGGAGCTCAAGCGCGACCTTGAGTTCCTCGGATCCTCATCTCCGCTGGCTGTGCACCGGCGCTACGCGGAAGCGCCCCTCGAGCTGCTGGGGAGCGAGAGCAGGGAGCAGCAAAACCCAACGGAACAGCGTAGAGAAGGAAGAGAGCAGCGGCGCCGGCGAGCTAGGGCAGGGAGCAGCGGCGTTGCCGAGTTTTGCCGAAGTCCAACGAAATTTTGGGAGATGAGGGGAGCACCAAGGTGAGGTCACCGGCGTCAATGACGGCGGCGGTGGCAGCTTGATTTAGAAAAAGAGCTGGCCACGGTCTTCAACGGATGGCCATGAAAAAATCAAGATGCTAGGACAAAAAATGTCTGATCAGTCGAGGCGGGCAGGGAGCAGATGGTTATCATCGCCAGCGTGGATAAGAATCACAGGCAGGATGAATCAAAATCTTCCTGAGTCGGGACGGGCTAGGACGAAACCACATACAGGGTTCACGTACAGGATGAACAGGAAGAGAGAGGAGTAGAGGACAAGCGAGAGAGAATGGCTTCGTCCTGGAGATGAGAGAGGATGGCTTCGTCCTGGACATGTCCACTTGAGCAAAAAGGGAAGCAGGATGTGGTATGGCCGGCGACATGCATATCGACAGCGAGGTGCTTCTCTGTTTGGAGGAAGAGGACAAGCCTAACAGTGTGGCCCTTTGGCAAGGATTTTCTTTTTTCCTGAAATCAACTCTCTTTTTGAATTAAGGGGAGGTTTGGCATTTTATGGATTTCCTCCTTAAATTTAAATGCAATTTCTTCTTATTTTCTAAAATAATACATGTTCAGTATATGGTTAATGTATTTTCTTCTGGATCCGGTCAGTTCCTTTTCAAGACCTAAAACTAGAAGGTAACTAAAATATCCGAAGCGGTTGATTTATTCTAAAAATGTTCTCCAAGATGATAACTGAATTTGTTTTGTAATTTAAGGTGCGTGCTACAAAAGTTTGAAAGACCTCTTGGTACGAATTAGATTTTGTTGATGATGTTTTTATAAAATGTTAGCACCAATCTTGAAGCAACCAAACAGAGTGAATGGTGTGCGATAAGACAGAGACCCGAACGAGGTTGTAGAATTGCTTTTTCGATTAAATCGATTGAACCTTAGGATCACTCACGGTGGAGTACCGGTGAAGCCGTGGGGGCGCTCGGAGGAAGCTCACGGTGGAGGACAGGGTAGGTGCGTTGTAGAGGTTTCTCAACAACATGTGCGTGATTCGGGGTAGAGAGGAAGGGCGGTAGCTGCACGCGATGTGGAGTAGGGGAGGCGACAACAACGCACAGGGAGAGCGAGGAATGCGGCTGCAGCGCACGAGGCGGAGCAGGGAGGGTTGCGGCGTTTGCGCGTGAAGTGGGAATAGGGAAGTCGACGGCGGATGCACAACGTGGAGCATGAGGCCGGCGGTGGCATCACAAGATGTGAATCTAGATGATTTTGTTTAGGGTATCTTGGTGTAAAATCTACCACCGCCGGCATCCACTCGCTGTCATGAAGTGTGCTCTTTTATCTTCCCTTATACATGCAGGTGATGATGCCCGAGGCGGTGCCACGACGAATGACGTGTGGTGTGACATTGAGGATATGACATAATTTGTGATGAGAATACGCCTAAAAAGCACGCCTTCATCGTGGGGCACCAGTTTCTTTTGCTTTGGTGTGAGGTTTGTGTGCTCTATGATGCTTACATAAGCATAGTTCTCTTTGTAATATAAATTTTAGAACCGATGCAAAAGTGTAATAAAAGAAGTAATACATGTAGATTCTGCTATGTTCTTTCCTACTTGTAAATTGTCTCTTTAATTATGAAGACGTGTGTTGCACGTACATGCCAACTATACTATTAAAAAAGCAAACATGTTGGGATACTTTAAGTCTTGTCCGTTTAATTTTCAATCAACGATACAGATTGTCCCGATGTCGAGCAGCAAACACTTTCCATCTTGTCCTTTCAATTTTCAATCAACGATCTGGATTGTCCGAAAATCTACATCGTGGCCGGCTTAAACGCAAGCGATGATGGTAGCAACTCTAATCGTATTCAGGTGTCCTGATCGGAACCGTTCCGATCGGCACCAAAGCAAAACGCGGAACCCGGCCAGGCTCCAGACGCCGCACGAGAACGCGACACTAGGGGCCGCCAGAGCGGTCGCGCAGCGCTTCCCCTGCCGGGTGGGCGACGAACTTGTCGAGGCGTCGAGCTCTCCGCGGGATTGCACACCGGTACGCCGAGAATCTCCTTCACCGTGGCGCTGGCGGCGACGAGCCCGAGCGCGGTGTAGATGGATAGGGGCAAAAGGACAAGGTTGTTGTCCGTGAGGCGCCGAGCGAGGCCGGCCGAGAGCGCACCGAGGCCCTCTCTGGAACTACCGGAAGACTACCGCGAATCCCTCGTCGGCACGACGGAATCCATCGTATCGATCCGTCTTGTACATTGTCCGTGTCCGCTTCGCGGAGCAGCTCAACATGATACGTCTCGCTCGTCAAGGCGTTCCCACGCGAGATGCGTATGCCGGTCACGCCGACATGCAACAGGCACTTAGTCAGCTCGCGTAGCCCACACATTCATCAGCTCAAACACATCTGCGGCGCCCATCCCAGAACCTGTTCATTGATGCATGTCATTCAGTCTGTCCACAACTAAGTATTGCTATTTATTCTTCTTAAGAAGACCTGCATAAACTTGCTATTCGTAGTCCTTCAAAAAAAAAAGACTTGCTATTCGTAGTTTTTATCAATACTTGCTTAGAATATCTATTTGTATATCTGAATAATAATTTTCCTTGAGGAGTTCTCCCTGGTTAGGGAAGTTTATAGTTGATGAACACATGTGGTTTCTTAGAGTCTGGTGGTGCTCCAGATTTCTTGTTTTGCATGAAATTTTGCCTGATTTGTCTTTTTGGTGTAGCCCGCAATAAAATGTATTTTGAGTTCAAATTCTGCACGGTTGTAGACCTCGACACTATCTATAACTGTGAAATTTTTTCAATTTGTGGAAACTCAAAATGATAATTTTGTATTTTCGAAAAAATGAGATACATGTAGTTCGGGAGACCTTTGCCTTTTCGATTTTACTACATGTAAATTACGTCTCATTAATTGTGAATACGTGTGTTGCACGTACATTCCAACTTACTATTAAAAGAGCAAACTTGTGTTGTGCTATGTTGATACATTAAATCTGAGCCGTTCATGTTGATCAACGATCCAGATCACTCCAAACCTTTTCAGTTTCATGATAATTACAAAATTGCCAGCGCTAAAAAAAACCGGCTAGGGAGACGAGCGGTCGAGAGCACGGAGCGCCGGAGCGCTGCCTAGGCGACGGTGACGGGTGTGGCCGGCCAGGCAGACATGACCACGGCGTTGGGCGCGGCCGGCCGGGCAACGGTGACGGTGCGGCCGGCCAGGCAAACAGGACCACGGCGTTGGGCACGGCCGGCCGGGAGGCGAGCGGTCGAGGGCACGGCGAGCACCGGAGCGTGGCCTCGACGACGGTGACAGTGCCCGGCTGACGTTGGTTCCGCGGAGGCAACGGCGCCAAGCTGTAGCAGCGTGGAGGCGACGGCGCGGAAGTAGTCATTGAGGGTACGGGGGCGAGCGAGAGCGACGTGAGTCGGCCACGCCGGGGAACCTGCAGGCGCCGTCGCGCGCGCCGTCGAGCAAGAGCTGGTTGGGCACGTCCACCTTGAACTCCTTCAGCAGCTGCGCCGCCCCGGCAGGCTGCGCCAGGAACCTGCAGGCGACGTCGCGCGCGGTCCAGCCGTCGAGCGAGGCCTGGCTGGGCACGTCCGCCTTGAAGTTCCAGTTCATGCACGTTTCGGTTTAATTAATTTAAGTGAGGAAGCGATCTCTCACCTCTGCCTCGCTGGCTGCAAGTTGCAGTGCCGGCCTGTGCGCCGCCTCCTATGCAGCTCCTCCAAATTTCCAATCCTTCATATTCCAAGTTTCCAATGCCTCTTAATTATGGAAGAAAGATACGGATTGGGGCTTCTGCTAGGGGAAGTCAGTGGACTTTCAACGGAAGCAGCACTTTAGAGACGTGCATTTTCAGCAATGTTTTCTTGTCTGTAGTAAGATCAACTTAATTTCTAACATTTGTCTAATTAACTGAATTTTTAACATTTGTCCTATTGCTTATATGGTTTGTAATAGTTGATTACGTGCGTTGCACGTGCACGTCAACTAGTTTGAGTAAATTGCAAAAAACCACCACAATTCGCAGCAACATCTCAAAAAATCACCGGTTTTCATGTTTTCGCAAATACCCACCGGTTCTGGGAACGAACGTTACAGATAGCACTGATTTTTCAGATTAGTCACTCTAAAGGTACTTCTGACAGGTAGGACCCACTGACAGGCGTGACGTGGCGATTGTTAACGCCGATGGGGCCATGGTCGTTTGACGCGCCGTTAAAATAGACAGCGTGACCATAGTCAGCACGTAGACTCCAGGGGTCCCACCTGTCAAGTCTCCTTTTTTCACTCTCTTCTCCTTCTTCCGTAAAGCTTATTTCTTTGAAATTATTTTATGAAATTAATAAACAATATGGACCACTAGTACACGACTTATTAGTGAGCAGTTAGAACTAGAAAAGAAGATTAGACATGGACGGAGGCCACGACGGAGGAGCTGACGGCCATAGGCTACGCCAACGGCTTTTTGTCGGGGCCGTCGGCTTAGACCCCGAACAAGCCAGTCCATAGGAAGCTGTCAGCGTAGATCTCTTTTGAGCTATGCCGACGGCATTGCCCTCGGCATAGCTCTCTTTTGATCTATGCCCACTCACCGTTTTGAGCATAACTTTTGCATTCAAATTCGGATTTTGATGTTCATAAGCTCGTTTCGAGGAGGAGAAGAAGATCTACATCATCATACACATTGTTCAAGCTATATTCTTCAAAAAATTCCATGAGCAAGGACGGAACCAACAATAAAGGGTGAAGACCGTCGATGAAAGGTATAAACATTCTGCATCTTCTCCCCACTTACACTGATTTGTGAGCCACACTATCTTTACGACCTAAAACACCTATTGAGACTAGTTCATCCTATGATTTATTTGGATTTGCACATTTGATATCTTGTAGAATTCCGAGCAAAAGTTTAGGGTTTCGCCGGAAAAAAGACCACTGGAGCGCCGGAATCCATCAAAAACTTGCATGTGGCCCTATATTATGTGTAAAAGTGTGACCCTCTTCACAGACATGCGGTAGCACTTAGTAAAGTCCTATACTCGTAGGTACCATCAGAAACCCTAGTTTCGGCACCTACTTGCCTTGGGGTGACCCTCTACCACATACCCAAGACCCCAAACCCAGGGCTATGTTGGTTTGCAATGCCATGGTGCCCCACTGTGCCAAATCTTGGCTCATTCCAACATGGTTTGATCATTTGGTGCCCACGTTTGGCCTATTTCCCCTAGAAACCCTAGTTTCGACACCTAACTTTCCTGGGAGTGACCCTATACCACAAACCTAACACCCCAAACCCAGGGCTATGTTTGTTTGCAATGCCATTGCGCTCCACTATGCCAAATCTTGGCCCATTCCAACATGGTTTGATCATTTGGTGCCCAAGTTTGGCATGTTTCCCCTCATTTTTGGATTCCGATTTAGACATATATTTAGATTCCTCTCATTTTTGGATTCCTCTCACCTAGTAAAGTCCTATATATGATGAAAAAGATGATATGGATGTCATATTTGGATTCCTCTTATTTTTCTGATCCATTTAGACATATTATTTATCGAATTCCGATTTACGGATTTGTAGATATGAATTATTCAATATTAAATGGAAAGGGCAAAAAATTAAAATTCATTTTACTGTTATTTGAATTCAAGATTATTATTACTTATTCATTTATTTACTTAAATAATTGTTTGGATTTAAAAATAGAGGCGTGTGACATCATGGTCCAAGGGTTAATAGGATTGATAGGATACTATTGGCAACAAAGTATGAGGTGTTTCTAGGAAGCTCAGAGGGAAGAAACTAAGAAGTTAAGCGTGCTGGGACTGGTTAAGCGTGTTGGGACTGGAGTAGTCTGAGGATGGGTGACCGATCGGAAATGCTCACTAGAAGTGAGCAGTGCGATTAACCGGTTAAACAATTCAAATATTTCGAAATTTTTGAAAAAAATATTGGGGACGGCTTTCCCTACGCCGACGACATCGGAGGCTGCGCCGACGCCCTATTACGCCGACGGAGCTACGTCGACGGCTGCCCTCGGCATAGCCTATGCCGACGGGCAATCCGGGCTATGCCGTCGGCGTAGCCGCGCATTCCTGTAGTGGTTGATCGGCATCATCCGCCCAATCCATATGCCGGATGCCGCACACGTTAGGTACATAACTTACTAATATTTCGTAGACCCACTTTAAATTATCACATACTACCTCGTCTCCTTGTGTTAAGTTACATGAGGCAAAAGTTTGATGGAGGATTAAATTTATCTGTTTTAGAAAAAAAAATCTAGGAGACACATTTTTTGGGATTACAAAATAGTATATAATGAGAATAACTTGTTGCAAAAATTCACAATTGATGAGATTTTCTTGAAGTCCAGTGAAAATATAGCTACATTCGTACAAAGGGGATGTAGGTTCCTTCAAAAGCAAAGCATGTATTAACATAATTTAAGTGATTGATCGATACCATTTTTTCGCAAGGTGATCGATACCATGTTTAGAACTTGTTATATATTGTGTGACATTTCTTGGAAGATTTTTTTCTTCACCCCCCTCATACTCAAATCCTTGCTCTGCCCCTGGCCAATCAAACATTACAGTCAAGCGTAGGGGTGTCAGGCGGAGGGAGAAGGGAGGTATGCCGGATTGACTTCTCCTGGTAAAAGCAACTCTTTTGCACTTCAGCCTTTCAACTCTCATGGGTTCCAGACATCCAATAGTTCACATGCACTTGATCCTCCTTTCATCAGCACCCCATCTAGGGTCAGCCCATAGGCCAAGCAAAAAAGGCGACCGCCCAGAGTCTCGAGAAGGGTCCCAAATGGTAAATTTATATTGTAATTACGATGTTATTTTCCATTACACCCAATAATCTATTTAATACCCCTCGGTAAAAAATGAATTTTTTGGAATGCTATGATTTATAAAATATTAAAGTTTAACATACTTTAAGGTGTTTGGCTCTATAAAATATTACAAGTGTAAAAACCATGGTATCCTTTTAAATGTTGTTTTTTGAAGTATTAGAAAATATGGCCCAACCTTTCTTTCTTCTAAAACTAAGAAAGGAGGAAAAGAATGAAGTATTGCTTACTGAGACACTAAAATAGCATGATATTGATATAACTTGGTTTTGATTAAAAAAAGATTCCAAATAGAGCTTAAATCACAAATGATTTTTTCTGGTCAACAACACACAATTTAGACTATGTTTTTCAGAAGACAAAATGCAACGATGCCATATATACAACTCAATCCATACACTTCGGAAGTATTTACATGTTTAATTCCTCGCAATATATTTTTTATGTCATAAACTTGTTGGGGACTTGTATACACCATATGATAACAATCACATTGCATAAAAGCATATAAACAATAAATTTACATATGCAACACATGCTATAATTCACACCATTTTATGTTCATTGGTGATTACTCTAAGCGACGTTATTTCAACATCAAGTACCCAACATGCATAGTTTGTTAAAATTTGACTTGCTAGATAATTTTGACCCAGAAAAAAGAAATACAAATAATGGCATTGGTTCAGTTTATACTCTAAAAGTTTGAAAATATACTTAGTTAATCATGCACTAGAGACCGATATTGAGATATTTGTTAAATCATATTATTTGCAGATCTTTACCATAAATACATATAAATTAGAAATTCAATAAAAAATAGTTCTATAAGAAACTTTTGTTATAAGATACAGTTTACCATCTTTCATTGATATTCGGTACAAACACAAAATATACACCAACTAATATTTAGTAAAATTGCTAGTTATGTGGTTATATTATGCCAACAAATAGAAAACTATATTTCTAATAGTGTAACATGACTAAAATAAGATGTAGATAAGTATAAAAGTTTAGTAAAAAATATATTTATTTTTATTATGGGCTCTGTTTGCGATCAGATACTCGACACATGCTTTCTTGGCTCCATTTTTATATGTAGGTGAGTAGGATCCTTAGATGGTTAGCAATCGAAGAGCTCGTCCCGCAACCACAAATTAGTTTATGTTTTGATACCGACGTGACACAGTATGAGTGCAAGGTCGATTGACTTATAGGGCAGGATGTAAGATTTTTTATGGTAGTAGGGATTACAGGCCTAGAAATGCACTGAATGTCTTCCTAAGAGATGGAGTGAGGGCATATTCAAAATCAAAAGAATGGATTAGTGGGCAGATGATAAGGATCTCAAGTTCTGCGTTTCACAAAGATGTGAAATTTTCTAGAATTTTAAAACACCATAGCTAGTGGCGGCTCAGTTATGTGTGGGTTCCCAGGTGGTCAGAGTTCAAGAATTTAGAACCAGATATAATGTATGAGTTCAGTCCGGATCATATAGCCAGACAGCCAATTAGTACCCACAAGGTCTAGTTTATTGGCACATGCACTGATTTAGGGAGAGAATTCCTTGTCTTCTTGAACTCGAGGAAACGGGTTAGGAAGGATGGTATATGGTAAAGTCTACTTCGATCAGATTTACAATGGTGTATACACTTTGGAGTGTCGTGCTCCACCACCATCTCCTGCCTCAAACGACCCGATGTCCCATATGACAATGATGATACACTGTGATCATCTCGTGCTTCCCCTGATGGCAACAACATGCCGAGCTTCTTCGCTGACCCAGGTGGCAACAACACGCCGAGCTTCTTCGCTGACCCATGTGGCAATGGCGCCCCGAGCTCTACTGCTCCCACCAAAAGCTTGTCCTGGGTTAGTTTTTATTGACAATTAAATGATTGGGTAAATTTTATCTTCTGGAAATCGATTAGTCAAGATGTATTTGATTGGTTATGGTTGTAGTTTCTAATACGGTTTAGCTGGGTTGCATTTGCAGGTCAGAAAATGTAACATATATGATGATGATCTAGTCTCTTCTTCTTGGCGGCGTAGATACTCGGCGGTGGTGGGGCGAGCCGGTGGTGGTGCCTGCGTCTGGCGGCGTCGGCATCTCAGGCGACGCGGGCAGCGGCCTCCTGGGCCGGAGATTTTGACCACGAAAGCTGAGGAAGGACGGCGGGGACGGCGGTGACTTGGCTTCGGCGATGACGACGTCTCCACCGGAGCCTGCGATGGAGAAGCTCGGGGCGGCTCAGCTCCTATACGGTGGATGGTGGAGCTGGCCTGAGGCGGCGGGGCTCTCGGCCCAGATCTGGGCCTGTTTGGGCCCCAAATGGGTTGGGCGGGCCCTGCTGCCTGTGTGGTTTCGCCGGGAGCCCTTCCCCCGACCATGGAGTGGATGGGGTGTTGAATCCGGGCCAGGAGGGCCTAGATTCGGTGACCGCCTAGCAGCCTTGTTTACTCCGGGCTGCGGGTGCGATCGGCGGGTGCGTCCTGCTAGTCATACCCCCGCTGTATTAGTGGTGGCCGGCTCCGTCCCCCTCTTGTCCGTTCCGGTGGAACTGTCGTCATGACTTCTGCCTCTCCGTGGGAGAGAGATCTTGGATGCCGGGGCGGCGGCTCCGGAAGGTAGACTGCGAGGGCGACTCTACGGCGAGTGACGTGGCAGTGGTGATGGTTGACTTTTCTGGCCACATGGGTGGAGAGGAGTTGGTGGAGGGACATCCTGGTGCTGGTAGCGCTTCGACGTTGGTGGCTCCCAGATCGCGTTTTGGAGGCCTGGCTCGGGGACTTTGCACGGTTCGTGGTACCGGGTGTGGTAGGAAGGTTTTTCTGAGCGAAAGCTCAGCGCTCTGGCGCCAACGACGACGACGCCTGTGGGTGTCGGAACCCTCTTGGGGCGCCGTTGTGGGTACATTCTCTGCATTAGAGCTCTGGGTGAAAACCCTTGACCGTTCGGTCTGGACGACGATGTCGCTTTGCGTCATCACCCTCTTGCTTATGGAGAGTGTAGCAACGATTACTTATAGGAATTGCTAGTTCGAATTAAGTAAATCTCAGTCGCTTCACTAGTCATTAGATTTACAATACGTGAGGTGTAAGTGGGTTGGAATTGAAATTTTGAGTTGCAACTAGTAATTTTTTTCCAGTGCATGGATTGCAACTCACTAACCATTAGATTTGCATCGCGACTTGTGTGTGCGCCGATTAGTTATTGTAAAGAAGGATTGTTTATTCATCTCTTTAGGTAAGATAAATTCTTTCTCTACCATTCAGGCATGATGACTCCTTCCGCTTCAGGCTTGATGACTCCCCGCAGCAACAACCAGGCGCCTCGTCCTCCAAGATAAGCTTGCTCAACACTACAACATTGGGAGCCACTTCCTCCATCTGTCCACAGGCGGAGGCAGTAACTCCTCCCAGTTCACCCATTATCGCCCGGCTAAAATGTGAATGGGGTAAGGAATTTTACATCAGGGCTGATCCTCGAGGATTGTTCCACACATATCCTGATGTGGGCGGCCCGTTTAAGAGCATAGAGAAAGTTGAAAAGGCCATCGATCAATATCTTCATGTCCGCCGGGATCCAAAAATGTAAGGTTTTTCAACTTGTTTTTCATTTTTCATTGCTTGTATATCCTTTTCTTTTTGTATATTCAAACAGCGGGCCATAGCCACGTGCTTCTCTCATTTAGGCAACAACAGATAACCACGGCTTCTGCAGCATGAATCAAGAAAAACAGACAAAACTCCTAAGTTGCATTGTAGAGAGGCTAACAAGTTAATTAAAAAAATACCGGCATGCATTAATTTGTTTATTCCTGTATTGGTGACACTTATAGTTGGTGAACATTTTTTTTCTCTGTTTGTGAGAGTTATTGGAATGGTGCATGAATAATAAGGATACTGAAGCCAACGAAGTATAACATTGATGCGTGCTGGCACTTTTTATGTTGGTGTATTTATTAAATCTGAATTTATATTGCACAAATAGGTAGTTTTTAGCCAGGCTCACCAATGCAGCTCTATTTCCTCATGTACGATGGCGATACCCAGAACAATTAGTTCCATTAACTGGTCAAAATAGCGTAGTAAAATGAGATGGCGCATTTTGTTGTTGTTGCGTCGAGAACTTGTTCAGTTTTGTGTTATTTTTTGTTGTTTCGACATATACATGGTGGTGTCGCTTTGTATTCTCCGCTTTTGATGAAGTGCAATGAATTAAATGTTATGGAGACGCTTTTATCTATTCTAGGTGCCTGGAGCAAGCTGGTGTTTCTCGACAGGAGATGGGTATACGACGGTGTCTTTTCTGGCCTGATGGCACAATGAAGAAGCGTACAAGGTCATATATACTGCAGAAAGGCCATGAGCATATGTGCAGATTGGTTCACGCTGTGGTGGACCAGTATAACGAGGATCACAATCTTGTCGGGTTTGTTCTGCGTCCTTCACACCTGTACTTGTGCTGCTACTAGGATAATACATCGTATTCATATATCAGTTTCTTATCCCATCTATGCTTCTTATTTCAGGATCTTGCATATGAACTGAAAGATGTTACAGAATATGAAACATTTGATGAGAAGGAGGAGCAGTACCGCCATTTGAATTTCACTGCAATGTCTAAAGGAGCTGATTGCTTGGTCGACAAACAGTTCTTTGTTGAACTAACAAATACAAAACAAGAAGGAATGGAACGTGGAGAGTGGGTTGTCAGCTGTTTTTGCATGATTGGGACTGATGATAATGGTATTCTATTCTTTTTTTCTTAAGTTGAATACAGTTGAAATACAGTTTGTGGGTTTCATCATCTTGCGCGTATCTGTTGGCTAAATTGGCTGTTGAATGGCAACTAACCCTCTTTCTTCCCCTTTTTAATAAAGGTTACTGCACTGGTTGTCCAAAAGAGATGAAGCACCCCAACAAATATGATGCGTACACTGGTGGCCATGTGGCTGCAGATGAGATATTTTGAAGCACCCCAACAAATATGATGCGTACACTTGTGCTGCTACTATGAAGATGTATGTTCATTTTTTTTCCTGTTGTGTGCGTTTAACATATGCTTGTTTTAGTTACATATCTGCCCCCTCCCTCTTACAGGACACCAGTAGGGAGCGTAGGATAAGACACAAGTTCGATGTTCCCCGGAAACCTTTTGTGTACCCTGCGTGTGCTGTACCCAAGCCCACTTAATGTGAAGGACTAAGGAAATTGGAGAGGAGGGCGCCAGAGAAGGAAACACACCAATGTTCTTTGCCATGCACTATTTTTTTGTGACTGCATGCATATTTTGGTAATGCCAGACCTTTCAAGTTAACATCCCAGGCAGCACCAAACCTATCAACTTAATTTCCCCAAGTTGTAGACCTAAGTAGATTTCCTGTTTGTAAAACACCAAGAGGAAGTAGGCATCTTAGATGGACTTTCTGGATTTGACGGTGGATGTTGTGTGGTGTATAGCCTTTATGTTGGTTTGTTCTGCAAAAATCCATTCATGAAGAGTTGTGGATGAATGAGCCGAGAAGACCAGCTCTGGTGCTTAATTTCTCCCTTCTAGTATGCTGATGTCACTGTAAAGATTTCAATGCTACATATGTATTGACAAGTACTAGTATTTGTTTAGTCACGTTTAACTCTTTATTGGTCCAAATCGTTTATGTGTCACATCACAGTTCGACTGACATCTTGGTTCTTCTTGTAGACAGCAGTTTCAGAAGGATTTTTTTTCTACAGGCTGGATAACAATTTCTATAAACACTTGATCACTAAATTGATAAACTAAATCTTCAGGGCAAAACCCTGGTTTCCTATAAAATTTAAAACTAGGTGCAGAGTTCAAAAGTGAAACATAAACAAGAAAAGAAGGTAAAACTCATCCAGGGATCACTGCTGGCTGAAGGTCAACTTGAATAGTCTTCTTTATCTTCAAAGGCGATCTGTAGTGGCGTTTTGCCCCCGTGGTATCAACACTCAGAACAGAGCAGCCCAAGCCTTCTCTGGATGCGTTGAACATTGACTCTCCACTTTATGTACCACAGTTCGACTGACATCTTGGTTCTTCTTGTAGGCAGCAGTATCAAAAGGATTTTTTTTCTACAGGCTGGATAACAATTTCTATAAACACTTGATCACTAATTTGATAAACTAAATCTTCTGGGGCAAAAACCCTGGTTTCCTTTAAAATTTAAAACTAGGTGCAGAGTTCAAAAGTAACGACATAGTTAAGGAAAAACGAAAAACATAAACAAGAAAAAGAAGATAAAACTCATCCTAGGATCACTGCTGGCTGAAGGTCAACTTGAATAGTCTTCTTTATCTTCAAAGGCGATCTGTAGTGGCGTTTTGCCCCCGTGGTATCAACACTCAGAACAGAGCAGCCCAAGCCTTCTCTGGATGCGTTGAACATTGACTTTCCACTTCTTGCTTGTCTCACACCCCAAACTGCATTGTTAAAAACTACTACTCCCTCCGTTCGGATTTAATTGACACACATTTGGTTACACATGGATGTATCTAGACACCATACAAGTATAGATACATCCATATTTGCACAAAACCAAGTCAATTAATTTGGAACGGAAGGAATAGTAGATTATCCCTGAACTTTCCAAATGCACCACATAGCACAAACACAAACGGAACGCGTTTGAAATCTAGACTAATAGCAATCACCCAAACTGCGGTTAAAAGGACAAATTTAACTCTGAATCCGTTTTGGCAACCACACAGTCCAATAACATAGGGTTAACAGATTCTTCATCGGAAGAAAAAAAGACAGGCTTCAGGTTTGTTCCCGTTCCTCCTTTTCAAATCGTCTCTGGTAATTAATTTAACGGGAGAGATAAGCCGGAGAAAGAGCAGGTTTTTGGTAGGAGGTGATTAGTATTTGAATTCTGATATGCTATTGATTCAGGCTACGCACTTCAGGATGATGGAAGATGGCCTCATGTCCTTTCAACAAGTGTTTTCACAATGTCTTGTAATTTTTTTGTTCAGCTGCCATTGGTGTGATGCACGAAAGTCAGAATCGCAGCAGGAGCAATCATCCTTTCTACAAGAGAAAAGAGTTGTCCACGAATTATTAGTCACATACATGTATGTCTTTTCTGCACTACGAAACAGACCTGACTCTTGATTATGTTTATTTCATATAAATGTGGCTTGACAGTGGTAAGTTTTGTCCAAAATTTGCCATGCTGTAATACTCGTAGATATCTGGTTGTGAACTGTTTTCAGGGTTGCAAATTGTATCAGCACTCTCATGTCTGAACTTCAACATCACAATGATTCCCCCTGTGCAAGACATGGAACATGTATTTGCTACGTACAGATTCAGATCACACTGAAGAGGATGCTAATGCGATTCTATTTCCCTGAATATTTTCCATGTTCGTGATTAAAACAATCGAACAGCTCAGTAAATATAATAAATTAGACCAGATTACATTAGCTATCATTTGATCCGTGTTAATCTATCTCTGTAGACAAATTTCTATTTGTTGAAGAACCACTTCAAGCTAAGCTTCGGGAGCCCTAGCCACTCAGGAGGATCCAAGAACTTGATAACTTTCAGGCTAATCTTGGAGAGCCACTCAAAGAGGGGAGGCCCCAAGAACCTGACCAATTTCTTCACCAAAAAGCATCTCCATGACGCGCAGCTCGTGTTCTGTATCATGAACCCGGCCTGCAAGATGTAACACGAAATATTAGATCAGAGCTTACAACCAAATACAAATGCTGTGCTTGTTTCTTGCAATCATCATGCAGAACAAGAAATGGCCATCAGTCTGCACGGCGAAACGCAGCACGAGTGCAGACAGGGTGTAGCAATATACCATGAAGCGAAGCGCCGCCACTGAAGCCGCGGCGACGGCGAGCGCTGCGACGAAGCAGAGCACCGTCGTCCACGCCGGCCACGTCAGCGCAAGATCCTGAGGCACACGGCAAGAATGAACAAGAATCTCAGACCAACAAATTGGATGAACTAGTTGGGTAATCACTAATAAGAGAGGCGTTTGCTTGGACGAACCAAGAGAGAAGGGATCGCCGGAATGCGAGGACTTGGCTTGGCAACGGCGACGCGCGGCGGTGGCGGCGTCTTCTTCCGGCGAAGAACCGAGGGGACCTGCGGCGCTCGCGCCAGCCTGCTCTGCAGAAAGCGGAGGATTTTGAGGCCACGCGGCTTCTTGCCTTGCTCGTCGGTCGCGGGAGCGCGGCCGCATTGAGAGGTGACGGCGAAGCGGAGGCGGCGGCGGAGGCGGAGGAGGAAGGAGAGGCGCTCGCCGCCGTGCCCCCACCCGGGGAAGACGTTCTCCGCGGCGGCGCGGATCTCCAGTCCGCCGCGGTAAGTCAGGCACGCGGTGACCGACCACGTGACCGGCGGCGGCGGCGCCGACTCCGCTCCGGGGCGGTTCGCGAGCGCACGCTCTGCTTTCCACATGTGCCCTCGCTGCGCTCACTCGGTCGGGACTGGGAGTCGGGGGTGGTTCGCAAGACGAACAGTAGATCTTCCGGTTCGAAAAATAGACTCAACTGTACCGAGAATCCGAGATGTACTCTGAAAATGCCGCCGAGCTGTAGTATGCTTATCTGGCAAACTAGCTGTCCATGCACGTAGTATTTAGTTTTCAAAAAGAAACTGAAACAAATTACGGATATAGCTGCTTCTTGTGAATATGCAAAATCTTATCTAAAACTACGACCACCTGTAGCATGCGCAGAAAAAACAAGAGACATGTGGATAGCACGGGATACTATTCACTTACATATTTTCTATTTTGATGCTTATGTTCTGTTTTATTGAAACAGCACCGCAATATAAGAATTTGTTATATTCTGTTGCTGTTTCAATAAAACAGAACATAAGTATCAAATACTTTAATATCAACAAGTGTAAGAAATAACAATTATAACTTTGTATATCAAATATACCTTGCGTGTCATCTATCTCTCCTTCGATGGATTCCACCTCCACATCTTTGATTTCGACCAGGAAATCATTGAAGAGGAGGAAATCACTCTTAAGTATATACTCATCGACAAGCTCCTCATAGGTAGGAGGTAGAGAACGCAACACCGCCTGTATTGCAAAAGTATCCGCCATCCAGTAATCGCATGTGTTTGTGAGATCATCGTGAATGTCAAACATTTTACACAAATGTGTCTCCAAGCAGGTATGTTCTTCCATCTTGAGTGAAAGAAACTTGTCCAGCTGCTTGTACTGCTCTTGCTTCATTCGGTTCAAGAACCGAACTTTAAGAGCACCTATCATCACAGCGGGTTCCATATGGCGAAACTCATTTTTCAGCTCATGATCCATGCAGACATACATCGTGATCTGAACACTTCTCCAGACCTCACAACGCTGACGAAAATCCTCTTTCGCCTCTGCACTTGCGGAGTCTCCTGGTTTATCTCCTAACAATTCTCCTATCACGTAAGAAATGTCGTTCTGGTAGAGGACGTCTTTCAGGTTTCTGTACCACGTCATGAAGTTGGATCCATCGTTCCGGAGACTTTCTTTTCTAATAAAATGGTTGAACTCAAGACTTTCTTCCTTAGGATAAGGCATGATCTACAAAGATAATTTGCAAAGACTAGGTAAGGCTAAGTTTATAATATTTTGAGTTTACTTTAATAATCATATTATCAAACACACTCCACTAAGAGAATTATCCCTAAAAACTGTCTTAGTGATTACACGATCTCAATCCATTAAATTACCCCCTTCGATCGGGCGGGCAACGTAACTTCAGAGGTAGGCAACGAATTATCAATCGCAACAATCATGCGACTCATGCTCGATCTTTCGATCACCCGTGTTCCGAGGCCATATACTGGTATATGCTAGGCTCGCCAATTTAACCTTAATGTTTTCGTGTGTGCAACGTGGCTTACACCCACTGTATGCGAACGAAGAGACGAGTGTAGATGAAAAGGATCGAAACCCTGAACAACGTACCCCGTAACGTAGAACTTTATTGGTGGTGCACACTAAGGCAGAACACAATTTTGGTATTAAATTAGGGATCATCCTATTACGGCTACCGTTGTATATCTTTATATAAGCACTCAAATAGGATGCAAACACACAACAAACAATATCAAAATAATGTAATGAAGTGCGATATGACATGGCTGTCGCGCCTTGGCCTTCATGGCGCGCCACCTGGCAATGCTCCGAGTCTACGGTGTCACCTTTGCCTCCGATAACATAAAACTTACCGTGACCATGTCATATGTAAAATGCCCCACTGCAAAACAAAGTTAGACGCTCTCTACTTTATGTTTTGCAATTTTACTTGGCTGTAGGGCTTTCGTGAAGAACCGTTTCTTACCTACGAACATACAACCACAACAGCGATTAAGTAATTGTCTCTATTACACCCTTTTCAGGGCCCTCCATTGAAAATGCCATGCCGTCTAAAGAGAGAGAGACAGACACCCGCCAGCCGCATATATGGTACAAGCCATATGTTAGTTGCGGAACCAGTCTCGCGTAAGCGTGCGCGTAAGGTCGGTCCGGGCCGCTTCATCAACTCAATGCCAACAACATTAGCAAGTGCACGCGAGAGGGTAACAATTACAGAATCGATGTCCACATTCAACATGTGTTCTAACCGTACCAGCAATACTACGCATAGATCGGCTCTGATACCACTGATGGGGTTCGTAGCAGAAAACAATAATTTTTCTAACTATCGCAACACCGAAACTAGCCAGGATCTATCTATCTAGTAATGCGGTAACGGAGAAGTCATCGGAAACATACCCTTGTAGACCGATAGCGGGAATTACGCTCCCGCACAAGCGTTGCCGATGAAGACGTACGTAGCCGACCTCAAGGTCGCGGAGAACTTGGCGCGACGAAGAAGAAGGAGACGCGGCGATGAAGAAGCTCCTAGTGCCGAACTCGTGAGAGAGCAGCACCTCCGAGTACTCGCACACGTACGGACCTTGACGATGACCTCCGTGCTCCCCGATCCAGCCGGAATAGCGGAAGCGAGAACTTTGGGTGGAAACCCGCAGCACAACGGTGCGCTGCGGTTTATAGGTCTCCCGTATACGCTGTCCAGACTTGGGACCGCGCACGTCGAGAGATGGGGAGGGAGGAATTGGACTAGGGAGAAGCCTGGGCCAACCGGAATTAATTCCTGAATTTTCTGTGTATTTTTCCAATTAATCCGGGTCCCTATTTATTGAGGAAAAGGGTGTGCACCTCTCCTCAACTCCATGTGGGACTAAAGGGAGAGGGGGTGGTGCGGCTGCCCCTTGGGCCAACCGCACCCCATGGTGGGCATGGGCCCCAAGGGCCCAGCCGCACCCCTCACATGGGGGGAACTTCCCCTCTTGGGCCCTATGGCCCATTAAGGTGGCAGCCCCATTTTTCTCCTTTTCTTTAATATTAAATTAATAAATAAATATATAATTCCATAATTAATATATTTACATACTATTTAATCTCCCGTGACTCCGAAACAATTTCCGGATCACTCCGAACTCACTTCGGTCTCCCCGGAACTCTTCCGGTCTTCCCCGGAACTCTTCCGTTCTTGCCGGAACCTTTCCGAAACCTCCTATCTCTATACCTAAGCCACTCCGATGTTTCCAAAACGTTCTCCTAGCGTCGTCAAGACCTTAAGTGTGTTACCCTCGGTTCGAGAATACTCCGGACATGGTCGAGACCCTCCCGCCAATGACCGTCAGGGAGCCCTGGATGACTATGACGGCCCCGTGCATTCTAGAATAAATCATCCTTGAATCATCTTTGAACCGTTAACATGATATGGTCATTCCCTTTGTTCGTTGATACTTCCTTGTCCGAGATACGATCGTCAACATCCGATGTTGTGTTTTATCTCGTTACCGACAAGGTTGCTTTACTCGTTCCCATGAAATTATATCTCAATGACCTAGTCATACGCTGCGCAGCTTTACAGATATAATCTCACCGAGTGGGCCCAGCATATCAATCCGTCACACGGATGAACAAATCCCGCTCTTGATTACTCGCCCCGACTACTTCCTTCCAATACCCGAAAGTGTCACCCTTATTGTCGTGCGTATGAGACATGACGTTAGGTGCGATCAGCCGTATCTTTCAGAAGCAGCGACTTGATGTAATCTCACGGTCTAAGGAATAAGCTACCACGTTATAATCCTATTGCAGTGTTGAACTATCTGATACGATCCTAACTGCAATACTTTGGGTAATGTCCATCAAATTATTCTCCCAATAAAATGACTCCACCATCAACTGTTAATGCAATATGATCGGGAAATCACGATCATCCATTGACTGATGGACTAGTTTATCTAGAGGCTTAACTAGGGACTCTGGTTTGTTTACATACCACACGTGTATTAACAATTCCGATTAATACAGTTATAGCATGGTATAAAACTATTTATAAACTTAAAGAGATAATGCAATAAATCTTATTATTTATTTGCCTCTAGGGCATATCTCCAACAGTCTCCCACTTGCACTAGAGTACAAATACACTAGCTGCATTTCTATACCAATCATACAACCTTATCTTTTATAAGTGTTTATGATAATGCTCGCTCGTGGAAGAGGTTTCCTTCGGCCTGAACCTTTCATAACCATAAGCTCTTTGCAAACCATTGATATCACCTTATTTGATATCATCATGCTATCTTAATAACAAATATACATATTTGGCAACTAAGTGAGACTTTTGTTTCCCTGCGCTTACTCTGATCCAATATCAGTTAATTGCATTAAACACACTCAGTTTTAGAGAATACCTTTTCTCTACCAACTCTATGTACTTTTGCAGTATCTTTATACTTCTATATTTACCTAAGTAGATCCTGACATTCTATTGTCAGCCTAATGCCTTTTAATTTATCCTATAACGACTTGATCCTTATTTCTTTCTGTCATTTAGGTTGATCCTTTTAACACAACATTTGTTAAACTCATCATCCTTTACAGATTTGAAATAACCACATATCCTTAGTTTCTTTTAAACTATGAAGGATAATTTTGGTTCCACTAATAATGAATCACAAATTCATCTCAGCGCTTATTCTTCTTGTAAGAATACTAATCATATCTTTTCGAGTATATAATATGGTTAATATGCTGCCACCTTATCATGGCATAGAAGTGCAGCATATTTTACAACCATGATTACTTTATCCAGATTTACAAGGACCAATTCCTCGTTACGTCTTATTCTGACACATCAGAATCTAATCTGGAAAAACACCTCGACTTCTTTAAAATGATCTATTCAAAACAGATGCTCACATTTTAAACATATATGATTTTATCGTAATTCAATAATTACTTCTAATTCATTTTCCTAGTACCTATCTATTATATGTCATTTACATATAAACACCTGACTAAGCTCCCACTCAAAATGTCAATTACATTTGAGATTGTGTAACTTGTAATGCTCCCACTCAAAATGTCAAACACATTTCATATTGTGTAGCCCACAAGCTCCCACTTAACAATATGTCACTTACATATTATTCCGGTAAGCTGTCCTACTCCCACTTAAATTATACGGATATAATTTCCTTCGATATTTCGGTCATAACCGAAATCCTTGATCATGTATCAATTCGAAAATTCCAAATACGATGTATTATACTTGTTAATACAAATCCAAAAGACTTAGGCATGTCTACATCCAATGTAGTCAAAACAATTTTGATTTTGTCAAAGACATTCTTCATGACAAAATTAGCTTTATGTCCTTCTCACAGTTTCATTCTTTTCACACAACTTGTCATGTGAAAAATCAAGTAACCCTTTTACTTAATAAGATTCAAGCAACATTTACTAATACAATCTTGAATGCAACCTTTTGGATTTATGACTCTATAGTCACAATTCGAATTTGGTCACCCCAATTTCTTTGTATTTCGTAGGTATCCCTTGTTCTAGTAACAAGCTCATTAAATCATGAAATATTAATCTGTGACCGGACAGAAAATATTCTTTAATGCCTACTATTTATAAAAAGCTCCTTGCATGAAAACACCATGATCAAATATCATCATTTTTCATTTCATTTGTGGAGTTTTGTTGTCGGATCAAATTCCAAACAATATTTCTCTCACAAATCGAGTAAGGTCAATTACCCCTTTTAAGCTTTTCTTTATTTCATATCCTTTCTTGAAACTTGTTTTCAATGAATCACCAAGTTAGCAATACTAGTTTTGCCCTTGTTGGTGTTTACCATATGAAACATATATTCATTCCTATGAATATTTTACAAAGAACTATTTCGTACATAGTTTCGTATTATCATATAATCTATAAACCATGACACACAACTTATTGTCGTTCATACGAATTTTGGGTGAAGACTTCAAAATAGGGAGTTTACTAATTCTAACGGAAAAACCTTCTACGTGATTTCTAAAATATTAAGAGATTTTTAGGACTATACTTTATTCAAAATAGAGTATGATCATAATGTCTACATCAACATGTTTGATAATAGCATCATAATTTTGTGAACCGAATTTCACAAGTCCTTTTGTGAACCGAATTTTCACAAACCTTCATGATAAAATAAATCTTTAAAATCCTTGCTATTATAATCCAATTACAATGACTTGATTTTATATCCTCCTTTTCTATCCGAAAAATCTTTCTTGATCAAATCAAATAATTTCAGATAATTGTATCTTTTAGTAAATACTTATTATTTACTTAGACATACAACAAAGGTTTCAATAATAATTTCCACTACACAATTTAATTTAACAATCATCTTGCATGATCTCAAATCAAATTTCTTCTCATATTGACTTATCAATATTTTCAATCATCATGTCTCATTAGACATCACGCATGCAAATACACAAGATCAAATATCCAAAATATTTGCAATGATTAAAAATTCGGTAGTGCATTTTATTATTGACTTAGGATATTTATTTTAACATTCAAATCCACTTTGCTATCAAAAAGATTAATGCATGAATAACTTATTCATAATCGAAATATGATCATAAGAAAACTTTATTCATAATAAAACAACTTGCTTGTCTCTTACAAATATGAATAACTTGTCTCATCGAATATAAGACATACTTATTACAATCACTCTCAAATTCGACTACAAAACTCTTATTCAAAACTACTAATCAAAACTTGATAACTATGGGCGTGAAACTCCTTGGCCATCAACTACTTTGCCTTGCCATCATTCGCGCATCATGTCGAACTCTGCAATTTTCTGTTATATTCTGGTGCTGTTTCAATAAAACAGACATAAGTATCAAATACTTTAATATCAACAAGTGTAAGAAATAACAATTATAACTTTGTATATCAAATATACCTTGCGTGTCATCTATTTCTCCTTCGATGGGTTCCACCTCCACATCTTTGATTTCGACCAGGAAATCATTGAAGAGGAGGAAATCACTCTTAAGTATATACTCATCGACAAGCTCCTCATAGCTAGGAGGTAGAGAACGCAACACCGCCTGTATTGCAAAAGTATCCGCCATCCAGTAATCGCATGTGTTTGTGAGATCATCGTGAATGTCAAACATCTTACACAAATGTGTCTCCAAGCAGGTATGTTCTTCCATCTTGAGTGAAAGAAACTTGTCCAGCTGCTTGTACTGCTCTTGCTTCATTCGGTTCAAGAACCGAACTTTAAGAGCACCTATCATCACAGCGGGTTCCATATGGCGAAACTCATTTTTCAGCTCATGATCCATGCAGACATACATCGTGATCTGAACACTTCTCCAGACCTCACGACGCTGACGAAAATCCTCTTTCGCCTCTGCACTTGCGGAGTCTCCTGGTTTATCTCCTAACAATTCTCCTATCACGTAAGAAATGTCGTTCTGGTAGAGGACGTCTTTCAGGTTTCTGTACCACGTCATGAAGTTGGATCCATCGTTCCGGAGACTTTCTTTTCTAATAAAATGGTTGAACTCAAGACTTTCTTCCTTAGGATAAGGCATGATCTACAAAGATAATTTGCAAAGACTAGGTAAGGCTAAGTTTATAATATTTGAGTTTACTTTAATAATCATATTATCAAACACACTCCACTAAGAGAATTATCCCTAAAAACTGTCTTAGTGATTACACGATCCCAATCCATTAAATTACCCCCTTCGATCGGGCGGGCAACGTAACTTCAGAGGTAGGCAACGAATTACCAATCGCAACAATCATGCGACTCATGCTCGATCTTTCGATCACCCGTGTTCCGAGGCCATATACTGGTATATGCTAGGCTCGCCAATTTAACCTTAGTGTTTTCGCGTGTGCAACGTGGCTTACACCCACTGTATGCGAACGAAGAGACGAGTGTAGATGAAAAGGATCGAAACCCGAACAACGTACCCCGTAACGTAGAACTTTATTGGTGGTGCACACTAAGGCAGAACACAATTTTGGTATTAAATTAGGGATCATCCTATTACGGCTACCGTTGTATATCTTTATATAAGCACTCAAATAGGATGCAAACACACAACAAACAATATCAAAATAATGTAATGAAGTGCGATATGACATGGCCGTCGCGCCTGGCCTTCATGGCGCGCCTCAATGCTCCGAGTCTACGGTGCCACCTTTGCCTCCGATAACATAAAACTTACCGTGACCATGTCATATTAAAATGCCCCACTGCAAAACAAAGTTAGACGCTCTCTACTTTATCTTTTGCAATTTTACGTGGCTGCTAGGGCTTTCGTGAAGAACCGTTTCTTACCTACGAACATACAACCACAACAGCGATTAATAATTGTCTCTATTACACCCTTTTCAGGGCCCTCCATTGAAAATGCCATGCCGTCTAAAGAGAGAGAGACAGACACCCGCCAGCCGCATATATGGTACAAGCCATATGTTAGTTGCGGAACCAGTCTCGCGTAAGCGTACGCGTAAGGTCGGTCCGGGCCGCTTCATCAACTCAATGCCAACAACATTAGCAAGTGCACGCGAGAGGGTAACAATTACAGAATCGATGCCCACATTCAACATGTGTTCTAACCGTACCAGCAATACTACGCATAGATCGGCTCTGATACCACTGATGGGGTTCGTAGCAGAAAACAATAATTTTTCTAACTATCGCAACACCGAAACTAGCCAGGATCTATCTATCTAGTAATGCGGTAACGGAGAAGTCATCGGAAACATACCCTTGTAGACCGATAGCGGGAATTACGCTCCCGCACAAGCGTTGCCGATGAAGACGTACGTAGCCGACCTCAAGGTCGCGGAGAACTTGGCGCGACGAAGAAGAAGGAGACGCGGCGATGAAGAAGCTCCTAGTGCCGAACTCGTGAGAGAGCAGCACCTCCGAGTACTCGCACACGTACGGACCTTGACGATGACCTCCGTGCTCCCCGATCCAGCCGGAATAGCGGAAGCGAGAACTTTGGGTGGAAACCCGCAGCACAACGGTGCGCTGCGGTTTATAGGTCTCCCGTATACGCTGTCCAGACTTGGGACCGCGCACGTCGAGAGATGGGGAGGGAGGAATTGGACTAGGGAGAAGCCTGGGCCAACCGGAATTAATTCCTGAATTTTCTGTGTATTTTTCCAATTAATCCGGGTCCCTATTTATTGAGGAAAAGGGTGTGCACCTCTCCTCAACTCCATGTGGGACTAAAGGGAGAGAGGGGTGGTGCGGCTGCCCCTTGGGCCAGCCGCACCCCATGGTGGGCATGGGCCCCAAGGGCCCAGCCGCACCCCTACATGGGGGGAACTTCCCCTCTTGGGCCCTATGGCCCATTAAGGTGGCAGCCCCATTTTTCTCCTTTTTTTAATATTAAAATTAAATAAATATATAATTCCATAATTAATATATTTACATACTATTTAATCTCCCGTGACTCCGAAACAATTTCCGGATCACTCCGAACTCACTTCGGTCTCCCCGGAACTCTTCCGTTCTTGCCGGAACCTTTCCGAAACCTCCTATCTCTATACCTAAGCCACTCCGATGTTTCCAAAACGTTCTCCTAGCGTCGTCAAGACCTTAAGTGTGTTACCCTCGGTTCGAGAATACTCCGGACATGGTCGAGACCCTCCCGCCAATGACCGTCAGGGAGCCCTGGATGACTATGACGGCCCCGTGCATTCTAGAATAAATCATCCTTGAATCATCTTTGAACCGTTAACATGATATGGTCATTCCCTTTGTTCGTTGATACTTCCTTGTCCGAGATACGATCGTCAACATCCGATGTTGTGTTTTATCTCGTTACCGACAAGGTTGCTTTACTCGTTCCCATGAAATTATATCTCAATGACCTAGTCATACGCTGCGCAGCTTTACAGATATAATCTCACCGAGTGGGCCCAGCATATCAATCCGTCACACGGATGAACAAATCCCGCTCTTGATTACTCGCCCCGACTACTTCCTTCCAATACCCGAAAGTGTCACCCTTATTGTCGTGCGTATGAGACATGACGTTAGGTGCGATCAGCCGTATCTTTCAGAAGCAGCGACTTGATGTAATCTCACGGTCTAAGGAATAAGCTACCACGTTATAATCCTATTGCAGTGTTGAACTATCTGATACGATCCTAACTGCAATACTTTGGGTAATGTCCATCAAATTATTCTCCCAATAAAATGACTCCACCATCAACTGTTAATGCAATATGATCGGGAAATCACGATCATCCATTGACTGATGGACTAGTTTATCTAGAGGCTTAACTAGGGACTCTGGTTTGTTTACATACCACACGTGTATTAACAATTCCGATTAATACAGTTATAGCATGGTATAAAACTATTTATAAACTTAAAGAGATAATGCAATAAATCTTATTATTTATTTTCTCTAGGGCATATCTCCAACAGTCTCCCACTTGCACTAGAGTACAAATACACTAGCTGCATTTTCTATACCAATCATACAACCTTATCTTTTATAAGTGTTTATGATAATGCTCGCTCGTGGAAGAGGTTTCCTTCGGCCTGAACCTTTCATAACCATAAGCTCTTTGCAAACCGTTGATATCACCTTATTTGATATTATCATGCTATCTTAATAACAAATATACATATTTGGCAACTAAGTGAGACTTTTGTTTCCCTGCGCTTACTCTGATCCAATATCAGTTAATTGCATTAAACACACTCAGTTTTTAGAGAATACCTTTTCTCCACCAATTCTATGTAATTTCACAGTATCTATATACTTTTATATTTACCTAAGTGGATCCTGACATTCTAATGTCAGCCTAATGCCTTTTAATTTATCCTATAACAACTTGATCCTTATTTCTTTCTGTCATTTAGGTTGATCCTTTTAACACAACATTTGTTAAACTCATCATCCTTTACAGATTTGAAATAACCATATATCCTTAGTTTCTTTTAAACTGTGAAGGATAATTTTGGTTCCACTAATAATGAATCACAAATTCATCTCAGCGCTTATTCTTCTTGTAAGAATACTAATCATATCTTTTCGAGTATATAATATGGTTAATATGCTGCCACCTTATCATGGCATAGAAGTGCAGCATATTTTACAACCATGATTACTTTAGGAGTACAAGGGACTGACTTGGAGCGCGGCGGCGGCGGCTAGGTCAGATCGTGCCGCTCTGATACCATGTAGAATTATGAGATTGACGGAATATGTTAGATGTATTATTGAGCCTCATGGACGAGTATATATAGGAGTACAAGGGACCGACTTGGAGTATAAGACAAGAAACAAATCCTATCTCTACCATATCTTTCCGTATCACAAATATACTCTAACAGTTATGTATAGAATTTTGGGTGTCAATACGAAGCGACCAGTGGACACTTAACTTGCTTTACAATAATTAGCTAGTATGCCACCGAAACTTCATTGTGATGCGACTGAATCTCATCAATTCCCTGCCATGACATCTCAACAGAAAAAACCGCCCATGCATATGCACGACCACCAGTACCCATCACGTAGATCGTGCATCCATGGAGAAAAACATTGTCGGCAACAAGAAATGACGTGGCATCCTCGAAAAATTATGCAAGAGAAAAATGCTTCACTCCATTAATTTCATCGTTGGATCCATGTACTACCGATACCGAATTAAGACACCGACATGGTAACGTCGTGATCTCACTTGATCTGCTGTTGGTTGGACCACAGTTGGCCACGGTCAACTCATGTCCTCCGATAAAAAAAATAAGGGAAAGGGTGTTCCCACTTAAATCATATTGTAGTTAAATAAATAAATAAAAACACAGGGAAAACAAAACGGGTAGGCCTGCATGGAAGGGAGAAGTCGATCTCATTCTCCCTTTGCCGGCGACGTAGTCGGTCTGTCCCGCCTCAGGCGGCCATTGGAGATTCGGAGGTGCGGCCGACCATGGACCCTTGCCGCTGGATGGTTCTTTTTAGTTCTAGTTCCTTTTTTAGTATGGTGAGGAGGTGATGACATTCTAAAACCAGACTAAGGTCATCCCAACCCACCCTATCTTCGCATTGGTGGTGCGCCTAGCCCCGTGGAGCGTGCTTAGTTATAAGTCTGACTCTTTCAATCTACAACTTTTTTCATTAACGATGGTTGCTGCTTAGGTCTGTTGACGATTTCCCGTCTGATTACTACCAGCTATATTACGGCAAGATTTGTCAGACTCCAGTGATGGAGGGGCGATGTATGGAGGGGCGAGTACATCGATGTGTTTTCGGCTCACTCCAGTGCTATGGCGTATCTAGTAGGGCCAGATCTGACTGTTTTTTTGAAAGGTCACTAGTGATCAAAGTTTTTAAAGGTCATGTAGAACAAATTATACAAGAAGCAAGAAGCTCAACTAGATCATTTATTTTGGTGATAGTATGTTGCTGAATGCATTGATGTGTGGCCACCTCACTGTTCTTCTTTGCCTGCTGCAAAGTGGTGTACTATATGGGACCGGAGGCAGAGATGTTTCTCCGTTGATAGCCCTAAGCATGCACCAACCTCACACGGTTCCACGTCAAGATTTATTCCTAATATAAACAGTGCCACACCTAACACGCTCCCGGCTCCTCCCATGCATGCATATCTCAGTGCCCACTATGCCGTGTGTTATTGAAGGAACGAGTATACATAGAAAATGTATGTATGCTTTTCTAGTAAAGCATACCAACGCTAGGCTCGTTATTGATCTTACTAGTGGAATTCGGTGCGGCGACACGCCGCACCCGTTGTATTTTAAAATGTCGAAATTTGTCGGGATTTGTCGTCTATTTTCTCCAAAATTTTACTAAATTAGAGATGTGGAAATCCGTCGGAATTTGTCGTTTATTAAATTTTTATCGAAATTTCAACTAAATTGGAGTATTGAAGCATGCTCTTTTTTTTGCTGGCACGACGCATACGTTGTGTTCGAAAATGTCGGAATCCGTTTGAATTTGTCTTTTTTTTCTCTAATTTTTTACTAATTTGGAAATGTCGAAATTCGTTATTTTCTCTAAATTGTTACTAATTTGGAAATGTCGAAATTCGTCGGAATTTATCGTCTATTTTCTCCAAAGTTTGTCCAATTTGGAATATTCGATTTTTTTTGTTTTTTTGCCATAAGTAGGTTACATATTTTAGCTAAATTGGAATTGTGGAAATCCGGTGGAATTTGGCGTCGATTTTCTCCAAATTTTAACTAATTTGGAATATTCATTTTTTTTTTGCCATAAATGTTTTGCATTTTTGTTTCTGAGAATTTTGATATATTTTCCATTTTTTCGATTTGTAGATTTAAAGTTGTTGATTTTGAAACATTTATTATTTTTCTGGAAATTGTTTAGGGAAATTGGGCCCACCTGTCACTGTTTTCACATTTTCTGGATTTTATTTTGCAGAAAGGGAAAAAAATGCCATGTGTGCGCACGCTGACGTCGTGATGACGATCACGACGTCAGCAGGCACGGCGAGCACGCCGGCGTCGAACCACCACGATCTGGGACGCGCGGGTCGGCGCATCAGAAGCGCGTGGACACGGAGCGCCCCGGAGCGGCGGCGCCGTTGCGTTTGGTCGCCGGAGCGGCGGCTGCGGCGTGCAGGTGCGACGGAGGGAGCGGGGGCACGGCGGCGTCGATTCCTCCGCGCGCCGTGCGGCCCAGCATGCGAGGCTCGCCGGAGATGGAGAGGAGGCGACGGTGAAGCTCGCCGTGAGCCTCGTTTTGAGCGGGGAGGAGCGGAGCGGATTTTTGATAAATGTGAGGGTGTTTCCGCAATAGCGTCGCGCGGGCCGTCAGATCTGGATCGGACGAAACGGAGACATGTGTGCACTGTAGACCGGAGGGCCGATTCACATTTTTTGGAAAGTGCGGGGAATCTTCTGCAAAAAAGCGTAGGAGAAAACGCAGGGACTGTTCTGAAAAAAACGTATGGCTCGCGCGTGCGTTTTATGCCGGAGGACCGGTTCACAAATTTTAGAAAAGGCAGGGACTTTTCGCAAAATCGCGGGGACATTTCTGCAGAAAAGCGAGATTTTAAAATTTCGAATATGTCAGAATTTGCCTCTTTTGCACAGCGTAAAAAATACAACGAATTTAGAGATTGGAGAGAATATGTATAGGTCCGTCAAAATAAAAAGGTTAAAATATGAAAGTTGTTTGGAAGGATGATCTGCATCCACTCTTCAAAGGAAAACTGAAACGGATGACTGAGCGTGACGAATTTGATAAAATTGGTCAAATACTTTTGTGAATTTGGATCCAAAATTAAGGAGTTAGAGTCGAACAAATTCGAAACCGATTACGGGAATGGAACATACTCGTCGACGCGCATATATTTCATGTATGTAATTTTTGGATGCGCTACAGTGTTTTCCGGAAAATGTACTGTGGCGCGTGGCACTGTAGATGTGCGTGCAACTGTAGCGCGCGGCGCTGTAGATGTGCGCGGCACTGTAGATGTCTGCAGTGCGACGATGACGTGGGCGGCTCCAGCGGAGGCTGAAAGCCTGGTCTTTTATATAGGTATATATATATAGGATTTTTAGCTCTAAGCAACAACCAGTCAACCACGCACAGTTCCGTGTCAAGATTTATTTCTAATCTAAACAAAAATGCTCACACATGCACGATCCTGGAGACCAGCCGGAGTCATGATCCAACAATATTTGCTGTCGATTTATTGTATTCGTAATTAGCATGGAACGATTTTTGTTAACTAAGCTTCTAGTGAAGAGATCGAGAGCTTTAGTATTTGGTCCAAATTATTTGACCTAAAATGCCAAAAATCTTCACAGATAATCCCACACCTGAAGTTGAACTAAACGAAAAGACTCTCCGAAAAAACAAACCTCTATTCAAATATGCTCTTAACTTGTGGCATCACTGTCAACCTCGAGACCTTGGTCTCTGATGACTGATGTGTAGTGACTAGTGAGTGAGCAGGCTTTAGGACTTTGGTGGTGAATTCTCGGTGGATCATACAGTGCAGTGCATGGGAACCGAAGGACTGGAAAGCGACCTGGATCGATCAAGTGTTTTCACAATGTCCTGTAAATTTTTAGTCGAATACATGTACGGCCTTTCTGAATGATTATGTTTATGTCCCATAATAAATAAAGGGATCATTTGCCCTGTTGGTTTGACAGTGATATGTTTGTTCATACTGCAATACTCGTAGATATCTGGTTGTGAATTGTGGTCTGTTTTCAGGGTTGCAAATTGTTCCAGACCTGCCATGTCTGAAGCTCAACATTCTTAATGATTCAAATTGTGCAAGACGTGGAACATGTATTCGCTATGCACAGATGCAGATCGCACTGAAGATGCTAATGCGATTATGTTCCCTGGATATTTTCCATGTTCTTCATTAAGACAGTCGAACGGTTCAGTAAATAGACCAAATAACATTCGCTATCATTTCATATGTGTTAATCTATCTCGGTAGACAAATTTCTACTTGTTGAAGAGCCACTTCAGGCTAAGCTTTGGGTGTCCGAGCCACTCACAGAGAGGAGGATCCAAGAACTTGGAGCTAATCTTGGAGAGCCACTCAAAGAGAGGAGGCATCATGAACCCGGCCAAGAAGCATCTCCATGACGAGAAGCTCGTGTTCGGTACCATGAACCCGGCCTGCAAGATGTAACACGAAATATTAGATCAGAGCTCACAACCAAATTCAAAGGCTGTGCCTGTTTCTTGCAATCATCAATTCATCATGCAGAAAAGATCCTGGCAATAAGTCTGTAGGGCGAAACGCAGCACAAGTGCAGGCAGGGTGCGAAATGTACCATGAAGCGAAGCGCCGCCACCGAAGCCGCGGCGAAGGCGAGCGCTGCGACGAAGCAGAGCGCCGTCGTCCACGCCGGCCGCGTCAGCGCTCGATCCTGAGAAGGAACAAGAATCTCAGACCGAGAAATTGGATGAACAAGTTGGGTAATCAGAGAGGCGTTAGCTTGGACGAACCAAGGGAGAAGCGATCGCCGGAGTGGGAGGACTTGGCTTCGCAACGGTGAGGCGCGGCGGTGGCGGCGGCTTCTTGCGGCGAAGAATCGAGGGGACCTGCGGCGCTCGCGCCAGCCTGCTCCGCAGGGAGCGGAGGATCTTCAGGCCACGCGGCTTCTTGCCTTGCTCGGCGGGCGCGGGAGCGCGGCCGCATTGGGAGGTGACGGCAAGGCGGAGGCGGCGGCGGAGGCGGAGGAGGAAGGAGAGGCGCTCGCCGCCGTGGCCCCACCCAGGAAGGACGTTCTCGGCGGCGGCTCGGATCTCCACCCCGCCGCGGTAAGTCAGGCACGCGGTGACCGACCACGTCGCCGGCGGCGGCGACGCCACTCCGGGGCCGTTCGGGATCGATCGCTCTGCTTTCCACATGTGACCTCGCTGCGCTCACTCAGTCGGGAGTCGGGGTCGGGGTAGATCGTGACGAGAACAGTAGATCTTCCGGTAACTAACGGCGAAAATGCCCCGAATCTTCCAAGAAAGACTGGAATTAAACGAAGTGTTTTCCAAAAAAATTAGAAATGTACCGAGGTGAATACACAAAATCTTATTTGAAATTTTTTCAAAAAAAAAATCTTATTTGAAAATATGACCATTCGTAGCATGCACACAGAAGAGAAAAAAAAACATATAAAGTTTGGACGACGGAAGAGATAGGGGTGAGAGATATTGTGTCGCGGTTCTCAAAGAATTTCTTCTTGACTTTTTCTGGGAGAATTTTTATTAAACTTGGGGCATTGTAATGCATTCCACAACAATTTGATAACCTTATCTATACAAAATACCTGTAATGAAAAAAAGGCTAGAATTTCCAAATAAACCATAAACCTCCCTCATGTTGCGAGTCAAGGTTCGGTTTTGTTGTTGGTAAGTGAATGAAATGATCGAGCATGCATAAAAAGTGATACCTAAATATAATGGTATCGTGTGAACATATATAGCTTTTTTTTAAAGGGAAAGTATGTAGTTTGTGTATTGTAGAGAAATGATAACATTCAAAAGATTAAGATTAGTATGATCATTCATTCGAGACATGACGTCAAAGGCTATATTATATTTGTTGTTCAAAATCTAGTGGTCTTGAGGTGTGGCGCCTTTCATTTTCCTTAAAGTGGTATTTCTAGCAAACTATTTGATTTGAATGATTTTCATAGAAAAGTTCAATCATTAGATTTGGATTTTTTTGTTCTATATAGGGTTTTGATTTGTACGATAGGATCATCTGCACTATGTTTTATAGTATGAGATTTTCTATCCACTCCATCCTCTTAGAAAGATTTATTTGAAAATCAACAAGCATGGCATTTCGATTAAGTGATTATTTATATTCCTATTTGTTAATCCTGCGAAGAAATCTTAGCTGTGTTACATCAACGTTCGCGGTGGCTTTGACTTGAGTTGCGCTTGGTTCAACTTGGTCTCTTTGATCAGCAGCATCAAAAAAGGCACATGGATATAAAGGTATTATTTTTAATTTTTGGTCACGCCCAGCTTGAATCCTACATGGTTGAATTTGTACAAAGTTTATTTGTAACAAGGAATAGTTTACAATAGGCTGGAGTGCGACACAATTCTTTTACAATGTAGTGGAAAGTAATTATTACGAAAAACTCCAAGACTCAACCACACTAATCGAAGTATCGAACTACCAACACGGAAAAAAATCTAAGTATTTTAATCCTCTAAATAAAAATCCTATAAAAAATTGTTGACCAGAAGTTGTGGGTTATGTATAGAATTTCTGGGGCCAGAAGTCGTTGGTCACGTAGATCCTTCATCCATGGAGAAAAACATTGTCGGCAACAAGAAATGCATGTGGCATTCTCGAAAGAAAGAAAAATGCAAGTAGAAAATGCTCCACTCCATTAATTTCATCGTTGGAGCCATGTACCGAATTAAGGCACCGACATGGTAACGTCTTGGCCTCACTTGATCTTTCGTTGGTTGGAAAAAAACCACACCTAGCCACGGTCTACTCATGTCCCCCCCTTAGAAACACCAATAGTTAAATTAAAGAAACACACAAAGAAACCTAATTGGTACGACCACGTCGAATAGAGAAGTCGATCGATCTAGGTCTTTCGTCTCCCTTGCCGCCGACGCAACTTGTTTTGCCCAGCCCCCAGCCGATGACAGTTCCTTATTGGCCGAAGTTTTTTAATTTTAGTATCTTCTTGTGTATGGTAAGGAGGTGAAGACATGCTGAAAGCAGAATAAGGTCCTTACGCCGTATCCCCACTCCGGTGGTATGCCTTATGTAGCGGAAAAACGTGTAGAGTTGTGTGTCCGACGTATCTTCTCTACTATCCGACCGGTTTTCGTGTTCGTTGGTGTGATATATACATCCAACACTTCGATTTACGGTCGTCATTGACGATGGTTACTGCTCTGTTGTGCTAATTTTCTGGGACTTAGCACGACGACTTTCCGTCGGGTACAACGTCACACATTCGGCTCGCTCTAGTGCTACGGTGTGTCTATGTCCCAAATGGCGTATTTAGCAAGGCTCAAATTTGTTTGAATGTTTTTTAGGGGCCAATAGCAGCTTAGAACTTGTAGAAGGGTAATTTAGTACTCCCTCCAATCCATAAAAAGTATAGGGGCTTTAGTTCAAATTTGAATTAAAGCCCCGACACTTTTTATGGATCGGAGGGAGTAGTACAAATAATACTGCAAGAAACTATAACCTCAACCGGATCATCTAATTTTCGAACTAGGATCGAGAGGGGCAAGCATGCACCTGATAGTATGTCACGGCATCCATGCATGGATTTCCAGCCTCTGCATCGAAAATATGGCATGGATTAGAAAGATAAAAAGTAAACAAACCCCGAGGCCATAGGCCTCGCGATAGTAACTCCATCAGTCTAACACTAACTGTATGGTATGACAAACAACAAAGAGAAAATACACAGGTTTTAGGCAAAGCCTTTGAGAAGGAAAAGCCCCACGTGTACCAATGATGACGAGTCCAACCAAAGGTCGAACTCACGATTTTTGTCCCTAAAGACGAGCTTCGAGCCATCACCTCCAGTAAGGGCACAACGCAGGCGTGCATCAACATTTCCAAAAATGTTTCCACGAAGTGTGCAAACTCGATGCTGACGGTTGTACCTCACTTACCTTCTTTGCCTGCTGCGAATTGGCCGACTATGGGACTAGAGGCATAGATGTTCCTCCATTGTTAGCCCTCACACGGTTCCATGTCAAGGTTTATTCCTAGTATAAACAGTGCCACACCTAACACGTTATCTCTTTGCCAAGGAGAAGATACGGGTTCGATTCCCGCTGCTCGCCCACTTTAATTAAGTAAAGTACTATAGATAAAAAGGTTAGTCTAGTTGACTGTTTAACTACTTATATTAAATTAAGTATTAATTAAGTGTTAATCTAGTACTGTATCCCTTACTATTCTTACCCTTCTTTTGCATCCCACTCAAAAAAGGGGCGCTACATAAGTGGAAAGGGCAACCTAAATCAGGTATTCACTGAGACAAATAACTGGCAAACTGCTTTTAAAGAGCAGAACTGTGCCTTTGTTTCATTTCATTTTTATTTTCCGCACGATCGGGAGGAGCCTTGCATGTTCTTTTCCATGCATATCGCAGTGCCCACTACGCCGTGTGTTATTGAAGGAACAGACATACACAGAAAATCTATGTATACTTTTCTAGTAAAGTGTACCAACGCGAAGCTCGTTACTGATCTTATATTTAGCTCTAAGCAACAAGAAGGCTCACACATTCACGATCCTCGAGACCGGCCGAAGTCAAGATCCAACAATATTTGCTGTCGATTTATCACTACAGGAATGGCCACCTGTGCCGACGGCCGAAGCCCGTCGGCAAAGGTCCAAAAGCCGTCGGCACACCCCTATGCCGACAGCCACCGTCGGCACAGGGTGGTCGGCATAGGGCATTGTAGGCACAAGCCACCTGGCCGTCGGCACAGGCATAAACCGTCGGCACAGCTTTTGCCGACGGCCAGAAACGCACCGTCGGCACCTTGTTGTCGGCACAGCGGCGCGTGGGGCCCACACTGGCCGGGCCAGGGGTAGGGGTCTATGCCGACGGCCAAACCGTCGGCACAGACCTGCCACGTGGAGGCAACTGGGCGCTCCTGGGATGAGCCTGTGCCGACGGCATTGTCGTCGGCACAGACGTGACCATTTGGTCACATTAAGGGGTCTGTGCCGACGGCACAGGTGTGTCCCAGAATTTTTTTTATCCAGCAGCTCGTTTTTTGCAGCAAAAATAGCAGAAAAAATAATAAAAAATCACGACAAATTCACAACAAACAAGATCACACAGTGGCTCCATCTATTGATCACAATGGATCACAAAATGTATATCATCAAGTACATACACATAGGACCATCATCAAGTATATCATCAAGTCTAGACGCCCAAAATCCCTACATCTATTGCGGCGGCGGCGACGGCGACGGGTGAGCCCCATATCTCCCGGCTGATAAGGGGTGAGCGTCGGATCACCGCAGCAGAAGCACCGGAAGTAGGCGAATCGCCGGAAGCACGAGGAGAAGCTGAAGCACCGGGAGAAGGACCATCGCTATGTATCGGTGTGGTGCGATGCGAACCCGTCGAGGAACTAGGAGAAGCAGAAGGATCAACGTCTGGGTTCTCCGACGAGCCTCCCGTTTCCTACATGTTTGAGCAAGAGTTAGCAACTGCGAGGCAAAGGAAAGCAGTAACCAGTGGTTTGGGATCAAACTTACCGGGGTTCTTTTGTAGAAGGAGAGAGCGAACACGTCCCTCGATGGCATCCGTGGAGTCGGACCTGGCTCCGGAGGCTCCTCCATAGGAGGGGCTACCCGCACTCCAGTGGTGAAAAAGTTCAGCACCGACTGCAAGATAGTTCAGATGTCAGGTGTTGCAAAAATGAAGGTGCAAACTAGGGAAGTGGGACTTGTCATATTTGACAAAAGTAAAGGTTAAAACTTACAGCTCGGAACAACTTTTGATACTCGGTCCAAGGCTTATTCTGCTCCTCCCACTTGGCAAAGGCCACCTCATACTGCGCATGAGCGGCAGTGTAGGCTTCCTCAAAATCGGGCTACAATTTCGAAAATAATGAATCTCGTCAACTTAGCCATGCAAGAACGAATGTCGGAAAGAGGATGCAAAAAAACTTACATCGATGGAAGTGGATCGACGAGGCTGTGGACGAGGCGGGATCAGTGGGCTGTTGTCAGGGAGAGTAGCTTTTGCCTGCGTGAAGGTCATGGCAGGCCTAACCACCTTATTAAGAGTGCGATTACGGCCATGCGGCCTTCCGTGCCCCGAGAGGACCACCGCCCTGCATCGCGAAAAGAATTGTTATTCATACCAAGTAGAAACATGCGGTGAAAATAAATGCACGTTGTTCCATGTATATATATACCGACCTCTCGTCGACCTCCTCGCTCAAGGGGTCATCCACCCATGGGTTCAAACCCGTGAACGTCGTGCAGTAGCTGTCCACGGCCTCCTCGGTTCCGCCGTAGTACTCAGGAAGCTGTGGCTGAGGCTTCTTGAGATCGGGCTTCTTTTCCCTCATCTTCTTCCACGCACGCAGGTGGGAGCTTACCGTCCCAGTATCGGCGTCCTGCATCACGAAAAGAAATGTTATTCATACCAAGTAGAAACATGCGGTAAAAATAAATGCACGTCGTTCCATGTAAATATATACCATCTTATCCTTAAAGAGGAAGTGGTTGCGGTTTCCCGCACTGTGTGTTCCCTCGGAGCCTCGGTTTGCCTTGTTCCGCTGGCTCACGGCGCTGAAATCCTCGTCTTCCCCGACCCACCTCCTAACCAACGCATCCCATGCGTTTTCTTTGCCGTCGGCCCAGTCGGGCATAACCTGAAAATGCAATTCAAGAAGAGCTAAGTGCAATGGCAACTTAGCAGCAATATAGAATTCCATTGACAATGTACTTACCGAAATGTACTCCTCCCTTGTCATCTCCGCTGCATTCTTGGCATTATCCGCCTTCTTGGCCCTCTTGCCCGTCTTCTCAAAGGTAAAGTCATTGGCGGATGTAAACTTTTGGTTGTAGAATTGCTGCCGTGTCAACCTCACACAATGAGCATGCAAAATGCTAGACGCAGCTTGCTGGTCCAGCACACGATAAAACCGCTTCAACCATGCATAAAAAAATTGTGAGTCATGAGTTATCACGGTGGGGTCATTAACTATGAACGGAATTCGGAAAATATGTGTTACCCAAAAAGTGGTGATCACGGCGTCAGCAGCTGTCTCGAACGGTGGGGACGGCGCAGCCTCGTAGTCCGCCCATTTCGTGGCCAACTTCGCCTCGTCGTCGGGCCCTGTATTGTACAAGCCTGGCCAATATTTCCTGATCAGAGCTCCAAGCATGCTGCCAGGAGTGCGAAAAATCTTAGGGCATGTCCATGTCCATGAACTGCACAATAAGTAAACATTAGTACATATGCCAAATTGTGAGGACCAAAATGAAATTTCATGTTCAAAATTACAAAACTAGTACACTTACTCAACGCCATGAGGCTCAATGAGGGTTTTCGCCTCCTCGGTCTTAGGCCAGTATTTTTCCTCGGGGACTCCTGCTTCGCCACGCATCTTCTTCCGCTTCGGCGCCGCCTCCACCTCCACCTCCACCTCGTCCTCCACCTCCAGCTCTAGCTGGTTCTGGGAAGCCACGTCGCCTGAAGCGGAGGGCAACTCGGAATCCACGTCGCCAGAACCGGAGGGTGGTTGCTCCACGTCTCCTCCACCTCGCCCTCCACCTCGTCCTCCACCTCGCCGTCCACCTCGCCCTCCACCTCGCCCTCCACCTCGTCCTCCACCTCGTGCACCCTCGTCCGCGGCGTAACGCGAGGTGGTAGGTCGTCCACTCCGTGTAAGGTTAGACTTCTGTGCCTTCAGCGTACTAAGCAAGGTAGCTGCGCTTTCCTTGCCCTGACTCATATTGTTCAATCAACTACATTGAGAAACAATAAATATTAGCACACAAGTATGACAACATTAATATTGAAGCAATATAAGCAATATAAGGTAGCTGCCCTTTCCTTGCGAAACTAATGTGTTGTTATATTGCAGCACAATAACCATTAAATTTCAGATAAAATAACAGTATGCGAAACTAATGTGTTGTTATATTGCAGCACAATAATATTGTGTAAAAATATACAACACCATGAGATATAGATTTTAACAAGTGGTGGAAATTTTGAGAACAACACAGTGGTCAGCTGTGGCAATCAAGTTCACATCTTTATTTTAGAAAATTGTGAAAAGTTTAACTACGTTTTATACCATGAAGTAACCTTTAGGAAAAGGATCATCATATACAAAACAAAAATTGGAAGTTATAGAAAGGAAGATTTACAGTAGCTGGCATAACTGTCATTTTCGAACTATAAGTACAGCTGAAGCATGCATTGAAGTGTGCAGCCTAGTTACTTTGGTTTTTTGCATCATGGTGAATTAGACAAACAGTCCAAATCTGCAGTACCGAGCCACGAAAAAACGATCTCTTATCTAAACACTATTAAAAACACATGTGGATAAAATGGAGATATAAAGCCAGTGTGTCAGACACCTATGGGACCATTATTTGTAATATGTACTATAAGTCTTTTTAACAACCAGAACATAATAGCACAGGACTCTACTACCAATGTCTCTTTGATATTCAGTGAGGATGTTGCCCAATTATACTGATATATCTTCTCCATGAATACTCTATAAATACAATGGGAAGTCATGCCATGATCTCTAGCAAAATATATCTACAGAGCTGAACTCTCTTGAGCTAAGGGGCAATACCGTTGCTACACTGCCATATACATTGTAAAAAAAAAGGGGACTACCTTCTCTGTTGTGAGGAGCCGCCGGCGAGCAGTAGGTCAGCCGGAGGTGCAGGTCGCGGGAGAGTGGGTCGCGAGCAGCAGGGTCAGCCAGAGATGGGTGGGCGGCGCTAGGGCTAGGAGCGGCCCGAGAGGGAAGGCACTAGGGCGAGGGGCGGGTGGGCGGCGCTAGGGCTAGGAGCTAGGGCGTGGCAGTGGCAGTGGAGGTCTGGAGGAGCAGGTCCGGCCGTCCGCCGTCGGGGTCTGGCCGCGCCGCCGCGGTGGAGGGGGAATGCGGGAGGGTCTGGCCGCGCCGCCGCGGTGGAGGGGGGATGCGGTGGAGGGAGGAGGAGGTGGAATGGCGAGATGCGGGTGGACGCCGGCGAGCGCCGCCGCGGTGGAGGGGGGAGGGTCGCCGGTGGTGCGGTGGAGGGGGGAGGGTCGCCGGTGGTGCGCTGGAGCAAGCGGGCGCTCGATTTGGATTTGGATTTGTGATTTCGATTTCGTTTCGGCCGGCGCGTGCCCTGTCTAAAAGAGACAGAACCTATGCCGACGGCTATGCCGTCGGCATAGCCTTTTCCTTTTTTTTTAATTCCATTTAAAAAAGAGACAGCACCTATTTGCTATAAATTTTAATTCCATTTTTTTAATTCCATTTAAAAAAAGAGACAGCACCTATTTGCTATAAATTTTAATTCCATTTTCATATTTATTAGAAAAAAAACCATTTTCATATTTTTCGAGTGCGAAAAATGGGTTTTTTTGTGAAGCAGCAACCACAAATATGTTGCGAAAATTGGGACATGCATTTTTTGAGTACACTAGACCATGTTATATTCACAAATAACCAAAGTGTTGGCTGTGAAAAGGTTTCCATGCTCCTCTTTTGAAAATGACAAATTCCTGCCGATTCAGCTGGAAACGGGTAAAATTTGAACTGCAGGTGCATCGTAGTTTAGTCATGATTTTTGGGAAAAATCATTTTTAGGTACACAACTACCTATTTCATCAGAGATATACAAAGATTTCTCAATATTCAACCCCTAGCTACGAACGGTCGTGCCCGCCGTCTTGACTTCTTCCTGAAACCGGCATAGAAAATTCTACAAAATTGACGAAAAATCAAAATGGTGTAAGACCTTCGCGTGGTGTCATTATATATGACCTAGTATCCACCAAAAATAATAGACTTGGAATACCAAAGTTCTGTTGAAAATGTTTTCAAAGAAACGAGCTATCTCCTACGAACATTCTAGGGTTTCGGGCCAAATGACGGGTGTTTTGGCCACATCCATGGCATAGTTTGCTAAAATGTGCCCATCTTCCACACAAACATGCATCTTGGAAGCATGAACAATGTTTACGGAGGAAGTTTTCATATTTATTAGAAAAAAAAACCATTTTCCATTTTTCGAGTGCGAAAAATGGGTTTTTTTGTGAAGCAGCAACCACAAATATGTTGCAAAAATTGGGACATGCATTTTTTGAGTACACTAGACCATGTTATATTCACAAATAACCAAAGTGTTGGCTGTGAAAAGGTTTCCATGCTCCTCTTTTGAAAATGACAAATTCCTGCCGATTCAGCTGTAGTATGTCCAATCAGGAAGAAGCACACGGATCGTGTGTTTCCTCCCAGCGCTTCTGAGCCGTTGGATCAGCGGTGTGTTTCTTTCGCTTGATCCAACGGCTCCCAAGCTCTCGAAGAAAACACACGATCTGCGTACTTGTTCCTGATTGGCTAGCTGGAGGGAGTCACTCGAAAGGGCTTGTGAGCTGTAGTATGCCCAATCAGGAAGAAGCACACGGATCGTGTGTTTCCTCCCAGCGCTTCTGAGCCGTTGGATCAGCGGTGTGTTTCTTTCGCTTGATCTAACGGCTCCCAAGCTACGTCCTACAGTGAACGCAACGACATTCGACCGTGAATCACTGTAGGGCTGTAGCTAGGGGAAACCGTGTGTTTTGTTCCCGCCAAATGCCGCCACCGGGAGTTCTATATAACCCAGTCGAAGGTAGGCATGGTACTCACTTGAGCGCAAGCATGGTGTGTATTGGTCCTTGCGAGAAGTGTGTGTCTGGGTTTCACATTTCCGCATCCGAGCATCTCGCTAGGCTTTCAAGCAATTTGAAGGTAGATGGTAGGGTAGTTCCAATTGAAGAAATTTTGCATACTGAGAGTCATCTCGCTTCACTCGGGGCGAAGCTATGCCGCGATGGGTTTCCGTATAGGACCCCGCTCCAAATTCGTGCAGAAATGCTCAGGCTTGCAGATAAGTTTGACAGGAAAGTTACGAATAGTCCGTTCTACCGAACTGAAGCTGACCGTGATTCGTACGGTCGTTCCTGTCTCTGGGTATTTGACAGCGATGATGACGACGATTTCATGCCGTCGTCAAAGGAAAGGAGGGTTGAAGCACTAAGCAAGAAGGCTGAAGTTTCGTCCAAGGGCAAAGGCAAGAAGGCAGAATCTTCGTCAAAGGGCAAGGGTGGCAGCACACGCACGGCATAGGGTGGAGAAGTTTGTTAGTTGTTCATGATTGTTGTAATTTGTTCTACATGCATGTTTACTTGTTTCTTAGTCAATTATGTATCGGCGGTTCAAGAATGTTCTCTGTGTAATTTATCTTGTCACTGTAATTTGCATGGTTTGTTTAATATCAATGCGAAAAGTAGTTCAAAGGGGTAGAAAAGTAGTCGAAAGGCCGGTCACACCTCGGAGTCCCGAGATCAACAGAATCTTGGGCACACTAAAATCTTGCAAACTTACACTAAAACCATGCAGAAGCAAAAATTCCATCAACAGGGGCTGCAGTGCATTCAAGAATTGGAGCGCGTCTCCAGGACCCAAGAAGTTTGGTTGGCGGGAAGTTTAGGGCTTCATATCTTAGTTGCTACTACTCTGTTGCTACTAATGATGATGATTCGCGACGTTATTTTATGTGGGTGGAGACCGCTATTTGGCGTAGCTATATACATATAGAAATGAATAAAAATATATTAAATTTAATTGAGAGTAATAAGTAGATACATAAAAATGAAGATTAGGGTAAAAATGAATAAAAATGGGTGAGGCCTGCCGTCGGCACAGAGTGCCGTCGACGTCACCTCATATTCTGTGCCGACGGCTTCCTGTGTCCCGACGGTGGCCGTCGGGATAGATCGTCTGTGCCGACGGCCGTTTCTGTGCCGACGGACTTGTCGACGGCTGCCCCTGGTACGCCCCTGTGCCGACGGCCCCGATAAATAGCCGTCGGCACAGGTTCTGGCCGTCGGCACAGCTGGCCATTCCCGTAGTGTATTGTACTCTTCGTAATTAGCATGCATGGAACGATTGCTAACTAAGCTTCAGGTAAAGGGAGCTTTAGTATTAGTCCAAATTATTTGGCCTAAAATACCAAAAAAAATCTTCCTAGATAATCCCCTACCGGGACAAAGTTGAACTAAACACAAAACTCTCTCAAAGAAAAAACATCTATTCAAACATGCTCGAGCTAACCGTGTGGCATCACTGTCAACCCCGAGACATACCTTGGTCTCTGATACGATGCGTAGTTTTTTTGACGAATACAACAGCGCTGCATTCTTTTATATAGGAGAAGAAAGAATAAGGTCTTACAAAGTTAAAGCTACAGACAGATCAGCGTAGGAAAAATACAGGTTAGCAGCAAAAGGAGCAGAGCTTTGCCCATGCTCAACTAAGAGGGAAGGAAACAGATTTTAGTCTGGCTCGCGAGGTCTTTGGCCCAGCGCACCCACTCTACATCTTCCATCTTGGCGCCAAGTGACAGCTTCATCAACCAGCTTGCTAAAAACAGCCTCAGATGATGAAATGTTGTTGAAGGTGCGAGCGTTGCGTTCTTTCCAGATTGACCAGCAAACCAAAGTGATGACTGCATTCAGAGACTGCGCAGCATTCCGCGATCTGATCGAGGCTTGGTGGAACCACCACAGGTTAAGGTCAGATGCATCAGCCGGCTTTGGGTTTAGCGTGGTCTCCAGCTTCGCTTGGACCATGTCCCAAATTTGCCTAGCAAAAGAGCAATGCAGAAAGAGATGCAGACAGGATTCGGTCTCCGTACTGCAGAGTTTGCAAATAGGGTCACAGGTCCAGCCCCGCTCCAGCATGTTGTCCGTCGTTAGGCATCTGTTCAGGGAAGCCAACCAGGTGAAGAATTTGCATTTGAGGGGAGCATCAGAGTTCCAGACCGTGAGGGGCATGCAAGACCTGGTTCGCCCCTCAAACTGAATCATGTAGACTGACTGCACTGAGAAAGCAGCGTTAGAGGTCCATTTCCAGCTGAGAGTATCAGGTACGTCATCGATTAGCTGAACCGATTGGATCGTCTCCAAAGCTCAGTGAACTGAACAACAGCTAGTGGTGTTAGGGAGCGCTTTAGGTGCCTAATCCAGCGGTTATCCATCATGGCATCTCTGATGGATAGGTGTCTTTTGGTGCAGTGCTTGAAAAGCTCCGGCCAGATTTCTTTGAAGGGCTGGTGCCGTAGCCATGGAGTGTGCCAGAAGCTGGTAAGCTCGCCATTGCCAATGTGAAAATGATCTGAGGCAAAGAAGATGTTCTGAACCACAGAGTCCACCGGAAGGGGCAGACCAACCCATAGTTTGGAGACGCCCATCCAGCTTTGCCATAACCACCGAATTTTGAGTGTGTTGCTGTGTAGCTGTAGGTTGAGCACACCTAAACCTCCAAACTCCAACGGTGAGCAAACGAGGTCCCAGTTGATTAGACATTTTCCCCCTGAGGCATCATCCTTATCAGCCCAAAGATACGATGCGTAGTGAGTGAGTAGGCTTTAGGACTTTGCCGGTGGAGTGTCGGTGGGTCATACAGTGCATTGCATGGGAATTGAAGGACGGGAATGCGACCTGGATCATCATCTCATCAGGTGGAGGCCGTCCGAACCCAACCAACGCTCGCAACAACTTGCAGTTACACTGCTTATAATTAACTAAAAGCCCAACAAATTTAAAACATTTAATGTTTTTTTTTTTTTTTTGTAAAGATAGTGGCCTGCCACCAAACCCCTCTAACGCTAGCTAGCTAGGTGCCGCTCGCTTTCTTCCTCCTTTTTTTTTTTTTTTTTTTTTTTTTGACAGGGAGCTCGTGTACATGATCAACAAGAGAAAGAACACACACGCACGAACAGAGGCGAGATCAAACTCACACGCAGCGATCGCAGATCCGCCGAACAGCCCACCGTCTTCAACCTCCAGCAGCCGCCGGAGCCGAAGAAGGCAGCGTCACCACGCACCAGAGGAGCCAGCTGGAGCAACCTTGTTGAGCAGCCGCAAGAGCCAGCTGACGCAAGCATCAGCATCTTCGCGATGAACGAGCATCGGCCTCGAGCTGCCCCTCCACCGCCATCGCCGCCTCGCGCCGGAGACGACCACGACGGCTCCGCCCATCTTCCACCGCACCCTCCGCGACCAACGACGAGGAAGAAGAACCGCCTGCAAACTCCCAGATGGGTTAAGCAGAAACGCCAACTCCGCCGGAGCGGAGGCTGCCGAACCCCAAAACCGCGAGCAAGCGCCGCCACCACGGACGCCGGCTCGGGAAAGAGCACGCCGCGGCTCCGGAGAGCAGCGGCCGCGCCCAAGACGGCAGAACTGCCCTGGGCCCCCGCCGGAGCGCCAGGAACAGAGGAAGGATCTGCCGCCGCCAAAAGCCTCTCCGGCCGCGCCGCCCTCGCCACAGCGCCGCCGGCAGGCCACCCACACACACCTAGACTAAATACACGGCGGGATCCGTCGATTCCCCGACCTCCCGCCGCCGGAGCGGCCGCGGAGGCGAGGGATCGAGCGGATCGCGCGCCGGCGAGCTGGTCTGCGGAGGAGTCGCCCAAAAATCGCCTACGCTCACTGTAGAGGTGGGGAGCGAAAGGATAGGGTCGGGGCGTTCGCTTTCTTCCTCCTTATCCACACGGCCGATGAAACGGAAAAATTGCTTTCGAAGCAAATATATGAGCTAGCGAATTGGAGTAGTATGTTTGTCCGTGATCAGTCTAATTCAGTTTTAGGAGGACAAAATGATGACACGGCATTCCGAGCAGATGGATCTCTGGGGAAGATTCCGAAAGATTCCAGTGCAGAGTTTTTGACTGCTGAATTTTTCCCTGCACTATAGCATACTCCTACTTGACTGTACACTAGAACGCCAGGAGTTTTTTTTAATCACAACCCGACAGAACGACACCCACAAGGCGCCGTAAAAATCGCTCCACTCTCTCTGTCACGGTAAGATTAAAATTCTCAGCGTTGACCTGGTAATAATATGTACGAGTGTAAAAATACTGCTGCTTACGAGAGATTAGGTCAGTGATTGCTAGTTGCTTCTTACTACTACTTCGGCGCACACAGAAATGTGAAACCATTTTTTTTATATGCAGAAATGTGAAACCTAGTTATGGAACACTTGATTTTCCTTCGCTCGACGACTCTCTCGCACGCGGCTGTCAACTGCTGCCAAACCTCCAAAATGCCAGCCCACTACAAGGCCAGATTTTTGGGGGCCGGGTGCTATTTACATAACACGCAGAGGCTTGCCACCAAAACGTACTTCATCTAATTTGGAACGGAGGGAGTACATGCCAGTCGGTGTAAATGTGAACAATGGGAAATCACGGACTAATACCATGTTGCACGTAACAATACATACTTTCACTAATACCATGTTGCACGTAATAATACATACTTCCACAAATATTATTATATTTGCATACACTTTAGTACTCAATACTATAATTCAATGCCTCACATTTTGTTTTTTTATAAAATGTAGCGTTTGTTTGTTTGATCTTCTAAAGGAATCTCTTACATCTCTGAAGCAATATGTTGTCCACTCAACTATATTCAGCTAACATTTTTCAAGTGACACGCACTCGAAGAACATTTTGTCCAATGTTCAGGTGTCATTAAAATTGCATGCCGCACTACGTGTGTGCTCAGGGGCAGATCTACGGCCCCTCCAGCCCGGGCAGTTGCCCTGCCCATGCTTGCCGGCACACAACACCTTGCATTATCTGACTTTGTACAATGATTTTCTCTGAAAAACAATGCGTTAATCTTGTTTGCCTGGGCTTCCGGATGTTTCTAGGTCCGCCACTGCGTGTGCCAGCATCTGATCTACATTTTCGTCTGCCTTCTAGTCGCGGGAAGTTGGTGTGGAGGGGAGCTTTGCATGCTTGTAGTTTTAGTCCATTGGCATTAGTTGTACTTGTCGTTGGCGTCTACTTATAGACAATGGAGAGGACGAATGGAATGGTGCTATCTCGGCTCAATCGCGGTGTTCGTTGTGCCCGAGAACATAGTAGCCCAGTGGTTGGGTCGCAGTGGTAAATCTTAGCAACCGGAGTTTGAAACACGTCGGGGTCGAATTTCCGGAATTCTCGCCAAGGAACGCTTCTATCTTAATGTCATTTCAGCGGGGCTCCTCCTGCTGGACTTGTTTTTGTCATTCGTTGTGCCCTCCATCGGTTTATCTTGGGGAGCTACCGATGTCATGATTTTTAATGTTTCGTCCTATCGTCAACATGATCTTCTTCTTAATGGGCATGCTGATCGACCTTGGAGGTTAGTCAAGCTTGTGCAGATATATTCTTCCCTGCATTGTTTACGGCGTGCATAGAATTTGTCAATATTATTGAGCCGGTTTTGTTTCGGCTTTTTATCCGACGTAATGTCTTCTCATGATTAATAAATTCATATTGTTGATGTTTGAAAATAAAAAAGATTTCACACTTTCAACGATGTAAATTCAAAATGCTCGATGCGCAAATCTAGGAGACCAAAGTTATGCGCTCAATAATTAACAAGACTTCTCACATTTTAAAAGAACTAAAAGATTCATAAATTACTGAAAACTAAAGCCATCTAGTCAGTTGAGTCCAGCGGGCAGCAATGATGAAGCACCTCTCACCAAACCAAACACAAAGAATCACAAAATCTTTCTCATTGAACACGATGGGCACGAGCACTGGAGCACTAACTACGAGTACTACTTCTAATCAAACATGTCCCCACGGAATCACTAACCACCCCCCGTAAAACTTTACAATCACACTTCGGTCCCTGAACACCACCAACCCGGAACAACCGAGCGGAAATGTCTCGTTTTTATATAAAAGCCCCTGTCTCCGTCTCCGGTTAGAAGGAGAGAGACACAGAGGGGTGGAGTCTCGCCAAGCAAGAACGCGGCACACGACTACACAACACGAGCTGCCGACCGCGAGCTGACCTGGCCCGGATCCCGATCCCTCCAGCTCCTGCACCTGCCCGCCTCTCAGATCTCCCCTCTCCCAGATCCAGCTCGAAGCAGTCGGAATCCGCCGGAGCAAAGAGGTTGGTGGTTTTTGACCTGACCCGGCGGTAAAGCCCGTTTCTTGCTCTGCTTGCTCGATCGGAATGTGATCTTCGTGATGCGCAGCGCAGGTCCTGCCGCCGGCGTGCTTCTTCGGCGGTGTTGGTCGGGAAGCTAGCTCTCCGTTTCTTGCTCTCTGTCGGTCGGTAGCGAAAGCGGCGGCCAAGATGGGGGTGGCGGGGGAGAAGTTCCAGCTTGGGACGGTGGGGGCGCTGAGCCTCTCCGTCGTCTCCTCGGTCTCCATTGTCATCTGCAACAAGGCCCTCATGAGCGCCCTCGGCTTCATCTTCGGTATGAGATCCAATCTTTTTGTTTTTGCCCGCCTCCAGATGCGCTTCGCTCCTCCTTTACCTTTGCTGGCGCTTGCTTGCTTGCTTCTTCCGTGGATGCTTCTGCTCCACGCTATGCCCCGACCGAGTAGTGCTCGTAGATGTGCGAGGTCGAGATGTGGTGCCGGTGTGTTCAGGCCGGGGGCAGTGCTAATCTTCTTGCCGATAGGATCAGGTGTATGGATGGGGAGATCGATGCTGTGAGGACTCTGTTCAGTGAGAACCGCAAATTTTGTTTTCTTGTGTCGGTGGAGTTCCTATGGTGCTGAGAGTTGGCACATCAAGATTAAAACAAAACAAGTGAGCTGTGAGCTTAACTCGAATGATACAGCTACTCAGCTAGAGCGACTTACTGGAATGGATATGTCGAGGAGAAGGAGCTAGAGTGATCTTAGGTTGTACCAAAATGATCTGTTGAGAAGGAAAGAGTACTAGTTTGTCCAAACATATTAGTAAACCAAAATTTGGTAGGTTGGTTACCCTGAAATCTTACCCAATTTTGTTCTTTGTTATGCAGCCACCACGTTGACAAGCTGGCATCTTCTGGTTACGTTTTGTTCACTTCATGTGGCATTATGTCTGAAGTTCTTTGAGCACAAGCCTTTCGATGCAAGGACTGTTATGGGATTTGGTGTGCTCAATGGCATCTCAATTGGGCTCCTCAATTTGAGTCTAGGTTTCAATTCCGTTGGTTTCTATCAGGTACGCGTTGTTCTTTGCTTCCATTGTATCCGAACTTATCAAGATTTCATGGTCAATTCAGTGTCGAGCACTCGTTCCTTATCTCGAACGGCAATAGCTGCTTTGGGTGTACACAAAATTAGCGTGTCTTTTTAACACATGTAATTAATAATGTCATTACTATATTATCATGGGCGAAAACATCTTATGACAAGGGTTTCAGTTGAGTTGTTACATTTTGCATGATGCTTTCAATGTTGTTCAACCTTGCACTACACCAAGCTCATGCTAAAAAATGCTCTTTTCGTCCAGATGACAAAGCTGGCCATTATCCCCTGTACTGTTATCTTGGAGACTCTTTTCTTCAGGAAGAAGTTTAGGTTGGTATTTTGATACATTATTATGTCCTCTGTGCAATGTAATAATTACCATCTTATCTTCTTCTGACTAAATTCTGCAGTCGGTACATCCAGCTCTCCCTTAGTGTGCTGCTTTTTGGTGTTGGAGTTGCAACTGTGACTGATCTGCAACTCAATGCTATGGGATCTGTACTGTCTTTACTGGCAATCATTACAACCTGCATTGCTCAAATTGTATCCTTTTGACAATAGTTGCTATGTTTTTACTGTAAAATGTCCCTGCTTGCTAAATCATTTTGTATGATAAATTTTGCATGTAGCTACAACATATCATGTAATGAATAGAAGTGACTTCCTACAGCTGCTATGTTTTTTTTTTCTTCAGAAAACAGCTACTTTGTGTCTAGTTTACCTGTTGAACATAAAGTAGGTACTGTAAACTTTTTATCCTACTCATGATACCTCTTATTTACAATGCTGAAACAGCATTACAATTGAGTAAGACATTTGTTTTATGGTGTACAATTTGAGTCCTTAACCAGCCGACAGATGACCAATACAATTCAGAAGAAGTTCAAGGTATCTTCAACCCAGCTGCTGTACCAATCATGCCCATACCAAGCATTAACCCTGTTCGTTGTTGGTCCATTCCTTGATGGATTTCTAACTAACAAAAATGTCTTCGCTTTTGAATACACGCCTCAAGTTCTGGTAAGTGTTGAACTAGGTTGTACCTTGATTGTTGACACAGCTTCATGTGTTTCATCGTTTGCTCTTGTCATTTCTGCAGTTTTTCATCGTGCTGTCGTGCCTAATATCAGTGTCGGTAAACTTCAGCACTTTCCTTGTGATTGGGAAGACATCTCCTGTAACTTACCAAGTCCTTGGTCATCTGAAGACATGCTTGGTTCTTGCCTTCGGCTATGTCTTGCTTCATGATCCATTTAGCTGGAGGAATATACTTGGAATCCTAATTGCAGTGGTTGGGATGGGACTATATTCATACTTCTGTACCCGAGAAACTCAGCAAAAACCCAATGAAGCATCTCCACAAGTCACTCAGGTACATTTCCTCGCTGTTTTCATAGCCCTTTGAGGTGATAACATTTTCTGTATTTTGGAAATGGCATGGTTGAGTAAGCGTGAGCCACTTAGCATTAGTTTTGCTCTTTCGATTTTTTTTATGTGCTTCATGTGTTGTTGGATGGTGGTTCTCTGCCCCGGCACCTGTGATATTCCTACCGTTTTCTTGTTATCTACCTCTAATGTCATCTGCATGGCAGGCGAAAGAAGGCGAATCAGACCCATTGATCTCGGACTCCTTGAGCTCCGCCGAGAACGGGTCCGCTGCAGCCGCCGATGAGCCTCTGAAGGTGCCCATGTGGAGCTCCAAGTACGCACGGGCATGAACGCCGCTCCAATGTTGGTTCATGGTACTATACATAATTATTCAGCTTAGTAGGCAGATAGTAGGGCTGGAAGGAAGCCGGCCAGCCCTGAGTGTAATGAACGTGTTCCCTGTTCCATTTTTGGGCCTTTTTTTCTTTTGTTTTGGCTTACCATGTCTGTGGTGGTGTTGTTAAAATGGATCTCACTCCAAATGACTCCAAATGGCAGATCTACCTTGAAGCTAAGACACACACACAATTGCTGGGCGGGAGATCTCTTGTATTATCTTTTTCACATGTTCAGCTTCGAATTCGCCCTTGTAAACTTGTAACTTGGTAGCAAGACATAATACCAACACGTAGTTTACATTCTTTTTTGTACCAAGTGTTCATTGCATGATCTTCGAGCTTTCAGTTTATGATGTATGATGGGTATTTTCTTGGGTCCCAATTGTCGGTGACACGGAACTGAAGTATAAGACAGTTTCTTTAGAATATCCATTGTTGAAAAAATGTCATGCCATTTTCGATCAAAATGTTTTGCATAAACTTCGCAAGTCGATTTGAACGGTGTGTATAATCTGAAACAATAAAATATGAATCCATCACAAAAAATGACAAAATCCTACGATAACATATGCCAGGAAACTTTTTTCATTTACAATTTTTCAGGGGGTGTGTGAACCAAATATTAAGCGTGCTACTGACATCTTGTTCTTTTTTTCTCACTAAAAAAAAAAGATGTTAGCACATGAACCAAATAGGCCTTTGGACCTTTGTTCATAAACAATGATCAATGCTGTCTCTTGTCCTGCAGGTAGTGGCCCATTTGTACCATCAGCTTGTCAAAACTGGGTCTGGGTCAGCCCAGTAGACTCGCCCAGCCCACAGCATTGGCGGGAAAGAGCAGGCAGAAATGGCGGGAAGCGCCGCCACCAGTGGCGCGAAACCCCAACCCACTATAACCCTGTCCTCTCCCCTCCCCTTCCCCGCCGCACCACTTCCCGCCATTGCTCCCAATCTCCCACGCTCCCAAGACTACAGAGAGAGGTCCATACCCAGAGAAAAAAGAGGGAGAGGATGGTGGGCCCGCAGTACGACCTCGTCGGCAACCCCCTGGGCGCGGTGCGCGCCACCTTCGAGAAGGCGGCGGCCGCCGCCGCGGCGGAGTCCGGTGGCCGCGACCCGGTGGCGGCGTTCCGGTCCAAGGATTGGGGCGCCAGCGAGGTGTTCCGCTCCTTCCTCTTCGACCAAGGCGGCATCGACAGGGTATACTATAAAACCCTTACCATTTCTTCTGCACTTAGATTTTGTTTCCGCTCGTTCAGCTGTGATCCTTCTGGTCTGGTTAGCCTTGGCACCAAGTTATAGATCCGTTCCCCCGTCCCAAACCGTAAAATTTCTCCCTTGGCGTCAGTGGTCTGCATTGTAAGCGGAAATTACTCAGTATATAAAAAATGCTTTGAAGAACTTAGGACATCCGATTGGATTTAGTGCTGTGAGTACGTGCAAATGTGGTAATTAGTTTGTGGTGCGGAAAAGTGCCAGATGAGATATGGACTCTGTTCATGTAGAGATTACTACAGTACAAAATTATGTTGGAGATTTCGTACCGTGACTCTGTGAGTCACTAGGTGAATGAGTTTCTCTAAGTCAAAATCATGTTTTTTTCCTTTCCAGGTTCCGGTGCTGGATGCTTCAAATCTCGGATTGATCAAACCGAACACCCTTGTCAGGTTCCGGGGCATGGTTCAGGACATGCTTGGGAATGAATTCTATGCTGGGGCTTTCAAGGTACTGAATCGGCCGTGCTTATACATACGCTGTCGGTAAGCTGCAGCTATTGCATCTTATGCTTATCTGTAAACATTGTTTGTGAAGGATGGTTCTACCTGGAGGACGAACAAGTTCACAGATTTCTCACCATTTTCGATGCCGCATCCATGTGATTCACATCTTGGGAGCGCCATCTCTTCCACTGTGTGCCTGTATGTTACTACTTCCATGAGCACTCGTTTTAATATTATGTTGTTGTCAATTCTAGAATTGTAGGTATATAAGGGTCTGGCTCGTGGAATTCACCTTGACTGTGTGAGCGGTTTCTTTCAGGTGCCTGGACAGAACTCTTGGACACTGGAGGCTTCCCCGGGACCTGACTTGCGCCGAATTTCAAACTGCCTGTCACCTGAACAAAGGGAAAAAAGGAAGAGGGATGGAGATGATGATGCCATGGATGTATGCTCTTGTCATGTTTTCTGTGATAATGCTTCTCTTAAGAATTTTGGTGCCCAGTAACCAGCATTGGCATCTAATGCATTGCTTGTTACAGGTTTTGGAAAATGGTAATGGCGAGAGTTCGTCATCCAGCAAGAAACCGGTAAGAACTTCACTTCGTTTGCTACCATTATAACGGGTGTAGGCTTTACACCCTTATAAGTTACAAAGTTCATGATCTAGCATGTATTGTTTTCCGGTTCAATTCTCATGATGTAGCAAGTAAATTGTTTTCCGGTTCAAAGTTCATCTATCACTTAATTAGCCTAGATTACTTGTGTGGATATGGATTAGCATATTAATAAAATATGATGACTAGGCATACCGGTTGAATCATAGCATGTTCAGTTAACTAAAATGCTCCATTTCATGCTAATCTGAAGTCATATAAAATGAATGCGATTGGTTATCTGACTTAATCTGCATTTGCTTTTTCTCAGAAGGAAGATGATGTCCAGATCTCATCTAGCTCAGCAGAAATGCCAGCAACTGAAGCTGTGCCAGAGTCAGAGATGAATGGGAATAATACTTATATTCCTGAAAGCTCTTTTTCATGTCTAGTGAAGGTGGAACACGTAATCTTTTTGTACTAGTTGCACATTAGCTACTTTATTGGTTGTGCTTCCTGTTCTTGCATGTCCTATTATTTACTAGCTTTCATGCTCTGCAGATCTATGATATGCCTGAAAGTCAAGTGAAGCTTAACGATGTTGCTGAGTTCATAGGGGTATACACATTTGACCCAGAACTTGCTGCTCCCAATGATAATTCGGATGATATAATGTTTGACCTCATAGAAGATGTAACAGCTCAGTTACCTCCAAGCAAGGTATGTATATTACAGAGTACATAGTGCTTGATTTCCTATGTACTCCCTCCGTTCCAATTTAATTGACTTGCTATCTACCAAATGTGGATGTATCTAGACATGTTACATGTATAGATACATCCACATGTGGTGAATAGGAAGTCAATTAAAATGGAACGGAGGGAGTAATAGTGAAACTTAAATTTCTATGCATATTTTAATTTTGCCTTAACCATTCTTGGAATTGTTTGAATAGGTGCCCCGTCTTCACTGTTTGATATGGCGAAAATTATCATCTCAGGATTTTCTAGCAAAGCATCCTGTTGAGGTGAATTTATAACCTTGAACTCAGAAATGGACTTGCTTGTTTAACCATGTATTTATTCCTCCTAGTAACATACACAGCTCTTTACCACAGTTTTGTTAAACATATTGTTTTGATGATGCAGCCTTTACCAAGTCTACTAAAAAGCATCAGACAATCTTTTCTCTCGCATCTCACTCAGCTACTAGGCAATGATGACCTGGCAGCTCAATGTCTGCTGTTGCATCTTCTATCCAGAGTATGTCATGTCACTGCACATTGCTTCTTGCTGAGACATTTTGCATTTGATGTAATGGTTTCTTGGTCTTCTCTACAGCTTCGTACCAGGGTGGATGTGGTCACTGTTGGCAGGCTCTCCTTGAATTTCACTGGATTTAACAGAGAAAGTGCTTCCATTTTTGGAATTCAGCTAAATGATTTGATCCAGAGACTAGTGCCATACTCGCAAGCTATTCCTCTGTCAATTGAGTATCTCAACGCAGCGACACTTCAACCTAGAAAGGACAACAAGTCAGGAAGGTAAGGCTTGTTTTGTCAAGTTTTGTGTTGCCTAATCAAATTCCAAAAGTATGTAACTCCTGTCTTCTGAAAGCTAACCTATAAACTCTTCATTTGGTGTAGGTTGGTCACAGGAGTTCTGCAGCTACCTCAAGGCACTCACCTGACGTTTGATGAGACTCTCCTGCAATCTGGATCTTTGACAGCTAAAGGTGTTGAGAATACCGTCCTGCTTAAGAACTTGATGGAGTCACTGATGGTAATAGTCCTCCACGAATCTTGTATTTAATAAATTATGGATACAAGATTGCAGCACATTATATTTCTCAAAAAACTCTCATTTGAGTCGTGCATAAATCTTTTGTTAGCATATAGATCAGTATCAACATTTTAGGTCAATGATTGTATGATCCAACAGTGAATCAAAATTTTAATCCAAGTGACCAAGCACAAATCATGATACAACATGGAGTCAAACTTCAGAAGCATTTAGGTGTAACCAATTGTACATGAATAAGACACAGAACACCACCTAGAAGTCCATTAGCAATGGCACAATACTTCGAGCATGAAACCCAAAATTGATCATTCTTGAGTAATCTTCATCTGTAATTTTTTCTGTTTTTCTTGCAGGTTGAGTATGATTTTGAGTACTACAAGCTGGAAATGGCAACTGATGTGCAGATGCTTACTCTCTCCGAAGGAAAATCAAACATCCTGCCTTCTGACTTGGTAGTGCCTTTTCGTCCATCCACCGTTCCTGCAGTGACTGCAAGTCCTGAGGAACTTGAGAGTTGGAGATGGTACTTGGCCACAGTCAGGTCTCTTCCCCAGTCAAATGAACCTGAGATTTACCAGGTAACTATCCTCATTCCACTTCATATCTACCATATTCAAAACTTGCAGATTATGTTGTTTCGCACGTATGTGGATTACACCTGTACTGAGCGTGCAATGTCTGCATCTAAATTTGTAGACGATCCAAGATGAAATGGTCATTGCCATGCGTGAAGATAGGAGCTTGGGTTGCTCTGAACTTAGCAGGTATGATTTGCCCTTCAAGCGAGGGCATCGAACTGCAGTATTTTTTTATTACAGCTGAGGCTTCTGAGTTCTGAACCTCTATCGGCTAACCTTGCTTTTGCTTGATCTGCAGATGGTTAACAATGGCACAGATAACCGCCTCAAGCTTTGGTGAGAAGAGCCTTTCTATGGAGCACTGGCAGATGGTGAAGGAGCTTGAGAGGCTTAGAAAGCAGAGGATGCAATGAGAAGACATCTCATTAGCGCTTGAGAATGTGTGAAACTCCACTTGTGGTAGTAGCCTGCGGTTATGTGTGTATATATACCTCTAGGGTTCTAAATCAAGACATGCATCTGCAGCATTGTCTGTGATCCTATGGATGCCATTGGTAACTTAATTATCAAGTTTGGCATGCGTTCTTGTCAAATTTGCTTCCATGATCATATTCTGGCATTCAGTGGACAACTAAATGTGACAGTCCAGTTTGTTGGAACTCTAATTTTAAGCTTCGTATGAAGGAGTGAAGTTAAAAACACAAATTGTACTTCTGGTAGCAGTTAGTAAAGTTACAAAACTACAAAAATAGGAAAGTTAGTGTTCCAAATTATTTTTGAAGTAGACATCTTATGCTTCACCATCTAGAAATTAAATCTCAGGATTTTCTCACAGAACCTGTAACTCAGGATTTATTTCTTCCCATGAAAATAGACAATAGTACCATCAATCCATCATGGTCGGACAAATAGTAGTTGGTACAATGTGCTAATTACAAGTGTTTAATATCTACTAGCGTATGCTGCTTTGAGGTGCTTGTATGCCAAGAAAATGAATGGCAAACTTCAGAGAGAGTAGGGTTCAAAATGTACGAAGAAACCTCTACACATGACAAATGTTCACAACCGGACAGGTCTTTGGCCATAGAGGAAAGAAACTTTCACATGCATTTGACCTTCAGTTATTCTCTCTGGTTCGATTCCGAAGCATTTTCTCTTGATTTGCATTGTCCTCACAAAGCCGCGATAGAGGAATGGTTTCCATTGTTGCTTCTGCGCCTGTTTTACACGCATGTATCGCGAAGCAGACGTCCGTCGTCTCGAGGTACTTCTGGGTTTTCACCAGAATCAGTGGGACGTATTCAAGCACCAGCCTCTGCACTGAGAAAATGAAATGAAAGCATACTGTCACGAGGAGAACAGAAGTGCACCTAGGCCTTACATTATGCATTACCATTCAGTTTGTACGATAATTACATAGATGGTTTTCTAGGCATTGAAGCATAGTAAGTGCCCACCAACATCTAAAGTTCCGAGGGTCCTGAATTCATAGTATATGCTTAGGCTCGTTGGTGAAAAGTACTGTGGTATTGAACTGGTTTGAGATGCATTGAAACAGTGATTGTTGTTGTGTGAACGACCACAAAAACCAGGTGATCCGGATAATCTGTTGTCCTTTAACTACAGGGCGATTGATTGGTGTTTCGATATGTCGGGCTGTCTCTGAACATAACTCACCTGTGCTACGTATTTCTCCGCTTTGGTGCATGTTTTGAGAAGAAGCTGAAGTATCTCCAGCTGCAAAAATTACAAACACAGGTGAAAATGCATTAGCCATTTGCAAAGTATATAAGCCAGTCATTGCACTAAAGATGGATGACGGCGGTCGAGAAGATGTCAGTTACCTTTGCATTGGGATCTTTCAACATGGTAAGGGCTTCGACAAGAGCCTGATGGCACAGACCACAGGCCTCCCCTCCAATGGACTCCCGTATCGGCGCCTCCTTTGGGCAGAGGTGCGCCGACTCACAGAACTGCTCAGGTTTAACCACAGAGACCTCCATCAAGAGAACGGATATGTAGTAATCGACCAGCGTGATGCACTGCGAGAAGATGAAAGCCAATCAGCTTACTAAAACAAGAATCGTGCTATCCAAGGAAGGCAGGCATTGCAACTTGTGTCCATACCTGCTGTCTTAGAGGGCCTAGTTTTGCGCACTCGTGGTTGAGGACGCTGAGAATCTCGGCCTTGGTCTCGTTCTGCTGGAGGTAGACCAGTGCTTCCATCGAGTATTGCTGGCATAGTCGACAGAGCTTTTCGTTACCGCAGTTGATCCCGCTCCTTTGCTTACTAGAGGCAAGCTTTCCTTTTCTGAAATGCGTACAACAGAACAGATTGGTCATAACTCATAAGGTCAAACACCGTGGAGATTGGATATCTACAAGGAAGCTGAATATATGGTGCGCATAATTTGTCACTGTTTTACTTCTGAGTGATTACAAATGACAATGCACGCTTGCAGAGTCAGCTAAAGAAAGGTTCAAAAAAAAAAGAGTCAGCTAAAGATAAGCAGCAGAAGTACACAACCCTTACAATACAGTCATCAGCGACAGAATTCGTACTACTATGTGTCAACTTGGATCAAAGCAGAGAAGTAGATATAGAAAATCACTTACGGATTCTGAACACAACCAAACTACTCCGTAAAAGATAGTGTTTTTGGTATAAAAAAAAACTAAGAGGTTGTTCTTCGTATACATCATGAATATCATCACAACATGAAGAGAAACTTCAATATAACAAACAAGAATTAACAGTCAGTAGCAGCGTCCATTGTTGTAATGAAATCCACAACTTACTCAGTATGCAGGCATATGGATCTGTGCTCCCCCTAAATGGAACTCTGCTCTCTGCGACCGCGGCTGAAAAGGCTAGTAGGAGCACGAACGCGAGCCTCATCGCCGAACACGCCATGCCTGCTCACAAGTTTGCAGCTTGAAGAATCAGAACCGGACAGGGAACTATCTACCAGACATCAGTGCCTGCATCAGAAATCAGGCTGCTCTAGGCCATTTGCTAACTCGAATTTCTTCTAAAAGGTCAAAGTCGGCCTGTTCCAACCTTGTAATTAATGATTGAGCTCGGCCTATTGCGGAGCATAGCAAGACAGCAAGTTCGATAACACATATGGACATGCATAATTTGGGCACCAGATTCAGCCAAGTCCAACGAGATCTAGACCGTACTCTGTTCCCAGCCCCCATTTCCCACATGGTATGCAGCAGTCCACGCTGCTCAAATCTAACCTCCGTAGATGCATATGAAAGGGGACAGAGCAAATCAAGAACCAGCGCAAAATATTCTCAGGGGGGGGCGCGAAGAAGCTCACCTGCCTTGTTCCCTTCCCTTCTCCCCTCTGCACTTGGAACGGAGGAGAGCAAGCAGCCCGGGGATCCACAGTCGGGGGTCTGCGTCCAGCTGCTGCTGGTTTTCTTTATCTTTGGCTTCAAGAGAGGTTAGCTTAGCTGAGGTCCTCAAGAATCTTTTCTTCCAAGGTACGCTGAAGAAAGACTCGAGTGCGATTTGTCGTTGAATTTTGCAGCGGCTTTACGCAAGCCAAAATTCCAATGGGAAAAAACCAAAAAAATAATAATCGTCGACAGCAGGGTTCGAACCTGCGCGGGCGTAGCCCAACAGATTTCAAGTCTGTCTCCTTAACCACTCGGACATATCGACTGTTTTGTCTGGTTTTCACTGTTTTGTAGTCTGCTAGTTATAGAACCTGGGCCGCTTTAGATCAAACTGGGCCTCAGAGCCAGTGAGCCCACACCGACTGATTTCTTTGGATTCCTTTGAAGTGTGATCAATTTCATCCGGGAGCGGAACCACGGAAGCAACATCATCACATCATGATCATTGCTCCCCTAAAGAAACATCATAATCACTGAATACGATTTTCCTTCAAAAGGTCAAGTTCATCCATGCATGAAGCAAGGGCAAGAAGAGAGAGAGAGTTTATCCATGATGCGTTTTTATTGGGTTAGCCACTACCGTTGAATAAGTTCGAAAAGGGATACTCGCCTACTCCTATTCTAAGCAACCTTGTCATTTTTTTTTTGGAAAAAACAAAAATGGTATTTGAAAGCTAAAAACTCTGGATAGAAACAAGATGTAGGTAAATTGATATCCTAGAACCGTGTAAAGTTTCCATACGAAACTTCTCATACCCCGTGCTAAATTTTCTTAATTTTTTTGAATTTTGAAATATATATGGTTCACTATACCTATATCCATATTTGTCATTTAGAAAAACGGCTTTTCACGAGATATTATTTTATCTTTTTACACAAGACACAAAAAAAATATCTTTTTCGCAAAATTGGCGTGTACACATAGTCGAGATCTACGCGCCAATCTTTTGTTTGATTTTTTTTTGTCAGACAATATCTGATGGCAGGAGTACTCCCATGCGTCCAAGTGCATTTCACATAACGTATTTCATATTAAAACTTAACACACTTGTGGTATACATCCTTAACTATATCCAGAGTGTTTTCAAAATTTACATGAAACTTTACAATATACTACAGTTATCGTTTTTTTAAATACTCGTCTACTCCTGGACAACAATTAGACACATATAGGGCTACTTTGATTTATAGGACAGAAAAAATGTAGGAATAGGATCCTATAGGATATGGCATGGCCAATTGAATCCTATGAGAAGATCAATTCCTTTGATTGAGTGAAGGAATTTTTTTATGAGGTTGGACCTCATGTTATTTTCCTGCAAAGTTTGCACTACAAGAATCCTCTATGATTTTTTTATAGGATTTGATCCTTTGAACAAACATCATCCGAAGAAAAAATTCCCATAGGATTTTAATCCTACACAAATTCTTTACAAATCTTAAAATCTTATGAATCAAACGAGCCCATGTTCTGCTGCAGCTGCTTCTTTTGCAATAGTACTATGATCGAGATCGATCCCATCAGTCCACAGACGCCACCGTTCTGCTGCCGTGCTAGCAGCGTGCTTAGCTTCCACGCACACGCATGGAGCCCTGCCGATCGCCGGCCGGCCGGCTCCATCGATCGTTTAACTCCACGTCGCTTCCATCCCCTTTGGTGTCACCGGACGCTACCGCCAACTACAGTTCATGCTGCTGCTACTGTCTGCGGCATTCAATATCCGTAACCAACTAACCGCCGGCCCAACCGCCGCCTTCTGGCCGCCGGGCGGTCGGCCCTGCTGTTCCCGATTCGATAGCTACAGATTCAGAGCAGAGGCGGCAGAATGCAGGGCGGTTGATGAGACGGTGCGGCGACATGGGCGAGGGAGGAACATCGCAGAGACAGAGGGAAGTTTTACACGTTACTCCTACAGGCTACGGCTAGCTTGTTACTGCTACCGTGAACATATCTAGGAGTGCGCTAGCGCTATGCAACTACAGAGAACATACATATCATCTCGGAGTACTATATACTCGTGCTCTCAAGCAACAACATGATTAAAGTTCAAGGAAAATCTACATCCAAGACCATGTAAAAATTCAACTCCAAATTCATTTGGCGATCAACTATGTATATGATCTCTCGAGAACATATATATCTAGTGCTCAACACATATAGGTGCTACCGGATTCCCGCACAATCTGGGCCATTGAATGGGAAAGACATGATCGGATCTATTGTTTGTCAGTATATTTCATAAATGACCTTTATTAAATTCAACTCACAACTACACCTCAGGGTATGCTTTATAGAAGTATCTTTCAAAATATTGAAAATTTCATTAAATATTGAAAATTATGTTTCATTTTTGGTGAAATATTTGTGAAACATGTCGAGAAATCTCAGTGAAACCTCGTAGAACATTCATGAAACCTTTGCTATGATTTTTTTTTGAAGTATGTGTGAAACCTTAATGAAGCATTTATGTGACCTCCCTGAGTTGGGGTACAACAGATTTTGTAAAATAAAAGGTTATGTATGCACATGTGTCGTGAACCAATACATCTTGTCCCTCAATAGTGCCCAAATTACCTAGGAGTTTGATAGCACCCATATATGGGCTGTAGCACTATATACGTTCTCCACGTCTCTAACAAGACATTCGACATGAATCAACAATGAGGATAGGTACATCTAAAAAAAATGAGGATAGGTAAAGCATTTTTTTGTTTCTAAAAAGGACCTCTAATAACCTCTTCCATTTAATCATCATTTCTAGGTTTTTTTGCATTACATAGCACTATTATTTATTTATTTTTAGAAAAGGGGAGCAACCACATTTCTAAAAAAAAACTGTCGATTCAGAGATATCCAGACGATGTCACACATTTTCATGTGGTTTAATCCAGCAGTAATTGATGCAAATTTATGTGGTATCCAATCATGTTGGATTCAAATAGCTTGGTACATAAATTTGCATCAAGCTATTCGAATCGATGCAATTTTTTTCTAAAAATGACCTTAATTTTTTTCATCAATGCCGTTCTACACCATACGTGAATTAATTAAGACAACTTCTTGATGGGTGGTAGAGCTGTGGTGGTATGACTCTATCTAGCGGAATTTAAATCATAGTACTGCTCACATTTACATGTTTGTTTTTTCAATATGTTCGTGTGCGCCTTTTGTACCTCGAGTACAAAAAATTCAGGCCTTCTTGTACATCGAGTGCAAAAAAATCAGGAACTAAAGAAGCAATGACCACTTTTTTAGATAAAGAAGAAATGACCACTTGCAATCTTCTACCGTTTGAAACAAATTAGTAACATATATATTGTTTATGTGGATTGCGAGGTCAGTGAATCTTAGTCAGTGAATCTTCGAAGTTCACTGCACACGCAGGCACTGGCTACTTTTTTTTTATCTTAGTGATACTGCTTAGATGTGCGGAAGATCATTAATGAACGGAGGACCTAGACGTTGCCATCCCCATGTCGAGCTACTTCCTAGCTTGCTTGGATCAAGAATCGGGAAATGGGAAATATTCACATTTTTCACAAAGGATGGCTCAGTCCACAAAGTTGGGCAGCTATGCATGGTACCGTGAGCACACCAACACAAGTTGGCCGGACCTAGCTAATTAGATAAGTTATTTATCCGAGCCATTGCCAAGTTGTACTATACTTTAACTACGTCCATCTTCACACAGACCTGATAAATATATATTCTAGTTATTTTTGGAGTATTATTTATATTCAAAATATACATAGGTCATCAGGTTTTGACTTCGTATTAAGTTGTAATTTTTTTACTTTAGAATGTACAATTATCCAATTACACATTATGCAATGTAAATTTTATATGATTTTTAAGATTGTGCAATCGCCCGATTACAGCTATTTAAAGATTGTCACACTCGATATCAAGATTTTTGCTTGGCAGATAAAAGATGCTCAACCTATGTAAGATGCTTCAATTGCCGAGTTCCAAGTTTTTCACGAAATAATCCAACAACAAACATGTCAAATTAAAGTGAAAATCCTAAGTCTGATCTTAATTGGTTATACCTAGCAATGAAGAATTTCTTTGTTGAAAGTATTACCTGGAGAATGCACGAACTTTCTTCAGGATGAAAACTCATGATCCAACTTTGGTTTGGATCGGAGGATGACACTTGTGCACTATTTCGTTTGTTATAAACGATGGCAAAGAAACGATGAAGAGCAGAAAGATCAAACCAACGGGGACAATAGATTTAACGTGGAAAACCCCTCCAACAATGGAGGAGAAAAAACCACGGGCGCCAGCCAGCAGTACTTCACTATATCGGGTGAGGTTACAAACGCCGGGGATTTACACAATGCGACTTATCCCAACCGGCGGCTTACAAGATGTATATATGATGGTAAAACCCTAGGTCGCCTGCAGTCCGACCCGGAAACGACGTGTACGGGCCTCCGCTTCGCTCCGAAGTTAGCCTCTCACTTTATATCTTTATATGAATTTGGAACACATCAAAATAACATCGTTCATGGTGGCATCTCTTTTGGAGAAATTATTCACAGTCCAGGTGTTGCAAACGGTGGTGGATGTTTCTGCTACCGCGAGTCGCTGCTCGCTTTGGCAGGATCTTTTTCCTTTTTATTTTTGTGTTCTTTTGGTTGTGTACATTCTTAATGTCTCGGCAAGTTATTGATATTATGTTATCGCGGATGCCGAGTGTAATTGATATTTTTTATATTAATATATTCCTTTTGTCAAAAAAATGTCTGGCTTGGAACAGTAATAACATTGTTCTCATTGATTTATCATATTGCATTAGATCTATCTTAGAGAGGGTCTTAACAACAACAACAACAAAAATTCATGGAGCTCATCATCCTGCGATCATGGGCTCTTTGAGACACAATAAAAGCCTCCCTCTTCTAAGATTGCCAATCAAGTAGATGTAGGAGCAAACTCGAGGAGGATGTTAATTGGATTAAGCATAAGGAAGACATAGACAAACCTTTCTTCTTGAATAGCTAGCTTCATTTTACCACCCTTTAGCCTTGTCCCTTTTTCTTTGTTGTACATAATGTAAAAAACTCAAAATTATAAATACATACAGTAGAATGCTGCTATTTTGACTACTTCCCCGTGAAAAAAGACGCTAAGATTTCTAGCGATGATACGCTAGGAAAGTTTGGTCACGCAAATGCATTCTATAGAATATGGCAACTCCAAATATACTCATCCAAGGAGCTACTATCATAGAATTTTTTTTTCTAAAGATTTAAATCGTCCGGAATCCTCTTTCATTTCCTGTTCGAGACAGGTCCAATCTTGCCGACCTTTACATGCGAACAACTGGCCACCAGATCCGCACTGTTTTGACCTTGCTTATACTAATCACTACCGCTCCAATCGCTGTTAACCTAGCTCCGCAGTGTCGTGCCCTGACCCTGCAGGCATTGAAAGCCTCTCATGCATGCCCGTTAGGTGAAAAGTCCAGCTACGCTAATGCAAACAAAAGATGGCCTTGTTTAAGACCATCCCATGACAGTTCATCCATTGATGTCCATGCATATGCAGCGATCCGTGCGCTGCGTACGATGGGAACCCCACTTCCATTAACAAGTAACCATACCCATTAGGCTTTTAAATGGCGATCATTAGGTATTTAGGCTCCCCTGATGACGAGGAGCACCGAAAGCAACTCGATCTGCAGGACCATGCATGCAATATGTTCCCATTTCCCAAATTAAGAATGGATAGAGAAAATATGATGATGGATTGTCTAGTTGGGTTGTCATCTCAGTAGCGATATTGCGTTATTTTAATTTGGATTTGATTAGTTCAAACTGAACAAGTATCATTAATAAAAGTTGCATGCATCAATCAACGTAGAGGTTGGGGCTTTCCCATTCGCAAAAAAAGTGGACAAGTATCTTAACTAATTAACATGTTTATGATTGCAATAGATAATACTCCCTCCGTTCGGAAAAGGATGTCTTAGATATATCTAGATTTGGATGTATATGTACACTAAAACATGTCCACATACATCCAAATTTAGATATATGCAAGACATCCTTTTCTGAACGGAGGGAGTAGTAGATTTGAAGACCAATATTTACCTATTTTTATCATTTGCATGCTTTATTTTAAAGATTACATTAGCATTACAGTGGATTTGTCATAGCTAGATTTTACCTATTTTTATCACTTGCCCACTCTTGTTTTTTACAACAATTGTAAAGTTCGCAACTACAAAATGACTAAGTGAGCATAAAACTTTTGCAGGAGCTAGCAGCTGAGTACTGTCGTGCACGCTAGAAGTTTATACAACGAGGCCGGCAAGAGAGAGCGCGACGGTGTGGACGTTTACTCGTTTAGATTTTTTTTTTTTTTGCGAATTACTCGTTTAGAATTAATCGTGATGCTTTTCATAGCAGCTGGAAGGGAATCCAAACGGGAGATCTACGTCGTTGGCTAGCTCTATCCATCACCGAATTTAGTTTTTTTTTTTGTTGAGACTCCTCGTTCTGTGTTACAGCTGTAGTATCTGAACTCGTACACCAACTCAACACCACACACACACCACACTCACGCACACCCCTAGTGTACAAGTCTAGATCCTATAACTATAGGCACAGCACGCCAGTTTACCAGTGTCCCGAAAGACGTTAGTCGTATGAAGCGCACAAGCGTGTGAGGAGATTTATTAAAGGCGAGACATCCCAGGAAATTCGTCCACCATGGGACTTGAACCTGGGATGGGTTGTGTGGCCACTGCCAACCACAACCATCGAGCCACAGCTCGTTCTCATCACCGAATTTAGTTGGAGCAGGCGATCGAGTACTGAGTACGTACAACTACTAATGGTGGATGTCTAAATCGAGCTTCCGTGGTCCAAAATATATACGGGGAATTTATTGCCTATTGGTAGTGTACCAGTGTTGGCCCTCACGCAGAAGATCAGAGACGAGAGCAAGGAATGGATTTTGGTCGGCGACAAGCCTCTCGCTGAGATTGTTGCTTAGTTTACTTTTTTTATGACGATCTTCCTTTCCGAGAGACTAGATGGTGTTGGTTGATTGTACTTAGCTTTTACTTTGGTCTAGGACGTGCTATGTTTGCTTCTCCTATATCAATATAAATGCAAAGCTTTTGCCCCGTTTCAAAAAAAAAAGTAGTGTACCGGTGTGATGTGTGCATGCATACATGCATGGGTGCATGGATGGATGTGGGTTTTCTTGCTCCACGTAGACTAGTTTTTAAAACATCGAAATCTAATATCTACCCACAATATTAGTAGACTACATGGTGAAGTGGGAAATTAAATTTGAGGGCCTCTTTGATTCACAGGGTAGTGGAGTACAAACATAGGAATCGAAAAATTTCCTTTGTTGGCACTAGCTACAAGGAACGACGAAATATTGAAAAGATGGAGTATTTTTTTCCGTTGGTTTAGTTTTCAAAGGAGAAACAAAGGAATTCTAAAATCCACTAAAACCTATTTTTTACATTCCTATGCACAAGGAACAAAGGAAATACCATACATTGTATAATGATGATGTATTTTCACCTTTGCATTTGTATTAATCTTGATTTGATTATTGTTTTTAAAATATTTGTGTTTTTCTATCCATGCAAATCAAACATCCACTTTCACATTTTGTGTGTGTGTTTTCTCAATCCTATGTTTGGAACATGCAATCCTATCCTATTCATGTATTTTTATATTTATGCGTTTTCGTAACCGTGGGATTCAAATAGGCTTGGGGTTTGGGCTTTGCTGTTACGACTTACGAGAACTAGAGTGTTTTCTTCCCGAGCAAATGGATCTATAAGATGAAAAATGGAGCCCGTGACTTGTGTTGTCAAGTTCTTATTGACTATATGTGGGCTGCTAGCTTTTATCAGTTTGATAGCTCTAGAGGTTCTCAATTTTGGAAAAGCCTGCGCAAGATTAAGCACTGGTTTAAATTGGGGGCTGATTACTGTTGGACAATGGCATGAAAATGGCATGAATTGCGACTATGAGATGCATAAGGAGGATAACAAACATCTTACTTTCCACCGGCATATTGTGCATGAGGAGGTGCTGATGGCTCAATTTGTTTGGGAAGTGGTTTGTAAGGTTCCTCTGTAGAGATCTCGTCCCAAATATGTTAAAAAGTTATTATTTCTTCGATCAAATTCACGGGTGGTGGCTTTTTCTATTCATATTTTGTAGGGTGTTGCTGCAGTTTGGTCGACTTTGTGGACTATCCGCAAGAGGTTAATTTGTGAGAATAAATGTTGTAACAATCTAGTAACTCTGTATATATATCATATCTTGTTCCTTTTACAACAATGGGCAATCCTCTGGAGATAGAAGGACCAAAATCTTCCCCGGGGCTTGCTGGAGCATGCTAAGAAAATAGTATCAAGACTCAAGGGCACAACTTAGTGAAACTTTAATTGTTACATCTCTCTTTTGGTCCCGTAGTATGATGTTTGTTTTGTTAGCGGGTTTTAGCTCGTGTTATTTTGCTTTCTTTAACTTGTATACTAGTACCCCCAACCTTGTATGGCTGTTACTTTTCTATGAACAGGGCTATATGCCTTTGATCGAAAAAATGATTTACATTAAACTCAAAGTATATACAAAATTTAGTCACAAAATTTCAAATTTTAACAAAACAAATTATTAAAATAGCCAGTCTTTTTGTTGGAAATTATAGTGAGTTTTGTACTATTTAAATTTTAGAAATTTTTAACATTGCTCACACCTAAGAATGATGTAATGAAAGATAGTCGTAAAATTACTGGTTTGAATTTTGCAAACGTGCTTTTTTGGTTCAAAATAATTTTATAGAAATTTTCGAGTGTCCTATTTTCTTTCCTATAGAGCTTGGTTTATAGGATTTAAAATCATATGTATATTTTCTATTAGATACTTTTAGTCAATTCCATAGTAAGCCTCGTGGAAATTTTGTTTGTTGAAATGACAACTGTGGTATGCACTTGTTCCTTCATTGGAAATCCCAGGTTTTTTCTACAGTACAACCAACATCATCTGTTATCTATTCTCAAGTTTTCACTTCTTCATGCCATGAAAGATGAAACTGACTCCCAACATTTTTCTTTCAAAATCATCAGAACCGAAAAGGCCCCGGGAGTCCATTTATGCACGCAAAGAAATCATGAAATCATCTCAGATACTATTTTGTTTGGAGTTTTGTAGATTTGTGTAGACATCTCCACTGAACCATTCTCTAGAAAAATCAAGATATTTGGCGAGTCATATGCTCTTGGTTATCCAAGAAAGGTGCACCTTGAGTATTCATTAATCTGTCTAAATCTATATCGATGAGATTTTTCATATGTTCTAAGATTGTTCTCATTAAATAAGACAAGACTTCAAACAATATATGCTCTCTCGATATGTAGTTTACGTTTCACCAAATGACAACCACAATTAAGATCTAACCAAAGTTCCGTGACATTGATCTTACCTCTTTACATAATTGTATACCTACAGAGTAATTATTGGTCAAAGACTTGTCTTAACAAATAAAATACATCTGTTAGCTTTTGTTATATATGAGCTGACCGTGGAATAATTTCTAAGTGGACTCCAACAACCATCGATATTAAGATTAAAATTCATACAAATATGTGATATAAATATTTATCGAATCGTTGTGATTATCAATCCGGAAATAATTATTTCTGAATCAATGAAGAAATAGAAAGTACTTCTAAATAAGGAGATATAAATAACTTGAAGAGTATAAATATAAACTAATCCTGATTAGCCTGTGGATCCAAACAGTGTAAAGTCAAAGGTCACCCTCTACTTCACTGGATCTGGACAGCCGGGCAGTAACAAAAATAATCAGCCGAACAGAAGAGCAACCGGAGACGTGGAAACGGCCAGCACAGTTCCCTCATTAAATACACCCTGCTGCCGACGAGCATAAAACCCCACACTCGCTCGCTCGCTGCTGCTGCGAATCTCAGTGTTCACTTCTTCCTCTGCAAGTCTGCAACTTGCAAGAAGAGTAGAGACATGGCGACCACCGTCGGCAAGGTGATGGAGGAGGCGGTGGCGATCCAGCCGAGGCAGGGGAGCGGCAAGGTCTTCTCCGTGTCCAGGCTGCTGACGAGGGACAGCACCGCGGCCGCCGCGCCTTCCTTCAGGGTCTACTACGGCGTGGCCTCCGCCGGGGCCGTGCCGTTCCTGTGGGAGTCGCAGCCGGGCACGCCCAAGAAGGACGCCGCCTCCGACGCCGCCATGCCACCCCTCACGCCGCCGCCGTCCTACTACACGGCCGCCAAAGCTGGCGCCCGCGACGGCAAGGCCGGCAAGAAGGGCGGCGGCATCCTCGGGTCCATCCTGCCGAGGTTTGCCATGGCGAGGCGGCGGACGAGGCCGGCGTCGGGGTCGCCCACGTCGTCCTTCTCTTCCGCGTCGACCTCGTCATCGTCGTCCTCCACCTTCTCGTCTTTCCGCGGCACGCAGTCGCCGGCGTGCTCGTCGATGCGTGGCGGCGGGAGCAGCAGCAGGATGCGCGCGCCGTCGGCGTGCTCGTCGATGCGGGGCGGCGGAAGCAGCAGGATGCTGTCGTCGTTCTCGGACGAGGATGACACGGCGGCGGAGGCGGTGGCGTGCTTCGGGGTGCGGGCCGAGAGCTTCAGGGCGCTCAAGGGCTGCCGCGTCGCCGTGACGGTCAGGAGCGCGCTGGCGTCCGTCGGTGGCAACCACGCCGCCACGGTGCAGGCACAGAGGGTCTAAACTAATTGAACTCGCAGTGTGCAAGGCGCGCTTTGTTAATTATGTTTTTAAGTGTGTTTTGGTTGATCTTGTAATGCTACTACTAGTGTAAATGGAAATAATCAATGAGCATGTATGAGTTCTCATAACTTCAGATCTCTCATGTCATGTGCAGTTGTGCACACTGCCATTTGATCACCATTTCCCTTTGAACAAATCAATGTGTTTCTATATGAGGAGACCCACTGAAGTGGAGTGTTAATCCTGGAACGTTGATTTCTTCCTACTCGTTCGTTGGGAAATAAATGCTCCCCCGTGATAGAAATGGGCACATCCTTATTTCATGGAAATAAGCTAAGAATTTCTGATAATAAAAAAAAAACTCCGCAGTTTCGTGCTTCCACGTGTCGATCACTCCATCTCTACACTTTTTTCTCAGCGAGTAAAATTTTATGCACATAAAAATACAGAATAACTCACGCCAAATTCAGTTTGGCTTCCGTGTGCGTATGCACCCGGTAATTAAAAAAACATATTTTGAAATGTAAAACAATCAAAATAAAACTATTCACGAACTGGTTTCGTGGAAATCTACTTTTTTGTGACCTGCGTAAAAACGACAAAAAAAAACCTTTACCGCCAAAAGTTATCTTTTTTACATAAGTCACAAAAATATCGGTTCTTCCTTAAACGATTTTATGAACACATAACATATTAAGATCTATGCGCGGACTTTTTAAGCAATTTTTCAAGTTTCGAAATGAGTGTGAAATGCATTTTAAGTAAATGGTGCATAGGCACCGGGAGTCCGGGAGAGCCAAAACATACACTCCCCTCGTATCTCTTTTGGTCTCTCTGCAGTTTCTTCTTCTCGTGCGTGCACAGGTTTACCCACTGCACATCCACACAGTGCTGCCATTTATGTTTGGATCAAAGTACCAAGAAAAAACGTCTACTGTGAACACACATGACTACAGCACTGTTGCATATGAGTGTGGGCTAGTTTGTTGTTGCGTTTCTGCCTACTCGGCCATAGATTGCCCATGCGAATTGAATGGCATCAGGAAATTAAGGTTCCCTGTTTAATTAATTAACTGCTCTCCAAGGCCTGACCTGCATCCTAACCACCGATCAGATTATACCCTACTACAGTAGCTAGCGAGTAGCAGCAACGGAAACGAAGCTTCGACGAGGACGACGACCTGTGATTAATTGACGTGGGGTTAATTAGTTACTCCTCATAACATGGTGGTGGCGGCGACCATGCAGGAGCCGGTCGATATTCTCGGCGCCATAGATCTGGCCGGGGTCACGTGATCCTCCGGCCGGCAGTTTTGGGTCTGCGACGACATCCATCTGTCATCCTCGTGCGCGTTCTCGTTCGTGGAGCTTGGTTTGTGCTAATAGCCGCTAGCTGTTGGCTCTGCAGGACAGACTAATTAGTTAACTAGTTAAGCATTGCTCATTCGTGCGATCTACTACATGCAACTGACAGTACTAAATCATGCAATAATGCAACTGATCGTACGTACCCAAGATTAATTAGCGACCAACTAATCCAGTACCGAATCATTGCATTGCACTAATCACACACATCTGCGCTCAGTGGCGGAGGACCGATGCCTTCTAGAAGTTCCAGGCAATGGTAAAGCTCTACCTGCCTTTTGAAAATCCTCCTTAATTTCACCAAGATCAATACTTTTAAATATCTCTCGCTCGATGTAGATCACCATCAAATCATTAAGCCAACCATCGGACATCTTGTTGCGCAACTCGGTCTTGATGATCTTCATAGCTGAGAATGCCCTTTCAACTGTCGCAGTCGCCACCGGTAAAAGCAATGCCAACTCAATGAGACGGTAAACTGTAGGAAACATGATGTGCCTTTCAAGTTCAACCATCTTTCTAGCTAGTCTTACAATATCAAGACAACCTCTGGAATCATCAATTCTCCTCATATGTATAATAAAAAGATCAAGAGAATCTCGTATATGCTCACGCTCATAATCAGAAAAATCCTCATGATAAATCTCTGTCAACCGAGCAAGTTTATTCACATTGAACCGAGCAAATGAGTTTGTTGGATCAAGACAAGAGAAGTTTTGAATAACCTCTGTAGATGCCTCATTAAAGCGATGATCAAACTCAGTGATAATAGAGTCTATGGCAGCATAGAAGGTGTCAACACGATAAAAGTGATCAGTGGTAACCTGGTGATGTCCCCTTTTTCTTGTTCTACCCCATTTTGTTACCATTGTTCCATGTCGGTGGCCATAGAACCTCCAGCCCCTCCTTCCACTTCTTGCTCTCCCTGCTGCTCTTCATGTGCCACAATGGTTGCACTTTCCCGAGTGCTTGGTTTAGAGCTACTGCCACTAGCAATTGGCATAAAAAATCTCTTCAAATCTGCAATCAAAAATAGTACAAACGTGAGCTGTTTGCCAATTTCAGTAGCTCACAATTAGTCCCTGCTCAAATCTAAGAAATATACCTCCTCCCTTTGCAGCAGCATTTCTTTTGCCCTTCCTGTCCATCTCAGAGAAATTGCCTCCAAATCGCCGCCGGGGTAGCTTGCCCTTCCTGTCCATCTCCAAGAAGCCGCCGATCGGGAAAGGGAAAACCCTAGCTTGCCCTGCTTGGGGTTGGGCGGGCCGTTGGGGAAGCGACAAAGCTAGCTGGGGAGGTAGGAGCAGGGAGCAGAGGAGGGAGCAGACGAGCAGCCGGAGCCGGACAAGGTCAGAGGAGGCCGGCGGCGGCTGGGTCGCTGGGGAGTGGGGAGCAGAGCAGGCACGCACGGAACTGGAGTCGAGCGAGGCAGGAGGCAGGAGGCACGCACACACGGTCCCGAGCGAAGGGATGCGCTCAGCGCTCGCTGCTCGCTCTCCTAGCGTGCGGCCCAGTGGGCAGTAAGGCCCAGCTAGCGGCTGAGGCAGTCGTGGCTGGCCCAAATGACGTTTTTTCCTTCATTGTTTTTCCAAAACTTCAGAAAATACTGAATATGATATATACATCAGGGAAATGCCTATATATATTCGATTTTTTTTGCCAAAAATCAAGGTAGGGCGGCCGCCCTACCTTGCTCTTAGGGGTCCTCCGCCAGTGTCAGCGCTGCGCAGGTTGCTGCATAATTAACCAAAGTTTAGGTAGTGTATACACTAGCCAGCCTGCCTCCGGCTGCATGAACACACGATCAAGGCAGATTGTCTTTTTTTTTGCGAAAAATAGTACAACGCAGATACTCATATACACACACCTCTATGAACGCACACACACACCCTATCTTTATGAGCACCTCCGATAGAGTGAGCCTACGGATGAGGTCTTGAGATTGACGAAGTCACCACGGACGTCTCGACAGGAACGTTGCCTCCGACTGAAAAATATTTAGGCTAAATGAGAAAATATCAGTGTCAAATCTGTGATTTGAATTCTTGTGGAATAGGGATATAACCACCATACTAACCATCATAGCACAGACAGGTTCTCAAAAGAAGATTGTCTTAATTTCTCGTCAACAAGAGGAATTACCGCGCACACATAGCCTACATGAACTCTCGTAAGCTAACCGTCGCTTGCACACGGACGCACGACTCGGTTCGGAAAACTTATTTGCGACGCTCATGCGTGCGTTCACACGAAGAAATATGTCAAATGACGGCGTGAATTTAGCTGATACCCCCTCAGATGTTTTAACTTTTGTCCACATGTGAATGTACAAAAATGTATATAGATATGCTTTAGTATGCATGTTCACTCATTTTAATGTGCATGTATACAACATGTGTAACACTTAAAACATTTTATATTTAAAACTGAGCGAGTACTTAGCAGGTAGGTTTGTGCGAACAAATTTGAGGGCTAGCTCTCGCGATGGAGTACCTGATCTGGTCGCCGCTCGATGCGCTTGCGCCACTACTGTCCATAGGTTAGAATCCGTATGTCATTGGCGTCGACCTAGGAATGGAACAATGGCTAAAAAATGAATAATGAGAGAGAAGACTTACCAAGGATCGAACCGTTGATGTGATTGGGCTTACTTTTCCTGATCTAGGCTCTAGCCGAGCCAAATGGCACAAGAAAGAGAAAATGAGTGAACCGGACACATAGCGGCAATCGACGATCACCCCTCCATCCCGCCCCTCCACCGCTCAAATCCGCTCTTTCCGACACCGTCGTGACCCTGCCTCTCCCTTCACCACTCCGGACGGCCGCCGACAGCGGAGTAGTGGCCACCTAGAGGAGCAGCATCCGCCTATTCCACCTTTTTCTACCCCGACGAGGTCGTGGCGGCAGGTTGCGCCGCTGCTTATTGATGCCGCCGCCATGTGCCTTGGGCGTGACGGCCTTCTTCCGAGGCTGCCCAACCGCAGTGGCAGGCGATTGAGTCGCAAATCTGTCGTGCCTAGCTGTGTCGGCCAAGACGGCGCGAGCCACGCGAGGGGTAGCGCCGAGGACGGGAGTGGCAGCGACGACGACCACATAGTCGATGGGGAGATCAAAGGCGGATCAGCCATTGGAGTCGGCTATTTTTTCTTTTTGGGCACGAGCCCAAGTGATATATATATATATATATATATATATATATATATATATATATTACATCACTAGTGATTTATTTTACATCACAATGTATATTTTTTAGGTTAACGGCAGCTGTTGGAGGCCTTTTTTGCCCCCAAATGACAAAAAATCCGTTACTGCCTATTATACATAATTGTATTGAAGATGCTCTAAAATGTTGCGAATGAAAGATATAAAAACATTCACATGCTTCTAGAGCTATCTCTTTTCGGTTTATCTGCAGTTTCTTCTTGTTGTTGTACCTGCAGAGAACAGGTTTTCCCAGTGCATCCTCACAGAGTCACAGTGCAGCCATTTATGTTTGGATCATGGTACAAGAAAACGTTTACTGTGTTCAGTGCGTCGGTACTGTGGATACTCCAGCACTGTGGCATATGAGTGAGGGCTAGTTTTTTCAATAAAGGGAGTGAGGGCTAGTTGTCGGTGCATTTTTGCCTTCTCGGCCATAGATTGCCCATGCGAATTGAATGGCATCAAGAAGTCAGGCATGGACGAGACGCGTCGAAACGCTCTCTCGCCCCAACCACATCTCATTCCCAAAATGCATATATCCCAAAATGCATATAGCTAGCTTAGTTGAAAATGGATTTTCTACAACTTTTATGACGCGTAACTCGTATCTCGACCGTCCATTCACGCCATTGAACAGACAAGATTTTGCGCCATATGAGTTGTAGAAGCTCATAACCAACCTTAGCTTAGACTCCCTATTTAGTTAAATGGATGCATCCTAACCACCGATTATGTCGCAGAAACGAAGCTTCGAAGACGACGACGACGACCTCTGATTAATCAACAAGAGGGATTAGTTAGTTACTCGTAACATGGTGGCGGCGACAATGCAGGAGACGGTCGATATTCTCGAGTTCTTCGCCACGGCATCGATCGATCGATCATCCATCGGGGTCACGTGATCCTCCCGCCCGGTTTGGGACATCCATCTGTCATCCGCGCGTGTTCGTGGAGCTTGGTTTGTACTACGAGTCACTAATTCGCTTTAGCCATTGACCCTAGACAGACTTATTAATTAAACATTGCTCATTCGTGCGATCTATATGCAATTGACCGTACTAATTAAATCATGCAACTGATCGTACGTACCAACTAATCGAGTACCGAATCATTGCATTGCACTAATCACACATCTGCGCTGCGCAGGTTGCTGCATAATTAACCAAAGCTTATCTTACGTAGTGTATACACTAGTGACTAGCCTGCCCGACGGGTGCATGAACACATGGCTGCATCAAGGCTAGCAAGCCAGAAAGTCCTCACACTGTGTTTGGATGTAAGAATCAGGGACTCTGGAATTGGACAACAAATTCCGTCGTTTGGACTGGTTACGGAATTTGGGACTGAAAACTCGGGCCAATTCCGAGCGCAGCCCCCGCCGCAGGGAAACGAGCGAGCGAGCTCCCCTCGCGAAACGTTGCCCTCCTCGCGACCTCGCTCGAGAAACAGAAGGTGACCTGGCGAGAGTGGACATGGCTGCGGCGGCGGCAAGGGAGCATGGCGGCGGCGGCAGGGGAGCATGACGGTGGCTGCGGCAAGGGGCTGGGCGGCAGGGGCGCCCTCTTCTCTGGCGCAGGGCGGCGCCCTCTTCTCCCCCTTTTGCCCGCCCGAACCCTAGATCTCTGGCGACGGGACGGGACATGGCTGTGGCGGCGGCAGGGGTCTGGGCGACAGGGGCGCCCTCTTCTCTGGCGCAGGGCGGCGGAGGCGGCAGTGGCGCCCTGAACCTGCTCCTTCCCTGTTCTTTCTCCATGAACGGCGACGGGATGCGAAAGCTGCACGCACACGAGCACGCCTCTGCCGCACTCGCACCCAGCTGCACGCACACGACCACACCCCTGCACGCACACGAGCACGCCCTCGCACCCAGCTGCTGCTGCATCCTCGAATTGCACGCACGCGGAAGCTGATGTCAAGTTCAGTTTGATTATGCGGCCAAAGTCGATGTACTCTCTTGGGGCTGTCTCCAGGAGGTCACGCTGACGCCGGGCACCGTTGACACCATCACCTGGACTCTTTCCCCCAATGGGAAATACTCGGCAGGCTCGGCCTACAAGGCCCAGTTCCTGGGTTCTATTCCTTGCTCTTTCGGCGACCTCGTTTGGAAGACCTGGGCGCCACCGAAGTGCAGGTTCTTCTCCTGGCTTGTGGTGCAAAACAGGCTGTGGACCTCGGACCGCCTTGCTATCAGGGGATGGCCTCATACCCCCCCTGTGTCAGCTGTGCAGATCACATGATGAGACGGCCCGGCACATCATGTTCGAGTGCAGATTCTCTCGCCGCATTTGGCAGGCCGCTGCATCCTGGCTGTCCTGCCCCTCCTTGATCCATGATTTGGGCAATGGCCGCCCCACTGTGCTTGCCTACTGGCAGGCTCTGGCTATGACGCCAACTGCACACCCCAAAGGTCTCAAGTCGGCCATCATTCTGCTGACTTGGGAATTATGGAAGGAGAGGAATGCTCGTGTCTTCAACAACAAGTTCACTATGCCGACGGTCCTTTTCGGCAAAATAAAGGACGAAGGGAAGAACTGGATCCTGGCGGGCGCCAAACACCTTGGAGAGATTGTTTCCTGAGTTTTTTTACTTCATGTAGCTGTTTTCCTTTTGGCTTAGGCCGTGTCCGTTTGCTTCCTCTATATCAATAAAAAAAGCAAAGCTTTTGCCTCGTTACAAAAAAAAAAAGATGTACTCTCTTTCTCTTTACTAGCTTCACGGATTATTTTTCTAATTATGCTGGAAGATAAAGTACATATCTCAGGAAGTAAATATCTTTTCTGTGTGCTTGTCAATTTTAGCTAAAGATTGCATATCATTGTGAAGCTGTCAGCACCCAAATTCAGTGTTTTGATTTTTTTTACTGTTATTACGTGTGCAAAATAATATATCAATATTCAAATATACACATACATTTTATATATATGTAACAAGTTTTATATTATCCAAACTCAACAAAACATCCAATTCCAAGGTTTATACATCCAAACAGGAATTGGAATCGTGTGCTACTCCTCAATTCTAGACATACATTTCATTCACACCCAAACAGGAGAATTTGAATTGGAGCTCATTTCCTTTCCATCTAGGAAATGGAATGCTAGTCCAATTCCATTCCCAGCAAACTTTGCTACATCCAAACACAATGTGAGTCTTACTGGCTAGCACATAAGTTGTTGAGCTAGCCAGCCAGGGTTTCAGCCTCACCACCTACTCCCTCCGTTCGGAAAAGGATAACTTCTATTTATCCAAATACGGACGTATCTACACTTGTAACATGTCTAGATACATCCATATTTGGACAAATGGAAGTCATCCTTTCCCGAACGGAGGGAGTACTATTTAAAATATGGTCCCTAGTTCCTCCTAGGCCTAGCTCATTTCTTTTTCAAGGCTAGCAAGCAAACCTTGTCTTGATTTGACGTCCAACAGGAGGAATAATTACGGCTCGCATCGCGTAATGTACTACCTGAACCGGTAAGCAAACTGTCCCCCATACGTCGGCGAACGCAAACACGATTCAGTTCAAAAACTTACTTGTGAGGATGTATTCTTTCCCCTTCTTCCACCGCTCTCGTCTACAGTAACCTTGAGAGTCGTTCTCTAAAGGCCGGGCCGATCTGGCCTCTCCGCCAGAATAGCTGGCCGGAGTTGGTGCTGGAGAGGTGCTGGGGTAGTTATTAGGTAGATTTAGGTGTAGATCTAGGTTAGGTGCTTCTGTAGTTTCGGCGGATGCTGTCTTTGTTCTTCCCCCGAAGACCTACAACCTTGGTGTCTTGGCGCGGCGCTGAGCTCACCGCGGCTACCTCCTCTGACAAGCCTCCATGGTGGAGGATGGTTGGTGGAGGCGGATCTGCGGCGGTCTTCTTCAGTAAGCGCTGGTACTGCCTTTCTGCTTGCGGAGGTGATCAAGAGGAGCTCCTTCTGGCTGGCCGTGGAGGCGAGGAGATGGAGCGGTACTTTTGTCTCTTTCGCGGATGCAGAGGTGGTGCTGTGGGGTGCGAGTTGCCGGAGTTTCCGAGCCACTCCTGGTAACGGCGGAGAAGATGAAGCAGGTCGGCAAGCTCCAGAGGAAGGAGGAGTCGATCTGCATCGTTAGCTCGGCGCCCTTGTTGGTAAATGAGTTCGGATTTTTGCTGCTTCTCGAGTTCTTTTCTTGCTACCGAGGTGGAAGAAGAAGGGAACTGGGGGAGTGGTTGGGCCTGTGGCGGCAGATATTGCTATTTTTGCTGTTCCTGGAGCTGTGTTCTTGCGGGTTCGCTTGGTGGCCGGCGACCCGACGGTCGGCCTGGATCGGAGCGTTGCTCCCGCCGATGTTTCCTCTCGCAGTCTGCAAGATCCTGGCGTCCGTGCTAGGTGGAAGTTGCGGCGAACTCAACGAGGTTGACTCCTCTATAGATCCATGCCGGCGACTCAGCTGCTGTGGTTCTTCTTCCTCTCCGGCGGCCTGTCGGTGGAGATGCAAATAGTGGCGGATTGCTCTGTGCAGAGAAGCTTTAGAGGACCTAGGTTCAATTTTCATGTTAGACTGGGTCCTTTTTGTAATTTGGGGACAGCTGCCCTTTATCTGGATGTATTCTGTTTGTATTTTGATCTCTGAGTAATATATCCAGGTATGTGCCCTTCCAAAAAAAAAAACTTACTTGTGACGCCCATGCATGCTTTTACACGAAGAAACGTGCCGAACATGCTAAACTATTGCCCCTATGTGTCTGCGCTTATCGCATGGAATTTCCCCACGACCTGACAGCGCAGTCGTAGGGTTGTTGTGAATTGGTTTGTGGGAACAGTTCTCGGAGTTGTCGCGATGGGGTATCTTACCTGGTCGCCGCTCGATGTGCTCGCGCCACTACTGTCCATAGGTTAGAATCCGGTGTCGGCGTCGACCTAGAAATGGAACAATGGCTGCATAATGAATAGTGAGAGAGAAGACTTTACTAAGGATCAGTTAATATGATTGGGCTTTCTTTTTCCTGATCTAGGCTCGATCAAGCCGCCAAATGCCACACGAAAGAAATGAGTGAACCAGAGCAAGGGGAGGTAACGCCAATATGCCATCACGGGAAGAAGGAGATAACTGAGTTAATAGCACCAGCGGTCACACAACTCGTCGTTGTTGTGCACTTAAGTCACACTTCTCCAGAATGTGATTATTTGGTCACACAACTCGACAAGTGCGTGCACGCAGGTCACTGGCCCCACTTGTCAGTCCGTTTTGGACGGTAAATTTTCAGAAAACCCCCTGGAGTAATATTAATTTTGCAAAATGGCAAAATGGTCCTCCTAATTTTACAAAATGGTCCTTCTAATTTTGCAAAATGGTCCTCCAGGGGGACCATTTTGTAAAATTAATATTACTCCAGGGGTTTTCTGAAAATTTACCGTCCAAAACGGGCTGACAAGTGGGGCCAGTGACCTGCGTGCACGCACTTGTCGAGTTGTGTGACCAAATAATCACATTCTGAAGAAGTGTGACTTAAGTGCACATTGACGTTGAGTTGTGTGACCGCGGGTGCCATTAACTCGAGATAACTTGACCCTGAGCTAACAATACAAACTGAAAAGACTGGCGAAATGAATGGAAACATGCATGATGCCTCTTTATCCTGGAGTACCAAATTAGATCGAGAGACTAGACTACTAGGAGCAAACACATTCCCAGAGAAATAGACAAAGCCATCATTGCTCATGCCCTCCCGATTCCTGGTCCACGTCGACAGTGGCCCACACGACCCAGCCATGTGTCGGTCGGATGGATCCACGTCGTCGTCGGTGGCTGAAAATACATTTGGCAATTGTTTGTTCAGTTTAGATTTTTGAATGAAGCTAGGGATGCAAACTGATTAAATGCAGGTGTTCGCTTTGTTATAAAACGATAGGCAAATAAACGACGAAGAAAAACAAGATCAACATAGAGGGCACGAGATTTTTAACGTGGAAGACCCTTCTTCTAAGTAGGAAGAGAAAAAATCACGGGCATCAGTCAGTAAATCTTCTCAAGGATCGGGTGAGGTTACAAACGCCAAGATTTACAACACTGAACTTATCGCAATCTGCGGCTTACAAGAGGTATATATAACGGTGAAATCCTAATCCAAACCGGAAATAACTCTTGAGATCTTTATATATCACATCAAAATAACACGCTTGAGATCTTGCCTGATGATTTGTCTGGCGTTCTTTTTTCGGTGATGATGCAAATAAGGATGCGCATTGTTGGAATGATGATGATGATGATGGCATCCGAAGATTTCTCCGGAAACAGCCACTCACAAGTACAGATCTCCATCTCTACATCTTGAGATCCACTGCGGTTGTATCTTGGCCTGCTTAAATAAGCATAGAAATGGATCGACGGACATGCAGTCTAGTGGCGACCAAAACCGTTAGTATTAGATTACTCTTGTGTGATTAATGTTTCTCATACAACTTGTTTGATTAATGTTTCTTCTTCTTCGCATCATTAACATTTTATTTGCATATGCAGCCTGCAGGTCTGGGCGTGTGGGTTTGTCAACTCCTGCACTTGGCAGATGATTTGTTTTCTATATATCCACATCTTGCCCAAGGGAAAACAAGAGAAGATAATCAACATCTTGCCCAACGGAAAACAAGAGAAGATAATCAGTGCAACAGATATGACCGCATGCAAAATGACCAAGATTTTTATTGTCAGTAGACAGATGTACCCTCCTTACAAACTACAAAGTTACAGTGCACTCCAGAACATGACTGTCGTGTCGTGATGCATGAACACCGGGATACTCGATGCCCTATTTAGTTGGTTCGGCACGTGGCCCTAAGGAGGCTAAGAGCGGAGCTTCCGGGTGAAGTAGAGATCGTCCTAATCGAGCAACTCCGACGTACAACACATAGATACAGGGAGTTACCCAGATTCAGCCCGTCCGGAGGGTAAAAACTCTACTCCTGCATGCCTGGAGGCTATAGGCCTTACTACGCCGCCGCCAAGGCGGACGGCCGCGACGGCACAGCCAGCGGCAGGAAGGCCAGCATCCTTGGGTCCATCCTGCCGAGGTTCGCCATGGCGCGGCGGCAGACGAGGCCGGCGTCGGGCTCTCCCACGTCGTCCTTCTCCTCCGCGTCGTCAATGCCGGTCGGCGGAAGCAGCAGTATGCACGCGTCGTCGTCGTTCTCAGACGAGGATGAAATGGTGGCAGCGGTGGCGGCGTGCTTCGGGGGGTGCGGGCCAAGAGCTTCATGGCGCTCAAGGTATGCCGCGTCGCCGTGATGGTCAGGAGTGCGCTGGCCTCTGTCAGTGGCAACCACGCCGCCACGGTGCGGACACAGATGGTCTAAACTAATCAAACTCACCGTGTGCAAGATGCGCGTTGTTAATTATTTTTAAGTATGTTTTGGTTGAGCTTGTAATGCTAGTGTATGTGGAAATAATAATGAGCATGGATACGTATGCATTTTCAGAATTTGACCATTTTCCTTTGAGCAAATCAATGCATTTGTGGTTTTCTCTTTCAAATTATTATAAAATAAGTTGTAAAGCGATGAGGAGACCCACTGAACCGAAGTGGAGTGTTAATCCTGGAACGTTGATTTCTTCCTACTCGTTCGTTGGAAATAAATGCTCCCCCGGCAATGATGGAAATAGACACATCCTGATATATATATTTTTTGAATGGTACACATCCTTCCATGCAAAAAAAATGGTACACATCCTGATTTCATGGAATAAGCTAAGAATTTTAGAGAACTAAAAAATAAAACTCCAGCGATTTCTTGCTTCCACGTGTCGATCACTCCATTCTACACTTTTTTCTTCTCTATGAGTAAGATTACGCGCATGATGAAAATATAAAAAGAACTCTTTTGGATATGGGCAACATATCCTATGAATCCTGGGTTGTCGTATATATGCAACTGAACAACTGATCGTACCAAATCATGCTACTAACAGCGCACTAATGCAACTGGTCGTTCCCGATATTTAACTTGCGTCAACTAATCGAGTACTGAATCATGCATATTGCACTAATCACTCGATCGTCTGCGCAGCCATCTATCAGCGTAATGAAGCAAAAGCGAAAGCGTAGTGTATACACTTAGCCAGCTTGCCTGCCTGCCTGCCTGCGGGTGCACGATAACATGTCTGGATCAAGGCTAGCTTGTCTTAATTAGACGTCAACAAGAGGAATTACCGGCACAAATCGCGTACCTGAACCCGTAAGCTAACAGCTAACTGTCACCTGCATACGCACCGCTCGAATCGAATAACTTAGTTCATGCGTGCTTTCACACGAAGAGTCGAAGAAACACGAAGAGGCCTGGCACGCACGGTGCAAGACACGGCCATGTTTTTCAAGTTCTTCTCACGTCAGTCGCCACAAGAATATTTATTTAGGTCCATTGTCACAACTAGCAGCGGTTGTGACAATGTAGCGGTTGCTGTGAATTGGTTTGTGGGAACAGTTCTCAGAGCTGTGGCCATGGAGTATCTTACATGGTCACCGCTCGATGCGCTCGCGCCACTACTGTCCATAGGTGTCTCAGAATCCGGTGCGTCGACATAGCCTGAACCAAATGGCTACCAAAAAATGAATAGTGAGAGAGTAGACTTACTAAGCATCGATCCGTTGATGTGATTGGGCTTTCTTTTCCTGATCTAGGCTCTAGCCGAGCAAAATGGTACAATAAAATGAGTGAACCAAACCAAGAAGAATCTTTAGGTAACGCCAATATGCTATCATGAGAAGAAGGAGATAAATTGACCCTGAGCCAGCAATAGTTAGATACTGAATAGACTGGAGAAATAAATGGAAACATGCATGATGCCACTTATCCTCACCAAATTCTATCTCTAGACTAGACTAGGAGCAACACATTTGCAGAGAGACAGACAAAACCAGCATTGATCATGCCCTCCTGATGATTCCTGGTCCAGGTCGACAGTGACCCAGACCCAGCCGATTGTCGGTCGGATGGATCCACGTCGTCGGTGGAAGAAATCTATTTTGGCAATTGTTTGTTCAATTTAGATTTCTGAATGAAACTGTGGAAGTGTGGATGCAAACTGATTAAATGCAGGTGCTCGCTTGAGATCTTGCCTGATGATTTGTCTCGCTCAGTTCATGATGATGCAGATAACGATGCGCATGGTTGGAATGATGATGATGGCCTCTGAAGAGTTCTTCGGAAACAGCCACTGGCAGGTGCAGATCTCCATCTATGGATCTTGAGATCCACTGCGGTTGTTGGCCTGCTTAATTAGGCATAGAAATTGATCGATGTGCATGCCGTCTAGTGGCGACCAAAACGATTAGTAGATTATTCTTTATCATACAACTTGTGTGATTTATGGCTCTTCTTCATCGCATCATTAGCTTATTGCAGCTGCAGCCTGCAGGTCCGGGCGTGTGGTTTTGTCAACTCCTGCACTTGGCAGATGATTTGTTTTCTACATATGAGAGGATAATCAGTGCAACATAAATATAACTGCATGCAAATGGCCAAGATTTTATTATCAGCAGACAGATGTACCCTCCTTACAAAGTTACAGTGTACTCCAGAACATGAATTCCAACGTAAGATCTGAATAACAGTACGGTGCATTCTGTAAAAATCTTCGCTGGACAGGAATACACATGGCCAGGCCAGAGTTACAAGCGGGTCAATCAAGCTTCTGCATCTACACACAAAATAATTCAGCATGTTCTAACAAGGGCTCAGAGCCCTGGCAGTGTCACTAACACTCTGCAACTTGATAAGTTAGCTTCAGTTTGTTGTGACAGAACTGAACATCCTGTTGATAATTGGTAGAGAAGTCTTCAGGGAGTAGCGTCGCGTTTATATGTGCTATAAACGCGACTCTAGAGCGTTTATGTGTGCTATCCCAGACCAAGAATGTCATTTGATCAACATGTTTAATTTTTAAGCACATAGTTTGGTTGAAAAACTACAGAAGGGCTAATGCTGTCGGAGTTGGTGAATGAGCACAAAGCTTTCCAGATTGGGACCAACATTTTGAGTGGCGGATGCAGTTTCTGCAAATATAAGCTTTTTCAGACCATGGGTTCACGAGATTGCACTTCAAAATCAATTGAAAGCAGGCAAGAGTTACCTGAAAAACTAGCATGATCTCGTCTTCATTGTGTAGAAGCAATGCCAAGCTCCAGTAACATGTAACAGGGTCACACACTCCTTCAGCATCGGCTTTAGGGTCTTGCTGATAGGCACAAATTGGCGGTGGACTCTTCCACTGTGAAAGATAACAAAACAATGGAAAGGGCAAGCATAAGATGGTCACTTCTGGTTAACGCGAAACAACTTTATCATTTTGTCACCAACTAGTGCTATAAACGTGACTCTAGAGCGTTTATGTGTGCTATCCCGGACTCTAGAGCACCATCTTGATCAACATGTTTAATGTTGAAGCACATAGTCTGGTTGAAGAACTAACAGAAGGGCAACTGTCGGAGTTGGTGAATGCACACAAAGCTTTCCAGATTAGGACCAACACTTGGTGGATGCAGTTTATGCAGAGTAAGCTCTTCCAGACCCGGGTTCCTGAGGGTGCACTTCAAAATCAATTGAAAGCATGCGGGATTTATCTTTAGTTAGTTGTGACAAAACTGAACATCATGCTGTCACTTGGTAGAGAAGTCTTCAGGGAACAACGTCATATTTCAATGTGCTAGTCAGGACTCCGGAGCACCACCTTGATCAACATGTTCAAGCAAACCGTCTCATCGAAGAACTAGAGAAGGGTTAACGCTATCGGAGTTGGTAAATGAGCACAATGCTTTCCAGATTGGGACCAACATTTTGACTGGTGAATTCAGTTTCTGCAAATAAGAAGCTCTTTCAGACCGTGGGTTCATGAGGGTGCACTTCAAAATCAACTGAAAGCAGGTAAGAGTTACCTGAAAAACTAGCATTATCTCGTCTTCATCGTGTAGAAGCAATGCCAAGCTCCAGTAACATGTAACAGGGTCACACACTCATTCAGCACCGGCTTTAAGATCTTGCTGATCGGCACAAACTGGCGATGTACTCTTCCACTATGAAAGATAACATATATGTCAAAGGATGAAGATGCCTCTAATTTTTCTACCTTATAAAATTTATAATAAAAAAATGGATAGCGAAAGCATAAGATGGTCACTTCTAGTTACAGCAAAACAACTTTATCTATTGCAATTTTTATCACTCACAAGTATTGACACGAAAGAAATACTTATTTCTGCTAAAATACAAAATACTTATTCCGTTAGGTATCTAAAGACTTTAATTTCATATTTATGTTTGCAAGGGATGACGTGCTCTTGCAAGTATCATATAATTTTGAAGAGCGGCAATGCTGACATCAAAGATGGGAAACACACGCATTGAGGTGTGTGTTCGAGAAAAAAAAAGATGGGAAACGCAGCACACCCATGTAAAATCCAGATTGTTCTTTCATACCTCCAAAAGTGTTGTTCTAGCTGAACGCCAAAAGCTGGCATGATAATCAATGACTCTGCAGAAAATTAAATATAATGCTGAATAAGGAGCATGCAGTTTCGCTATTATATCAGCATTTTCTAACGTTGATGGTGATAAATAAGAGTATCCTATTTTTATGCAACTTAAAGGTAAAAGTTACTAAAATGTAAAAAAATAGAGATAAGGCAGAGCAACCTCAGCGCTCACCTTTCTTCACAGGCTTGTACTGCAACCATTTAGCAATGATAGCAGAAAATGGAACACTCCAAAAGGAACTGAGGCATAAAGTCTCCTGAAACATTTGAGAATTGCAAGTCATTAATGTAGGACAATAACAAAAATAATGGTTATGTTTCCTTTCACTACCTGAATCTAAAACAATGGCATAAAACATACTCAACATGGCATGTATAACAGCTCTTCTAATTAACATATATTCCTCCGCATCTAAATTGAATTGCTAAGAGCAAGTCCAGCAGTTCCCCGAAAGCCCCCCCCCCCCCCCCCCCCCCCCCCCCCCGATAGGAAATATAGGGGAGAGAGAGGAAAAAAAAGCCTCCGGCAGTTCCCCTATCCACCCTCCCGATCAATCGGCGTCCCCGACCCAGACGCTCCTCTCCCCTATGCACCGGGGAGGTGGAGGCGTCCCCGATCCGTCGCCCCGAGCAACCGCTCGCACGGGGAAGAGTCCTCCCGCCACCATGGATGCGAGCTCTCTCTACTTCTCCACGAACGGCCGAAACCGCCGCCGCGCCGACGTGACGCGCCGCCTCCACGGCCGTCCCTGAGCAACTTCCAGCTGTCGATGAGCTCCGTCTGGCCTCCCTCCACCTCCCCGCTGAAGGAATCGAGTCGGGAGGCTCGAAATCGAGCAGCCCGTGGTCATCTTCCCCGTGGCCGTCCGCCACTCGCCGCGGTCGATCTCGCCGTTCCCGGCCTTCTCCGGCCTCCTCTCCTTCCACACGTTCTGGTTCGGCTTGCCGCCGCACGGTATGCAGGGGATGGTCGAGGCGGCGCCGCCGCATGGGATGGGGCGGAGTAGGGGCGGCGCTGCGGTCGAGTTAGACGGCGCTGTGGTGGAGGTTGGTCGCCATGGACGGGAAGCGCGAGCGGCGAGCGCTCCTCCATGCTGCCATGGAGGTCGGAGAGCTGGGCAACGAGGCTGTAGAGCAGCGCGGCGACTGGCGAGCACCTCATGACCGGGAATGGGAGGAAGAAGATGAGAGAAAGAATTGCTACTGCTTGTCCACGAACTACAGTTTAGCTATACTGCCTTCAATTTTGCTGCTCCTTGTTAGGGAATTGCTGTCCAATTTTGCTACGGCTTGCAATTTTTGTACTGATTCATGTAGCTAGTTGTGCAAAGAGTAGATGAAATTGATGTCAAATTGTTGCTCAATTTCTATCAAATTGTGCCCTGCTTGTGTTGAATGAATTTATGTGAGGTGTATAAATTTCAGTAAGTTAGTTATTAAATATTGTTGAATGTGATATAGGAGAGACTATATAGGGGAGCTGCTGGAGAACAAAATTTAGGGGAGGAATCTTTTTAGGGGAATCCCCTACATGGACATATAGGGAAGAAGTAGAGAACATATAGGGGAACTGCTAGACTTGCTCTAAGGGCCTAAGAAGCTCATGAAATAGAGTCGCATCTAGCAGTCAAAGCACCCGAGCGAAATAGCGGACACTCGGACATAGTTGGATTCTGGGAATGAACTTCCAAGAGTACCTTTGACAACAAGGCACGACAAACACTTGCAAGAAGGAGCGCTGCACCGATACAGGAAAATAGCACCCTGAACATACTCTTCTCGACGAATACGTCATGGATATCGGCTCCTCCCTCGCGGTGATGTGTGTACCTGTACATGCCGGTAGAAACCGCCTGTGCTTGCTGCTTCATGGTCTCAGCTCGTCAACAGCAATCTAAGATCGCCACCTTCAGAGTCTGACAATCGTAATAATGAAAACAAATTACATATACATCAAAACAATTTGTGGATGGCATAAGCGAATGTAACAATCGTGCAACCCCCATGGTGCGGAGGCAAGAAGATTTGACATCTCCTTACTACAAGCATCAGGCATCATCAACAAAATGCCTCCCTAGACGGAGGTTTTTTGTTTTTGTTTTTGCGATGATCCCTAGACGGAGGTTTAACTTGCTAAGATCGTGGTAATACTTTCAAGTTTTAACCATCGAATGGATAATATGCCTCATTTTAGATTGGCATTAATCATATGCCCTATTCTTTTACTTATTGATCATGAACCATTTTAAATTAATTAAGCCATTTTCGAATTTGTGTGCCCAATATTATCACACGAAATGACGCTCTTGCCCCTGTGACAGTTTGGAAAATCTAGCCCGACGGATCTCGTTCCTCTCACCGGCGGCAGCTAGTTGAGTCTCTATGGAACCTCCGTTCCACCTAACGGTCACCAGCGAGGCGCAGCCGCCGCCGCCGCCGCAATGGAATGGGTCACCTGGCAGCCCCTGGTGCCTGCCTGAGTCGGGTCGCGCCGCCCTGCTTCTCGCCGGAGTTGACCCCCAATGCCCAAGGCGCAGGTGCGCCGTCTGTTGTCTCCACTCGGACGAGCCGAACAAGTGGGGAAGACGGAGATGGGTTCCGTCGGTGCTGTGTTCGGGTCCAGTACAGAGAAAAGGTTGCCACATGGGCAAAAACGTCAGGAAATCGGAAATCAAAATTAAGGCCGTCCATTATCAATTGCAAACTTATAATCAAGTTGATAATATGCCAATCAGACCCTGTTTACAGATTACACCAAATATAATGAAAAATGTCCGCATCCCCAGTTGGAGCTTATACCACTCGATGCTTCCTGCTGCATTCTACAGAGATCGATACAGCATGAAATTGTTGAGGCACAGAGTACATACACATTCTACAACGATGAAGCAATGGTTCTGGTCTAGAAAATCTCGGGAGAGCGATTCTGGTCACAAGCCACGGCCGGCTGACTGATCACCATTTTCTCGTGCGCTTCTCCTTCCTCCATTCCCATGGCTTCTCGGGGTTCGGCAACGCCCACAGGCCCAGCCCGCTCGCTTGCGCCTGGCTTTCCCACTGACACAGTTTCAGTTTGTCAAGGCCTTTTCATGTAGTATAAGATATGTTCAGAAGGTGAGATGCTGCTCTTCAGTCAAGTGAACTGAGGCTGTCAGGTTCCACTGCTTACCTCGGCGACCTCCAGCCGTTGGTCATAGGCAGCGTAGTGCCATGTGAACCCTTTCTTCAGCATGTGTTCCTGCTTCAAAAGGTATAAGAAAACCAATATGTTTCATAGACAAAATGTCTCAAAGTAGTTAATAAGGTTATAAACTAGGTATCTTCAGCTGAGGCAATTCAATACTCCTATTGGTCATATCCAGTATACAGATTTCAGCATGGACAATCCAATGTTATAATAGGATGACATCGAGATTTGAACAAAAAAGTAGTATGAATTTGTACCTGCACGAAGACCCCATTGCAATCAACATCTCCAACCAGTCGACCGTATCGGTCAGTATCATATACGGAAATCTTTAAGGTTCTTCCCTGCACCAGCTTCACCAGCTCCTCTTTGGCCTCTTTACCATACGGCATCGAGCTCTCTGGTGCATCAATCCCTCTGCATTGCATTGTTCCTTTCCATATTATCTCAACTGCAGTCCAACTTAATAAAAGTCCTTCAACATCGATTGTGCACAAGAAGTGGGACAACCTTAGCCTAATTCGGTATTTCTTTGCAAGAATCTGCTCCCCTCTCAATTTAAGAACTTGCCTGCACTTGGAAGCAATACGTTTCAGAAGCTGACAACATACACAGATACACAATTGATTGATGTTAATTCGAAGTGACCTATATCCGGCATCCACTATGATTTTCTGAAGCGCGTCAGCCTTCTGGTAGTTCTTGGCCTCACGTGCCTTGATCCGATCCATAGTCGCTTCCTGAACTTCACGCGGCACGTTGCCGGGCTCACGAGTTTCCGCCATGTCAACATACACAGTGATCGTGTCACCGTCAGCTACATCCTTTGCATTCACCTACGAAACTAGCATAGAGACTTGTCAGACATTCATTCGCCTTGGCGGACAGTCCTAGAGGACATAGTATCAAGACAGCAAGGCCTCACAGGGAGCGTGTGCAGCACATACTTCACACCTTGAGGCCTGCTCGTGGGAGTGTTCCAAAAGAAACCAAGAACGGACTCCTGCAATCACCAAACAACACATCGAATTAGGGAAGGATTCAGTCAGTGCAGTGTGACCTGAATCTGCAGAATGCAGCTTGCAACCTCCGGAAATTAAGGATCAGCAACCAATCAAAGCATGCAGAAACATGTCAGATTTCATCGCATGTGTGTGCCGAATCTAATCTAGTGACAAGAACGCGAGTCCATACATCCGCACTAATCGCTGTCAATTTCACTAGTGGCTATAGTAGGCACTGGTTGGGATGCAGCTTCGGAGAGGAGAAACCAATACCTTGGGGAACAGGGCCTGGCGAGCGTTCGCGAGGAGGACAAAGGCGCCGATGAAGCAAAGCAGCACCCGCGGCGGCGACAGCGATGGGCGCTTCCTGGCGACGCCGCCATGGGCATGGACTCCCCTCTCACGGCGACGTCTGTGGTTGTGAGTGGCGTACATGCCTCCGGGCACTCGAGGGGACGGAACCCTCGAGGCTCGGGCGCCGGGCCGGGCCTGGGGGACGCCGAGGCTGTCCACTGCGCGCGGAGTCGGTAAGGGAGGCTCACCGGCGCCGGCCAATGCCAGGTGAGCAGCGTGCGGATGCCGCGGCTCGGCGGCGGCGTTCGAGCGGAACTGGGCGTTGTCGAGTCGTGTGTGTTCTCTGTGTTCTCTGTTGGGCCTGTGCACTCGCTCTCTTTTGTAACCGCTCGGCTCGTTAGTCGTTTCATCTTTGACCGTGCATAGCACTACAGCTTTATCGAGTGTTTTGTTGTTCTCGTTGACGAATACAGAGCTTCTTGCTATGTTTGGAACACGATGCCAATGAGGAACTGAACTTTAACAATGCTCTGATTTGGGGGCGAATTCTGCAGTATGCCGCTGGTATTGTGAATGCTGCCAGTAGTAGTTTGTTATTAAGATGCTAGTAGATCATGCTTATAACACTTGTAGCTGTGACATCAAACTGTATCCGGTTTTGTACCAACAGTTGACATTGAGATGGGATTGCACACTACCCGCTTAATTCTGTTTTACAAAACCAACCCCTAGTCTATCTGTAATAACCCAGCGGAACAGGAATTTTACTACATTGTCTACACATTTTGCGTAGTGACAGTTTCATACAATACGCTCACGAGCCTACTAACTTTAGTGAATAGACAAATTCATGATATATCAAAGAAACTTTAGAAAACTGATTTAACTAGCGGTGAACAATTACATCTCAATCTTAACCGTTAGTACGAAATCGGACATTTAGTATTTCCTCCGTTTTTATTTACTTCGCGTTCTGAGTTTTTTCGAAGTCAAACATTTAAAGTTTGACCAAGTATATACAACAACTTATCAAAATTTATAATATTAAATATATAATATGAAAATATATCTTATGAAGATTCTAATGATATTAAAATTTTGTTGTAGATATTTACATTTATTCCTATATATTTGGTCAAAATTCATAAAGTTTGATTTTGACTAAACTGAGAATGCAAATACACGGAGGGAGTATGAGCACAAGGCAAACAAATCATCAACACCAACACATGTGTTAGTAGGAATAAAGATAAGACTAGTGACAATATGCAGAATTATGGCGCTCACAACATGCATGCTAATCATTCATGCCCCATATCGCCACTTCCTCTTCACCTTCCACTTTCGATTACCCTTGACATGAAAAAATATTTCTCCTTTGTTCCAATGACCAGGCCGGCAACATGTGAAGATATGATGAATGAGGCTACACGGCCCGGGTGCAAAGTTGTGCATAGATCCATCGGCTGCCGGGGACCAAGTGGAAGTACTGAGTTTGTATTGACCGAATTCAGTGTACCTGTTTTCGCCAAAATGTACCATTACGAGAGAGTTACCCTCAACATTTGGTAGCACCCTGCTGCTGACACTTAAACTCCTTTCAGAGATGAAGAGAACATTGTCATCCCCGATGTTTTTTACCGGGACAAACCTGCCTAGTACGAGGTCAGCAAGTCTGTAAATCGTAATGCACGAAAAAATGGGATGGCCCAAACAAATCAGGAGGATCTCCGAGTCGCATTCTACCAGGTAGGAAGATATGAAATTTTCGCTTGGCGGACCTTTGGCAATCAACGCTGGTGGTGACAGTGGAACTAAAGATGAAGTTGAGACGTCTGCATTACGCTGGGGCGGTAGAATCTGGAAGATCCGTGTGGTGGTGGAATCATGATCCAAAAGGTATATCCTGCCATGGAGCGATACTGGACTGTGAGCGTATGAGAGGTTCCTACGGGCAACGCTCCATTGCTGGTCCCCGACGGCAGCAATGGCTAAGCATTTCATACCGGAGATGACGACCATGACAGTGATGACCCCGTCCGCGCTCACGCTGATGGAGGTACAAAGCACCTTTCTGAATTTGAGCCAAATGTGTCTAGTCTCAGGGCTGTCTTCCTCGGGCGAGAATTGGAAGTTGAACTGCCTCAAGAGGGTGATGAGCGGCGGCAGCTCCGCGATGTCGCCAATGAACGGATGGAGGAGGCGGATGGCCGTGTCCTGGTCGCGCTGCAGGAGCAGGAGGCCGTCGACCGAGTCGACGACGCAGTGGTCGCTGAAAAACGGGAGCTTCGAGCGGACTATGGCACCCGTGGAGAGGTTGAGGAAGCGGATGATATTGCCGAGCTTGCCGTGGCCCTCGGGCAGCATCATCCACCGGCGTGGGTGGAAGCGTGGGTCGACGATGCCGCGGCCGCGTGGGCTGTCGGTGCTGGAGCGCCAGTGGGGGCAGACGGCGCGGAAGCGGACGTAGTCCAGCAAGTCGCCGCTCTCCAGCAGCCGCCACCCGATCAGGCGGACCAAATCCCCTTGCATGGACGCCCAGGAAGAAGATGCGTCTAGTTCCGCTGAGGAGGTGACTGCAGCGGCGGGGTTAGTGCGACAATGGCGCTTCCTGCTGCGAGCCATGGTGGTCAAAGGTCGCTTCCGATACATCGATGATGACCAGCCACTCATCCGCAGTAGCAGATCGGCGGGCCAGAGAACGTCGACCTGGGTCGCCGGCCGCAGATCTAGCCGAGGCACTAGTGAAGTGAAGCTTCTGTGATGTGCTGTCTAGTGAAGTGAAGTTTCAGCTGTGATGTGAAGTTTGTCTATTTGTTTGTCTAGTTGAACTGAAGTTTCAGCTTCTGTGATGTGCTGTGATACATGGAACATGGCAAAACGTATTGTAATAACAGATTGCTATTTACAAACTGGTTTATCAGATGTTGATTCGAAATTGAGTGCTGTCATGAATTGAATGTTGTAATGTGATGTTGATTCGAATTGAATGCTGTGATGTGATGTTGATTCGAATTGAGTGCTGTGATTTGAATAGCAGATTTAGGATTTGAATAGCACTTTGATAGGAAAGACCTCTAAAAGTATTTAGGGGCATTTCCTCAAAGTGCCCATAAATACATTTAGGGGCATTTCATCAAAGTGCCCCTAAAAGTATTTAGTGGCATTTTCCCAAAGTGCCCCTAAATATAAGTGCCCCTAAATACATTTAGGAACATTTCCTCAAAGTGCCCCTAAAAGTATTTAGTGACATTTCATCAAAGTGCCCCTAAATATATATTTAGGGGCATTTCCTCAAAGTGCCCCTAAAAGTATTTAGTGACATATCATCAAAGTGCCACTAAATACATTTAGGGGCATTTTGAAATAGTGCCCCTAAATGTATACTTTTAGGGGCACTCCTTAGGGCACATTATAAAGTGCCCATAAAACCTTTAGAGACACAAGCAAATTGGGCACTTAGAAAATGTGCCCCAAAAACTTTTAGGGGCACAAAAGTGACTTTTAGGGGCACTATGAAGTGCCCCTAAAACTGTACTGTGATGTAGTGACTAGCTTAGTTTGATTGGCTTGCGGGAGAAAGAAAAAACATATTTGAAGAGATCCCGGATTATTTTTTCTATTGCTGACCGGTAACGATGCCATCGATTGCAAACGATCCGGACTGGCATCTGCTTGGACTCCTAAGGCAGGGCGTACAATTCGTGTACGTGTCAAGTTGCTTCTTCAAAGTGCCCTAGCTATGTTGTCAATAAAATACAAGTGAAAACGCAGCTCTCATACTAGCCCCGGAAATGGCTCCCGACCCCGTAGAGGCGACTCCGACGCCGGCCACCCCGGCCGCCGCCGTGGCCACTGTAGCCACCACCCAGAACCAGATCCCACCACCCACCCTGTCCTCCCTCCTGCTCCCGTCCCCTGTCCCCTTCTCCTGGGCCTCGGATGCAGAGAGCGACGCGGAAAGTGTGGAGTTCGTCCCCGACTCGCAAGATCCAGATTTGGAGGAGGGCGAGCTGCCGTACACGTCGCCGGGGGTCCGCGCCGCTGACCGCTACGTCCCTCCGCAGCTGCGCGGACTGGGGCATGATCTCCTGGGCGCCAACGCGGTATCCGCTGTCTCCCCGCGACGTCTGCTCGCCTTCAATGCAGGATCCCCTACCGCTGCGGCCCCAACCTCCGCCTTCAATGAGGACGCGCGTCAGCCGTGGCGCATCCGTTCATGCATCGGTCAGGTGGGTGGGGATCTGCTCGCCCCGGCGGGGATGGGCTCTGGACAGCGCCGCTCCTCCCCTCGCCCTGTCCCCTCGGCGCGGGCTCGACAAGATGACTCCTTCAGGCCAATCCAAGACGATGAGGGCTGGCGCGATGTGCGTCCGGCGCATTGGTGGCGTCGGGGCGGCGGCCGCGCCGCCCATGCTCCTGCTGCTCGGCTCACGGCATCGGTGGAGGCCGGCCTAGCATCTGATGCGCCACGGCGGCAGGGCGGCCGGTCGCCCGCCCGTCCTCCGCTTTGGTGGCGACCGGATGCGGGTGGAGCTCATGGCAGCCGGCCCGCGGCGCGGGTTGGAGCCAGCCGGGTGGGAAGAGCTCTCGTCCTTGTGAAGATGCGAGGACGCTGCTTCCGCTGCTTGAGCCACCGCCACTTCGCCATTGTCTGTCGGGAGCCCAAGGTGTGCTGGAAGTGCCGCAAGCCAGGCCACCTCGCTGGAGTTTGCACAGAACCTCCGGCTTCTCCTCCACCTGCCAAGCCACCGCGTAGGAGTGCTTCGTCGTCCGTCTCTCCTCTCCGCTCCTTCCGCGACGTGCTCGTGGCACCGGCGGAGCTTGCGGGCGGCTTGGAGCTGGACGTGTGCTGCTCCGAGGCAAAGGAGGTGCTGCTGGCCTGCAGGCGGGACTACAAGGACGGCGTGGATAGTGCTCTCTCGGAGGAGAATGTGCGGGACGGTCGGATGCCCTTGCTTTTTGATACGTCCAAAACGTATCTATAATTTTTGATTGTTTCATGCCATTTTTATGCTTTTAGCACTTGTTTTATATTAAGTTTATTATTTATTTGGACTAACCTACTAATAGTTGCAAAAGTGCACAATGTTCTTGTTTTACTCTTTGATGTGTAGAAATTATCAAGAATACAAGAGGAAACCTTGTTGGAGTCGAATTGGGACTTTCCTGAAATCTGTCTGAGAACTTTTTACGAAGATTGCCAGTTTGACCCTCGAAGATGACGTCAATGGAGACCTGGCTCTTACGAAAGTTGTCACAATTTTCCATACGAAGATTTTAAGCCCGAGATCAGCCCAATCGGAGTTCGGACGCGGCCTGGAGGCCCGTTTTGGTGGAACCCTAAAAGGGGTGACGGAAATCCGAGAAGATATATAAAGGGAGGAAACCTAATCGTGGAGGACTCCTCCACCCACGAATTTCAGCCACCAAAGCCACGTTTTTGCCTCCCCCATGGATCCCATCTCCATGGGGGAGGGCTCCCAAGAAGCCATGAAGGAAGGGGGCTAAGGGGCGGTGCTCCCCCATGGAACCGGCGGCGCAGGAGGAGCCCCCTGCGCCACCGCCGGTGCCGGCGCCGCCCTGCGCCTCTCGCTGCCCTCTCCGCCGTCTTCACCGCCATCTCCATCACCAACTCCTCCTTGTATTCAGTGGTTCATCCTCCCACAAACCTCTGTACCGTCCTATGTAAACATGGTGTTTGATGCTATAATATTTATCCTATGATCTATGTCATGTTTATGTAGTTTATTTGTCTTTCGATTGCTTTGTTGAATGTCTATGGTTCATTAGAGTTGTATGTTGATATGGTACTGTCCTTTGGTGTCCATTATACTTGTGCGCGCATGGATCAACACCATAGGGTTAGTAGTATGTGCAAAGGAAGGGGGTAGTCCTGCCGGAGTGACAGAAACCTGAGGGCTCAAACCGGTTAGTTGCATGTATGGGAGTAAGAGGACCATAAACTTAAGGCTATGGTTGGGGAAACCTTAATGCATTGTTAGTATTTACGGATGTTTGCTAACAATCCAATCATATAGTACTTGTAATCCCAAGTAGTGGAGTGCATGTATATTTAGCCTCTCCCACATTGAAAACTGCATCAAAGACAATGAACTAATGTCTTCACTAATTAATCTTGGACAAAGCCACCACAATTACCACCACTTTTCCACACTCATGGTACTGTTAGTATATGGTTACTTAGTGTACTTTATTGCTGCAGCACTAACATTTACTTTCTTGTATTTATTATCTTGCAAAACTATCTCTCATACCCGTATTGCTACCGTAGTTTTATTTCCTAGATAATGCAAACGTTTAGTGCGTAGAGTTGTATCAGTGGTTGATAGAACTTGAGAGAATACTTATCCTACCTTTAGCTCCTCGTTGGGTTCGACACTCTTACTTATCGAAAAGGCTACACGCGATCCCCTATACTTGTGGGTTATCAAGACCTTTTCTGGCGCCGTTGCCGGGGAGCCATAGCGTAGGTTAATGTTCTTGTGTGCACTTGTTTGCTTTATCTCTAAGTAGTTTTTATTTTCAGTATCAAGTTGTTCTTTATCTTACTATGGATAGGGAATGCGAATTACAAAAAAAATTAGGTGTAGTTGTTATCTAAAAACGTTTTCAAAAAGAAAAGTGATTGGAAAGATGAGTAATGGTTAAATGGGGGTCGACCTTGAACACTTGTGTTCATGCCTATGAAACCAAAACAAATCTTTCCATGGAAGCTTTTCATTAAAAACATGTAAATATTGTAAATATTGTGTATATACCTCTGTACATAAAAATAAAATGCTAATTATAGTCTAGTTAATTGAAAGTTGATAGTTTTACTTTGCTGTCCAGAAACAGATTTTCTGTGCTCCACCGTATTAAATGTTTAAAATCACCAGAACGTGATCTTGATCTGAAATTTCTTGAGTGCAAAGTGATGCTTATTAGCTTTCTTTCATTAGACTAACTTTTTCTGATTTAAGGTACGTAGATAGGTCGAAAAATTCGATCTTTACTGACTGTTCTGTTTAGACAGATTTTGTGCTTCTCTGTAAATAAAATCGTGATAAATCTCAGAATAGTATTTTGACTTGAAAATTTTTGTGCATAAACCTGAGATTATTATCTTTCTTTCATTAGACTAAAGTTTTTCGATTTGAGCTACTTAACTATCTCGTTGAATGCCATCTTTACGGACTGTTCAGTTTTGACAGATTTCTTTGTTTATTCAATATTGTACTTGGTGTTGTTAGTTTCATTAGTTTTTCGACGGACAACGGAAATCATGAACACCTTAGTATATACAGTGGCTAATGTTGAGTAAAAATTATAAAACTTGTCAATGCTTGAACATGAGTGGATTTTATTTAATGAGTACTAACCCTACTAATGAGTTTTGTGAAGTTTTATGTGGATGTAGCTTATAAGATCTAATCAATATGGTGATATGAGATGAATAAGAAGACGCAAGAGCTCAAGCTTGGGGATGTGTAGGTGCATCCCAAGAACATATTCAAGAAGATACAATCATCTAAGCTTGGGGATGCCCGAGTCATCCCCCTATTCATCAACTAACATGAGGTTGTCTCGTTCATACTCTATATTACCCGTCCACATGATATGTATTGTCTTAACTTGTATTATAATTGCTTTTATATGTCTTGGTTTTACCTTCTTTAGTTTTATTAGGCTCCTTATTTGGTTTCGATTGCTTCTTTACTTTCACTTATAAATTCAAAATAACAAAAATATTTTCTTTTGTTTTGCTTCTTTGTTTGGTTCTTTATTTTAATTTTATTTGGGTTTTACTTTTGATTTTTATTTAGAGTTTTCCTTGCTGTAGCTAGCATGTTTAGGTCTTGCTTAGCCTCTGGTTTCTTAGTTTATCAAAAATAAAGTACCAAGTTTTATCCATTTAGCTTAGTTGATACATATGTAAAAAGTGATTTTCTGTTTTCGGTATCTACTGCTTATTGCGCGATTTTTCATATTTTACTGGAAGCTCTAAAAATCACGAAAAAATTACTGATGTTGTAGCACCTAATCCTCTGCATGTACAAAAATTGGCTAAAATTTCGGGCATGTTTAAGTGCACCTAAAAATTGCGTTTTCCAGCTGCTGTTTTTCTGGACAGATTCTGACTTTTGTTGCAAGAGTGGCCTCTTTTCGTTTTCATTTGATTTTTAATGGTTCTTACCTTTCATTTATAAGTTGGCCATTTAAGCAACCTTTCTGTAACTTAAAAACAAAATTTTATTTGGTTTAATAGTAGCACTTGGGAAATATTATCTATTGTACTAATGTCTAACCGCAGAAAAGAATGGGAAAGTTTTTGTGTTGAAGTTTTTTCACAGAGAATGAAGGAACACCAAATTGTGAAATTGAAGAATGGCCAAAGTCATAAGCTTGGGGATGTCCCCCATCCCTCTTCATCAATAACCCCTCGGTTTGCAAACCTTTAAACTTTGTTTTTTGAGCAACATATGAACTTACTAAACTTGAAGCGGCTGTATTTATTATCTATTTATCTTAGCATCAAACACCAGTTACATTAATAAGTGGATCGTCACATATTTTATTTATCCTCTGTTTTCAATTTACTTGGTTAATGGATTACTTGTTGAAACTTAAAAATGATGTGTGAATAATATGTTTAGTAGTTTATTTTCTTATGGTTAGTCTCAACTAGCTAATAGTGCATATTATGTTATTTTGATATCAACATGCATTGTCCTGTTCATAAGATGGTATGGTATTGTGGTATCCTCCTCTGAATAATTCATTGAATTGACTTGGCACATGCTCATGCATGTATGACTGAAAAACAAAAGTCAATTAAGCCTTGATGATTTATTTTGACTCAGAGTTCTTGTATCACTTTTATGCCTCAATTAATTTCATTTTGTCGCAAGCATGATTATGACGGTTATTGCTCTCTTGATTGTCGCTTCCCAGTCTATTGCTAGCCTTCACTTGTACTGAGCGGGAATGCTGCTCGTGCTTCCAAAACCATGAAAACCAAGTTATTCCAAAGTGTCCACCATAAATACCTATGCATGGCATTTCAACCATTCAAGTAAATTTTCATGTGCTACCTTTAAAACCTTCAAAGTACTTCTCAATTTGTGTCAATGTTTTATAGCTCATGAGGAAGTATGTGGTGTTTTATCTTTCAATCTTGTCATTTACATGACAGACTTTCACCAATGGACTAGTGGCATATACATCCGCTTATCCAATAATTTTGCAAAAAGAGCTGGCAACGGGGTGCCCAGTCCCAATTAATTACAACTTTCATTAATAATTCTCTTCACATGTTTTGCCCTGATTTATCAGTAAGCAACTTAATTTGCAAATAGACACTCCTCCATGGTATGTGAATGTTGGAAGGCACCCGAGGATTCGGTTAGCCATGGCTTGTGCAAGCAAAGGTTGGGAGGAGTGTCATCCATAATGAAACTAAAATACATGTGTAAACAAAAGAGAAGAGGGATGATCTACCTTGCTGGTAGAAATAACGTCCTTCATGGGAGCCGCTCTTGAAAGTCTGGTTGACAAGGGGGTTAGAGCCCACTACCATTCGTTGACAACAACAAACACTTCCCAAAACAATTTTGCTTCTGTTTTAAAAATGAAAAGCTCTAGCACATGATAATCCCTGCTTCCCTCTGCGAAGGGCCAATCTTTTATTTCATGTTGAGTCACCATCCTTTCTTTGAGCACTTCTCGAGAGCATAGTTGTCATTCTTAGTGTAATGTGCTTGTCCCAGAATGCGGTTAATTGTGGTATAACTTTGATGCTTTTATCTTTGATATCTTTATTCTAGTCTTCCCTTGAACTTCAGAGGTGCCTGGGCATTTATGTTTTGCTGTACAAAACGGGCAAGCGAGATACCACTCTACCATGCTTTATTATGGTCATTACAATCTTGTTGATGTTTATAAATTTCATGTTATAAGCTCTTAGTTCGTTGATACTTTTCATTAGGAAACATGATTGCTAAGTTTTATTATCCATACATCATGCAATTGTTAAAGACCTGATCATAGCATTTACAATCAAAAATTATTTTGTTATCATTTACCTACTCGAGGACGAGCAGGAATTAAGCTTGGGGATGTTGATACGTCCAAAACGTATCTATAATTTTTGATTGTTTCATGCCATTTTTATGCTTTTAGCACTTGTTTTATATTAAGTTTATTATTTATTTGGACTAACCTACTAATAGTTGCAAAAGTGCACAATGTTCTTGTTTTACTCTTTGATGTGTAGAAATTATCAAGAATACAAGAGGAAACCTTGTTGGAGTCGAATTGGGACTTTCCTGAAATCTGTCTGAGAACTTTTTACGAAGTTTGCCAGTTTGACCCTCGAAGATGACGTCAATGGAGACCTGGCTTACGAAAGTTGTCACAATTTTCCATACGAAGATTTTAAGCCCGAGATCAGCCCAATCGGAGTTCGGACGCGGCCTGGAGGCCCGTTTTGGTGGAACCCTAAAAGGGGGTGACGGAAATCCGAGAAGATATATAAAGGGAGGAAACCTAACTCGTGGAGGACTCCTCCACCCACGAATTTCAGCCACCAAAGCCACGTTTTTGCCTCCCCCATGGATCCCATCTCCATGGGGGAGGGCTCCCTTGAAGCCATGAAGGAAGGGGGCTAAGGGGCGGTGCTCCCCCATGGAACCGGCGGCGCAGGAGGCCGCGCCGCCCTGCGCCTCTCGCTGCCCTCTCCGCCGTCTTCACCGCCATCTCCATCACCAACTCCTCCTTGTATTCAGTGGTTCATCCTCCCACAAACCTCTGTACCGTCCTATGTAAACATGGTGTTTGATGCTATAATATTTATCCTATGATCTATGTCATGTTTATGTAGTTTATTTGTCTTTCGATTGCTTTGTTGAATGTCTATGGTTCATTAGAGTTGTATGTTGATATGGTACTGTCCTTTGGTGTCCATTATACTTGTGCGCGCATGGATCAACACCATAGGGTTAGTAGTATGTGCAAAGGAAGGGGCGTAGTCCTGCCGGAGTGACAGAAACCTGAGGGCTCAAACCGGTTAGTTGCATGTATGGGAGTAAGAGGACCATAAACTTAAGGCTATGGTTGGGGAAACCTTAATGCATTGTTAGTATTTACGGATGTTTGCTAACAATCCAATCATATAGTACTTGTAAATCCCAAGTAGTGGAGTGCATGTATATTTAGCCTCTCCCACATTGAAAACTGCATCAAAGACAATGAACTAAATGTCTTCACTAATTAATCTTGGACAAAGCCACCACAATTACCACCACTTTTCCACACTCATGGTACTGTTAGTATATGGTTACTTAGTGTACTTTATTGCTGCAGCACTAACATTTACTTTCATGTATTTATTATCTTGCAAAACTATCTCTCATACCCGTATTGCTACCGTAGTTTTATTTCCTAGATAATGCAAACGTTTAGTGCGCGTAGAGTGTATCAGTGGTTGATAGAACTTGAGAGAATACTTATCCTACCTTTAGCTCCTCGTTGGGTTCGACACTCTTACTTATCGAAAAGGCTACACGCGATCCACTATACTTGTGGGTTATCACTTTTGCAGGGGGAGGACGGCGACCGCGGGGCGAGGGAGCAGGAGGTGTCTGGCAAGATATCCGCGACGGCGTCTGAGGAGATGTTGGCGTGGCAAGGTCTGATCGGCGAGATTTTGGCGTGGGACTCGTGTCCGGCCTCGGGGTGCTCCCGCTTCCGGTTGTGAGCGACGAGCCGCCTCCTATCGTCTCGCCAGGCGATGCGTCCTGCGAGGTGGTGCTGCTGTACGAGAAGGTGGAGAAGGAAGAGAAGCGCATTGCCGAGCCTAGAGCGGGCTCTATCCTGTTGTCCGCTCAGGGTGAGATTGCTGTTGAGAAGGAGGATGGGCAGCAGTTTGATACGTCCAAAACGTATCTATTATTTTTGATTGTTTCATGCCATTTTATGCTTTTAGCACTTGTTTTTATATTAAGTTTATTATTTATTTGGACTAACCTACTAATAGTTGCAAAAGTGCACAATGTTCTTGTTTTACTCTATGATGTGTAGAAATTATCAAGAATACAAGAGGAAACCTTGTTGGAGTCGAATTGGGACTTTCCTGAAATCTGTCTGAGAACTTTTTACGAAGTTTGCTAGTTTGACACTCGAAGATGACGTCAAATGGAGACCTGGCTGTTATGAAAGTTGTCACAATTTTCCATACGAAGATTTTAAGCCCGAGATCAGCCCAATCGGAGTTCGGATGCGCCCTGTAGGCCCGTTTTGGTGGAACCCAAAAAGGGGGTGACGGAAATCCGAGAAGATATATAAAGGGAGGAAATCTAACTCGTGGAGGACTCCTCCACCCACGAATTTCAGCCACCTAAAGCCACGTTTTTGCCTCCCCCATGGATCACATCTCCATGGGGGAGGGCTCCCAAGAAGCCATGAAGGAGGGAGGCTAAGGGGCGGCGCTCCCCAAGCTTGCCGGCGGCGGGGAAAGGAGTTCCCCGCACCGCCGGCGCCGCCGCCGCCCAGCGCCGCCGCGCTGCCCCTCTCCGCCGTCTTCACCGCCATCTCCATCACCATCTCCTCCTTGTATTCAGTGGTTCATCCTCCCACAAACCTCTGTACCGTCCTATGTAAACATGGTGTTTGATGCTATAATATTTATCCTATGATTTACATCATGTTTCCGTAGTTTATTTGTCTTTTGATTGCTTAATTGAATGCATGAGGTTCATTAGAGTTGTATGTCTATATGGTGCTGTCCTTTGGTGTCCATTATATTTGTGCGCGCATGGATCAAACACCCTAGGGTTGGTAGTATTTGTAACGAAGCGGGGGAAGTTCTGCCGGAGTGACAGAAACCTGAGAACGCGAACCGATTAGTTGCACGTATGGGAGTAAGAGGACCTTGAACTTAAGGCTATGGTTGGGGAAACCTTAATGCATTGTTAGTATTTGCGGATGCTTGCTAAACAATCCAATCATATAGTACTTGTAATCCCAAGTAGTGGAGTGCATGTATATTTAGCCTCTCCCACATAGAAAACTGCATCGAAGACAATGAGCCAAGTACCTTCACTAATTAATCTTGGACAAAGCCACCACAATTACCACCACTTTTCCACACTCATGGTACTGTTAGTATATGGTTACTTAGTGTATTTTATTGCTGCAGCACTAACATTTACTTTCTTGTATTTATTATCTTGCAAAACTACCTCTCATACCCGTATTGCTACCGTAGTTTTATTTTCTAGATAATGCAAATGTTTAGTGTGCGTAGAGTTATATCAGTGGTTGATAGAACTTGAGAGAATACTTATCCTACCTTTAGCTCCTCGTTGGGTTCGGCACTCTTACTTATCGAAAAGGCTACACGCGATCCCCTATACTTGTGGGTTATCACAGTTCGAGAAGGAAATCGTCACGCCGGAGCAGGCTGGCCCAGGACAGCAGGACATGGAGGTCGGTGCATCTCCGTGCCCCTTGTCGGGCTTCTTAGCCCGGATCACGGTGCCACATGCGGCCTCCGTATGGTCCACGAGATGGAGGTGGAGGCGCCGTCTGTGTGGAGGAGCGGGAGACTCGCCAAGCTGCACCCGAAATGCGCCAACATCGCGCAGCTGGCAAAAGAGGCCGTGGCGCGCCGCCTCGGCTCACTGACCGAGAAGGCCCATCCCTCGGGGCGCCGGCGAGAGGACTTCATGGCCCTGTTAGATGGCCCCTTCTCCGACCAGGCGGTGGCGCCCATCGACGACATCGTCCTCGCCGTGAACAAGACCAAGAAGAAGAAGACGACGTCAGGGACCAGGATGGAGCGGCAGATGCCGCCGGGGGAGGCCTAGATGATGAAGCTTCTAATGTTTGGACACTCCTCCTTGCAAATGTTGAGAGGAGGTGCCTTTTGTGTCTGTGGGGCTCAGGGTTGCGTGACCGAGATGGTGCGTCGTGCTATTGCGAGGAAGGGAGATCTGTGCATTGCTGATCGAGGCTGTCTGTTGACATGGCGAGCTCTTGTGGGTTTTTCACACGAGGCTAGGAGAGCGACTAGCGAAACCATCATCCTCTTGATGTGGCGGACAAGGAAGGAGAGGAACCAAAGGACCTTCTGCAATGTGGCAATCTCGTTTTTGGAGGTGGCGGCTTTGGTGCGGGAGGAGTTGGCGATGCGGGCTTACGCCCACACGCAAGATCCTGGAGACTAGTTTTTGTTGTTTTGCTTGCTTGTAAAGGGATTTTTTCCCTAGTTCGAAATTCTGTACATAACACTCTTTTCTATCTAATCGGATAACGGATACGACCGTCTTAAACCTCAAAAGTGCCCTAGCTGCACGCGTTCAAAAAAGAAAATAAGAACTACGTACTGATGTAGTTCAACTACGGTGGCACATGTGAAAAAGAATGGAAATCTACTTCTCTAGCTAGAACGTTATGGAGATTTTCCTCCTAACCTAGCCGCCGCCAGAGGCGACCAGGGAGGCGAGACCTTTTTCCACCGATCTCCATCGGCGGAAGAGCTGGACCTCTCTCCGTCCGCTTGCTGCTTCGGCGGCAGGAAGGAGGGGATCCCATTTTCTCCGTTCTGGCATGGTAGTTAGGGTTAGGATAGTTCTGGCATGGTGTGTCGTTGGATGGTGGGAGCGGCGTCCGGGCAAATAAATATGCCTTAGCTCCACTCCCCAACTGGTGTTCTACTTCATAGCGGCGTCTCGGAGTTGATGGCATCGTGTGCTTGCCGATCTTTCAGACATGTGGCTTTAGGGTTCATGGATGGTGTCGGCGTGGCAGTGGCGGGCAACCCCATCAGGTGTGTCTCTCCTTCTGCTATGTCCCTGTTGGTGCGGCGTTGTCTCTGACATCATGGTGGATTTGAGAGGATGTGACGTCCAGGAGTACGCGCAGATAGTTGTATGCGCAGATAGTTTTAGAAAAACCAATTAGGTACAATTTATACGCACACCACCACATGTATAGTCAGACAACATGCGCTGAACAGTTCAGTCACAACGCTTATTCCACCGAAAACTTAAGATGTCTTGGTGACATTGTGCAATAAGATTCCACGCATATGACATATACTCCCTCCGTGTCGAATTAGTTGACGTATATTTGTCTAGATATGGATGTATCTATATACTAAAACACGTTTAAATACATCCGTATTTACATAAATTTGTAATTCGGGACGGAGGAAGTATGACATTGTGCCATAAGTGTTCGCACATAGTTGCCATTGTGCATACACACTGTACGAGCCAGTGTATCCAACGTAGGAAGAAAAAAAAGTTGAGTGTGGTCCTTTGCATTTCTTTCGTGAATACTTTAGCACATGAGCTGCTCACAATAGATTAATTGGTGATTTTATAGTAGAAAATAGGACATGCACTGTCTGCTATTTTGGGTTCACAAATTAGTCTTTACGTACGAAAACATAAAAAATTGTATTTCATGAAAATTTACAGGTGGACTATAAGTTTATTTTAATATGCTCTATTTTTGTGTGCATGATTATCTACCATCTTTCAACTTCGTGTTACTATTTCTCATGAATTTTCACCTCTCATTTGTCAGCGATCATGTACTACATTTTATTCTTATAGTTTCATTATTATCCATGGGGTTATAATAAGGTACTCTCATAATTGTATCCAATAGGAAATGAGGTTCCATGTGCACTGGAACCAAAGAATAATCCATGTCAATCTAAAAATAATAATAGCCGGTCATGGTAGACCGCATGGTACTATCTTCCTACGATTTTTACTCCGAATGAAAAAAGTTACCATTTTTGGGCCAGATTGCTCTATGTAACCTTAAGGTTTTCAGGAACACATTATCAAAGTTTAGTTATTGGATTTTAGCTCACCTCCTAGCAGTTGGTGTCAACCATAAAAAGAGAGACCATGCGCAAGATGTGCGTAGTGTTGAGTTTCAAGATCGGTAACTAGAGATAACTATGATACTGTTGTAAAAGTATAAGTACCCACAGATAAACATTCATGTTATAAAAATTCATACACAATGTTTCAACTTTGGTATCGACAACGTGTATCTATATTAACTTTATGGTGAAACTAATTTCAATAGGATTTTGCAGAATGTTTGATCAATGGATTTTTTTTGATAGAGAATGTTACATGCATTGTTATAAATCTCAAGCATGATACTCTTTGATCACACATGAACCAAAATGAAGACTTTTCTTTGCATGTAAACTTTTTTTCAAAATCAAATACCCATTTTTGTCAGATATAAAATTTAAATCATTAAGATTTTAGTGGACGTATCATTGCCATCAAAGTTTTTAATTTTTGTTTTGTTTGTTCTGTTTTTGATAGGTCGGTCAAATAATAGACCTAACATACTGGGGTATAGTGATTATAGTTACCGAGCATTGTTGATGACAAGCTAGGCAGAATTTTGTGGTGCCATCGAAATAGTAAAGATTAGAGAACATGCTGTAAACAGGCTATGACTCCGCCTCCAGCTGCCGGTGCCTCGCATGTGGCCCCTCCCGCAGTTTGGTCACGGGCGTACAGACTTGGTTAAAGATACAACTATCTCATGTTGATTAAGTTTAGCTTGTTAAATTTTTTTTGGCTAGTTAAATCTTGTGTATTCCAGTTAGAAAATTTATGTTCAACTAGTCTTGCATCCTCGTGTTGGGTGAGGGGGGCATTGGTCCCCCTCCCACCCTAATTAAATGATGGTATTTGTCTTTGATTTTGCATTACTAAATTTTTGGACCATCCAGTCTATGCTGGAGAAAGATCTGGTAATCCCCAACCTACACTGACGGAAAATATTTAACCGACATAACTCACACAATATATTATTGTGACATTGACACTAGATCACAACAAATAAAAACGCGAAGATGTTTTATGGGAAAAGGAAAAAATGCACAAATTGATTATACCATAGGTACCAACAGTATCCTTTATGATAGTTATGTCTACGATTTACTGGGTATTAAGATGTAATGGAAAGCGAAAAAGAACTCATGGTATGTCACCAAATATAAACCAAAATATATCATACACGAATTAATCAAACATAATAAAGTATGATCACCCCTATACTACATCTTTATTCCCCAAGAAATATAGTATGATCACCTTCAAGCCATAGGAGCCGCACAACCTAAATCCAACACGCGCGATACTTGAGCACTTTTTAAGACACAAAGTATGCGGGCAAAAATTATGAAAACATACGCGGTGGATATTGTATTATACAACAAATAGATGTAACAAACCCATATAATTTTGAGCCAAACCTATTCATTTTTCGCGGCTAATTGTGAGCCAGACCTACATTATGGTAAGGCAAAACTACACTCACAAACTTACAGTCCAATCTAAACATAAATTGAAATAAATCATGGATGTAACCAGCAAAAAAGGGGATCGTGTCAGCCATGCTATACAATATATTGGTATATTACAACAGATGCCACATCTATCACATGCAAAATAAAGCGGTAATTGATAGGGCATAGAGGCTCACTGATTTTGCGCGAAATTGAGAAGGCTCAGAGAAGATAATGGTCATATCTAACAGAATTCCAGAACCTAAGCACCGCCACAGTGCCAAATGAGAAAAAATTACGTCAAGCAAATCTTTAGCTGTCGTGGTAAATATCAGAGCAACAACAACGGAGAAACTCACGGGATGTGTAGGCTTAATGCTTTTTCACTAGGCCAAAATCGAGAGTACCTCGCCATGGAATGGATCCAGGATCACGCCATCAATGATCCTCCTCCGCCATCCCCTCTCATCTAGGCAACCCCACGGGCGCGTCAATCAGCGGATCGGCACCATCGATGCTCCTTCGACACTTCTCACATAAACTAGGACACCCACCCCCGTTGCCCGATGCGGATCGATGCTGAAATTTGAAAAGTGTCGCCAAGATTTGGACTAGCGATGCTGCCTCCAAGCCACGTGAGTTGCACGAGATTTCAAACCAACTTGCCCGCGACATGAGCACTTTTTAAAACACAAAAAAATCTTGGGTAAGAATTTGATTTTTCCAAGTATCACGATCTCAAAAAAATGCACCAAGTAGGATATGCAACGAAGATGAAGTCTTATCTGCGAATGTAGAAGAAACCTATCATGCTGACGATGTTGTTTTATTGTAATTTCTGACAAGCGGAGCGAGGCCCTTCACCAGAGGCTTGGGCCTAGTGGAGGTATGGATCATTGCCGAGTCGGACTGTTATCAACTTAGGGTTCCGCCTCTTTATATACCTCTTGTAAGCTGTGAGTTGGGATAGGTCGCTTGTTGTAAATTTTCGGCGTTTGTAACCTCTCCCGATCATTGTGAAGTTTTGCTGACTGGTGCCCGTGGTTTTTCCTCTTCCTCCTTGGAATAGTTTTCCATATTAAAATCTCGTGTCCCCGTGTGTTGATCTTACTTTTGTTCATCGGTTATTTGCTTGCCGTTTATAACATGCGACGATATATCAAGTTCGAGAGTTGGTAGAGGCTAATGTTTAGTCTTTTTTTCCGTAAAGTTAGGTGCGAGTACTCATCTTATTGCGAGAGTGCTCTTGAGGTGGAGGAGTTTGACTTGGTTATATATGAGGTTTTGCCGGTGGTTTTAGGCCTAGTGATTCTTGTATCTGTCTCGGACGATGTGTCTTGGTTTCTAGTAGAGGTGTTGTTTTCGCTGGTTTGTCTTAGTTAAATGTTCCTTGTTTTCTTTTTGGAATTGATTTCTCTTATTAACTGACCAACTCATTTTCTTCTTCTTAATGCAATGCAGGAGCTCCCAAGATTTTGAGAAATACACATGGCCCACTCGTTGCAGCACATGATTTTGTGTTTATCAACACTCAGCATCCACGAACACACCATATAAAGCTGCGCCGATCCAGCCTATGAATCAGTTTCTCTTTTACAACAACATCAGCAGTCCAATGCAAGTGAGTGTACAACACAGTTACACAAATCACCGGATACAGCACAACAGCACCAACCAATCAATGTGCCCCTCCTGCTTCACAACACCCTGCTTGAACATTGGTGAAGTGCTACTTTGGGTTACGAGTCTGCAGTGCAGGATATGAATCAATCAGCCGTCCATGGTTACAACATACACACAACTAATGGTACAATATGTGGAGGAGCAATATATGCAGGAGCCAGTCGATCGATCAGGCACCGCCATTGCGCTTCGCCTTCCTGTACTCCCACGGTTCCTGTGGCTTCTTCGACGCCCACAGGCCCTTGCGGGCGGCCTGCGCCTGACTCTGCCACTGCAGGTGGATCAAAGAGATGATGATGTCTTTCAGCAGCTTAATTTGCATAAATGATTTGCCAATGATCAAGTAGTACATATGTAGCTGCATATATATATATGAATTTACCTTGGCAAGCTCCGGGCGGTTATCATAGTCAGCGTAGTGCCAGGCGAAGCCTTTCTTCAACATTTGCTCCTGCGTAGGAAGCAGAGAGGGAAGTTTTACTATCTTTAATTCTTATTCACTTTCAAGAAAAGCATAACCGCTCCAGTACGTTGTTCCTAGCGGAATGCAGAAGCGATAGTCTGCTAATTTACTTCGGCTTAGCTGCAACATCTTGAGCTTTTTTATGACCCTAAGCAACACTGCTATTAAACTACTACAAGAACACAGTTGCAAGCTGACTTGTCGTAACCTGTACGAGCAACTGAATTTTTTTCTCAGGAAAGGCAAGGCACATGGGACGGAAAGTCAAAAACTGTTTGAAGTTCTTCCTAAGTCGCTTACACCTATGCTGAACTCTACCGAATATTGTACAGTATATGTCGCATTTGTTTGTATGCAGAAGGTGATGTTATTCGATCACTTCCAAAATATAAATCCTCAGATTTCATTTCATAACTATTCTTCTTTACCTGCACGAACACCCCGCCGGCGTGGAGATCCCCGACAGACCTGCCGTAGCGGTCGGTGTCGTAGACGTGCACCGTCAGGCACTTGCCCTCCACCAGCTTCAGCAGCGCCGCCTTGGCCTCCTTGCCGTACGGCATCGCGCTCTCCGGCGCGTCGATCCCACTGCATTTCGTTTCAGTTCAGTTCAATTCACATAAGCCATTCCATCTTGATCATCGAATCAATTATACACGGTGTGGTGCAAAGCCAAACTAACCTTAGCCTGATCCTGTACTTCCTGGCGAGCACCTCCTTGCCCTTGGCGTTCGGGACTTGCCTGCAAAACAATCATTCAGAAAGTCTCAGAACTGTCACAACCCTGAACTCAATTGCTGATCGACGGACAATGTCAATCTGAATTCTGAAGTGACCTGTATCCCGCGTCGGCGAGAGTCTTCTGGATCGCGTCGGCCTTGGGGTAGTCCCTGGCGGCCCGCAACTTGGTCCGCTCTGCCGCGAGGTTCTTGATGTCGGCGGACACGCTGCTGGACTCGGCGCCGACGGATACGTCCACGTACACCGTCACCGTGTCGCCGTCGGCCACCGACTTGGCGTCCACCGGGAGCGTCTGCAGCTCGGCCTTGACTGGCTTGTGCGTAGGGGCAGTGGGGTGACCCGCCGGAGCAGAAGAGTGTGCCGGTGCCGGTGCTGATGCTGCCGCCGCGTCCGGGTGTGGGAGGCCGTAGAAGGCGAGGAAGCCCTGGACGAACAGACATGGATCGATGATCAGGGATGGCCGGATGGTGCACAGTGTGATTTCGATGAAACAGAGATGAGCATGATAGATACCTCGACGTCTGCTTTCTGATGGTTCTTGAGCGTGAGCACGACGAGTTGCGCGGCGTCCTCCGGCGTCGTCGGGGACGGCCTGGCCTTCTTCCATGCCACTTGCAGCTTCTTGTACCTTGCATCACCAACACCAACTGTTTAATCATACTGTCAAGCACAAGCTGCGTCTAGTCTAGTGTTCGTATCGCAAGTATTAGCAACTGCTAGTAACTTTTTTGCGAATGCGCAACTGCTAGTAGCTAACACATTAATTCTTAATTGTCAACCTTACCAGTAATTACGTATTTAATTTGCTAATTCTAGTACTTGCGGTATTAACTAACACCTGAAATTAGCATGTACAGTACTAAAAGAGAAGAGGTAACTAAACAGCTGTGCTCAATTTTATTTCCTCAATCAAATTCAAATTCGGATAGAGTGTAGTTTCCTTTTTTCCATTTCCTCCATCAGAGGTCGTTTTCACACTTTGACGAAACCCCCGCATCCACGGCAGCTAGCTGTTTCTGGATCTTTGACAAACGCGTCATCAGCTTTTAACTTAAACTACTCCATCGGAACAAAATCGCTGTAACTCAAGAAGGAAGAACACGAAAGGGGAAACAGAATCGAATTGTACCAGTTGGCCTGCGCGTTCTGGGAGGAGACCACATGCCGGCTCAGCCCTTCCGGAACCTGAAATCAGAAGCAACGCAACGGAAATTAGTGTTCTTGGTCTTCGTCCTCCTCGGATAACAACAAGACAGCTCGTAGCAGAAGCAAAGAGTAGCAGGCAATTGAATTGATCTGAGCTGACTGACGCGGGTCAGGGGCGTAGTGCGTACCTGCTTGGTGCGCTGGAAGTTGAGGATGTCTTGGCCGAGCTTGGCGACGGAGTCGTGCGCGCCGAGCGGGTTGAAGGCGCCCTCGGAGAGGTCGGAGCAGACGCCGCAGAGGAACCGGTAGATGCTGTTCCCCATGACCGCCGGAAGGAGAAGGACGACGATGACGCGGAGGAGGAGGATTAGGTGTGGGTGTGCGTGCGCAATCCGCTCCGGGATTTGAAAAGAACTCAGGTGGTTCTTCTTGCTGTGCGTGGATCTGCGGGATGCCAGTGTGCGCCGTCAGAGCCGTTTGATTTGGAAGGAATCGCGGCTCGCTTCACGAGGAATGGAAGGAGGACAAGTAGGGTGGAGCGGGGAGGAACGAACAAAGCTGTTAAGCTGTCTAGTCGGAGCGAGATCTGCCAATCGGAGGGGCTGTGTACTCTCGCCAGGATTTATTTTTAGATAAAATCTCGCCAGGATTTATTGCGCAGGGGAGCTGGGTTCGCCGCCGGAGAGGCGGGTGCTGTTACTGTTAACGGTGATCTCGTGATTAGGACTCCATGTCGGCATGCTCGAACGTCGCTGTTGCCGACTACTCCAGCTTCCTTCATGACGCTTTCGGCGAGATACTGAGATTAGTTTACCAATAATAGTAGTGTCTCCGAGGCTAGGTGGCATGCAGGTGTGGGTGGGTGTCCTTGCGCCACCTAGGATATTACAGTAGCTGAGAGGGATCCCTAGCTGAGAAAACGCATTATTGGTTGGGGTTGTTTACTTGGAAACCGCGAGAAGAAGTTTTAGTATATGTTTGCCATGAGCCCATGACGATAAGGTCAGATTGATAGGTATGGAGCACGAAAGGTCTCCCGTAATCCATTCTCCAGCTTGCCCCAGAAAACCAGCACACGCGAATCAACCGCATAAGTTCCCATATGTATTTGTATATTTGGAAAAAATCCAAAACAAACATGAACTCGTAGCCACCAAAAATAAATCGAACACCGAACTTTGAATCCCCGTAATTGGTACTCTGAACTCCCATTCTATTTTGACCCATAAACCGGTTTGACGCAACGGGAATTCTACTATCCGTCATAACTATCGTCATCATATGTCTCTCACATTCACCTTAGCAGGCTACAGCAGACACGGGAGGGGGCGGGCCAGAGTGGGTCGTCATGGGGCGCTCGCTGCCGCATTCGCGTGCCGCTATGGCGTCGCCGCGGTTCTTCCCCTTTGCGGGATACCTAAAGCTCTACCTCGCCTTAAACCAGAGGATGCGGAACATGGTGGTCTCGCTGCAAGCAGCTCGTGGAATTGGTTTGGTTTGTGTTGTTGTGCTATACTCCAGATTGCAACTCAACTATTGAGTTGTTCTGCGTGCTCGATGCGGTGTGCAGTGTGCTACCTGATGTGTAAGCTGTTTGAGCTACTTGCTTTTTTTTAAGATTGGAACTACTTGCTGATGTGTGTGTGTGTGCTTGGCGCCTTCCGGGCCTAGACACACGACGCGCATGCGCGCGCGTCGTAGGACTGTGAAGAACCAAAAGGGGGTGGCTGAGTCGCCGGAGTTCTATGACGGAGAAAGGGGTGAGTGGGAGAGGAAAATCGAGAGTAAAAAGAAGGTGCAGATAGATATGACAATTGGCCAGTGGTGTTAGTGCGAGCAGCAATTAGAGTTTTTTTTTTTGCCGTGAAAACAAGTATAAGGTTTAAAATAGAACAAGGTTCGAACAAGATTGACAAACAACGAGGAGTGGCCACTGTTTCTAACTCGACCTGGTTGTAGTGCTCGTAGTATCTCGTGGTTAGAACGATGGGTGTGCGACATCAAACGCCAAGCCAAGCGGTGGGTCATCATCTGCAGATGTGTCCCCTACACGAGAATGGGGGGACTACTAGGAAACTAGCTATAGGTGGATCATCATTCTGTGGCGCACCTTTTTGTGGTGCGCCACAAAAGTTTATCAGTGGCGCATCCCCAGAGGTGCGCCACAGATATCTGTGGCGCATGAGAAGGCCATGCGCCACTGAATATGGCATTTCTGTGGAGCATGCAAGCTCATGCGCCACAGAAATATCGTGGGCCCCACCACCCACGTTTGAATTCGAGGCCCACCACCCATTTCTGTGGCGCATGGGTATGGATGCGCCACATAAAGCAACATTTTTGTGGCGCATCCAAGCCCATGCGCCACAGAATTCAGGTGGGCCCTGCCCCCAATGATTGGGTGGATGAAATTTCTGTGGCGCATGGGTCTGGGTGCGCCACAGATATTTTTGTTTCTGTGGCGCACCAAGACTCATGCGCCACAGAAAAGACAGATTATGTGGCGCATGGGGTTGCATGCGCCACAGAATCAGTGTTCCAGATCTACAAAAGTCAGCATCCCCTACCTACCACCCCCATTGTGGCCTTCTCCCTTCCCCCACCCAACTCGTCCTCCTCCTCCCTCCCATCCCATTTTGCCCATACTTTTCTTCATTTCTTGTAGTTAAACCTACTTTGTTTGATAGATAATTGGTGAGTGCTTGGGGAGAGCCTCCATATACACTCTCCTCCTCTCCCAATACATCTCTTTTTCTCCTATTTTCTCTCCAACACCACACACTCTCTCTCATCGACCACGGTCACGTCTCGGTAACGAATCTACTAGGTGAGTATTGTTGGATGGACATGCATATGCATGTTTTGTGTGTGGCCGGCGGTGTACATGTATGGATGTTTCTTCTAGGTGGAGCGCTTGAGTGGCTTACACATGAACCTTGCGGATATTTGCATGTTGTTGCTTTTTTTTGTTGCTTGCGCCGGCGTGGTGCATGGATGTTTGCCGAAATGTGGATTCATTTCCATTTCGGCAAATTTTTGCACCACCCATACGTCCTACTTTCAAGAGAAGTCATGCCGAATTTTTCCGTCGAACATGCATGTGTGATTCGTTTCTCGTTTCTGCTCTATGTATACCGCGTAGGCAACCATGGTCGTCAACATGAGCTCCGGTCGAATCAGTAGATACAAGGAAGAAGCGAAGGCGGAAATGATTCGGTGCAACAGGCGCCAGATAAGATGTCCGTGTCGAAAATGCAAACTCGAGAGCTGGATCGACCCTGATTCCGGACAATTGGAGGATCACCTGCTCAGGCGCGGTTTCATGCTAGGCTTCAACGAGGCGCCGACAGCAAATGGTGCGCATGAAGACGAGGGCGGCCGGCGAGAAGACGAAGAGTCTCCCGGACATGGTTATCAGGACGAAGGAGATGTCGGCGGACAAGATGATCATGACGAAGGAGATGTCGGCGGACAAGATGGTCATGATGAAGGAGTAGATGGTGGTGGAGAAGACGCGAACACGCAGAACCCGCTAATGTCGGCCTTGCAGGACTCTCATGTTCAAGAACTGCTCCTCAAGGAGACGAGCAACGCCAGAGCTGCAGCCAGAGAGAAAGCCAAGCTGGCGCAAATGGAGATAGACGGGAAGACTCCGTTGTATCCTGGGTGCCGACCACAGGATACGCGCTTGCAAGTAACGCTTGATGCTCTGGAGATGAAGGCGGAAAACAGATGGACCGACGTGAGCTTCACCAAGAACTTGAAATTCATGCACGATCGTCTTCCCGAGGGGAACACATTGCCAACTAGTATCGAGGATGCCAAGAAAGTCGTGTGCCCTCTTGACCTGCCGCACGTTAAATACCACGCCTGCATCAATGATTGCGCAATTTATCGGGGCGAGTACAAGGACATAACCACATGTCCGGTGTGCGGCCAAGGACGGTACAAGAGTACTGGGAACAAGAAAGTTCCTCGAAAAGTGGTATGGTACTTTCCTATCACTCCCCGTCTGCAGCGGTACTTCGTGGACCCTAAGGAAGCAAATCATGCATGCGGGAGAAGCCCGAAGAAGATCCGGAGAAGGGCAGGATCCTGACACACCCTTCAGACGCTAGCCAGTGGGAAGCATTGGACAGCGCCTTCGAAAATTTCGGGGGCGACGCAAGGAACGTCAGGCTGGGTATGAGCACCGATGGACTCAATCCGTTCGGCAACCAGAGTAGCACGCACAGCACCTGGCCCGTGTTTGTATGGCCTTACAACCTTCCCCCGTGGCTGTGCACGAAGCAAAGGTACATACACATGAGTATTCTCATTCAGGGGCCGAAACAACCAGGTGTCGACATACATCTGTATCTCGCGCTGTTGAAAGAGGAGTTAGCCACGTTGTGGGAGACGCCAGCCCGTACGTGGGATGCATACACTGGAGATTATTTCGACATGAGAGCCGCGTTGTTCACGACGGTGCAGGACTATCCTGGTTGCTCATATGTATCGGCCCAGGTAGGCCACGGATTCTGCGCATGTGTCAGGTGCATGGATGAGACCCCGCATCTCCAGCTACCAAGGGATCTCGGGTCTTCGAAAACCGTGTACCCAGGGGCTCGAAGGTGGCTTCGCATGGATCACCCGTGGAGGAAACGCGGTGACCTGTTCAATGGTGAACACGAGCCTGAAAGAGCCCCGCGCCCGAGGAGCGGCACCGAAATCGACGAGCTTTTGAAAAATTGGGAGGAGTGCCCTGCGCCGGGAAAGAAGCGACCGAGGGTAGATCCGCTGCTGGGTGTATGGAAAGCGAGGTCTGTTTTCCACGACTTGGAGTACTGGAAGGTCCTCAAGACGCCACATAGCCTCGATATGATGCACATCACGAAGAATGTCACCGAGAGTCTGCTTGGCACTCTTTCCAACATGCCGGAAAAGGCCAAGGATGGGACGAGAGCAAGATACGATCTGAAATGGCTTGGCGTCAGGAAAGATCTTCAGGCACCCGATAGTGATGACGACGATGATGATGATGATGATGATGATCAGACGGAAGGGACTCAAGGTCGCCGCAAAAGGGTAAAAAAGAACACGGTGGTGCTTCCCGCTGCCTGCTTCACTATGAGTCCGGAGGAGCTCGAGCAGTTTTACAGGTGCCTCCTAGGAGTCAAATTTCCTCACGGTTACGCGGGGAAGATCAGCAGATATCTGGACGCAACGAAGAAGAGGTTCAGCGGGATGAAGTCTCACGATTGTCACGTGCTGATGACGCAGATACTTCCCGTTGCGATCCGAGGGATAATGGACGAGCACGTCCGAGATACGCTGCTTGCCCTTTGCAACTTTTTCGACGTCATCAACAGGAAGTCGATCGGCGTGAAGCAGCTCGACAGGCTACAGGAAGAGATCGTGCTGATACTATGCGAGCTCGAGATTTACTTCCCGCCCGCATTCTTTGATATCTGCGTGCATCTCCTTCTCCATGTCGTTGATGACATCAGGCAGCTCGGGCCGACGTTCCTGCACTACATGATGCCGTTCGAAAGGCAGAACGGTGTCATGAAAGGATACGTTCGCAACAGGGCCCGTCCAGATGCAAGCATGGCCAAGGGCTTTCTAACCTACGAGTGCATCTCCTTTTGCCAGAATTATCTAAGCACCGAGAATCAGGATATTGGTCTGCCCACCAGGAAGCACCTCGGCAGGCTCGATGGATATGGTCACCGCGAGGGCTACCGCTCACTCTTTGTCGGCGTTCATGGTCGAAAAGACGACTTCGACAGGGCTCACCGGGTCGCGCTACAACACTTACAATTGATCGAACCTTGGGTGGAAGAGCACAAAATCTTAATCGAGCAGAATTACGTCGACCTGGGCCGACCGAGGAAGAAGGGAGACGTAACCAGAGAGCACAACTCCACCTTTACGCGTTGGTTCAAGAAAAGGCAACTTATTGAAGCAAAGAGCAAAACGCCATCTACGCAAGATGAAAAAATCATATTCTCCTTATCACAGGGCCCCGGGCACAACGTAAGGACCTATCAGTCATATGACATCAGCGGTTTCAGATTCAGCACCGAGGAAAAGGACAGGATTAGCGAATTTCAAAACTCAGGAGTAACTATGCTATCCTACGGCGATGACGAGGCTACTGTCAAGGAAAGATTCTTCGGAAGGATCGAGGAGATATGGGAGCTCAACTACTGTGGAGAGTCGGTGCCAATGTTCCGTGTGAGATGGGCCAAGGACGTCATCAAAGAAGGCCGGTATTTCACCACCATGGTAATACCCGATGCCAAATCGAAGAACGCCTCCGCGAAAAATGAGCCATGGGTACTCGCTAGCCAAGTTGAGCAATGCTTCTTCATTACCGACCCCTCAAAGCCTAGCCGTGTTGTCGTGAGGAGGGGCAAGAGGAGCATCATCGGAATGGAAGGAGACGCCAACGAGGAAGACTTGGACAAGAACGGCGATCCGAAGATCGAGGAGGAATTCGACAAGTACTTCGACATGCCGACTACTAGCAAACACACAAGGAAGACCTCCCTACCTACTAAAGGTTGTCCGTTCACGCGAAGAAATCTCAAGGTGCCCGGCCTAAAGTATTCAACCGCGAAGAAGGGAAAGAAGAGAAGCTAGCTCGGAACCGGCTGCCGGGACGAAGAAGACTTTTTTTGTGTATTAATTTGTACATGTGTGTGTGTGTGAGAGACAAGCATATATATATATACCATGAATAAAATATTGGTATACTAACAATTGTGTGTATATTCGTCTTTAATATCTTTAAAATGTGTGCCCTAGTACAAGGATCTGAAGCAAACCACTAGGCCATTTGCGTGTTGTTGTCCATGTACAACAGCACAGCGTTTTAAAGTGTGAGGCCAAATAATTCTGTGGCGCATGCCCCACTGGATGCGCCACAGAATATTGGAATTCTGTGGCGCACCCCTAACGGGATGCACCACAGAATATGAGAATTTTGTGGCGCACCGCGTCGTGGATGCGCCACAGAATGTGGTTACACCCACTTACATGTGGGCCCGCGTTGTAGAAGGAAACGGTGCTCGATCTCTTTCTTCTTCTTCCCAAATTCGAAACCGTGCTCGCGCGACACCCACCGCGCCACCGCGTCCGTGCTCGACGCCCACCACCACCTCGCCGCGCCACCGCGTCCGTGCCCCGCGCCCATCGCGTCCGCGCCCACCACGCGCCCGTGTTCCGCGCCCACCGCGTCCGTGCTCGACGCTGCAGGTACTGCTTGATCCTCTCCCTTTACCTCCGCTGCGACGACACCCTTTACCTCCGCTGCCTCTCCCTCTCCTCCTCCCCTGCGGCTGAGCGACGTCACCGTCCACCGTAGCACGTACTCGCCGTCCACCGTACCTCGCCGTCCATGCATGTAACCTGTTCGACGAAATTCCCCAAGGACTCGTGGATGCTCTGAGCTCACTGTCAGTGTTAGGTCTGTGCTCGATGCATCTGTGCTCCATGCGTTCTAGTAATTAATCAATGATTTTAACATATGAGAACTACTACATGTCGTCCATCTTTGGAAAGAAATACAGCAGCTCATGTCTTGCAAGCCCATGTCTTGCAAGTCAAAACCAATAGAAGCCTCAAGCCTTGCTATGTACACGACTATATATATCTTGTTGCATGCTTCATGCTTGTCCCTGAGTAAAAGAACAAACGCTTGTACGACCAAACCACTGGAGTATGTAGCCGATGATTTGTACAGATGATCTTGAATGAGTTAGGATCTTTTGTCCATTTTTTTTACTTATATAAGTTCATGATCCTTTTCTTTTTTTTGGTTGTACAGGTGCAGAGGTTCTTGTGTGTGCTAGGCAAGAAGACGCCCTTGGAATCGAGATTTGTGAAATATTTGCAGGTACCCCGATCGAGAGGCCCTTGGAAGATGTGCTTGTGTGTGCTTGTGTTCTGTGCTACCACGACCATCGTGTCGTGGTTGTTTGTGCTCCGACCATCGTGTCGTGGAGATGCCGGCCGGAGATGTGGACATTCTTGTAGATGAAATCTATGCAGGTACCCCGAGAGGCCCATGAGATTGCCGGAACGTCGATTAACTTCCGTTCCGGCAAATTCGGGTACTCCATATGTCCCTTTTTTAGCAAAGGTCATGCCGAAATTTTTCGTGAATTTTGGCATGACTTTGCTAAAAAAGGGACGACATATGGGGTATTGCGACTAATGCATGGGCCGTGTATCTTAGTACTAAATTAAGTGATTTATTTTTATATTTGATGTACTAACCTTTTGCCTCTTTTTATTAATGCAGTGCAAACATGTCGGAAGCCGGCCCTTCTAAGCACATGAGCGTCCAAGAAGAAGCTAGAGAGGCCAACAAGTCGTTCTGGCAGCTGTCCCAGGAGATGGAGGAGGCGGAGGCCGCCAGAGCCGCTAGTGGTGGCGACCGTGCCGACGATGAGCAAGAGGATGACGCCGAATCCACCGATGGAGCTGCTAGTGGCGGCCATGAGGATGACACCACCACCGATGGCGGCGACCACACGGATGGCGGTGGTGGCAGTAACCCGACCGCTCTGAAGCAGAAGAATCCAAGGAGGGATCGGACACCGCAAGCGCTCGCCAACGTCACGGACGTGTTCACTGAGGTCACGCCAAGTGGCCAACCAGTGTAGCCTAAGCATCTTGCCAAAGGGTACGGCATGCAACAAGGGTGAATCCTTCGTGAAAGCGTGTCGATCAACACGAAGGACCTCAGAAGCAAGGACAATGAGGCTTTGGTCGTACACCTCCTCCAGAAGCTTCACCAACGATACACGTTCCCGGAGCCGTTCAACAAAAAGGTGGACAGTTTAGCCATCACGAAGATGAGCACCGCCTTGAGCAGCTGGAAATCCCGGGTGAAGAAGAAGATCGATAAGGGTCAGAGCTGGGAGGAGATAAGGGTCAAAGAGCCGATGCTCGACCAAGAAGAGTTCGAGGCATTCAAGTTGTCCTTGGAAACTGAGGAGGCTAAAAAATGGACCGCCTGGGGGAAGCAAATGCGGGAACTGAACATAGGTAACCACCATTTGGGAAGCGGCGGTTACCGAGGAAAACACCCATTTGGGACAAGGAGGATGAGGTTGCAAAGATGGGCAAAGAGAACATGTGGCACAAAATCACGGACGAGCAAGTTAGGAACTTTGTCCGGTCCCGCTACTATCTGAAGAAGGAGACGGGGGAATTCGTCACCGACGATGACGATGTGAGGGCATTCGAGAAAGTGCTGGTAAGGAATTTAATTACCGCGGATATCTCAAAGTCCATTGCGTTGATCTAATTAGATAACGAAGTCATATTTCTAAATGGGTTCACCTAAATTTCCTTTGTCTGCACAGGAGAAAGAGTTGAAGGCTGACGATGAGGCCGGCCCGTCGTCCCAGGGGTCGACGGAGCCGTGGGACACGACCTTCAACAGGGCGATGAACGTTTACAAGGAAAGGGACAAGTCGGCGCCGCCGACGTCAGCTGGCCGTGTGTCCGGCTTTGGTACGAGCATGAAGTTCCTCCAGTACTACAGCACGGACACCGAGACGAGAAAGGAGAGGAGGAAGTCGAGTAAGGATAAAGAGGTGGTGGAGCTAAAGAAGAAGGTGGAGTCACTAGAGCAGGAGAAAGTGGACTCCACCACGGTGGACAAGTTAGTGGAGGAGAAGCTCCGGGCGATGTTACCCCCTGGGTTGATGGAGGGGTTAGCTGCCTGGAACGCGGGAGGTCAACAGGGGCCGATACACGTGCCCAGCTTCGCCGGCAGCACCTCCAGCCATAACGTGTCGCCGGACCTGGTGACCCCGCCGCCCAACACCGCGGCGCAGCAGCCGCTCCATTTGGTCCCACCGGCGCCCCCTACCGCGGAAGATACCGAGGCGCTGCCGGTGGCGGCGGTGATCAATGATAATGCACACGAGCGGCCAGAATGATAGGCCGCCGCCGGCACCGGCGCCCTTGTCTCGACAATTGCCGAGCTCAACGCCATCACCAAGGTAACTAATTAATTAGTTAGTCCGCGACATCTTCTATAACTATATATGCCTTTGTTGACTGCCATCTCATGATCGATGCCCAACATGTGTTGACTCCCAGGACATGCCTTGCATACTCCTGCATACGGTGGGGGCCGGCGGCGAGTTGAAGGAAGTCGTAGAGGGCACTCTCATACAACCTTTGACCCGTGATATGCACAACGTTAGAATGAGCGAGGCCGTGATGAGGGTCAGGTGACTGCGGTAGTGCCCGAGTTTCGTGACATCGACCCCCCCATGCAACCTCCGGGAGCCGATGAACACTTTGTCCTTGGACAATGCCCCAAGTGGGTCCTCGAATGGCCGAAGACCCAGATTCGTCTTGGGGGGGTCAGGCGCACCACCGGCGCCACCTCGAAGCTCCGGCCCCCGATCGTTCGGCCCTCGAGGCCACGAAAAGTTGTTGTGAAGGAACCGGCACCAGAAGCAGCCGTCGCCACCACCCGGAAGGAAACGCCGGCCGTCGCCACCACCCGGAAGGAGCCGCCGGTCGTCGCCACCAACCGCCACAAACAACTGTTGGGGACGTCTGAACCGCAACCGTCCAAAGACAAAGCCGTTGCACCTCAACTTGGTGGCAACAACGACGATGATGACGATAATGTCGACGTCGATGTCTTCATCAACACTGGCGCCAGCAAAGATTTGTTCATGCCTCCTGTACATATGGATGAGGAACCGTTCCGCGCTCACCACGGTCAACCTGCTCGTCCCAGTATATGCACGCAACGCCTGACCTTCCATGGTTTATCCCAAGACACGCCTCCGGAGGACGGAATTCAATCTCAACCGGCTAACGTTTTCAGCCCTGGCACAATCTTCAAGTCCGTTCACGAGGGAGTGCAATCCCCAGAGATGCAGAAGAAGCACAGGAAGAGAAGTAGGCCAGGCGCCTCTGCGAGCCAGCCAGCTCCTAAGACTATCCGGGGTCATGAAGACATGGTACCACCCGTGCGGATGGCTTGACCCGACTTCATGAAGCTGGTAAACCGATACTGCCTCCGGATCTGCTCCACCTCGCAGGAGGACCCATGCACACTTTGCATGGAATTATCTTGACGCTAGAGAGCATCCTTCTTAAAGACGAGAATCCAAATTACCCGGTGTTCACGGCCCGGTGCCAAAGGACTTGGACGCAGTCCAAGAAGCCCCAGCGGATGTGTTCTTCATTGCGTACGAGGACGTCTTCAAGCTGTTTCACTTAAGACGGCTGGACTATAACATGGTCCGCCTATACGCGCTCAATTTCGCGTTGATGATCAGGAGAGATAATACCCCTTACGTCGCGGTAGTGGATCCCTACTACATGCGTGACAGCCAGCTGGTGGAAGGATCAAGGACACGTACCATGGCGAAGGAGTACCTCCAGAGGTTCATGCTGACCAACAAGAGGAAGAACAACCTTCTTCTGCCTTTCTTTCCCGAGTAAGTACACATCCGCTCGCCGCCATCGTATCTTATTCGATTTCTTCCATTGCTGATCCTTTCCAACATTCCGTTTCAATTGTGTGTTGACCAGGGACAAGTACTGCATACTCATTGTCCTAAGCCCGAGGTGGTCCATTGCCACTTATTTTGACTCAGGGAGTTTGGATAGGAAGAAAGACTACACCAGAATAAAGGGTGTTCTAGATGAGGCTCTCGAGGGCTACGCCCAAAAGGGAGGCCCCTTCGAAAAGATGGGAATCTCTCACAAATGACAAGAAACACCGGTTCAGGCATGGGACCGAGTTCCATTGCATCAAGCAGCAGCCTGGCAGCGTGAAGGATGCCTTCTACATCCTCCACCACATTAAAGGGTTGGTCCGGGATGCAGAAAAAACGAGGATGCCATCTAGTCTCTCAGAATGGACCAAATCTGCGGGGGATATCACCGATGATGAGCTTAGAGAAGACTTCCATCGCATCCAGATGCAGCTATCGCAAATCATCGTCGAAAATGTCAACACCAAAGGGGGGTTCTTCCACAACTTCAGAGGTAGGACGATGTATTATAAAAGAAAGACTTGCCTCACTCGCAAGAAGTGCTTCGTTATTTTCTTTATTATAGACTTATCCACTTCGATGAATAAATCATACTCTATTTGTATTACTAACCAATATATATCCCAATCCATCTCCAGGGTTGTGCCAGAGGGACATCGAAGAATGCCTAGAGGCTCAGCAGGACACCAGGACATGGACGACAAAAGAGATGTATAAACCGTTCCCGGCGCCGCTCAAGAAGAAGACTCCATGATCGTGGTCCCGCTATTGCTCACCATCATCGCCGATGTACTCTATTTGATCCTAGTTTAGGCGGTGAACTTCATTTCTAACGTGTGACATGATCTATATATGAACTTTTGTATCATAACTTGTGTAAATATTCGGCACTTGTCACTATATATTTATGTATCTCGGGCTCTAAGTAATGTGATGACATAGTAATGTGTCTGTTTTCGTATACCGTGTCAAATATATTATTGTTTCTATTATATCTGTATAAATCCTGTATATATACCTGTATTTCCTGTAATATACCTGTATTTATGCGACAGCAGCAATTCCAGAATACCTGTAAATTATTCTGTGGCGCATGTTATTTTTTTCTGTGGCGCATGCATTATGTGGCGCACTCCAGAGGGATGCGCCACTGAAATAATTCGGTGGCGCACCCTGAGTAGTGCGCCACAGAAACCTGATCTTTCTGTGGCGCACTCAGGGATGCGCCACAGAAATATATTTTAGTGGCGTGCTAACTGTGACGCACCCGCCATGCGCCACAGAAAGGAAAAAGGGTGCGCCACAGATAGCAAGTTGTTGTATTTTTGTACATATTTCGAGATTTTCCAGTTTCCATTTTTGAAGCCGAGTTTAGATACTTTTCGAAATTCCTGGTGCAACTTTTTAAAAGTGTCAGCTTTCGTCTTCCTCCGCTTCAATAACTACCTCACGAATGATTGTGTTGATAAATTATTATTTTGTTTATTGGCTGAGAGATACATGATGTATTAAGTATTGTGGAGAAAAAACATAACATTTTGGTTGAAAATTATATTTGCTTAGTTGAATATCATGTATAACACATGTCCGAGGGTGAGATACTAAGAAAGTTATTAATACCTTGCAACACATTGGCACTTTTTTTTTGCGGGTAACGCATTGGCAGTTGAATAGTTTTATATGTGTAGAAGAGCTCATAAAATTCAAGGTGTTTTGAAAAACAAGTAACTATTTTACAGCCAAATCCAAGCTAAATGGTGAATCCATGTACAACATGAACATATTTCTCTTCTTTACAAATCGGAACCAGGTTGTGTAGTGAGGTTCCATGATTCATTTCCTGAAGACACACACAGGAGACAGGACAAATAACTTGCTATACATGCATAAGATAAAATGTAATGAATTATCCCACATCCATTTGTGGTACTTATTCTTCGTGAATTATTACACGGTTTCCTGAAATAAAAAATATTACACGGATGTATCTGGATTTTCCATCAGGTACAGCAGCTTCAGCGTTGGCGGTGGCACATGACACTTCGGTACCACCGACAAATATGTCGAGGTACGAGGACACCACCAGTTCCCTTTGCACGCAGGGTCTCCGACGTTTGTTACCTCGGGCAACAGCTCTTGGAGTGTTTCTGGCTCGATCTGATCGTAGTGCTCGCTGTATCTCTCAGGCACAAGGTGGGGAGCGATATGACATGCCAACAGGAGTGGCGCCAAGTCCTGGTCAGCAGATGTGTCTGATGAATCGTTCAAACGCAAAGTGAAGTACCCGGCATTGACTCGAAGGATCGGCAACGGCAGCTGCGGATTGCTACTGGCGGTAGCATTTTCCTTTTCCGTGGAAGTATGGTTATACCTCCATGCGAAGGAGAGGCTCCAGGTAGACATAGGCGATGAATAGCTCTTTTGCTGCGTTAGCAACTCCTCGCGAATTCTCTTGTGATCAGACGGGTAGCATCGAACTGGGGAGGCAGGAGGTCCAAGGAGGACATGACGATGTCCAAGATGTCAGTATGCTCAAGAAGCTGGAACACCACACAAAGCTTCAGGTTCCTCGCCCACTTCGTGTTATCCTCGTACGAGAGGAAGAGAAATATCTCTTTCCTGCCACCGTCATCGCCGCCGTCGCATGGATGAAGCAAGAGGAGGGCATCCTTGCAGCCGTTCCTGAGCGAGTATTCAAGTGTCTTGCCTGCACGCAGGGGTTCCGTAGGAACTTTGAAGGAGGAAACCATGATCAAGCTCCTTGGACGGCCTCCGAATCGGACGTACCGGAAGAACTCGTCGGCGATGCTTGCTAGCCTTTCGAACCTCCTTACCGTCGCATCGCTTGGGTCCACCTCGTCGTCCTCCTCACCGCGGCTAAATGGCAAGAAGCGTCTCGCCGCTCGTGCGATGTGTCTACGGGCGGATGAGATAGCCTGCAGCCTGGACCCTGTCGCCTTGATCCGTTGGTGCTCCATGGATCTCTTCTTGTAAGCGAGCAAGATGTCATCGCCTTCCTTGGCAACGCGCTTCAGTCTGGCCTTCCAGTTGAGCAATGGTCTGTGAAGTATCTGCCAATCTTCGGAGACGGTAACGACGCTGTGGATCTTTAGCACTGCAAACTCTAGTCTCTCAGCATTGTCCTCACCGCTCCAATGCTCCCTCGGGTTGCCTGATATGATGGAGAAAATTCTGCTTACAGACTCGCTTGCTACCGCTGATCCTAATATTTCGGCCATGGTGACTGATCCTGCTTGCCTTCACAACGGCCGAAGTGTTTGCTCCTCCTCAGGTAGATCAATCTACCATATATGTGCACAGTGCATTAGCTGCTAGTTTTACTGAAGCCACTTCTTTCTTTGCTTAGCGTGTTGAACTAGCAAGCGGTAGGAAATTTGTACCCTGAAATTGTTAGCACGTTTCTGTTTGGGTGAAGAAATTATGCCATTCGAGGCTTAGAAAAGACCTTAGAAAACAAGAATACTTTGCCCATCGTTCGAAGCATTTTTCTTCCCTGGACAATTTCAAAGAAGTTTTGGGGGTAACACGGTGGTGGTTTCGTCACGTGTCAGCTAAGCAATCACAAAGGAATTCAGGAATACCGAAACACGAGTACACGACTAACTGCGGAAAACTTGTGGAAAGACACAAGTTTGTTACTAGAAAACTTGTGGCCGGTGCCTGTCACACTTCTTGCTGGCATTACTTGTTCATGAGTTACAATAATCGATGTAATAATTGTATCTGTATCCATCTATGATCCTGATATCGAGGTAATAAAACTTCCATTCTCTAAAAAGGAACTTCTACGTGAAATATTAAACCGCTCTTTCAGAACTTTCCATCAAGTACATCTGCTGCAGCGTCGTCGGCGCCGTTGAAAACTTCGGTTCCACAGACAGATAAGCCGAGGTACGAGGACACCACCAGTTTCCTTTGCACGCAGGCTCCCCTTCGTTTGTCGTCTTGAGAAACAAATCTTGCATTGTCTCCGGCTCGATCTGACTGTAGTGCGGGGAGTATGTCTCGGGCACAAGGTCGGGAGCGATATGATACGCCAGTCTGAGTGGCAGGTCGTCATGTGGAGTCGTGTGTGATGATCCTTTCGGCAGCAAGATGAACAAAACGGTGTCAACTCGGATGATCGCCAGTCTGAGTGGCAGGTCGTCATGTGGAGTCGTGTGTGATGATCCTTTCGGCAGCAAGATGAACAAAACGGTGTCAACTCGGATGATCGGCAAACGCAGCTGCGGCCTGGCGCTGGAGGATGCACCACGTCGTGACGTGTGGATGCACCTTCGTGCCGTCTGGATGCAGAACGTCGACATAGACGATGGATTGATGGAATAGCTTGTTCCCTGTGTGAGCAACTCCTTGGTGAATTCCCTCGTCGTTGTATGCAGGGGAAACCGTGTGTTTTGTTCTATCTAGAAATCATTCAGTTCATCGACCGAATACAAATCATTCGGATTCCCTGCATATATCCCAACGGTGCATTTGATATGCAGTCACTCACGAGCCACCGTTGGGCTGTATGCAGGGGAAATCGTGTGTTTTGTTCTATATAGAAATCATTCAGTTCATCGACCGAATACAAATCATTCGGATTCCCCATCTAGCGTAACTGGCAGGACTTAGACGTCCTTTATCCGTCTTCATTGGATGCAGGTCGTCTGGGTTTTTCATACGTTGCTGATCCAGCCGTGCTTCTGGGGACCCGCTTCGGTGAAACCCGAGACCCGCTGGAAAAAAGTCAAAATTCTCGTCTACCCCCTTGACCGGAGCCGAGAGGGGGTAGGACAGTGAACTTTTTTGCTTGGTTGTGTTAGGTTAGGCCATAGAAACATGAGAAACTAACTTTTATCACAAGTTGTCACAAGGTTGCCCCTTGTTCGCCTGAAAAAGGAGTTTTCACCTCTAAGTGCATAAACTCACTAGAGAGAAAGTACAGTCGGTGAAACCGGTCACACCCCCGAGTAGGATATTGGAAATTTATAACACACAACACACTTGTATACATAGGGACATGGGAAACCAACTTTTATCACAAGGTTGCACCCGGTTCGCCCGACGTGCAACTGTGAGAGAAAAAATTCGTGACGTCACTTTATGTGGGTGGAAATTGTTATTTAGCGTAGCTATATAAATAAAAATGAATAAAAAACATATTAAACTTAACTGAGAACAATAAATAAAATACATAAAACGAAGATTAAAAAAATTATAGTCACTGTGCCGACGGCAAAAGAAAGCCGTCGGCGTAGGTATACACATAAAAAAATAAAGATTTTAAAAATCGGGACATCTATGCCGACGGCTTTGCCGTCGGCGTAGACATGCACCTATCCCGCGCTGACAGTATGCCGAGGGTGGCCTCTGGGCCGTCGGCGTTGAAGGTCTACACCGAGGGCATCTTGTACGCCGACGGCTGCTTCGGCGGGGCTGGCCTGCTCGTCCTCTACGCCGACGGGCCCGACAAATGGCCGTCGGCGTTTAGATCGGCCGTCGGCGTACATGCCCATTCCTGTAGTGAAAACTCCGGTTCCACAGACAGATAAGTCGAGGTACGAGGACACCACCAGTTTCCTTTGCACGCAGGCTCCCCTTCGTTTGTCGTCTTGAGAAACAAATCTTGCATTGTCTCCGGCTCGATCTGACTGTAGTGAGGGGAGAATGTCTCGGGCACAAGGCCGGGAGCGATATGATACGCCAGTCTGAGTGGCAGGTCGTCATGTGGAGTCGTGTGTGATGATCCTTTCGGCAGCAAGATGAACAAAACGGTGTCAACTCGGATGATCGGCGAACGCAGCTGCGGGCTGGCGCTGGAGGATGCACCACGTCGTGACGTGTGGATGCACCTTCGTGCCGTCTGGATGCAGAACGTCGACATAGACGATGGATTGATGGAATAGCTTGTTCCCTGTGTGAGCAACTCCTTGGTGAATTCCCTCGTGGTTGCACGGGCAGCACTGAATTGCGGAGGCAGGATATATTCCATGGAGGACATGACGATGTCTAAGATGTCGGTATGCTCAAGAAGCTGGAACACCACAAACAGCTTCAGGTTCTTCTCCCACATCGTGGTGTCTTCGTAGGAGAGGAAGAGAAGTACCTCTTTCGGGTTACCAACATCACCGTCGTCGTCCCATGGATGAAGCACGAGGAGGGCGTCCTTGCTGCCATTGCTGAGGGAGTATTCAAGTGTCTTGCCAGCCAGCAAGGCCTCCATAGGCACTTTGAAGGAGGGCACCATGATCATCAAACTCCTTGGACGGCCTCCGAACTGAACATACCTGAAGAACTCGTCGGCGACACCCGCTAGCCTCTCAAACCTCCGCACCGTCGCATGGCTGATCTGCTCGGCCTCGCCGCGGCCAGATCCAAATGGCATGAAGCGTCTCGCCGCTCGTGCGACGCGCCTACGGGCGGAGCAAATAGCCTGCAGCCTGGTCGCAGCTGTTCCCTCGTTCCGTTGGCGCTCCATGGATCCCCCCTTGTAAGCGAGCAAGATGTCATCGCCTTCCTTGGCGACGCGCTTCAGTCTGGCCTTCCAGTTGAGTAATGGCTGGTGGAGTATTTGCCAATCTTCGGAGACGGCAACAACGCTATGGATCTTTAGCACTGCAAACTCCAATCTCTCAGCGTTGTCCTCACCGCTCCCATGCTCCATCGGATTGCCTGATATGATGGAGAAAATTCTGCTCACGGACTCGCTTGCTACCGCGGATCCTAGTATTTCGGCCATGGTGACTGGTCCTACTTGTCTTCACTACCGCCCAATTGTTAGCTCCTCCTCCTCAGCTGGCGCTTCTTTGGTTCTTTCTTCACGGGATTAAATTGCTCAGCGTGTTGAACTAGTTAGGAAAAATGCACACCTAAAAGTCTTGTCACGTCTCTGTCTAGATGGGAAAAAATCATGACATTTGTGGCCTAAAGACCCTCAAAAGGAAGAAAAACTCGACCATCGTTCGATTAATTTTTTCTGCTGTGGACCATTTCAAAGAAGTTTTTGGTTAACATGGTGGTGATTTCTTCACGTGGCAGCTCAGTGAGTACATGAAGAATTGAGAAACACCGAAACATAATTAACTGTTAGAAAGTTTAGGACTATTTGTGGAAAACATGGTGAAAAGTAAATAGTCAAAATTGAAAAGCTTAAGAACAATAGGAAATTTGGGGGAACACCTAGAATAGCAGGACAACGTGGAATCTTGGAGAAAAACAAAAAATGTAGATTCTAGAAAAAAAAAGGAAGTATGCAAGAGAAAAGAAACAAAACTATTAGAAAGTTTAGGACTATTTGTGGAAAACATGGTGAAAAGTAAATAATCAAATTTAAAAGCTTAAGAACAATAGGCAAGTTTCATGAAACACCTAGAATTGCAAAAGGAAGAAAAAAAAACAGAAAATGTAGATTCTAGAAAAAGGGAAGTAGGCAAACAAAAAGAAATAAATCGTGATTACCAGTAAGCTAAACATTTGCATTTCTGTGTTAAAAACTCACTTGTTATTTTTTCTAAGACGTACACAATATTTAAGGAACTTACATATTGGGGGCTGGCCCAGGTGGAGTTTTGTTTTTTACTTTACCTTTCACTTTTTTTTTTTTTGGCTTTTATCTTCGTGTATTTATTTGTGTTTCCCCAATACATTTTTATTTGTCTTTTCCTATTTTATTTTTTGCTTCATTGTCTTTTCTTTTTTGTTTTTTCCTTTTTCTTTGCAAGATAATATGAATGTGTATTTCGCGTAATGTTAATAATTTTTTTGAACCATGTTAATAATCTTTTCGTGCCAGCTGGACATTTCCTCTCACATAAGAACATTCTTTAACCTCGAGAATAATTTTTGAACCACATGATTTTTTCCTCTATGAACATTTCATAAAGCCTCTTTGATCTTGTACCGATATTTGTTCTCAATCGTTAAATAATTTTTTAAAAATAGGAAATCTCTTCAGGTGTTGCGTCCTTAACGGAGGAAATGGGCGTCAAATAGGAGCTCTCTCTGTCGTGGTCATGCAAAGCATGTATATCGTGGGCTTAGTCTCACCACTCACACGAGCACACGGATTCAGGGGGCGGAGCTAGCACCATAGCATTAGGGTCAGCTGAACCCTATAAAATTTGGTGAAACCAGCAATAGTTTTCAGTTTTATTGACGAGAAATTAGTGTTGAACCCAATGCAATGTATGAAGATAACCCCAATGATGATTTCGGCCGGCTTTGTCCTGCCCAGATTAGAGTCGTGTGCCACGACCATGGTGGCAGTTTAGGGAACTAGTTGACTTGGTCTTTCTACTCCCACCTTTCAAATACGTATGCCCATCTCGAAACCTGAGCCTAACTTTGATCATAAGTTCGCCTAACATGAACTAGCTCCGTTCACAAAAAAGGACAAAGCATATAAATCAAGTCAAGATTGATCAAAACATATTAATTTGATCAAATATATAGGAAAAATATCAAAATCTAAAATATTGAACAAGTTCACTATGAAAAAAGATACTATTACGATGTTTCTATTGAAATGGATTGGGCATCGTTGGATATTTTACAAAAAAATTGCGGATGTTAGAAACAGTTGAGTATTAAAAAATAGTTGAAACGGAGCGAGTGTGGACTATTACCATCTCTGTGCTGTTTGGGGATACTAGTAGCTTTGCACATGCACGCACGTATCTACAAGACAAATCTTATGATTCAGCTGAATGGCACATTTTACATGCTCTTTGATGAGATATATGTGGTATAGTGTGTCACTCACTCTTACTTCAGTTACTGCGACCACGGGCACCCCTCGCATGAACAGATAGGGAAACGCTATATTGCAACCACGAGGCTTCAGTATTGTTATGCCGACATGTCAAACTCCGTGATGCATTTGATAAAACTCTCAAGCCGCTAGTAGGTGGGATCATCACAATTCTTTTTTTCAGCAGGGAGGGATCATGGGAATTAACTTGTGTTTTTAATGGAAAGCAATTCCAAGAAGCCCTCATGCGCAGGTCGAAATGTGCTCATGAAAGACACCAGAACGTGAAGCTTTAGTACCAAGAGTTGCAAACAAATAACGAGCTGCCGTATTCCTTGATTTTACAAAGTTTAATATCTGACTCATTGACTTCATATTAAGTCTTGAAGAGTAGCACAAATTGATAAGGTTGTACTCAAGCAAGGAAATCAGTTCCAAGATGTAGCCATGGGACACCATTAACAAATGACCGGTCCAAGATGTAGAAGAAAAATTCAGGTCGGGAGCCTTTGACCTGTGATGTTTAGAAAAAATCCAAGATTTAATTTCAGACCTTGGCTAACTCACCTGGCAGTTGAAACAAACATGTGCAACCCAAATTCCATAGACATAATGAAGGCAATGTCTCATCTTCATACCTCAAGTTTTCAAACAACTAATACAGATTTAAATTATATCAATCTTCCATTTTGATATACTTGATGTAGACATATTCGAGCAAAGTAGCAGTCAATTTCATATTTTAGCAAAACAACATAATGTTAACTACAAATAGTTGGGATTTTCTTTACTACTGGATCAAATAGGTCTGTATTTTACACCTGAAATCAAGGCTACACCTACCATATTTCTTCTCATCTCGTGTTTCTTTACATTAGTTGCTGGTTCCTACTTATCTCAATCAATCCCGCTAAAATGTGCAAATTGGTAGAACATGTGCTCTCCTAGAGTTAACAGTGGTATTAAAAATGGACTGAGCTGAAGAAATAAAACACACAGGATTAAGATCATATATATTTCCATCATCCTGCAGATGCGTACCATGAAAAAATGAAGCCCTTCAGCAGGCGCTCCCCTGACCCAATGCACTTGCAGTAATGTGGCTGTCCCAGTATGCATCAAACATACCCTGCATTTTGCATGATGCCATATAATAAGTACCAAATAAGCAAAAGGTAGCATTCACATGTTTGCAACTTAACACATTGTGAGGATTATTTTCACTTCAGTTATATTGCTTCATATATCAAATAATAAGTACCCAAGAAATAAATCATGTTCCCTTAACCAAATTAAAAAGGCTAGCATCCAAATGTGTGCAACTGCAATTTAACATAGTGTGAGGATTATCCCACTTCAGCAACGCTGCTTTATAAAAACTTAATACTTATTGCAGACAAAACAGGAAGAGTACATGATGGATGGGGTGGGTGGGGGCTCTGATGTTGCATCTCACCTCAAAAGTGATTTTCTTAAACGACATAACGACATATATGGCAATTATTTGCTTCTGGACCAAGTGAAGGAAACTAATAAGTGAATCTGAACCAAAGTTTAGCGCAAATTAAGAAGCACTTGTTTCTACTATATCTGAACCAAAAGGTAGACAAAAAGCAGAAATTATTGCATGCGTCTCAAGAAGCATAAGGATGCTATCTGAATATTTATTGCTTTGTCCCACTCTCTCAAATGTCCCATCCTCTCAAGAAGCACAAGGATGATATCTCCTATGAAAGCAAATAACTGAAGCATGAATCATGGGACCACTATCTTGAAGCAAGGTGTGTTCTAAAGCACAAAGAGAAGATATAATTGTGTAACAGATGTGTTTACCTGCCAGTGAATGTTCATCGTTGTATGAAATGCAATGGAGCAAATTCAGTTGAAGTGGTCAGCTGCAAAAAGGCTAGCTTTAGAGAGGCCAACAATCAAGAAAAATTGGAGTCCACTACCGAGGCTCTTCCTCGCATCCACAACCTTTGGTGCCAGCGTCCAGCCCAGCTGACCGTGGTTCATGGCGCCCACTGGTTGACTGGCCCATTCGTCCCCATGTTCCCTATACTTCAAATTGCAATATGGCATTACCAAATCTGAAAGCAAGTAGTCTGACACCTTATTTTCGGCTGGGACTCACCGGGGTGTGAACCAGTGGTTAATTTGGAGGAAGTGGAGGCGGTGGCGGCGCTGCTGCTGTCCCTGCCTTCCGCCTGAGTGGATGAACTCATCCTTAGGAATTTGTTTTTAGGACGGGCGCACCTCTTCATCGTCCTCGGGGAGATTCACGACGCGATCCAAGGGGGCACGAACTGGTTTCCGAGCCCGCCTCTCAGCACCGCAGTCTGGAATCCGATGCTGGCTTGGCAGCGGGCCTGTGGGTGGAGGAGAGGAACGGCAGCGGCGGCGGTTGGTGTCGGGCACGAATCGTCGCGAAGGCGGAGGGGAGTAGCGGCGGCAGCGCATTCAGGGGAGATTGGGCGCACGAAAAAATTCTCCATATGTATGTAGAGATATTCGCTATGTCTCCCGTCTCGATCCAAATAACACGGTAACTGCCGTGGATTGAGGCGAGGGAAATCGGCATGGATTCGCGTTATTTTGGGTAGCCTTTTTTCGTGTACTCGAACAACCCATGTGCAGACGCGGGCGGAGCTTCGGCTGGCAGAGTTTTAGTCCGCCCAGTTTAATTGCTACGTGCACACATTGTGGGGGGATTGGTTAATCTGGGTGGTTTATTTTAGTTAGCCAGGTCAGATCGTGTGGTGGGAGTCTGACTGTGTACATCTGTTGGGATGGCTGTAGGAAAGAATATGTTTGCTTGTTTAATAGTACTGGTTGACATGTACGTGCGTTTGCACGTCTTCACAATTCAAGGGTACACTTTATAAGTAGGAAAATATCGTACCAGGGTCTACGTGGATTACTTCTTTTGATACAAGTCCATAGCAACACAGATATCTCAACAATCAACAATGTGGTACTATAACTTTTTCTGAAAATGAGTGCCCATACGTTGCTAGGGCACGGTGATAGTGAATCCATGTAGATATAGTGAATAAGCATCTCGTAGGTGGATGGCTCAGGCCAAAAACATCCATGTGCAGCAAATCCTCTTGTGTTATAGTATGAAAGAGCTCTACTTGGAATACCCGTGATAGAAACAAATCCAATACAAATTTGAGAAATAAAAGTTAGAAAACTCAAATTAAAAGTGGAAAACAAGGAACCATGCAGTTGTAACTACTATTTGATATGTTAACCGTAGGCAAGACGTTAAGTTTGATGTTCTTTACCATGGTGAATAGAGATCCATGCAACTGTAACTACTATTTATACGATAAAGACCATTTCATTGCGACTTGCAGTGAGTGTTTACGTCACACCCCATTAAAAATTATCAATCTGAAATTTAAACTCCTTTTTAAATCCCCAAATATGGATGCTGGAAATATTTCATAGCAACGTGAGATTGACCCTATGATAATTTGCAGAAAACCGTGTGCGAGGTTTGAATTTCCGAATAATTATTTTCTTATTTGAAAATGGACAATAAAAAAAGTATTTTCTTTAAACCTCTTCTTTGCTGGGTTCAACTGCCCTTTGTTGAGCCAACCTAATCTGGTCAAGCCAAGCCATCCCCAGAGATATGAATAAAAGGGAAAACCAATTTTAGGAAAGTGTGAACTCTGAACTTGGTTCACTGTTTTTTCAGTAAAACCGATCTAAATAGAAGTGGAGTGCAGAGGAAAGAAAAATCAACATATTCAGCCTGTGTTGCATCCAGTTTTCTTGTACAATTGAACTGCATCCAACTCTCGCTTGCCTAGCGAAGTAAATCCGTTTTATCCTTATCTCTAAGAGCCTTTAACACGAACAACTCGAATTATAGGGAGAATCACATTTTCAGAGTTACAATGTGGTCACATGGCCGGCGAACGCCCGCTACAGTGAGCGTATGGTCGGAAACTGCAAGTGCAAATCAAATATGAATCACCCTTGCTGCCGCTCGACGCTGCCAGAGGTCCCGCACAGCACAAGGCTGTCGGCGCCGTTCTTCTTCCAGCTACCACGCCGAGCTGGCGAGCCCAGCCAGGAGACCCGCACGTTCCTCTGATCCCTCACGCCCACGAAATCGACCATGGAGCGCCCCTGTAGTCCTCTGTTCTTCACCTCAGGCCATGCCCGCCTGGCCGCCTGGCGTACGACTCGCCAGCCACGCGCTTGCCAAGGTGTGGGGTAGGAGTCCTGCAGGTGGGTGCGCTAGGTGCCCAGATGTCGCGGAGCTGCTGGCATGGGATGCGGCGGGCCATGGGAGGGCGGGCGGCAGAGCTCAGCGCGGACACGTGGGCTGGATGTGGCCGACGGCAGAGAGCTCGGGAGTGCGGGCGGCCGACGGTGGGAGCTTTGGGCGTGCGGTCAGGAGGATGCAGAGATCGGCGCAAGCGGGACATGGGAGTGCTGGGCTGCATCCACCTCCGCGGCGTCGGCGGGCGGCGGGCTGCCGCCGGAGGAATTGTTGCCGCCGGAGGAATTGGGGCCGGCGCGCACTCTGCGTAGCCTCCTGGGAAGAAATTGGGATCCCTTCGGTAGTTGTGAATAAAAGGAACGAAACGGTACGGTGGCATTTTTGCTCGTAATATGTGACTTGGTGGGAGGGCAAAACGGTAAAAAGTGGACATGAAACGACCTGGGTCGTTAATCAAATATTGAACGACTCAGATTTATTGTATCAACACAGCACAACACAAGTTTGCTCTTTTCTCTACTAATAATATTCGAAGCTGCCGTGATGGTACGTTCGCGTGGTATGTCAGGTGGTGGTACGTCGCGCGTGGTATGTCCGTGCTTTTCAGCCAACTCCGATAGGAATCAGAATCACTCCTGATTACGTTTACGTTTAAATTAAGCAGTTCGGATCGTTTACGTTTAAACTAGGACCGGTGGTTGTGGTACGTCGCGGCATCCATCGGTAAAAGACCACCACGCTGGGCAACATGCGTACGTAATCAGCGATGCCGGCTCCTCCGGCCCGGCGCCCGGCTGCTCGTCCGTCACGGCAATACTCCGGACCAGCGCGACCGCCGCTCAACGCGCCTTTCCTTTGGCCCGTCGCGATAAACCTGCCCGCTCGACCCATGCGCCTGGAGCCCTTTGGAAGGAATCGGAAAGGGAGCAACAGCAGCTCGTGCCATGGCCAACCCGTCATTTAGGAAGGACCACGAGTCGTCCCAGTTGTTAGGAGCACATATGAGATATGCAGCGAAACGCATGTCCAACAGATCTGTTTATCGTCCCATTCGTTTCAACCAAATAATCCATCCATCAACCTGATGGCACAGATGCAAATGTTAGACCATGCGTCCCAAGCAAATACTTCGTCCACCAGGCTGATCATACAGATGCAAAGGCATGCTTGGTGATGATCTGCATATTACTTGTTTCGCTTGGGTCCAACCGGTTTACCAAATAATGATCTACCTAACATCAGTGGCTATATTCTTAATTCAATCCTGCCATTGTAAGATTTTTTTGTCTGTTTACAAAAGATTGATCCCTCGTACTGAAAGTTCGCAAGTTTATGTTTGCATGTTAAGGTATAGTGTTTAAACTGTGCATATCAGTTCAAAGATTGAGCTATTCATGTGACTTTTAAGTCTCAAGTTAATTGCAGTCACCTGCCACATTATTATTAACTATTAATTATATTTTTAATAATATTCTCATGAAGAAAACCAGTTTTTTTTACTGAATAGCAACCCCTGAAATATATATGCACAGTATGCGGAAAATTACATTTAATCAAATAAAGATCTTACCTGGCGTCTTCCCCAAACAATATCTAACCTGACGCCCCCCGCCATGCCAACGAGAATTTTCTTTGTGCGTCTCCATGTCAAAGAATTTATCTCACCCGTTGCAACGCACGGACATTTAGCTAGTAATAGTAGTATAGATTAGAGATGCCAGGAATCCGGTCTCGCTCACATCAAGTGCGCTTGGACAGTTGGACCTACGGGCTAGAAGCCCAGAACCAGTGACGGCAGCTCGTTCTGTCGTTCACCCACTCAGCCCCCTTCAACACCACTTCGCCCATTGGGCTAGCGGTATTGGGACAGCTGATTGGCGCAGCTGGTGGGTAGCCGCCATACAGCACGGCGGGCGTGCGTACGCCCCAAACCCACGCCAGTTTTTGGCAATTCGGCCGGACAGCGAGCCATCAGCCCATCACGGCCCGAGTCCTCAACCACTCGTCCCGTCTCCCTAACCCGGTAAAATTTTTTTTTTGCGAGGAAACCAACAACATCAAAGGACGGACAGTACAGACAGGCACCCAACAAAAATAAAAATTACAATCCAGTCCCTCTGCAACTCGATGTCGCCGGCGTGGAACAGGACGTGCCGGTGGCGCGCCGCCGCTGCGTCTTCCTTCAAGCCTTGGAGCAGAAGACGTCCCCTAGCGGACGGAAGTCGCCGGACCTCGAACTCCGAGAAGCCTCCACCCAGTTCCAGCTGCTACATCGCCATCCTTCAACATCATCAGCTTCAAAGTCAACCCAGATCCGCCGCCACGCTGGATCCGGAGGGGATGGCGCACCCACCAGATCTACAGATCCGAGGGAGCGCATAGGCGAGGTGCACCACCGCGAACCTCCAAGGAGCTCCGCCGTTGAAGGGGACGCGCACCTGCACCAAAAACACCACCGGCGACCCAACCACCTCCATGGCGCCGCCGGCAGAAGACCCTACACACCCTACGCTATCTACACCCGTGAAGCGGGGATCCCCCGCCCTCCCGCCGCCGAGCGGCCGACAGAGGACGAGGGATCCGGCGAAACGACGGGGCGGAGGTGGATCTGCGGGGAGGTTGAAAAAATCGCCCTCTGCTACAGTGACGGGTAGAGGGAGACGTCCAGGCTCGTCTAAAAGTACCCGTTCCTAACCCGGTAATTTAGCTGTGGATTCGTTGTACAACCTCAGGTATGTTGAGATGATCCAAAAGTAAAAGTTGATTCCCTCGATGAGATGCACAACTATCATATTGGCGATCTCTTCAGTTGAAATAATCTTGAGGATTTTCCTAATAAGGGTACCCAAATGGAGCAATTTTGTCTCCTTCATTTGTGAGATCCAAAATTAGTGGCGAAGACGTGTTACCTCTCGAGGAAGTAAATTCCACCTACAATATCTACAAAGGATAATAGAACACAAGCTAAATATTAAATAACAGCAAATGATATAAACTGAGATAAATATAAAGATTCTAACTATTGAAGTCAAAGAAATGGTGAGTGTAAAATGTACTCATCAGTAACAAGCCAACCTAGTCCATGTGAGCTCCAGTTTAAGAGACACAATGTGGGTATGTGCATGTGCTAGTAGTGTGAGTATGTGCACATGTTGCAATCGTTATTAAAAAAACACTCCATATCCGTCCTAAATTATAAGGCGCCCTATTTTTTTTACTGGTTTTGGTACTCGGCTTTTACCACTAATATGTATTAAATTATGTGGATTACGATTGTAAAAGAATGGTAGTGCTGGTTTTGTCTTGTAAAATTATTCCATTTCAGATATCATTGTACTAATTTTGCGCACATATTATAAATACAAATCATGACCAAACTTGTACATCGTCGACCAACGAAATTTAAGGGTGCCTTATATTTTGGGATGGAGAGTACTATGTAGTGAATGTACTATTCGTTTATACATTATACCTACTCATGCACGGGAATACTCTTTCAAGATATTTGTTATAATTCACATTGTGGGAATCTATACCAATATATTAAATGACTTTACAATAGACACACCCATGTTTACATACACAATAATTTACGCAATCATGATAAACTAATCTAAAGAGCCGGTTATGTAGTTTTATAAAAAAAATGGTTTAATGATATGTTGGAGTGAACTATCTTTAAAAAGCTAAATAACTTTTGTTGTCGCCTATTGTTAGTTTACATGGGAAATTCTGCTTTAAGCGTAGAGGCTAGTTGACGTGGGGTGGCCACGGCAAATCCCGGCGAGATGTCGATCTCGCTAGGGTTTGGGTGGTGGAATATGAGTGTGTCTTCGTGTGTCCCCTAGATCGGCGGCCCTCCCAACCTTTATAAAGAAGGCTGGGTCTCGGGAGTTCGCAACCGAGTAGGTCTACAAGTATGAAAGGTTCTACCGACCTAGGCTTCGCCTGCCTTGGGCGTACTTTAATGTCTTGGGCTCCCTTCGTGGGCCTTGACCGTCGTCTTCTAGTAGGCCACCGGTTGGGCCCTACTCTTTGCGTGCACCAGGTATCTTCATAGTGGGGCACCCGATAGGTAGGCCCACGTCACTAGAACTTTGTGGAAAGGACACTATAGTACCATTACACAATGTAGCTATGTGATCAAATAGTCTATCTAAGTGATGAAATGAACTAGTAATTTTAATTAAGTATAAAAGTTTAGTATAAATGTTATTTGTTTTATATTTATCCACTCCAATGTCTTGAGCACCATCGTCCTTGCTCGTCACATCGCATTCGCCTCTATCCGCCCCCTCGCTACGTACGTCGCCGCCCTTTCGTCTCGGCTTGGGAATAAAACGTGACATTGGGTCGTGTCTTGAGTAGGAGAAGAGAATCCATAAGGTTGAGGGAAAAGTGGGCAAATCCAGGATAATACCGGCCCAACACTCAATAAAAAAATTAGAAGAATGTGCGCGCTTCGCCGTGCCGACAACACAAGATTTGACCTGAGCTGCATGAAGTAAGCTTACACGTACCGTACTAATTAGGAGAGGAAACGTCTACTTTTAAGGTAGAGGCCTCGTGAGTAACATAGTTTCTAGTAGACGCTTAATTTTATGTTCATCTCACTCGTTATCTGACTGACTTAGTATAAGAGGGAATGTTTTGAGTCCTTAGTGTTTTCACTATAATGCTAGCTCAAGGGTGACTCTCGACAATAATTTGGGAAATTATACTTATGTATTTAAACCTTTCACTCAGTCATACTCCATCAACTGCCTTTCATTTAACTTAATCCCTGTTTTTTATACAAGGTCACTACCTCATTTTTACATATGGATGTTGCTTTATGTGATCCAAATTCATATAAAAATAAAGGCTAACTTATGTCAGAGCGAAGGGCGGCCTGTCGCCGGGAGGCTTGGGCCGAGCGAAGCGGATCGTTACCGACCTGAATTAGGTCAGTACCACTATAAATGCCTCTTGTAATCCGCCGGTTGGAATAATTTGCAAGCTGTAAATCCTCAACGTTTGTAACATCACCCGATCGTAGTGAAGAATTGTTGGCTGATCCCCGTGATTTTTCTCTTACTCCTTGGAAGGGTTTTTCACGTTAAAATCATGTGTCACCATTGTGTTGACCTTACTTTTCCCACACCATTTATTGCTTGCCGCTTATAACAACAGAGTATGTGGTGCTTGTTTCTCAAATCGAACACCTCTCATGTTTCTATCACATTTTTAACAATGTCACTCTCTCATTTATCACTCTCTGTTTTCTATAAAAGGTCACTATCTCATTTTTTATACTAAGTAACATGACTAATTGTGTATAAAATCTCTCGTGTTTCGGGCTAATTAAATATGTTGCATACATATTTCTCTAAATTGTTTTCTACATGCAATGTTTCCATAATAAAAACCATGTACGAGACAAAATCCTTGTCAATTTTTTTCGTAAAGAAATAGCGGACTTGTATAAAACTGGAGAGAGCCCTTGTTCTCTAAATTTTTTTTTCCTAAACTTTCTGATAGTAATTTGTGTGACCTGTTTTTTAACTTCTCTTGTGCACTGAACTGCCACGTAGAAGAAACTCCATCATGTTAGTCAAAACTTCTTTGGAAGTGTCCAGGGAAGAAAAATGTCTGGAGTAATAGTCCAGGTCTTGTTCCCTTCTGGTGTGGCTTTCAAGTTACCTTTTCCATACGTTTAAGACTTTCAGGTACGAATTTATCACTGCTTACTCGTTCAAGACGCTGATCTATATAGTCCCGCGAAGAAAGAACTGCCTTCAGTAAGAGTAGAAGCTAATGCTTACATGGTAGATTGATTTACGAGAGGAGGAGCTACTAGTATTTCTGTGATAGTGTAGTCAAGTAGGATCCGTCATCACTATGGCAGAAATCATAGGATCTGCAGTCGCAAGCGAGTCTGTAGGGAGAATTTTCTCGATCCTATCAGGTAACCCCAGAGAGAACAGTAGCGGTGAGGACAACGCTGAGAGATTGGAGTTTGCAGTGCTAAAGATCCACAGCGTTGTTGCTGTGTCCGAAGATTGGCAGATACTCCACCAACCACTGCTCAGCTGGAAGGCCAGCTGAAGGGCGCTGCCAAGGAAGGCGACGGCATCTTGCGCGCTTACAGGAGAGATCCACGGAGCGCCAGCGGAACGAGGGAGCTGCGATCAGGCTGCAGTCTGTTTCCTCCACAGGTAAGCGCATCGCTCGAGCGGCGAAACGATACATGCCATTTGGATTTGGCCGCCGGGAGGACGACGACGCGGACCAGATCAGCGACGCGACGGTGCGGCGGTTCGAGAGGCTAGCGTGCGTCGCCGACGAGTTCTTCAGGTACGTCCGGTTTGGAGGCCGTCCAAGGAGTTTGATGGTGTTCACCTTCAAAGTTCCTACGGAGCCCCTGTTGCAGGAAAGACACTTGAATTCTCCTTCAGGAATGGTAGCAAGGAGGCCCTCCTCTTGCTTCATCCGTGCGACGGCGACCGGAAAGAGATACTTCTCTTTCTGTCTTACGAGGACACCTCGACGTGGGAGAAGAACCTGATGCTCTCTGTGATGTTCCGGCTTCATGAACATACTGACATCTTGGACATCGTCATGTCCTCCCTGGAGTTCCTGCCTCCCCAGTTTGATGCTGCCTGTGTAACCACAAGGGAATTCGCCAGGGAGCTGCTAACGCTGGAAACGAGCTATTCCATGAACCCATCGTCTATGTCGATGTGGTGCATCCTCGCGTCACGGAGGTGTAACCATAATTCCACAGACAAGGGAAGTGCTGTCACCAGCGGTTTGCCGCAGCAGCTGCGGTTGCCGATCATTCGAGTCGACGCCGTTTACTTCAGCTTGCCGCCGAATGCTCCATCACATAGACCTGCAGATGACGACCTGCCACTTAGATTGGTATGCCATGTTGCTCCCCACCTTGTGCCGAGGAGTTACTCCGAGCACTACGACCAGGTCGAGCTAGAAACACTGCAAGAGCTGTTGCCCATGGTGACAAACGAAGGAGCCCATGCGCGCAAAGGAAACTGGTGGTGTCCTCGTGCCTCCACGTATCTGTTGGTGGAACCAGAGTTTTCGGTTCCACCGCCTACGCTGCAACAGTTGTACCGGTTGGAAAATTCTGAAAGAACCATGTAATATTTCACGTCGAGTAGCAAAAGTGATGCACCAATAATTATTTTCTCTTATTCAGTTATCTATCTGCCTTGGGTATCTTTAGCCAATGAATCATGAAAAATCACACTACAACTAGATCTTGATTGGCAAACAAGAACATATGTTTCTGTTGTAATGGTACATGAATGGTCTGTCCTTTAATGAGTACGACCATGACAAAGTTGCTTGATTCCATTCTTAAAGCACAATCGGTCTGTAATCTCACATTTCTCTTCTTCCTAATGTATTTTCTTCTTCCTCGAGCTCACCGCAGCCTCTTAAATCTGACTTCTTCTCCAACGTACTACGGAATCGCGTCATTTGCCGAGTGTCTGGCACTTTGCCGAGCGATCTTAAATGGGCGCTTGACAAAAAAAATATGCCGAGAGCCAAATAAAAAAGCACTCGACAAACACGAAAAAAGAACACTCGTCAAAACGCACAACAACAATCGACAAAGGTGGTGGCCCCGTCCCCCGTGTCCCCCTCCCCCCTCCGGGGTTGACAGAAAGGGGACGACACATGCACCATACCGAGTGCCACCTCGCGGAAGGTCGCAAAAGGTTTGTCCCTTTCCTCATCGGTTTTTCATATTGGTAGTATTTTCTGCCATTTTGAAAATTGTACCGATTGTATACAGAATACACTCGGCAATTTTTTTGTTCTACCCCAGTTATTCTCGCCACCGCAATTTTTCCCTTCTAGGAAATTATTTGCCAAGTGCTCTACATCAAATGCTCGGAAAACCATTTTAATTTTAATTTTTCGTTTTCCTTCTTCTCTTTTATTTTCTTTGCGACTCCTTTATCTAGCTCCCCTCCCACCACTCTCTTTCCTAGAATCTCTCTTTATACTCTTTCGCTTCCCGCCTCTCTCTTTTCCATCCTTTGTCCACATCACTTTCTCCCGCCGATGGATTTTCCTGCCATCTTCATTCATCGTATGCTATATATAACCCCTCACTCGGATGTGGTGTTGTATTAGCTACTGTTTCTTTGTCTTTGGATGTGGTATTGTCATGCTTCTTGTTCATAGAAGAACTGAATGACATACCACAAAGAATTTCTAACAGTACCATCGTATCTGACCACTATGCCATATGTTATGTTGTATCAGTGTAGATGATATTTTTCAAATGCACAGATAAAGTGATGACTCACTAGGAGATACCATACGCTTCTTTTTCGTAGAAGAAACTGAATATGACATCACCTTGGACACCTGTTATAGTACCATCGCATTTCATCACTATGTCCAAGCAGCATGATGGATATAATCAGGTGTGGTAGAGTCAACGGCAATCGTGCTTTCGCGAAAACATATACTCCCTCCGTTTTTTAATATAAGATGTTTTAGCACTTGTCCACATGCACATGTACACAAATGTATGTAGACATGTATTAGTGTGAATGTTCACTCACTTTAGTATGTATCTAGACAACATATACAACACCTAAAACATCTTATATTAAAAAACAGAGGGAGTAATACCTATTTTTCTATTAAAAAACAGTAATTCTGTTTTACCGACAAATGTATTATGTGTATCCACAATTTAGCGGAATAGGCCAAACTAAATTTTGCCGCAGCGGTCGGCGCAACGTACGTGGAGACACAAGCACGATGCCATCCACCTGGGCTGCAATTACGGCACGACGTCCGCGCATCCACGACGCTTTATATCCCGTTCGAGTCGAGTGGGGTTCAGCGTTGGCCGGTCGGCCGTCCGTGGCATGCATGACACATTGCCTGACTGAAATGAACTCGTTGACAGGGTGGGTTGGCCTGACTTTCTAGATGCCCTGGGCGAACTAAAAGATGGCCCCTGCAATAATAGTATGGTAAATAAAACTCACATGCATATATAATATATATATGTGTGTGTATGGATTTCATTTAAGTTGCGTAGCTACGAGTGCTTAGGGGCCATCCCCCCCCCCCCCCCCCCCCCCCAAGTTTTTTTGCTAAAATCTTTTATGTTTGGAATTGTATTGCTAGAAATGCAATTATTTGACCAATTTGTCCCCATCCAATACAGGGCAAAAATGTCTACCTAGTCCCTCCACCTCCCAAATGAGTTGGCGAAAGCTAATCCACTGGGGCATTAATAAGTTCAACAAAGCAGACGAAAAACATTATATCATTTGTTTTCTAAAACAAAAGAAAACAAATCAAATGTGTTTTGAGTAACACTTTTATGATAATGGAGCGGGAACAACTAAAATACCAGAAATCATCAGTCCTCCTTGTCCTTGATTGCAGTTTGGCCATTTTAAAAAAGAAGGTTCTAAAGATAAAATGCTAATGAACCATCGGATTGCCAAAAAAATAATCAAATAGTCAAAGGAGAAATAATTCAAATTCCATGAGTCCATGACCCAGCAGCCGGGATGGTATTTCTTACATGACGGATGCAACTCGTAGGGAGAGAAATAATTAAGAGTGAATCAAGAAAGAGCATAATGCGGCAATTTTATTAGAATGGTTTTTTGGTTGGCAAAAGAAGAGAAGACATAAAGCCATAAGAAATGACGGCCTCCTACGCGCGTGGTACAAAAGTGAAGACTGGCTCCTATTATAGCGTATGTTTTAGTTGTATTCATCGAATCGCGGTGTGCCCTTAGGGGTGGATATCGAGCGAGCTTGACTCAACTCGTATGAAAATCGTAAATACTCGTTAGTTAACGAGTGTGTTCGATTCAAGTCGTTAACTTAACTTAACCGCGGTGTGCCCTTAGGGGTGAATATCGAGCGAGCTTGACTCAACTTGTATGGAAATCATAAATACTCGTTAGTTAACGAGTGTGTTCGATTCAAGTCGTTAACTTAACTTAACCGCGGTGTGCCCTTAGGGGTGAATATCGAGCGAGCTTGACTCAACTTGTACGGAAATCGTAAATACTCGTTAGTTAACGAGTGTGCTCGATTCAAGTCGTTAACTTAACTTAACCGCGGTGTGCCCTTAGGGGTGAATATCGAGCGAGCTTGACTCAACTTGTACGGAAATCGTAAGTACTCGTTAGTTAACGAGTGTGCTCGATTCAAGTCGTTACCTTAACTTAACCGCGGTGTGCCCTTAGGGGTGAATATCGAGCGAGCTTGACTCAACTTGTACAGAAATCGTAAATACTCGTTAGTTAACGAGTGTGTTCGATTCAAGTCGTTAACTTAACTTAACCGCGGTGTGCCCTCAGGGGTGAATATCGAGCGAGCTTGACTCAATTTGTACGGAAATCGTAAATACTCGTTAGTTAACGAGTGTGTTCAATTCAAGTCGTTAACTTAACTTAATGGGATAAAAACCCAACGTGACTCGACTCGATAAATACTCGAGTTGGATCGATAATCTTGATAAGATCTTTAAGAAACTGAACGATGTAATCAAACCATCGTGGAGCAAGAGTATAGTTCATTGTCTATACCTCTACAGGTAGATTTTGAAAAAATGGTGAAACAACTGGGCTAGAATCCTATCATCGGTTCATCGTCTATAACTCTACAGGTAGACTTTGAAAGAAAAAAGGGTGAAAAAACTGGTTTCGGTTTTCAGTCCTCGGTTTTTATGTCCACACCTAATTGAAACCCTCCAAGAATGACAAGAGTTAGAGTCAATCCAATCATCCACTTACGAAATTCTGTAATCAGATCTGACTCTTGGGTACAACGGACCTATAGGTCATGTCTGAATTAACTCCGTTATGCGTTTTGGGACGTACTTTATATTTATCAGCATCAGCGGCAAATTTCGTACAACTTTCATGATTTAGACTTTTCCATTCGAGGTCAGCTTGAGACCAGCCCGTGGCGATTTATAAAAACTTCTAAGGGAAGTCAAGAGTCCACCATAATGAAGGGTCCCTTCACGTTTTTTGCAATACCCGAATAATTTCTAAACATAAATGAGTAAAGCAACAATTTAGTAAAGCAACTACTAAATGTGAACCAAGGCTGAACCTAGTGGTTTGGACGCGCTGATGCGTCCTGTCCCGCCTGGGTTCGAGTGTCCGCACTCGTAACCCGGTGTCCATACGCACCCATCTCTTAATGAAATGCCGAGGACTCTTCCCATCCGGTCTAGTTTTTTTTACATCTACTAATAGACCCGTCCAAATAAATATGCCAAATATTTATGGATAGTATCATAATGAACTAGAAAGTTTGATGATACGTTTTCGATGTATGAGTCCACATCCATACATTCAATAATACACAATTAGGGATTCAAAATCCACATCAAGGCTCGTTCACCGATTGGGCTAGCAACTGGGGACACCGGGCAGCTACGTGGAGAGCAGCAGGGCCGTTCACTGCAACTAGGGCATGACGCTTTCTATCCCCGCTCGGTCGGTGACAGGGTGCCTGGCCGGAAATAATCTCGTCTTGCGAGTTCGCGGCCGGACAGGGCAGCTCTGGACCGCATGCCAAATGTAGGTCGGTGGTGGGAGCTGTGAACTCCATCGGGTATTTAGATGGATGAGGATGACTCCAACGGGGCGACGCATCGAGTCCGCGCGCATCCGTTCGTGTCCGCGAGGGCCAAAAACACGGCCCAACGGGGCAACGCAAACGGACCGCGGTCCGTTTTTTGGTCCGCCGCGACGCATCCCTGGCCCAAATTTGGGCCACCGATGCGTCGGCCCCGGACGCGAAACGGAGCTCTTTTGTGTCCTCCCCTAGTCCGCCCCTGGCCCGCAAATCAGACCATCCCCACCCCAATCTCCTCCTCCTCCGCCCCTCTCGCCGCCACCCGCCGTCGCACCCTCGATTTGGCACCGCAGGCCATTCCGGGGATGCCGTCACCGGAGCAGGTGCTTCCCCGCCGTCACCGGAGCAGGTGCTTCCCCACCGTCACCGGTGATTCTTGCGGCCAGGAGCGTCCACAGCGCCCCGCGATAGACTCGCCGCCCACAAGGTGTTCGGCCGTTCGCCCCGGCTACTCAGGTACGTCCCTCGGCCATGGATAGCTCGGATGAGTGGTTCTACAAGAACCACATCATGCAGCGCTCATCCTCGGACGATTCCTCCGACGATGATGACAGTGACGGCCTGGTTGCCACCCTCATCGTCAACGAGTACATAGAGAGGATGCGACCGGTGTTCCTTGGCTCCTTGCCGGGCCGTTCTCCTGCTCTTGACCGGAACCGGCGAGCTGGCCAAATCCAGCTGTATGGGGACTACTTCCGTCCCCACAAGCCCACATACCCTCCCAAGGTTTTCCGGCGCCGTTTCCGGATGAGGAGGTCCTTGTTCAACCGCATCCGGGTGGGCGTGATGCATTTTGATGACTACTTCATGTGCAAGCGCGATGCATGTGGTATGAGGGGCTTCTCGTCGTACCAGAAGTGCACCGCCGCCATTCGCATGTTTGCGTATGGGATTGCCGGCGATCTTGTGGACGAGTATGTGCGCATGAGCGAGTCCACGTGCCTGGAAGCCATGTACAAGTTCTGCGCGGCCGTGGTGCAGGTGTTCGGGCCGGAGTACCTGCGGGAGCCCAATGCTGCCGACATGACTCGCCTCCTGGCAATCAACGAGTCAAGAGGCTTCCCTGGGATGCTCGGGAGCATAGACTGTATGCACTGGGAGTGGAGGAACTGCCCATTTGCTTGGCAGGGGCAGTACAAGGGCCATGTTGGGGCCTGCACGGTCATACTTGAGGCCGTGGCATCCCAGGACCTCTGAATTTGGCACTCGTTCTTTGGCATGGCCGGCTCGCACAATGACATCAATGTGCTCCAGCGGTCACCGGTGTTCAATAGGCTCTCCAATGGCCTGGCACCCCAGGTGACCTTTGAGATCAATGGTAACCAATATGACAAGCCCTATTACCTTGCTGATGGGATCTACCCCACATGGACAACATTTGTCAAGACAATCTCCAATCCCAATGATGAGAAGAAGAAGAGGTTTGCCAAGGAGCAAGAGAGCGCAAGAAAGGATGTAGAGCGTGCATTCGGTGCTCTACAGTCACGATGGGCTATTGTGCGCCATCCTGCTCGGACATGGGACAAGGACCAGCTGTGGGAGGTGATGACAGCGTGCGTGATCATGCACAACATGATCGTGGAGGACGAACGCGACGAGGGCTTGAATGATCAGGCATGGCAGTTCCGGGGTGAGTTGGTTCAACCCCAGGGTCCGTCCACATTTGCTCAGTTTCTCGACTTCCACCGTGACATTCGTGAGAAGGAGTCCCATGTTCGGCTCCAAAATGATTTGGTGGAGCATGTCTGGCAGCACTACGGTAACCAGGGTGACCAGGGTGATCAGGGGCAGTAGTTCCATTTGATGAACTACTTGTCTTATTTATTTGGTTTGTAATGCATGAAACAATTTATTATTTCTGAAACTATTTGTTTGTGTTTGTTTGAACTATTTGGATTGTAATAATAAGTACTTGATGAACTATTCGGATTGCTTTTATGAATTGTATTATTTGAGCTTTGATGAACTATTCAGAATAATCAAAAACCCTGGCCGTTTGTGGCCCACCTCCCCTATGTATCAATGAAAATGGCCCATATAGGGCCTGCTTACCTGGAAAAAAAAACAGAGGGCGGACTCGATGCGTCGCCCCGTTGGGGGCAGTGGCTGGAAAGGGGCGGACGTGGGCCGGACATGGGTCCTTTTGGCGACGCAAACGGACCAAACGCGGACCAAACGCGCGTCCGTTTGCGTCGCCCCGTTGGAGTCATCCTGACGACGTATTTAGATGGATGACGACGTCGTCCGCTCCCAGACCTGCACTGCATTCCAAGTGACAACCCTCACGTAGTCATGTTGAACGCACGCTGCGATCAAGTTGGCAGGGGAGCGACGGGGACGTACTACGTGTTTGACTAACAAATAACCCGTACACGGCCTCGGCCGGGTTGCCCGTACACAGTACACTCGTGCGCCGCCCCAAATCCACGCAACCTTTTACTCCGTACGTGATGGCACGGCCCGAGTCCCCAACGCCTCAGTATCGTCTCTTTCTCCCGGGAAGCAGAGCAAACGAAAAAGGGAGGCTACTACTGGTCTCGGTCCCGCATGCCAAACCATATCAGACGTGTGAACGACAAATTTGACGCATTTAACCCTTTTTCGAATTCATTTCACAAAATGGATCAAATTTCAAATCAATTCACGGATCTAACCCTTTCTCACGGCGCCCGCCTCCGGGGCGCCGTGCTAGACACCACAACGTCGCGGTCTGGGGCGCCGTTGACGCGCCACGTCGGTCTGGCTGGTCCCGCAGAAAACAAGTACGGCGCCCCGGTCCAGGGCGCCGTGCTATGCACCATGGCGCCCCAGGCCAGGGGCGCCGTGCAACTTAGGTTTACTACTTGCATGCACATGCATCGGATACGCATGTATGCAGGAGCGCTTTGAGCATTGCTTAATTGGGCAACGATGCCGGTAAATACATGCATGCTAACTCACTAAGTACAAGCTGCACCTAATCTTTGTGATGGCTATATTCTACATGAGCTAGGCTTGAAGGACAGGCTGCAGCTCTCCTCGACGGCGCCGGCGGAGAAGGACAGGCTGCAGCTCTCCTCGACGCCGTCGGAGAAGGACATGGGGCGGTGGTGAGATAGAGGAGGGAGAAAGTGTGGTAGGTGGGGAATCTGAGATGTGTGGCTGCCAGTGGGCCAAGCGGACACAAGGGACGGACAGGGACGGACAAAACCGGACAGCGGACAACCCCAAACGTGGACCAAACCTAACTTGGGCCAGGTTTGGTCCAGAACGGACAGTCCGCCCTGACAAATGTCCCTATGCGCCAGCCCGTTGGAGCACCTTCCATGTCTGTTTGGACAAAAACGGACTGCGCTGATCCTTTTGCGCCAGCCCGTTGGAGTCATCCTAACAAACGGCTACTGTGCTCTCGCGTAATCCAATTGCCAAAATCAGAGGTGTGAACACTGAACACACCACCGGTGGACGGAGAGGTCTGGTGAAAGTAATCTCGCCTTGCTATGTTGTTCCCGAGTGCCCTTTTGACAAGACAAAACGGGCTCGTCTTAATTTACCCTGCAGGGCTGCATTTCCCTCTCCGGCCACTGCGCTGCTCGATGTACTAGTACACCTGCACACTCCTCCCCGGTGAAGTGCGGGGCTCGAGTGGCAGACGCGCTCGTGACCACGGTACAGTAAACTCGCACGAAGCTTTTTGTTCGGTCAGCAGTGCACGCATGGCCATGTACGGATGGCTGCCGGTCACTGTCTAGCTCAGTCTCCGAGGAGTCACCCCTTCCAATGCCACCACTCTGCAACACTACCAGCTCCCAAGAAACTCCACAGTGAGCTGAGTACACCGGCCACCATCTTCTCCCCCAATCTTCCTCACCGGCGGCGCCTTGACTGATCAACAAGAGCCAGTGCGTGCGACGAAGAGGAGTACATGAAGATCCTCGAGTCGCCGCTCATGGGCGAGTTCATCGGATTTCTGAAATCCAACTGGAGCGGCCACTCGCGCGTCAGCCAGCGCCGGCGCCGCCTGCAGCAGCTCGTGGCCATGGTGCGCGGCGTGGCGGACGCCGCCGAGGGCCGCACGGCGGTGCGGCGCAGCTCCATCGAGGGCTGGCTGAAGCTGCTGCGCAAGGAGGCGCTCCGCGGCCAGGCGGTCCTCGACGCCACCAGCGACCCCTCGGCGGTCGTGGGCTCCGCCAAGAAGTTCCTCGCAGGGGTCAAGGCTCTCTTCGTCTGCAGCGCCGAGGTCGACCGCCTCACCGACGCCGTCGACGCGCTCGAGCGGCTCACCGGGCCAGGTGCGGACCTCGACATCTTCCTCAAGGTACTGCAGCTCGACGACGCCGCCAACGGCATGGATGTCGACAACGACGGCCCCGCCTTCGCCTTCCCTGCGCGCCATTATGTCGACGAAGGGAGCTACAGCTACTCCGTCGCCACCGCGCCGGGCGGGAAGAGGAAGCGCAGCGGGAGCTCCGGCGTGGACCAGGCCGGTGACTGCGGCGACGGAGATGGCGAGGCGGCATCCCACGGCCGGGCCCTCCTGGACCGCGCGTACCGGCATAAGCGCCGGGCCCTGGCGTGCAAGAGGCACACCTGCTCCGGCCCTCCGCTGCCGGCGGGACCTGACCGGTCCGTGGCGGTGGCGATGGCCATGGCCAGGGTGCGCCGCCGCATCGGGAGGCCCAGCCTCGGCCGGCCTTTCTCGCGGATCTCCTTGCAGTGAGCGAGCATCAGAAGCCCTTCTCCTGCATTTTGCTGCTACAAGTCTAGAAAGCTGAGGGATTCTGTCGATGATATAGTATGATTAGTTCTTCATCCGAATTCCTGTGGACCTGGGAAGAGTTCGTTCAGTTAACTTGTGCTGTTAACTGCCATCTTATGCAGACTACTACTCCTAGTTTAGTCAATTTCTTGAGTTCGAGTTGTGGTATTGATTCTGATGCAATGTGACCGTCGGAAGATGAACACGCCTCGTCGCACTCAAACAATTTGAAGTTTCACCACAGCTTTACAACATGAAATTAACACCACTGCATCAGCTTGACCGGCAACAGGGAATTGTACTTTATTTAATGAGTAAAATCACCGTTGGTTCTTTAACATGGCAGGTGGGATTCATTTTAGTTCATGTACTTGAAAATGGTTTCCCTAGGATTTGAAGAAAACACGGAAATGAAAGACCGCTTAAGTTGAATGTCATGACCCGTCGAATTCTACATGATCGAAAAATGCAAGAATCTGTACAGAAGGTGATGCAAATGGTGGCCGGGCGACTCTGGAGTTCCTGCAAGGGTGACTCTTCGGTAACGCGGTCTGCTCCGGCACCCGTAAAGCAGCCGCCGCTCACAAAATTTGGCTCGGACTAGTCGTTGTAGCAAGGTCGGCCTCCCACACGAGTCCCCATTGAAAATCTGGCGCCGCCGCTCCCTTCTCGGCCGCACTCCGAGCTCCCGCCACCCGACGTGTCGACTACACCGGGGACCGCATCCTCTCCCCACCAATGGTTGCTACTATCATCTCCACGTTTTTTCTCTTATTTTGTGCCGGTCCTGTGACAGTTGAGCAGAATTTTCATCCCACAAAACATCTCATGGTTTACATTTTCCAGCACAATATTGTATTATCGAAAAAATCACGGATCTACCCAATTTACGGGATCTGATTGGGTATTTTTCTTCCTCACAACAATAAAACGATTTTTTTTTACGATAACAGCGAGCGCTGTGATCTTTTATAGTAAGAGAATACGGACCAAGAGCCGTTCACAGAATTACAACTGCCAAAGAAGGCAGCAGCAAATATATACAGACGAAAAACAAAAGGAAACTATACAGGGCGTAGAAACACGCCCGCAGCCAGGCAGCTACAGCGCGTCGGTCCAGGTTGGTCCTTTTAGTCCAGCCCGCGCCCAGGAGCTGAACTCTGTTGCAATAAAACGAAAGTTGTTTTTCTTTTTTGCGAAACACAATACAAAGCAGACGCTCACATACACGTGCACACACTCACCCCTATGAATGCACGCACGCACACCCTACCCCTAGGAGCACCTCCGAAGGACTGAGCCGGCCGTCGGGTCTTGAGATTGACGAAGTCACCACGGGCGTCTCGCTGTCGACGGGAACATCGTCTCTCACTGAAGAATATTCCGCCTAAATGAGAAACATCAATGTCAAATCTAGAATTAGAACTTTGGTGGACTGGGGGTACAACCACCCTCCTAACCATCTTGCCACAGACAAGTTCTCAAACGAAATTTGTTTCTGTTCGGGATTTTTTCCTAAAAAATAGTTTATTTTTTTATTGTTTGAGATTAGAGATAGTTAGGATTTTGTTCGCTAGCGTACAAGGGACCAAATTCACTATGTACCAGGGTTTTAAAAGGCTAATGGGGATTTCTGGACTGGTCAATGCCCAAGATCTTCCTCATATACGTGGCGCAGTATTATGCACGGTAAGAAATTACTAGACAAAGGCCTTTTATGGAGAGTAGGAAATGGCAAGCATATAAATGTGTGGAGTGATAAATGGATTCCAGATGTATCACCTGCTACTATCCATAAACCCTCTTCCACAAACGACATTGTAAAAGTATGCTCTCTTATGAAGAAGGATGAGTTCCAGTGGGATGAAAGGGCAATTAGAAGACACTTTCCAGCAGAGGTAGCTGATAAAATCCTAGAAATTCCTCTAAGTTTAGATGGTGGCAATGACTTCCCCTCATGGCCTATTTCAAAGAGCGGCTTATATACTGTTAAATCGGCGTACAATCTGGCCAGAACTCAATTGTTTTGGTCTGAACGCAGCTCTTCTGGTAAGGGTTCCTCGTCAAACCACAAAACCTAGGAGAAATCTTGGAAGAAGCTTTGGGCAATTCAATGCCCCAACAAGATGAAGGTGGTGCTATGGAGGATGGCTCATAACTGTCTCCCGACAGGTTCTCAACTCCAAGTGCGATCCATTCCAACGAGGTATGACTGTTATTACTGCAATAATGAGGAAAATGTGGTGCATTTCTTGCTACTGTGTCAATATGTGAAAGAGATATGGAAAGAAATAAAAAAGGCCTACGGTATTTGCTTGAAGCTAAAAAACCTTGTTAATATTAGGCAATGGATCTTGGACTGGATAACTGAAGCTTCAGATTTCCATGCTACTGTTATGGCAATAACTGTACGGCACATATGGGAGAACAGGAATAGCGTCCGTAATGGTGAGGCACTACCTCATCCCTTTCGTGTTGTGGCAAAAATCAAAGCCTATATTGAATTCTTCACTCTGCATAATGTTGGCTCATCAGGTTCCAACAGGCGTGAGTCCTTGTCATCAAATCAAAGATGGTCTCCGCCAAAGGAGGGCGTGGTGCTGATAAACGTTGACGCTGCAATCTTTGCCCACTCTGGACAAGCTGGCTTCGGCGTCGTCGCTCGTGACCATCGAGGTTCTATATAGGCGGCAAGTCGAGGCACGATTGACCATGTTCGATCTCCGGAAGTGGCTGAAGCCCTTGCTTTGAGGCAAGCTCTTGTCTTTGCCAAGAATTCAGATTTTCAGAGTATTCAGGTAGCTTCAGACTGCCTTTCTCCGATAAATAAGGTGCAAAGTTCAGATGTTGACAGATCCTCAATTGGAGCCATTGTCCAAGATGTCAAAACTAGAGCCTCAATGTTTTTATTTTGTAATTTCATCCATGTAAAACGTTGTTGTAATGTGGCAGCTCACGTTCTTGCAAGATCTGCAGAACGAGACGTTGGGTCCTGCTGGTATAATGAGGCACCTGAAGTTATCAGGACCTTAATTTGTAACGAGAAGGTTATGATTTATGAATGAATGAATGTAGGGCTGCTGCCCATTGTCTCAAAAAAAAAAAAACTATCGTAGGATTTGGGCTGGGCCTGGATTTGGGCAGGGCGGAGAGGATTTAGGGCCTGTTTGTTTCAGCTTATAATCCAGCAGATTATATAATCTGGATGGTTGCCAAACAGGTCCAGCTTATAGGTCCAGATTATATAATCTGGAGGCCAGATTATGATAATCCAATAAGCTGGCCAAGAGATGCTTATTCCAGCTTATTCCAAAAGTCCAGATTATATAATCTATAAGCTGAAACAAACAGGCCCTTATTAACTCAAAGCAGTGAAGTAACTAGCACGACGTACGTGGAGGAATGTAAAGCAGTTTCGTTGTGGATTTGGTGATCTGGCAAGGTCGTCTGAAAAAATAGCTTTTGTTGCAAAGGATGGTTATGTTGCCTGTATCTTGCGTTCTATTCGTGGGTTAGAGTCGTTTCGGTCTACTTGCTTTTGTTTCTACTCCCCGTTCCACAATGTAAGATGTTTTAGATGTTACACATGTATATCTAGATTCATACTAAAACAAAATTGACACATGCTGTTAAACGTGTTTAGATATATGTGTGCATGTAAATGTGGAAAAATACTAAAACATCTTATATTGTCGAGCGGATGGAGTATTTGGCTACAAACTATGGTTGTGTGAGACAATGTTCTGGTTTCATGAGCAATGGAACAGCGAAGTGGTCCTTGTGAATCGTGGTTATTTGGCAGGAACGAGTAGCATGTTGAGTTCATGTTATATGGACAGGAAAAGACACCTGTCGTAGCGTACATGAACTCATACAGGTTGGTATACTAAACCGTTCCTGCTACGTTTGGATTACATCTAACACCCTGTTAATCTATTATTAGGGACCGTGTTGGTGTTTCTATTTCCTGTGGAAGATGGACACTCCAGTTTGTCGAGTATGCAGCAACAGCTGAAGCGTGTGCCCTTCGCAATGGACTAATTCTAGCTGGTGAGGTGGGATGTAACAAGCTGCTTGTAAGAATCTAATTGTGCTGAGGTTGTCCAGGTCATGCAAAATGGTGGCAATTTTTTAGGAGCGGCAGCAGCTATTTACGAGGAGTGTTCTTTCCTTTGTCGTAATTTCTCTCGGGTTATTTTTGCTCATTGTCGTAGGAAAGCCAATAGGGCAGCTCACGAACTTTCAAAGTTTAGCGAGGTAGACCATGGCGTGTGGCATGATGATCCTCCCTCTTGTATTAGAGATGTGCTCGCAAACGATGTATCTATTGTTGATGTTTAAAGCAGCAAGTTTCTGACACACTATTTTCCTTACCAGGATACCTGAGGGCTAAGGGGACTGTAAGGTTTTTAATGAGCCGGCTTGCTAGCTTAATATATTGTTTTCTTTTTAAAAAAACCTACGGAAAGTTTGGGATTACATTTAAACTCATTTAAACATGTTACAGATAAAACTTTTGTAAATCCATCTGCAACACTACCACCTCCGCCAGCTCCCAACAAACTCCACATTAACCATCTTCTTCACCGGCACCTCGATCGATCAACCAGACTAGAGCCCAGTGCGCGCGACGATCCAAGAGGACGCTATGAATTAATATCCTGGAGTCGCCTCTCATGGGCGAATTCGTCGGGATCCTTAAATCAAACTGGGAAGCCCACTCGCGCGTCAGCCAGCGCCGGCGCCGGCTGCAGCAGCTGGTGGCCAGGGCCGGGCCCATAGTGGTTCCAACTGGTGCCGTCCGCACAGGGCCCATAAAAGTTTGGGGCCCCAAATTTTATATAGTCTTCTATGTATACCAGTTGGGCTGGATGGCTATTTCTGCCTGCCTGGGCGCTGGTTCGCGCGAGTCTACTGGGCTCCTGCCTCCTGGACTTCTCGCGTGGCTCCCGACTCGCACGATTCCTTGGCTAAATTCTCTTCGCTCGCAATTCCTCATTGACCGCCTGCCTACTGACCCGCACGCGGCACGACAACCACGAACAAACAGAAGAGTTACCGAACAAATTAATTGATCGCATCTAGACCCATGCATAAAAGCGAACGTGGGAACTGGGAATCCCTTTGGTGTACCCACATCAACTCCTCCACTTAGTGTGTTTTAATGTACACAAATATATTTCGATTTAAAATAAAATATACATGAACAATATGCGCGTCGACGAGTAGGTTTCATTCCCGTACTTGGTTTCAAGTTTCGTCGATTGTATCTTCTCAATTTTGAGCCGAATTTTGGAATAATTTTAGACAAATTTTGTCAAATTCGTCGCAATCGGTTGACCGTTTGAAATATCTTTGGACATGAAGGTTCATCTCAATGTTTCGAACAAATTTTGTGTTGCGTACATTTTCTGTTTCGGTGGTCATATACAATAAATTGGTCATATATAATAAATTGACTGTCTATTATAGAATTCCTTATTGATTTAAAAAATTCGTGTGAGAGAGGCCCTGTTTTAGAGTTTCGCACAGGCCCCGAATTTTGCCGGCCCGGCCCTGCTTGTGGCCATGGTGCGCGGCGTGGTGGACTTCACCGAGGGCCGCGCCGCGCAGTCCGTGGGGGGGCAGCTCCCTCTACCCCTGGCTGCTGCAGCTGCGCAGCGAGGCGCTGCGCGGCCAGGCGGTGCTCGACGCCACCAGCGACCCCTCGGCCGACGTCGGCTCCGCCAAGAAGTTCCTCGCGGGGGTCAAGGCGCTCTTCGTCTGCAGCGCCGAGGTCGACCGCCTCACCGACGCCGTCGAGGCTCTCGAGCAGCTCAAGGGACCCGGCGCCGAACTCGACATATTCCTCAAGGTGCTCCAGCTCGACGCCGACGCCATGGACGTCGAACAGGAGGACGCCCACGCCTTCGCCGTCCCCGCGCATTATGTCGATGAAGGGAGCTACTCTGCCGCCACAGCGCCGGGCGCCAAGAGGAAGCGCAGCGGGAGCTCGGGCGTGGACCATGCCGGTGACGGCTGCGACGGAGACGGCGAGGCGGCGTCCCACGGCCGGGTCGTCCTCGACCGCGCGTACCGCCATAAGCGCCGGGCCCTGGCGTGCAGGTGGCGCGCCAGCTCCGGCCCTCCGCAGCCGGCGGGGCCCAACCGATCCGTGGCGGTGGCCAGGGTGCGCCGCCGCATCGGCAGGCCCAGCCTCGGGCGGCCTTTCTCGCGGATCTCCCTGCAGTGAGCGAGCATCACTAGCCCTTTTCCTGCATTTTGCTGCTATAAGTCTAGAAATTTGATTGATTCTGTCGTTGATGTAGTGATTAGTTCTTCATCCTAGCTCCTCGACCTGGAAAGAATTCGTTCAGTTTTTTTTAAGGGGCAGAGTTCGTTCAGTTAACTTGTGCTGTTAACTGCCAGCTGATGCAGACTACTACTCCGTACTAGATTAGTCGCTTTCTTGAGTTCGAAGTGTGGTATTAATTCACTGATGCAATTAGACCGCCGGAAGATGAACACACCTCGTCGCACTCCAACAATTTAAAGCATGCTCATGGCTTTACAACATGAAATTAACATCACTTCATCAGCTTGACCGTCAAGAAAGCCGAGGGTTTCTGTCCATGATGTAGTATAATTAGTTCTTCATCCTAGCTCACGCACCTGGACAAAGTTCGATGTTTACTGCTAGCTGATGCAAACTACTACTATAGTCGCTTTCTAGAGTTCGAGTGTTGGTCTTAATTCAGTGACGCAATGTGATCGCACTCCAACAATTTGAAGCGTGACCATGGCTTTACAACATGAAATTAACACCACTTCATCAGCTTGACAGTCAACAGGGAAATGTACTTTATAAAATGAGTTAAATGCACCGGCCGGCGGTTCTTTAACATGGCAGGTGGGTTCATTTTAGTTCATGTACTTGAAAATGGTTAGGGCCCTTTGGTTCCGAGGATTTGAAAAAAAATACACGGGAATGAAAAAAGCATAAGCTAAGTGTCATGGCACGTGGAATTTCTACACATAATCGAAAATGCAAGACTCTGTACAGAAGGTGCTGCACATAGTGGCCGGAGGATTCTGGAGTTCCTGCGAGAGAACCCAGAAGATGGTGATCTAGCAAGTTCGTCGGAAAAATAGCTTTTGTTGCAGATGACGCTTTTGCTGCTCGTTTTCTGAAAATTTCAAAATTTGCATTTTTAAGGTTTAACAAATCGGGAAAAAAAATCCTGCTCCCCCGTTCCAAATTAGATGAATTTCATTTATCCACATGCGGATGTATTTAGACTTGTAATATGTCTAGATACATCCGAATGTGGACAAATGGAAGTCATCTAATTTGGAACGGAGGGAGTAGACGTGTATACTGATATGCTCTACAGGTGTGCAAAGTTTCAACTCGAATCGTCATATTGGGGGCTGGGCAAAAAGACAAATAGGTGGATCTGGGCGGTGAACAATTCACAGTTTTAAAACTTGAAATTTAGCCCGATATGTCTCTTTTGTGTAGCCCCAATATACCGAATTTTGATTTGAAATGTTGTACGATTGTCGATCTCGACACTATCTAAGTCTCTGAATATTTTTCTCGAATTTCTGAAACTAAAGTGTCGATTTTGAACAGTTGGATTCTAATAATTCTCATTTGATCGAGATTTTAGTTAGAGCTTGGTCAAATGCTGAACAGTTGGACTGTATCGTGAGTTGTGATAGAATGGGAGCTACATGTGGGTTTCAAGTTCCAACTGTGATATTTGAGTTACAAGTAAGTGCAACTGAGGTTTTTCCAGTAGCGAGTAGGGTTGAATTTTAAACTTACATTTTTCAGTTATAAATGGGTTGTGACTGATATTTTTTTAAGTTGTAACTGGTATTTTTTTTTCATTTCCAAGTGTATTGTGGTGTTATAACTGAGATTTTTCAGTTGTAAATGGGTTGAAATTCGTTTTGTTCTAGTTTCGAGTTGGGGTTGCAACTCAGATTTTCCATTTACAAGTGTGTTTTTATCCCAATCGCAAGTGTGTTGTAACTGAGTTTTCTCTAGTTTCAAGTGAGGCTTCAACTAGGTTTATTTCCATTACAAGTTGGTTGTAGCTGAGTTTGTTTCCAGTTACAGGTGAGGTTGTAACTTATATTTTTCAATTAAAAATGGGTGGCAAATGTGTTTTTTTTAGTTGTAAGTATGTTGCAACTGATATTTGTTTTTTTTCAGTTGTAAGTATGTTGCAACTGATATTGTATTAGTTCCAACTATTATCCAATTGCAAGTGAGTTGTAATTGAGTGTTTTCCACTAGTAAGAGCTGATATTTTCTAGTTACAAGTGGATTACAAACTAAGATCAAGTGGCATCATATAACCGAGAGGAGATTTAGTTGCACCAAAATTATTTTTAGCCAATACATTCATTAGTTGCACATAGAGTGTAACTATTCTAAGTGTAGAATGCGTAATTAAAGCAAACAATAAGGTAGGGGCTGATAATTATTCTTCGAAAGAATCAATCCGGCCCTTAGTTATCCTACTTGTGTTGAAATGGAGTATAATTGCTAGAGTGGACGAGTAATGTATTCCGCGATTCCACTAAGAGGTCGTTTGGTACCCATCATTTTGAGCTGGAATCATGGAATTCATTTGTGATTCCATGCTCAACCTGTTTGGCTGGTGTCGTGGTGGTATCACGGCAGATGCCATAGGATGGCTAAAGAGCGGGGCCGATGGGCGCTGGAGGATCCGGGAGAGGGCTAGCACGCTAAGGAGCACACACAGATGAACAGACAAGCACAAGCACACACACACGATCTACCCAGGTTCGGGGCCCTCGTGAGAGGTAAAACCCCTACTCCTGCCTGTCCCTCTCTGTATATCTCGGTGTCACACGCACAAATCTGCTCCTCGAGCTCTATGATCCCAACAATGGGATGAACACAAGGTAGAAGATGAAGCTATGGGGGGAAAAGTCTCTCAGGGCATCGTCCTTCACACAGGAGGGGGTGAAGCCCTATTTATAGGCTAAACCGAGTTACGGAAGTACCCCTCCACTAGCAACGGTCACATCACCGTACCGGCACTGCAGACGCGCACGCCTGCGCGTCATGATTGTCTCTGCACAGTGGACAGGACGTGGCTTGCCCATGCCCTGTCCCATATCTCTGCTCCCAAGTACAGCCAAGGTCAGCGGTGTCCTTCTCCTGCTCCCACGCGCGTCCTTGGTCAGCAAAGGCAAGCCCAGTCACCTCAGACATGCGCCGTACCGCACGCCGCGCTCCCGTGCCAGACGGGATGTGACAGCAGCGCTGACCTCCGTCCGACATAAGGTGCCTCATTGCTATAACCCGGCATGGATATGCCGGATTCCCTCTCCTGAATAACCTTCCCTGCATATAAGAAACACACACAAGATACCGACATACATATGTCGGTCATGATGTCTCGGATCCCTTATCTCGGATCCCATATCTCGGTCAACATGTGCCGGTTTGCACCAGCATGGTACCTCGGTCCCTTCTGGCCCGGGTTACCTCGGTTTGCCTATGTCGGTTTGCACCAACATCACACCCTGGTCACCTCTGAGGTCCAGGTATGTCGGCTTTCACTGTAACCTGGCCCGCATCTGGGTATAGCTTTTACCATACCATGACCCTACCCGGGGGTAGCCCCCCGACATTAGTCCCCGAAGCTGGTGCGGTCCTGCAGCCTTGGATGAAGGGCCACAGCAGGTTTAATCAACCAAAACAACCACACCATGCATCCGACATAACTATGTCGGTTCAACCGTAAAGCCACTAATAACCTCTCCAACTGATTCCGACATCCGCCCCTGTGTCGGTTTTTCCGACACAAAAACTCCGCCGAAGGAGCAAGTCAAGCTTTCACAACCAACTCAACTTAAACCAATCATCCGACATATATACGTCGGTCCACCTCAAACATCAGGACAAAAACTCCAACTGCTTTCGACACCTGCCCTTATGTCGGTTTCTCCGACACAAGTCAACTGCTTTAACCTGATCAAATATCCGACATTCTTATGTCGGTTCTTCTCAAGCTTCAAGGACCACATTTCCCGCAACCTTCGAGATCTATTCTTGTGCCGGTCTCTCCGACACAAAAAGATTCCCTCGATCTCGTCCAAGATTTGGCCACAACACGTGGCAGGGTAACACTGCGCGATGCCTCGGTTATTCCACGCATACAGACGTGCCATTGCACGCACGCCTCCCACGTCATGCGGGCCCCATGGGCTGTCAAGTCCACAGAACACTCAAGCGCTTTGACCATGGTGTGCCTCCTCGATTCCCGCACCAGTAACCGCACACGATCGCGCCGCGGGCGGTTACCCATTTGTGGCCCACGATGTGGCTGATCGTGCGGCCGCGAATACCGCAACCGCGCAGATCGTGCGCGGTTAATCCGCGCGGCAGTTACGGGGAACGTGCGTGGTAAAAACGCTAACCGCACACGCCCCACGCCCATAAATTGGGGAGCGGGCATCTCTCATCGTCCTCTTCGCCTCTCTCATCTCCTTTCTCTTTCTCCTACACCGTCGCCGCCGCCGCGCAGTGCGCTCCGCCACCGCACGACGCCGGATCTCACGAGCCACCGCCCACCGGAGCACCTCGCGCCGCCACCGGACACGCTCAACCCCGGCACGCCCTGCGCTTCCTCGCCCTGCATCGCCGCCGCAACTCCGGTAAGCTCCTTGCCCTTGACATTGCCGAAGAACGCGTTCATCTTCCCCGATGAACTTGTTCATCCTCTCCGTAGATGCTCTCACATCCATTTGCTTAGATCCCCTCTAGATTTTCTTTATTGCGCTTCTTACTATCCTGGCAATAGTTCCCCCGTAGATCTTCCTAAGTTTCATCTCATAGATCCTGCATTTATTTTCTATTTTTCCTTCTTCGTAGATCCTTTCGCCCAATACTTATTCACAGATTTGTGTTTCCCGCCCTTTATGCATTTTCCTCTGTTGCTCATATATTCCGAGATACTTATCTCGGTTCAACCTGTGCCTCTGTACAGATCCCTTCCGAGATGTCATCTAGCCATACTCCGGAGCCTGCCGACATTCCCGCCGAGGAAAGCGCGCGCGCCGGATGGGAAGGCTCGGATGTCTCCCAAGCCGAGATAGATTGGCTGGTCCGGACCAAGCGAATCCCGGCACAAGTGATATGCCGGATTCCCGGCACAGAGGCCGAGCCGAGTTTGAAATCCGGCGAGCGCATGGTCTTCGTCGCGCACTTCGAGCGCGGCTTTGGACTCCCGGCGAGCCAGTTCTTCCGATCTTTCTTGGATCGGTTCCGTCTTCAACCCCATCACCTTCCAACCAACGCCATCACCACGCTATCTGCGTGCGATTCTTTCTCCGAGGGATACCTCAGACTCTGGCCCACCGTGGAGCTTTGGGCCAAGTACTTCCAACTCCGGAAGCAGAGTGTCCCGGATCCGGAAAACAAGAACTTCCCCAAGGAGGTGACCCCGTGCGGAGCCGCCACAATTATACCTCGGAGAGGTTCCATCTTTCCTCGGATTCAAGGTCTGGAGTCATGCCGGAAGTGGCAGCGCACGTTCTTCTACGTGAAGAGCCCAGACAATCTCGACCTTCTGAACCTGCCGATATTCAGCATCGGCACCCCCTCTGAGCAGTTTAACTGGTCCTTCAACCCGAAGGAGATGAACCTCGAGATCAACCAGATTCACAAGATCGTCGAGGAGCTTGTGGGGGCAGGCCTAACAAGCGATGATCTCTTGAGGACCTTCGTCAGCCGCCGAGTCTCCCCCCTTCAAGACCGGGTTCACAAGATTTGCCACATGGGTGGCAAGTATGATCCAACTCGGACCAGCACCCACGAGCTGACCCAACCCGAGGTCAGAAGGCGTGTCAAGGCAATTGCCCGCACGACGATGACCGAGGAATGGGAATGGGGTCTAGAACCTCATGACAGAACTCGGCTTCCGCAGCAAGTAAGTATCCTTGCAACTTATACCGACATACTTTTTTCTGCCGAGATAACTCTTATGTCGGCTCCATACTTGGCTCATAAAATAACTCGGTCTTATTGCTTCTGGCTTGCAGAGGTTTACTCAGCAAAAGACTGAAGATGGAGAGGATCCCTCCGCCAAATGGGGCAAAGATATACCTGCCCCGGCCGCCACTGAGGTAGATGACCCGGACGATGAGGAAATTGCCGATTCCGGCTGCTGGCGCCCCTACCTCGGGTAAGCCTCGAGCCCGAGCCTCAATCCGAGATTGGTCGGACGACGATGATTGCGAAATGTTAGAGATAATTGATGCTCGTCCCATCGCATATGCTCACCCACTATCCTCGGCATCAGCTAACCCGGGCGGCCCTGCTCCGAGTGCACGCCCTGCTACCACGGGCAAACAAGTTGGATCTCGCAAGCGTGCAGAGACCGGTACCTCGAATACCGGGACCTCCACATCCTCAGATCCAGCAGCACCGAAGGCGAAACGGCAGAAGAAAGGAGCGGTTAAGCCGAAACGGGCCAAGAAGACACCGCCAGTTTCTCAAGGGTAAGATACTTTTTGCCGACACAAGCTCGCTTCCCTTTCTTCCTTCTCCCGGGATAATCTTTCCCAAAATAACACTTTTTCTTGCTTGATGCAGTGCCGCCCTTGAAATTAACCAGAGTGCCTCCTCCATGCGCTCACCCCTTCCGACTGCAGCGGAACCTCGGTCAAGTGACTCCGGGGTACACGCCACCCCACCCGTCATACTGCTGCCGGCTTCTGATGCCGCACTCGGAGGACGCCAAAGCACTCCCGAGGTCGTGGTCCTCGACCAAGATGTTGGCTCCGTTGCCCCCACCACAGACTCCGACATTCCGCGGGCCGACACTTCGGTGACACCGGACCCACAGCAACCACCACCACAACAACAACAGCCGCATCAACAGCAGCAACAACAACAGGAACAGCAGCAACAGCAACATCAACAGCAGCAACAAAAGCAGCCGCCACGGCCGAAGTCCACCACAAAGTCCACCGAGTTAGTAACTCGGAAAGCTACTCCACTGCCCAAGCCGGCACAGAGTCAAGTGGCCACCGGGAAACAACTTGTCAATCCGGAGAAACAAGTGGTGTTGACTCCAACCACTACACCGGAGCACCAAGCTCTCACCGCCTCCGTCTCCCGAGTTACCATTGGCAGCTGGGGCTTTCCTCAGCTCCGAACTCAAAGAGGACATAGCTTGGGCTCGGAGAAGCAGTACCATTTGGACTGGAATGCCGCCGACACTAGCGAGGTCTCCTCTGTGAATCCGGTCACCCAACATCCAGCTGGACCCAGCGCACTTGCTCAGGCCATGCACAACTTGCAACTCTCGACCCTTCGAGCCAGCAAGCTTGCCGAGGTATTTTTTTCCTCAGCCAGACCTTTCTTTCCTTCGTAATAGATGATAAACATATATAATCCCCAGTCCCCGAGATTCGGGTCGAGTGACCGACGCTCGCCCGAGTAAAGATCATTCGGCGTGAATCTTCACAAAATCCGACATCCAGTCACCGAGATTCTTGTCGAGTTTTACTCGGCACGAATCTTCAAAAGATCCGACATTCAGCTTTACTCGGCATGAATCTTCAAAAAATCATACTAACCCTTTGCTCTTTTCAGGATTGCACCAACGCCCGGACCGCAGTATTTCAGAGGCTGCTTCTGGACCACAACAAACTCAAGAGGTCCCACAAGTAGCTTCAGGAGACGCTGAAGAACAAGGATGCCGCGCACGCCACTGCCCTCCAGAAGGAACGACACGAAGTGTCTCGGCTCCAGGAGGAACTTGCTCGGGTCCAGGGCGAGAAGACCGACATTGAGAAGACCCTGATGCAGAGGGAGGAAGCTGCGCAGAAGCACAAGGAAACCCTCGAGGCGACCGAGGTTCGTGCTACCTCGGCACAAGGAGAACTGGATGCCCTTAAGGCAAAATGCGACACCTGGCTGGGCGAGCTCACCCGGCTTAACAAGGAGATGGACAGTAAGTTTCCTTTATCCTTTCTTTTTGCTTCCATTGCTTGTACCGACATTAAATATATGCCGGTATATAACTCAATTCGGTGATAGCTTTTCTATCTTCAGATCACTTCTCCCATTCCAAGGCCGCTGCAGTCAACACTGTCCGCAGGGCACGAGTAAAAAGAGCAGAAGCTGGCCCAATCCCGAGGGAATGGGACATTGAGGATCACCTGACCGCTCCTAACGCTCGCATTTCTCCTTTGAAGGCCATTGGCATGGATCTTCTTGATGCTGGCATCCGAGCCTACCGAGCCCTATGGCCAGGATCTCAGGCTCCAGTTAGCATTGAAGAGTTGTCCAAGTGCCTGTCAGGGGCCGAGACCAGGGTCCGAGAGTGGAGATCTTCTGCGGCTCGCGCCGGAGCTGATCAAGCCCTGACATTTGTGCTATCCTGGTATGAGGCCATCAACCTCGACGCCGTGCGGTCCCTGCGCCAAGGCTCCAAATGGACCACAGATCCGACACTTATCGCAAGCCGCAAGGAGGCAGCCTCCTTCATGGCCAGCTACGCTCCCACCCGACACTTCCTTCCTGGTCCAGCCTACTCGGAGGATGAAGAAGATGACGAGGATGATGAAGAGGGTGAAGACGAGGGAGATGATGTTGATGAGGAGATCGAGGTTGAAGCTCCCGACACTGCCACTGCCGGAGCAACCGAGACTGCTGCTGCCGTAGCAACCGAGACTGCTAAGCCGATCGCGACCGACACTGCTAAGTCGACCGTGACCGACACTTCTGAGAAGCCGGTATCCGATACTGCCGGTGCCTCGGCAGCCACTCCAACACCCGAGGTTGCTCCAACAACCGAAGCTTCTTCTGCCGCCGAGACTGCGTCCGCTGACCCCAGTTCCTCCACTACGGCTGCCTGAACTTATTACCAAATGAACTATTAAATCCCCGAAATGCGGGGTGCAGATGTAAATATACTTTTATGTATTTCGCAGTGCTACTCTTATCAGTGCTACTCTTATCATATTAGTTTCAACAAGACAGGCTCGATGCCGAATCACTTTGCACCAAGTCCCCGAGTTTACTTTCTTGTTTACTATACTTAGTAATCTTTGCTCTTGTCTACCATTTTGGCGTTCGACAGTCGAGTCACAAGATCAATATTATAGCATACAATACTTGTAAATTTTGAGGTAAGGTTTAGAGTCATCTGACACAAAGAAAGGGAAAGAAAAACCGGGTTAGTAAACGACATATGTCGGATCTTTTTAGGACCGAGTCCCCGAGTCCATTTTCATGTTTACCATATACCATAACCTCTGCTCTCTACTGCCATTTCGGCGTTCGTCAGTCGAGTCACAAGATCACAACAAAATAGCATACATTACTAGAACTTTGAAACGAGGTCTCAAAATCATCCGACATATGAACAACACAGATAAAACCGAGGTAAAACACAAGCATATAGACAAAGGCAGTCCCCGAGTTTCTTTTCGGAGTGCCGGCATTTTATTCAAAGGAAAACCGAGATACCTACATTGCGCCCTTATGAGTAAAAGGGGCGGAGTAGAGCTACGTTCCAGCGTCTTTTGGTCTCCTCTCCGGATTTGTCCATCACATTTTTCCTCGGTGCCTGCGCATCTATAAGATAGTATGAATCATTGTGTAGCGCCTTGCTCACAATGAACGGTCCCTCCCATGGAGGTGACAACTTGTGTCGGTCTGCTTTGCGTTGCACTAGCCTTAGCACCAAATCTCCCTCTCGGAATACCCGAGGGCTGATCTTTCGGCTATGATAGCGTCGGAGATTTTGCTGATATATAGCTGACGGAGATAAGGTCAGTTCTCGTGCTTCTTCGAGCAAATCAACATCATTTTCCTGAGCTTCTTTTGCCTCGGTTTCAGTGTATAGCGCCACTCTCGGCGAGTCATACTCCATGTCGGTCGGCAGGACCGCTTCTGCTCCATAGACCAGAAAGAATGGCGTATAGCCAGTTGAACGATTCGGTGTGGTCCTTAGACCCCACAACACGGCTGGTATCTCTCTATCCAGCATCCCGGAGTTCGCAACAGTGGTTCAATCAACCGGGCTTTGATACCGGCTAATACCAACGCATTTGCTCTTTCCACCAGCCCATTTGCCTCTGGGTGTGCCACCGAGGCTATATCCAACCGAATTCTTTTTTCCGCACAGAACCGAGCAAATTCTCCCACAGCAAAGTTTGTGCCATTATCCGAGATAATTCTATGGGGGTTACCATATCTCCCACAGCTGTGTGACCATCACACTTCCCGATTGGCTTTACCTCGATCCATTTGGTGAACTTGTCCACCATCACCAGCATATGAGTCATGTTACCTCGGGCTGGCCTGAACTCTCCCACCATATCCAGACACCAAACTGCAAAGGGCCAAGTGATTGGAATTGTCTTGAGTGCCGAAGCTAGCAGGTGGATCTTCTTAGCAAACCTCTGACACCCTCACATTTTCGGACGATATCTTCTGCCTGGTTCAAAGCACTGGGCCAATAAAACCCATGCCGGAATACTTTAGCCACCAAGCCTCTTGATGAGGCATGATGACCACACTCTCCCTGATGAATCTCCAGGAGCATCTCTTGCCCTTCCTGCGGCTCGACACAGCGCTGCAGTACCTCGGTCACACTTCTCTTGTTTAACTCCTGGTTGATGATGGTGTATGCCTTGGATCTTCTTTGCACTTGTCTGGCCTCCACTTCATTACTTGGCAAACTCCCGTCCATCATATACACCATTATTGGTTGTGCCCACCCGGCACAGGACGCACAGGAAAGACCGGATCATCCACCTCCATGAGATCAACCGACATTGCTTCTTCCGAGATTGAGTAACCAGTCCCCGAGTTCTGCCAAGCAGTCCCCGGGTTTTCCCAAATGCACCCGACATCGACGTCCATGGGAACAGCACCAGACTCCGGTTTCTTCGGAATAAAGATTGACTCGGACTCGGGCGATGGTTTGATTGATGGCTTCCTCAAATGCTCCAAGGCTTTGCGGGTGGAATTGGATCCCGAGATGAACCTAGCTTGGACAGTACATCGGCGGCTTCGTTTTCTGCCCGAGCTATATGCGTGAGCTCGCAACCTTCAAAGAACCCCGAGATCTTCTGGACATGAAACCGATATAACGCCATGTTGGCGTCTAAAGAATCCCAATTTCCCGAGACTTGCTGCACCACCAGATCCGAGTCTCCGAAGCATTCTATCCGGCGAATACCAATTTCCTTGGCCACGTTGAGCCCATGAACTAGTGCCTCATACTCGGCCACATTATTAGATGCCGCAAAATGAATCTGCAACACATATCTCAGTTGATCCCGCTTAGGTGAGGTAAGGACTACCCCGGCACCTAAACCAATTTTCGTCCTGGAACCATCAAAGTGCATTCTCCAGTAATTGGAGTCAGGCAATGGTGGCTCATATTGCATTTCGGCCCAATCCACCAAGAAATCCGGCAGTGCCGAGATTTAATGGCATCTCTTCTTTCATAGTGAGGAGTGTAAGGGGACACCTCGATGGCCCACTTGGCTACTCGGCCAGTTGCATCTTTACACCCAATGATCTCCGAGATAGGAGCCTCACATACCACAGTGATTGAATGCTCTTGGAAGTAATGTTTCAACTTCTTAGCAGCCAGATAGACACCATATGTCATCTTCTGGTAGTGAGGATAGTTCTGCTTGGACAACGAGATCACCTCGCTCAAGTAATATACCGGCCTTTGCACAGTTTTGCCATCCTCTTCTCGCTCCACTACTAATACGACACTCACAACCCGGTTTGTGGCTGCAATGTAGAGCAACATCGGCTCTTTGGGTAATGGTGAGGCCAGTATCGGCGCAGTTGCCAGCATCTTCTTTAGCTCGGTGAATGCCGCATCTGCTTGCGGGGTCCACACGAAGTGGGTGGTTTTCTTCATGAGCTGATACAAAGGCAATGCCTTTTCTCCCAACCTGCTAACAAACCGACTTAAGGATGCCAAACACCCAGTGAATTTCTGCACGTCCTTGAGACATGTCGGTAACCTCATGCTTTCAATAGCACGGATTTTTGTCGGGTTCACCTCGATAACTCGGCTTGACACGAGGAAACGAGTAACTTGCTGATACGTCTCCAACGTATCCATAATTTCTGCTGTTCCATGCTTATATTATACCATTTGCTACATGTTTTATATACACTTCGTATCACTTTTATGCATTTTCTGGGACTAACCTATTAACAAGATGCCACAGTGCCAGTTCCCTGTTTTCTGCTGTTTTTGGTTTCAGAAAGTTACTTCTGGAAATATTCTCGGAATTGCACGAAACAAAAGGCCAGGTCCCTATTTTTCCAGAACCATCACGGAGTCCGAAGGAGAGACGAAGATGTGCCACGAGGTGGCCAAACCACCAGTAGGCGCGGCTGGGCCCACAGCCGCGCCTGGGTGTGGTTTGGGCCCCTCGGGGGTCCGCCGACATCGCCCCTTCGCCTATTTATTCCCCGAGACGCGAAAACCCTAAAACACCGAGCCTTTCATCCAGAACATATTCGCTGCCGCCGTCGTCGTCAACCCTAACTCGGGGGGTTCCTGAAGCTCTTCCCGGCACCCTGCCGGAGAGGGGAATCATCACCGGAGGGCTCTACATCGCCATGCCCGCCTCCGGAGTGATGCGTGAGTAGTTCATCCTTGGACTATGGGTCCATAGCAGTAGCTAGATGGTTGTCTTCTCCACTTGTGCCATCATGTTTAGATCTTGTGAGCTGCCTATCATGATCAAGATCATCTTATTGTAATGCTACATGTTGTGTTTGCTGGGATCTGACTTATATTGATACCTATGTGGAGCTGAATATTATATTATCATGTCTATGTCATTTGTGATCTTGCATGCTCTCCGTTACTTGTTGAAGCCTTGGCCACGTGAATACTTGTAACTCCAAGAGGGGGTATTTATGCATGATAGTTGGGTTCAACCTCTATTTAACCTGGGATAGTGACAGCAAGTTCTAAGGTTGTAGATGTGTTGTTGCCACTAGGGGTAAAACAGCAATGCTTTATTCAAGGATGAATGTATTGTTTACATTACGCACATTACTTAATGCAATTGTCTGTTGCTTGCAACTTAATACTGGAAGGGGTACGGATGTTAACCGGAAAGTGGACTATTTAGGCATAGATGCATGCTGGATAGCGGTCTATGTACTTTGTCGTAATGCCCAAATGAATCTCATAGTAGACACCACAGCTCACACATGCATGTTATATGCACTTATCAATTGTCAATTGCCCAGCTGTAATTTGTTTACCCAGCATGTTAGTTATCTTATTGGAGAGACACCACTAGTGAACTGTGGACCCCGGTCCATTCTTTTACATCTGAAATACAATCTACTGCAATCATTGTTCTCTACTGTTTTATGCAAACAAACATCATTTCCATTCGATACGTTTAACCCTTTGTTTTCAGCAAGCCGGTGAGATTGACAACCTCACTGTTAAGTTGGGGCAAAGTAGTTTGATTGTGTTGTGCAGGTTCCACGTTGGCACCGGAATCCCTGGTGTTGCGCCGCACTACACTCCTCCACCAACACCTTCGAAGCAAACCTCGTTTTCCTACTGGTCCGATTAAACCTTGGTTTCATACTGAGGGAAAACTTACTGCTGCACTCATCATACCTTCCTCTTGGGGTTCCCAACTGACGTGTGACGTACAAGCAATTGTTTCTGGCACTATTAACCTAGAGCCACCAACAACGTTTTCTGGCGCCGTTGCCGGGGAAAACAGAATTGCTTCTGCAAGGGGAGTCTCTCACACCCAATCTCTTTACTTTGTTATTTGTCTTGCTTAGTTTATTTTTATTTTGTTTTGTTTGCTTTCTCTATATCAAAAACACAAAAAAATTAGTTACTTGTCTTGCTAGTTTATTTTTATTTTGTTTTGTTTGCTTTCTCTATATCAAAAACACAAAAAAATAGTTACTTGCATCTAGTTTATTTTCTGTTTAGTTTTTATTATTTTATCATGCCTCTCCCTAAGTACACTTTAAAAGAAATATCTGTGGGTAGTGGGTCTATCATCGGAAGAGACAACATTGAAGAATTTTTTAGTCATGTTAGCAAGCTGAAAGATTTTGAAGATAGATCCTTGGTAGAACTTGCCCCTAATTATGAAATTGCTGCTGCCTCCTTAGTCCACATGCTTGAAGCTAGGTTTGTTAACCTTAACCCTATAATGCAGCATATGTTTCTTAGACTTCATGATATGGAAGAGGGGGAAAAGAAAGATTTTGTTTTAGAAACCCTTCTCAAAGAATTTGGAGATGTAGCTAGTGAAGCTAGAAAAGTTTTTATGCAATATAGGATGCTTGGTTATTACATTGATATCGCCAATATACTTGAAAAATTAGAGAAGGAAAGATCCAAGTACACTAAAGAAACTAGTTATGAAGGAGAGAATAAAATACCAATTCCTTTTAAGATTGCAGGAATGCATGAGGCACTAGAAAAGAACTTTAATTGGATTGTGCCTGAAAATTTATTTGATGAGGATAGTTTACCTAAAAGTAATGAAAGGGGAGTTTCTGAAACTTACATAGATAAAGTGCAATGCATCGTTGAGAAAACTTCTAAACTCTCCGTTGATGTTTCTTCTCTTGACAACACTTGATTTTCACTTTCTGCGCCTAGCTGAAAGGCGTTAAAGAAAAGCGCTTATGGGAGACAACCCATCGTTTTTATTTGCTGTTATTTTTGTTTTCTTTGAGTCAAGGATTTTTGTTACTTCTGTAGCAACTCCTTTGTATCTTTATTTTATCGCAATGTTGTGCCAAGTAAAGTTCTATATTGAAAGTTGATGCAAGATTTGGATTTCTGCGCAGTGACAGATTTTTAGCTGTCACGGATTTGAGCTTATCTCCCTGTAGAAAATTCAAAAAATTCTGAGAAAAATCACGCATATTCCTGAGATATGTACGCAACTTTCATTATTTTAGGCCAGATCCATCTGAGCAACTTAAGTGCCTCGAAAAAATTCGTCATTCCAGACTGTTCTGTTTTTGACAGATTCTGCCTTTTGTTTTGCATTCGCTCTTTTACTGTGTTTGTGTGGATTTCTTTGCTCCACAAAGCATTGGTGGCTGTAGCTAATGTCCAGAAGCTTTGGGATTGATTGTATCATTACAGAATATGAGAATTTTTGATTATGCACTAACCCTCTAATGAGAACTGTCTTGAGTTTGGTGTGAAGGAAGTTTTCAAGGATCAAGCGAGAAGGGTGATATTATGTGATCAAGAAGAGTGAAAAGCCTAAGCTTGGGGATGCCCCCGTGGTTCATCCCAACCATATTCAGAGAGACTCAAGCGTCTAAGCTTGGGGATGCCCAAGGCATCCCCTTCTTCATCAACAAACTTATCAGGTCATCTCTAGTGAAACTATATTTTAATTCTTTCACATCTTATGCGCTTTACTTGGAGCGTCTGTGTGTTTTTATTTTTGTTTTTGTTTGAATAAATTCGGATCCTAGCAATCCTTGTGTGGGAGAGAGACACGCTCCGCTTTTTCATGTGAATACTCATGTTCTTCACTTATATTTGTTGAGTATTCTTAACTAGCTACTGCAGTGCTTTTAGCTCCTGTTTTTCATGCATCTCTTCGAGCTGTTAGCACTTGTTTATAAATACTCTCTTGCTGCATTATATTATCATTTGGAGAGTTTATGTTTAATAAATTATTGGTGTTTGTTTGGAAGAAAGAAAATGCTACATGTAGTAGTTGGTATTGGAAAAGACATATGCATTCTTGTAGATCATTGTCTTGTTTTGATTTGATGCTTTGCAATTGTTTTGAGCTCTCAAGTAGATCATGTTTAAGCTCTTGCATCATGTAGTTAAAGCCTAGTAGTGGAGAACTACCGTAGAGCTTGTTGAGACTTGGATGCATATTTGTTCTCTCTAAGGTCTAGATATTTTCTGGTAAAATGTTTGAGCAACAAGGAAGACAGTGTAGAGTCTTATAATACTTGCAATATGTTTTTATGTGATTCTTGCTGTACCGGTTTATACTTGTGTTTGCTTCAAACAACCTTGCTAGCCTAAACTCTGTACTGAGAGGGAATGCTTCTCGTGCATCCAAAACTTGAGCCAAAACCCATGCCATTTGTGTCCACCATACCTACCTACTATGTGGTATTTCCTGCCATTCCAAGTAAATATTTCATGTGCTACCTTTAAACTATTCAAAACTTTATTACTCCTTATTTGTGTCAATGTTTTATAGCTCATGAGGAAGTATGTGGTGTTTTATCTTTCAATCTTGTCATTTACTTCTGACAGACTTTCACCTGGACTAGTGGCATATACATCCGCTTATCCAATAATTTGCAAAAAGAGCTGGCAACGGGGTGCCCAGCCCCAATTAATTACAACTTTCATTAATAATTCTCTTCACATGTTTTGCCCTGATTTATCAGTAAGCAACTTAATTTTGCAATAGACACTCCTCCATGGTATGTGAATGTTGGAAGGCACCCGAGGATTCGGTTAGCCATGGCTTGTGTAAGCAAAAGGTTGGGAGGAGTGTCATCTATAAAGAAACTAAAATACATGTGTAAACAAAAGAGAAGAGGGATGATCTACCTTGCTGGTAGAGATAACGTCCTTCATGGGAGCCGCTCTTTGAAAGTCTGGTTGACAAGGGGGTTAGAGTGCCCACTACCATTCGTTGACAACAACAAACACCTCTCAAATACTTATTTTGTGCTCTCTATATGCTTTCGAAAACTTAAAAAGCTCTAGCACATGATTTAATCCCTGCTTCCCTCTGCGAAGGGCCTATCTTTTACTTTATGTTGAGTCAGTTTACCTACTCCTTTCTATCTTAGAAGCAAACACTTGTGTCAACTTTGTGTGCATTGATTCTTACATATTTACTTATTGCACTTGTTATATTGCTTTATGTTGACAACTATCCATGAGATATACATGTTACAAGTTGAAAGCAAATGCTGAAACTTAATCATCCTTTGTGTTGCTTCAATGCCTTTTACTTTGAATCTATTGCTTTATGAGTTACCTCTTATGCAAAACTTTTTGATGCTTGTCTTGAAAGTACTATTCATGAAAAGTTTTTGCTTATATGATTCATTGTTTACTCTTTATCTATTTGTTAGCAAACTATAGATCATTGCTTTGAGTCACTTCATTCATGACATGAGCCTTGCAATATATTGATCAAGATTGTGTGAAAGCATGTCTCCTCAGAAATTATTTGTTGTTATCGTTTTACCTACTCGAGGACGAGTAGAACTAAGCTTGGGGATGCTTGATACGTCTCCAACGTATCCATAATTTCTGCTGTTCCATGCTTATATTATACCATTTGCTACATGTTTTATATACACTTCGTATCACTTTTATGCATTTTCTGGGACTAACCTATTAACAAGATGCCACAGTGCCAGTTCCCTGTTTTCTGCTGTTTTTGGTTTCAGAAAGTTACTTCTGGAAATATTCTCGGAATTGCACGAAACAAAAGGCCAGTCCCTATTTTTCCAGCACGTACACGGAGTCCGAAGGAGAGACGAAGAGGCCACGAGGTGGCCAAACCACCTGGCGCGGCTGGGCCCAGCCGCGCCTGGTGGTTTGGGCCCCTCGGGGGTCCGCCGACATCGCCCCTTCGCCTATTTATTCCCCGAGACGAAAACCCTAAAACACCGAGCCTTTCATCCAGAACATATTCGCTGCCGCCGCCGTCGTCAACCCTAACTCGGGGGGTTCTGAAGCTCTTCCCGGCACCCTGCCGGAGAGGGGAATCATCACCGGAGGGCTCTACATCGCCATGCCCGCCTCCGGAGTGATGCGTGAGTAGTTCATCCTTGGACTATGGGTCCATAGCAGTAGCTAGATGGTTGTCTTCTCCACTTGTGCCATCATGTTTAGATCTTGTGAGCTGCCTATCATGATCAAGATCATCTTATTGTAATGCTACATGTTGTGTTTGCTGGGATCTGACTTATATTGATACCTATGTGGAGCTGAATATTATATTATCATGTCTATGTCATTTGTGATCTTGCATGCTCTCCGTTACTTGTTGAAGCCTTGGCCACGTGAATACTTGTAACTCCAAGAGGGGGTATTTATGCATGATAGTTGGGTTCAACCTCTATTTAACCTGGGATAGTGACAGCAAGTTCTAAGGTTGTAGATGTGTTGTTGCCACTAGGGGTAAAACAGCAATGCTTTATTCAAGGATGAATGTATTGTTTACATTACGCACATTACTTAATGCAATTGTCTGTTGCTTGCAACTTAATACTGGAAGGGGTACGGATGTTAACCGGAAAGTGGACTATTTAGGCATAGATGCATGCTGGATAGCGGTCTATGTACTTTGTCGTAATGCCCAAATGAATCTCATAGTAGACACCACAGCTCACACATGCATGTTATATGCACTTATCAATTGTCAATTGCCCAGCTGTAATTTGTTTACCCAGCATGTTAGTTATCTTATTGGAGAGACACCACTAGTGAACTGTGGACCCCGGTCCATTCTTTTACATCTGAAATACAATCTACTGCAATCATTGTTCTCTACTGTTTTATGCAAACAAACATCATTTCCATTCGATACGTTTAACCCTTTGTTTTCAGCAAGCCGGTGAGATTGACAACCTCACTGTTAAGTTGGGGCAAAGTAATTTGATTGTGTTGTGCAGGTTCCACGTTGGCACCGGAATCCCTGGTGTTGCGCCGCACTACACTCCTCACCAACACCTTCGAAGCAAACCTCGTTTTCCTACTGGTCGATTAAACCTTGGTTTCATACTGAGGGAAAACTTACTGCTGCACTCATCATACCTTCCTCTTGGGGTTCCCAACTGACGTGTGACGTACAAGCAATTGTTTCTGGCACTATTAACCTAGAGCCACCACTTGCCTGCCGGCACACCAAATGTACACTTATCCGGGTTAAGTTTTATCCGGAATTTCCTTAGATTCGCAAATGTTTCGCTGAGGTCATCAATCAGAGTGGATTTCTCCTTAGATTTGATGACAATGTCATCGACATATACCTGCACATTTTGCCTATTTGATCATGCAAGCACTTTTGCATACATCTTTGGTAAGTAGCACCAGCATTTCTCAAACCAAAAGTCATGACACGGTAGCAATAAGCCCCGTAAGGGGTGATAAAAGCAGTTTTCATTTGATCAGCAGGGTTCAGTGTTATCTGGTGAAAACCAGAATACGCATCTACAAAGGATAACAGCTCACACCCGGCTGTGGAATCGATCACTTGATCAATCCGAGGCAGCGGGAATGGATACTTAGGACATGCCTTGTTCAAGTTTGTGTAATCAATACACATGCGCCACACAATGGCTACGTTCGGGTCATCTTTTTTATTTTCCACCAGGACCGGGTTAGACAACCATTCCGGGTGCAGCACCTCCATGATGAAACCAGATGCAAGTAATCTGGCCAGTTCATCGCCTATCACTTTTCTCCTCTCATCCGAGAGACGTCGCATAGGTTGCTTCACCGGTTTCATATCCGGTCTGACGAACAAAGAGTGCTCAGCCAACTCCCTCGGAACACCTGGCAGGTCCTGATTAGACCATGCAAATATATCCCGGTTCTCACGGAGGAAGTGACTGAGCTCGCCTTCATATTTCTCCGTTAACCCGGTACCAATGATGACGTTGTGGTCCGGAAATGCCGGGTCAACGTTGATCTTCTTGGTCTCCTTTGGCACCTCGAAAGTCGCATTCTGCTCCGGGTTAGCCATACCTGACATGCCGAGTTGCGCGGACTGAGCTAATGCCACCACTTCATGGATCTTCTTCTTCTCTGCAGCGATAATCATTGACTCGGCCAAGCACGATCCAGCCGAGGCACACTCCAGTGCACGCTTGTAATCACCCGAGATAGTGATGATGCCATTAGGACCTGGCATTTTCATCTTGAGGTAACCCACATGGGTTGATATCATGAACTTGGACAGCGCAGGCCTGCCGAGTAAAGCATGGTATGGACTTTCGAGGTCCACTACCTCAAACTGGATGCTCTCAGTTCGGTAGTTTTCCTTGGTTCCGAACAACACATCAACCCAAATTTTGCCCATAGGTGCACATGAGACACCCGGCACTATGCCATGGAAGGTCGTGCTACTCGGTTGCAGCATATTTGCCGAGATACCCATCTTCACCATGGTGTCTCGGTACATGATATTGATAGCACTCCCATTATCAATGAGAACTCGGGTGAACCTAACATTGATGGTAGGTCCAAAGAATGTCGGATCTACCACCAGTGCATAACCTCCCGGAGTTGGCATAACTCGGGATGATCCCTTCTGCTCCAACTGATCTCTTGCTCGGACCAGTGCATATACTTTGGCACTGCCGGCATAACTGCGTTCACCTCCAGTGCACGCCGATGTAAGGTCTTCTTGTCAGTTGGCTCGGTCACAAAGACCACATAGCTCTGATGAGCTTCTCTGTAATCTCCCTGGGGATACTCTCCCTGCCTGCTGGGACCATTGTTGTTGTTGTTCCCTCCGACATTCACCTGATTCACAGGTTTCGGATCTGCTTGCCTCGGAGCTGGCGGATTCACCGGGATAGCATTTGCCCGGTGAGCGGTAAGTTTTGCCTCGGCGGAATTCTCTGAGGTGCCCCCGCCTGATTTCCTCCGGCTCTAGCTCCTTCCCCTTGTGCGCTGATACCAGCTGCACTGCCGAGTTGTATGGTTCGCAGGCCTGCGGATGTCTTGGGTGTGGAAACTGCAAGGTCCATCCAACATAGCCTCATAAGTGAAGGACTGCTTCTGGTCACTCCATGGCTTCTTCCTTCTTGATTCTGGCCCCATGCTGGGCCGTTGTACTTCGGACGCTGGCTATTGCCGGCATCTGGCTGGTCTTGGTTTACCGCTGCAACCTGGTTTGAGCCATACCGGTAATCCGGCTCTCTCCTCTTGTTGCCGAAGTCCTGGCGATCGTTCTGCCTGACTGGCCCGGGTCTGTTATTCACCGGGTATCTTCTACTCGGTTCCACCGAGTTCAGCAAGGGTTGCATCGGATCACCCAGTGCATAGCTATCCGCAATCCGGATTGTCTCGGCCAGGGTGGCCGGCATCTCCCTCTGCAACTTCTGCCAGAGCATGGAGCCGTGTCGGCACCCCTGGGCAAACCAAGATATGGCCTGCGCCTCCACAACTCCTTCACAGGAATTGCGAATAGTACTCCACCGGGTCAAGTAATCCCGGTCAGTTTCATTATCCCTCTGCTTGCACATCGCAAGCTGCTGAGGACGATTCGGTCTCTTGTATGTGCTGGAGAAGTTGCTAACAAATGCTTCTTCAAAGTCCAGCCAGCAATCAACGCTGCCGTCTCGCAGGTTGTTCAGCCAGATCCGGGCTGGCCCTTCCAACATTTGCGGGATATACCTCACCGCCCATCGGCGGTTTCCTCCCGCGATATGCACTGCCGACACATAATCTGTCAGCCAGTCCTCCGGCTTAGTACCGTCGTCATATGTTTTGCGCCTCGGTTTAACTGAAAGTGCCGCACCGGTGGCTCCCTCATGATCCGAGGTCCAAAGCATGCAGGGCCAGGTGGACCTTGCTCTTCCAGCATCTCGGACATATAGATCCTGTCCAACTTGTAGCGTGCATCATTTGGTGACAACTGGCGAGGTCCCAACCGGGATCCCAGTGCACCTTCATATCTCGGATACCCGGCTTTCTCCATAGCCGAGTAACCATCATCATAACGGTTAGCCACCTGGTCAACACCTTGTGGCTGCTGGACATGCTCTATATTTGCTGCTGCTGGGCAGATTTCGTGTCGGATACCGAGGTGGATAGCCTCGGCCAGCCGAGTTAACTACTCCGGCACCTGGACCGCCCGGACCGGGATTGCTTTTACCCCGGCCGGCACTGCCTCGCCCAACTAACTGTTTTCCGGCACATGCCGGATCATACACCTGTATCTGCTTGCTCTTACCGGAGTTTACACTCCGGTCCCGATCTCCACCGACATGCGGTGATGAAGCTTGCCCCTTAGATCCACTGGCTCCCCTAGCCGAGTGAACAATCTCGGACCCACCTGCAACTGTGTTAGCCTTGCGATAGGCTCATTCTGCCGGGTAGCCACAGCTACCAACTCATTAACTCGGTCTTGCTGCCTACGGAGAGCTTCTCCGGATAAGCCTGACAACTCGGCTCTTGCTGCCTCGGCAGCTCTAAGAGTCTTAGCAGGGGAACTATACTTCGGCTTTTCGACCGATAAGTTACTAGGAGTCTTACTGGAACTAGATCTACCATCTCTAGCAATCTCGGCATTGAGGTTTTTACCCCTCTTTCGCACATCCTCTACGCGACTAGGGCGAGCAGCTACCGGGGTTAAACCTTGTGCTTGGTTATACTCACAGAGAGTTATCCCAAACTCTCTCCTCACCTCGGCCATCTCGAGAGCCTCCTGATGTAAGCTATGACGCCGTGCCTCCAACTCTGCCTTCATTTGGGCAGCATCTGTACCGGCAGCTATCGGCACAGCCAGTTTCTCGATTATCTCCTCGAGATGAGCTGGCCTGACCGGTACCTCGGATGCACCGGCCTGGTCTCAGAGGTTCTCCCTCCTCTCCAGCGGCACTTTCGCCGATCTGGTGATCTTGGGGGCAGGATTACCGACATCTCCTTTGCCGGGTTCTCCTTTACCGGCACCACCTGCAGTGCCGGTCATCATGACCTCTGCGCAGCTCCCGGGCGAGCGCTACGCCGGCCGCGAGCCGCACAGACAGCAGGAGGATCCTCGGCCACAAGCACCTGCTCGGGGTACTTGCAGACAACCTCGGTGGCGACGTAGGTCACGAAAGCGCCGAAGCTGACGAGGCAGCCGTTCGTCGGGAACGGCCTGCTGCCGAAGCATCCCGCATTGTTGCTGATGAAGTTCAGCGAGCCGAGCTTGCAGATGAGCCCGCAAACGACGCGCTCGCCGGAGTCGATGATGGAACCCGTCCGGATGATCACACCAGCCAGCGCCGCTGCACGCCCCACGGTGGGCGCCAACTGTCGTGGTGGTATCACAGCAGATGCCATAGGATGGCAAAAGAGCGGGGCCGATGGGCGCTGGAGGATCCGGGAGAGGGCTAGCGCGCTAAGGAGCACACACAGATGAACACACAAGCACAAGCACACACATGATCTACCCAGGTTCGGGGCCCTCGTGAGGAGGTAAAACCCCTACTCCTGCCTGTCCCTCTCTGTATATCTCGGTGTCACACGCACAAAGCTGCTCCTCGAGCTCTATGATCCCAACAATGGAGATGAACACAAGGTAGAAGATGAAGCTATGGGGGGAAAAGTCTCTCAGGGCATCGTCCTTCACGCAGGAGGGGGCGAAGCCCTATTTATAGGCTAAACCGAGTTACGGAAGTACCCCTCCACTAGCAACGGTCACATCACCGTACAGGCACTTCAGACGCGCACGCCTGCGCGTCATGATTGTCTCTGCACAGTGGACAGGACGTGGCTTGCCCATGCCCTGTCCCATATCTCTGCTCCCAAGTACAGCCGAGGTCTGCGGTGTCCTTCTCCTGCTCCCACGCGCGTCCTTGGTCAGCAGAGGCAAGCCCAGTCACCTCAGACATGCGCCGTACCGCACGCCGCGCTCCCGTGCCAGACGGGATGTGACAGCAGCGCTGACCTCCGTCCGACATAAGGTGCCTCATTGCTATAACCCGAAATGGATATGCCGGATTCCCTCTCCTGAATAACCTTCCCTGCATATAAGAAAACACACAAGATACCGACATCCATATGTCAGTCATGATGTCTCGGATCCCTTATCTCGGATCCCATATCTCGGTCAACATGTGCCGGTTTGCACCAGCATGGTACCTCGGTCCCTTCTGGCCCGGGTTACCTCGGTTTGCCTATGTCGGTTTGCACCAACATCACACCCTGGTCACCTCTGAGGTCCAGGTATGTCGGCTTTCACTGTAACCTGGCCCGCATCTGGGTATAGCTTTTACCATACCATGACCCTACCCGGAGGTAGCCCCCGACAGCTGGCTTGGAATTGACATGTCATTTCATTTGGAATTTCAGCAAATGTCTATTGTGTGTTATGTCAATTTCTATCTCTAACCCTGTCATTTCACTTTCCAATCATTTCATTCTGTCAAATGAAATGAAATGATGCGTGCCAAACGATCTCTAATAGTGTGCAATTGTGCATCAGTTACTTAGAGTGCAACCGAATAAGTTTTACGTTTGCATATTTTAGTTCTTTTTTTTGAAACGAGGCAAAAGCTTTGCCTTTATATTGATATAGAAGAAACAACCACGACACGGCCTAGGCCAAAGCAAATGCAGGAATATAAAAAAGCGTACTAAAAAGGTCATCCAACCCCGTCCACTCTCTCAGACAGGTAGATCGTCATATCTTCAAGAAGCAGTCACCAGTGCCAACTGCTTGGCCCCAGCGAGGATCCAGTTCTTACTCTCATCCTTTATCTTCTGCATCAGGGAGGATGGCATGATCGATTTGTTATTGAAAACCCGCTCATTTCTCTCCTTCCATAGCTCCCAAGCGATCAGGGTGATGGCGGACTTGAGCCCAATGGGGTAGGCAGTGGGCGCCCTGGAAGCAGCCTGCCAATATTGTAGAACCGAGCCGCGTCCGGATCCCACACACATTGGGAGAGAAGGGCAGGACAGCCAAGATGCCGCGGCCTGCCAGATTCGTTGGAGAAACGACACTCGAAGATGATGTGCCGTGCGGTCTCAGGTTGACAATTGCACAGTTTGCAGACGGGCTGGTGAGGCCAACCCCTAACGGCCAGGCGATCAGAGGTCCATAGCCGGTTTTGCACCGCCAGCCAGGCGAAGAACCGACATTTTGGCAGGGCCCAAGGCTTCCACACAATGGGGAAGAAGGAACAAGGAATGGCACACGCAAACTGGGCTTTGTAGGCAGACCCAGCAGTGTAGATTCCGCTCTTCGTGAGGGTCCAGGTGATTGTGTCAGGCATGTTATCGGCAAGAGCCACGCCCTCGAGAATCTCAAAGAGCGCGATGAACTGGGCAAAGTGTTTCGCCGTGAAAATAGCAACATCAATGTCTGCCACCCACCTATACTCAGCCAACGCATCCCGCACACATCTGTTCTTCCGCTTTGCCGCTTTGAAGATGAGAGGGGCGACAGATCTGGGTGAGGTTCCATTCAACCATGAGGAAGTCCAGAAAACTGTACGAGTGTCATCCCCCACGGTCACCTTGGTTGCGGCGTTGAAGAGATCCCGGTCTTGTTGGTTATTTGGAGTTTCGAGCCCCACCCAAGGCTTATCAGGCGCAGTCCATTCAAACCAAAGCCATCGCAGTCGCAAAGCTCTGGAGAATTTCTCCAAGTCAAGGATCCCGAGCCCAGCCATGCTCTTTGGGCGGCACACCTTTTGCCACGCCACCTTGCATTTTCCCCCGCTAACGGTAGCACTGCAGTCCCATAGCATGCCTCTTCTGATCCTGTCCAGGGCTTTCATCGATGCTTTATCCCCCTTGATGGCCGTTAGCAGGAAAATTTGCATGGGAGTTAGCACGGACTTGACGATGGCATTGCACCCGGCACAGTTGAGAAATTTTCTCTTCCACGGGTTCAGGCGCGATGCCGTCTTGTCGATGTAGGGATGCAAATCGGCACGTCGAAGTCTCCACAAGGAAAGTGGAAGGCCCAGGTATTGGATAGGGAACTGGACCGTGGCTGCAGCGAACTCCGCGAGGATGGTGGCGAGGTCGAAATCCTCACATCTTATGGCGGCCACCGAACTTTTTGTGGCACTGGTGACAAGCCCAGACACGTCTCCAAAGTTCCGCAGCAGCGTTGCAAGGTTGAAGACGTCGACGGCAGAGGGGGCAACGAAAATTACTGCGTCATCAGCATATAGTGAGATGCGGGTTTTGATGAATCCACCTGGAATTGGTTGAAGCAGTCCATTTTCCGTGGCAAGCTCGAGGATCCGTTGAAGAGGGTCATGGAAAAGTCGAAGAGCAGCGGGGACAGCGGGTCCCCCTGCCTGAGCCCCTCCCGTGAAGGATGTCCAAACCAGGGATGCCATTAAGGAGAATGCGCGACGTGGAAGTCGTGAAGAGCAACGCGGCCCAGGCGCAAAAACGTGGCGGGAAGCCCCGTCGCTGAAGAACATCAAGAATGTAGTCCCAACGCACGGAGTCGAAGGCCTTGGCAATGTCAAGCTTGAACAGCAAGGTCGGTGTTCGATTTTGATGAAGACGACGAGCCACGTTTCTAACGTATAGAAAGTTATCATGAATGCTTCTGGATATTATGAAGGCACTTTTGCTTGTCGAGATGAGGTTATTCATCCGCGGCCGCAGTCTAAGCGCCATAGACTTAGCAATGATCTTCGGAATCATGTGGATGAGACTGATGGGCCTGAAATCATAGATGGAATCCGGCCCCTCTTTCTTTGGCAGGAGAGCAATGTTTGCCGAGTTTAGAATGTGGAAATTGTTCACAGAGAGCTCTGAGAAAGCATCGAGGACTGATACGTCCCAAACGTATCTATAATTTTTGATGTTCCATGCATGTTTTATGTCAATTGACACATGTTTTATATACACTTTATATCATATTATGACATTTATTATTGGATTAACCTATTAATAGTTGCCAAAGTGCAAAATCTTCTTGTTTTCCTATTTATTGTGTAGGAATTATCAAAAATACAAAAGGAAACCATATTGGAGTCGAATTGAGACTTTCCGGAAATCTGTCTAGAAACGTTTTTCGAAGATGGTCACGTTTGGGCCCGAAGACGACGTCAAACGGAAACCTGACACAAGACAAAGTTGTAGAGAATTTTCCGAGCATCGATCTAGACTTAAAATTCGCTCAATTCTGAGTCCGGACGGCCGAGATATTCTCGATTTACTGCAGCCCTAGATGGGATGACGAGAATCTGAAAGATTGTGACTTTATTGACTCCAACTCTTACCAAATTTGATGGATTCGGCCAAGACACGAATTGGAGCCTCATTAGGGCTGAGAGGGGTTCCTAGGAAGCTTCTAGAGGTGCCCAAGAGCCCTTGGATCAAAGGGGCATCCATCTCATGGCCTAGATTGCATCTCCACCTCTATATAATGAAGGGAAACCCTATTTTTCAAGCAAGCCACCAAAAGCCACGAATTTTCCTCCTCTTGGCAGCCGCCAAGGAGGGGGAGGAGCTCCTCCATTGCTGCACCATCACCAAGGAAGAAGAAGGGGGCCAAGGGCCGCCGCCCCCGAGGGCCGCCGCCGCTCGCCGCCGCCGCGCTGTGGCTGCTGCGGGCCGCCGCCTCCACTCCGGGCTGCACCTCTTCATCAACCTCTCCATCAAGTGTGCTCACCATGACCATGTGTGAGTAGTTTTCACCGAGGCTGTGGGCTCTACCTGTAGCTATGTGGTTCATCTCTCTCTCCCATGGTGTGATCTTTATGTGATCATGAGCTTTGTAATCTAGTTGGATCCATGGATGTTACTCTTCGTTATCTTATGAATTATGCTACTTGAGTGGTTTTATTAATGTAAACTCCGGAGTCACCTTTGTCCCATGGTGCGAAGTTGACAGTGTGCGTACCGTGTGTGACTCTTAGGCTAAAGATTACATGAATACTTATCATGAGTTATTATTTGTGTTGGATGTCTCTATGAAATTGTGGTGTTTGTCTAGTACTATTTTGGGGCGCTCTTAGTGACATTGGGGTTCCCTAGATGTGGAATGCAACTTTAAGGTGTGCTTTTATAGACCTACGCAGTGGATTGGTGTTCGTTATCCAACAAGGGAATAGCTCAGAGTAGCATAGTGAAGAGGAAATATCTATGTATTCAATTATATTATTATTGTTGAGAGTGTCCACTTGTGAAAGTATGATCCCTAGGCCTTATTTCCAAGCATTGAAACACCGTTTGCTCTCACTTTGTCTCATGTTTGCTTGCTGCCATTTTTTTTTGAGATTGCAATTACCACTTATAATCATCCATATTACTTGCATTTCACTATCTCTTCGCCGAACTAGTGCACCTATACATCTGACAAGTGTATTAGGTGTGTTGGGGACACAAGAGACTTCTTGTATCTTAATTGCAGGGTTGCTTGAGAGGGATATCTTTGACCTCTATCTCCCTGAGTTCGATAAATCTTGGGTGATTCACTTAAGGGAAATTTGCTGCTGTTCTACAAACCTCTGCACTTGGAGGCCCAACACTGTCTACAAGAATAGAAGTGTGCGTAGACATCAAACTATTTTCTGGCGCCGTTGCCGGGGAGGTAAGGTAAAAGGTACTCACATCCTCCAGCTACTTAGCTATTTTCTAGCACTGTTGCTGATGTGTGAGTGCTTGAAGGTATTTCCTTTAGATTCTGCAGTTATATCTTTTTGTTTCTTGTTTTTATTTCACTAGTTAGGCTTAATGGAAAAAAAAAATTCAGAGCTCTATGAAATTTATCTTGAGTTAGGACATGATGTGTTTGAAGTGAAAATTAAAAAAGCTATGGAAAATTACTTGCATGATGGTAGCAATGTTATTATTATAAATTCTTTGTACACCATTATTGCTAATGCTATGGAAAAGTCTAAGCTTGGGGAAACTGGTTTTGATGAATATGGTATTTTAGTCCCCCAAGTTTTGAGGAGAAAAATTTCATTGATGATACTTTGCCTCTAATTTATGATGATTATAATCATTGTGATGTTTTCAGTCCACCTACTATTGAGGATATAGTTTATGTTGATTATGATATGCCTCCTATTTATGATGATTACAATGATGTATGTGATAGTTTTACTCCCACTATTACTAATGAATCTGTTTTTACTTATGTGGAGAGTATTGATACTTTTATGCATATGGATCATGGTAAGAATGTTTCATGTGATGGTTATATTGTGGATTTTATCAATGATGCTACTGAAAGTTTTTATGAGAAAGGGAGACATGACTTCATATACCACAATAATATTAAGTCCCCTCTCTTTTTGTTGAAAATTTTGAAGTTGCACTTGCTTTGCCTTCCTATGCTAGTCACTTTGTGCTTTATTGATTTATTTGCTTACAAGAACCCAATGCATAGGAAGTGGGTTAGACTTAAATGTGTTTCATATTTTTCTCTTGATGCTCTCTTTTGCATTTCAATTCTTATTTCTATGTGAGCATCATTAAAACTATCATGACTGTCCAGAAAACAGATTCCTAAGCTTCACTGCGAAAAATGTTAAAAATCACAGAAAAGGAATTTTGACCTGAAATTTCACAGAAAATGACTGTCCAGTTTTTGACAAATTCTGTCTTTATTTTGCTTTACTCTCATTACTTGTGTTTTGTGTAGTTCTATTGATCAAAGGGCAATGCACAACCATAGTAACAGTAGCTAATGTTTAGAATCAACTCATGATATGTCTTTGCTGTACCTATGAGGATTTAATTTATGGAGACACTAACCCCTCTAATCAAGTTTTATGTTGAATTTTGTGTAAAAAGAATTTATCAAGTGGAAGAGTTGAGGGTGATGAACAAATATCAAGAGGGACAACCACTCAAGCTTGGGGATATTACCCCTAGACTCACCCAACATATATCAAATAAGTACAAGAATTCAAGCTTGGGGATGCCAAGCCACCTCACTCCAACCATCTTGATAACAAGTAAGCCTAGCTACATGGCTATAAAGAAAGCGCTTTACGGGAGGCAACCCGGTTGTTTTTATTTTGATTTTCTTTGTGTCCTCTTGCTGTAACAAGAGACTTAGTTTTTAGTTTAGTTTCTGGAATTTTTAATAAAGTGCCAACTTTTACCCATTTTGGTTTGAAAAAGTTGCTTATAGCGTTCGGAGATTTTATTCCTGCACGAATCTGTGCACGGTATGATTTTTAGTTCTTATTCTGTAACTCTGAATGAGCTGATATTTGAACTGTAGCTGCAACTTTTCATCCACTGTATGCATGAATTTTTTCGGAGTTTTTCAACAAAATTTAGTAGGGTAGAAAAATACGTTTTGCTGTTGCTGTTTTTCTGGACAGATTCTGTCCCATTTTGTTTGATGCATGCTTTGAACTGTTAACTTGAATCTTTTTTATCCAATTGAGTTTAGGAGTAGGCATACAACATTATACACTTTCTGGACATTCATATGAATTTTTGTTCAAGGATTATATGCAGCAAAAAATCTATTTGTTTATCACTACTAATGCACCTCACAGAAAAGAAATGGGAGAGAAACGGTGTTTTGAAGTTTTTTCACAGGGATTAGAGGAGATGCACCAAGAGCTATCCAAGGATGGTGAAGACCATAAGCTTGGGTATGTTAAGACAACCCCACAGGATCTACACACTCTCGGTTAGCACACGTCTAACTTCTGTTTTTCGATCGAAACACTTTATCGTGTAAACTTGGAGCGTCTTTTTGTTTGTTTTGGTTTGATTTTTATTTTGTGAGACCACCACGCTATCATTTATATATATGAGAGAGCTATTGGAAATTTGGGTTGATTTATTTTGGATGCTATTATTAGATTGGGAAAAGGGATGTTGGGGTTGATTTTAAAAGATACATATGGTTGCATGATTCATATGCTTTTAATGAATGTTAATTTGCAAGTATTTTACCAAGAGCTATCTTTTATTCATGTTTTGATGCTGAATGTTACTTTACTTTGTTTAAACATGGATTAGTTAGTTCTATGAACACTCATGCATGTATTTTGATGATCAACTTTCTCCCTCTTGCTCGCCCAAAAATTCCAACAAGTAAAAACTTGTTTCCAACACCTTCAACCAAAGTTTTTCCAGTGAGTCCACCATATCTACCTATTAGCTTTATGCTATTCCGAGTATGTTTATCATTATATTTGTGTTATCTATACCTCTGAATGAAAATGACTATGTTGTTGATTGTTATGGGAAAAGTTGGTTATAGAGCTCTCTCGAACTTGATGCACACTTTACTTTCATTGCATAGATAAAACATGATGATTAAAATTATGATGTTGTGGCTTGACAAATGTCTTTGGTTGAGAGTTAGCTCATATGTGCTGTCACATGGCAAGCTTTCAACATGCACTTCATTTCATTTAGTTGATATCATGTACTTTTGTTTATGGATGCTTACCATGGGTGAAATAAATGTGGAAATGAAGTGAGTTTAAATGAGTTTGTATAAATGGTTAGAGAGACGCTTGGGCCGCTAATATAAGCCATGCATCATTCATGGTGGAAATTTACTTACATGCTATGGTGAACCTTCTGTGATACACCTTACAATGAAAAGCTATCTAATGGTAAATAAAAAGTTCTATGAGGACGAGTAGGAACTAAGCTTGGGGATGTTTGATACGTCCCAAACGTATCTATAATTTTTGATGTTTCATGCATGTTTTATGTCAATTGGCACATGTTTTATATACACTTTATATCATATTATGACATTTATTGGATTAACCTACTAATAGTTTCCAAAGTGCAAAATCTTCTTGTTTTCCTATTTGTTGTGTAGGAATTATCAAAAATATAAAAGGAAACCATATTGGAGTCGAATTGGGACTTTCCTGAAATCTGTCTGGAAACGTTTTTCGAAGATGGTCACGTTTGGGACCGAAGACGACGTCAAACGGAAACCTGACAGAAGACAAAGTTGCAGAGAATGTTCCGAGAATCGATCTAGACTTAAAATTCGCCCAATTCCGAGTCCGGACGGCCGAGATATTCCCGATTTACTGTAGCCCTAGATGGGATGAAGAGAATCTAAAAGATTGTGACTTTATTGACTCCAACTCTTACCAAATTTGATGGATTCGGCCAAGACACGAATTGGAGCCTCATTAGGGCTGAGAGGGGTTCCTAGAAAGCTTTTAGAGGTGCCCAAGAGTCCTTGGATCAAAGGGCATCCATCCCATGGCCTAGATTGCATCTCACCTCTATATAATGAAGGGAAACCCTATTTTCCAAGCAAGCCACCAAAAGCCACGAATTTTACTCCTCTTGGCAGCCGCCAAGGAGGGGGAGGAGCTCCTCCATTGCTGCACCATCACCAAGGAAGAAGAAGGGGGGCCAAGGGCCGCCGCCGCCGCGCCGTGGCTGCTGCGGGCCGCCGCCTCCACTCCGGGCTGCACCTCTTCATCAACCTCTCCATCAAGTGTGCTCACCATGACCATGTGTGAGTAGTTTTCACCGAGGCTGTGGGCTCTACCGGTAGCTATGTGGTTCATCTCTCTCTCCCATGGTGTGATCTTTATGTGATCATGAGCTTTGTAATCTAGTTGGATCCATGTATGTTACTCTTCGTTATCTTATGAATTATGCTACTTGAGTGGTTTTATTAATGTAAACTCCGGAGTCAGCCTTGTCCCATGGTGCGAAGTTGACAGTGTGCGTACCGTGTGTGACTCTTAGGCTAAAGATTACATGAATACTTATCATGAGTTATTATTTGTGTTGGATGTCTCTATGAAATTGTGGTGTTTGTCTAGTACTATTTTGGGGCGCTCTTAGTGACATTGGGGTTCCCTAGATGTGGAATGCAACTTTAAGGTGTGCTTTTATAGCCCTACGCAGTGGATTGTTGTTCGTTATCCAACAAGGGAATAGCTCAGAATAGCATAGTGAAGAGGAAATATCTGTGTATTCAATTATATTATTATTGTTGAGAGTGTCCACTAGTGAAAGTATGATCCCTAGACCTTATTTTCAAGCATTGAAACACCGTTTGCTCTCACTTTGTCTCATGTTTGCTTGCTGCCATTTTTATTTCAGATTGCAATTACCACTTATAATCATCCATATTAGTTGCATTTCACTATCTCTTCGCCGAACTAGTGCACCTATACATCTGACAAGTGTATTAGGTGTGTTGGGGACACAAGAGACTTCTTGTATCTTAATTGCAGGGTTGCTTGAGAGGGATATCTTTGACCTCTATCTCACTGAGTTCGATAAATTTTGGGTGATTCACTTAAGGGAAACTTGCTGCTGTTCTACAAACCTCTGCACTTGGAGGTCCAACACTGTCTACAAGAATAGAAGCGTGCGTAGACATCAATGACCCGCATGATATCCTCCTTGATGATGTCCCAGCAATGACGGAAGAAGGCGACAGTGTAGCCATCCGGGCCCGGTGCCTTATCAAGCGGCATGACATCAATTGCCCCATTTATATCCATCTCCGAGAAAGGCAACCCCAAGCTTTCCAGGTCTTCAGTGACAGGATTCATCAAGTTCCAGTTGAAATCCAATGGGCGAGGCTCGGGGGGGCCAAGAACTCGCGAGAAGTGCTCATGGATGTGACTTGCTTTCTCTACATGGGATGTGACCCAGCCTTCACCCTTCTTTAGGCGCATAATGTTGTTCTTGCGGCGACGCGAGTTAACTCGCAGATGGAAGAATTTAGTGTTCGCGTCTCCCTCACGGAAGAAGGAGATTCTCGATGCTTGCCGCTTCCGGGTGCGCTCAAGAGCAGCCATGCCCAAGATCCGACGCTTAAGAGCGGTGCGAAGATTCCTCTCAACCTCTGTGAGAGAGCGTGACTCCTGTGCCACATCCAGCGCGAGGATAACCTCCAGGGCCATGAGAAGCTGCAACTTGTGATTGGAGAAAAGCCCTTTGCTCCAGGCTCTGAGTCTTTTGGCGGTAGTCTTGAGCTTATGGTTTAGAACGTGAACAGGTTGGGTGTGGGTAGTTGGCCCCTCCCAAGCAGACTGCACAGTGTCACTGAAACCAGGCGTCTTCGTCCAGAAATTTTAGAAGCGGAAAGTAGGAGCCTTCCGAGGACCGCTATGATTTGAGAGCAGTATTGGGCAGTGGTCGAACAGAGAAGAAGACAGCGCGTTCAGGGAATGGTGCTCGAAGGTCAACTCCCCATTCAGCATTGCAGAAGGCTCTGTCAAGCCTGCTCAGCGTAGGATCATCACGCTCGTTGCTCCAAGTAAACTTTCTGTTCATCAGCTTTATCTCCTTTAGCTGACATGTGGTGAGCGCCCTCCTGAATTGGCCCATAAGACGAAGGTTGAGGTTTCCGTTGCTCTTGTCAACTGCCTAGTAAATGAGGTTGAAGTCACCAAGAATTAGCCATTTGGATCCATCGGTTGCAGCCGCAGCAGTGACTTCATCTAGAAAGGCCTTTTGTCCACATCTGTGCTTGGCCCGTAGAGGTTAGTTCTTCGATGAGATGCCGATGTGAGAAAGAATTAACTGCGCGTCTCACGTCCGTTGTGCCTTGTTTTGGTCGTTGTAAGCAAGAGGGTGAAGTAACAAACATCATCCATGCACAGTACTTCTGGTTTTTTTTCTATGGAAAAGCACAGTACTTCACTTAATCACTTGAACGATCAGCATCGTACATGTAACAGAAAAGTAGTCCGTGAACCAAAAGGCCCAGCAGACCAGACATATAGAAACGGCCCCAAACTAAAGCGATGGCAACATTCACTTGAAAAAGAAGAAGGGATAGCAGGTCAAATGATCGATAGGGGAGAAAAATCAAATGGTTCAAAATCAACACGGCTGATGTCAGTTGAAAAAAATCCAATGTGAAAAAAGGAAAATCCAAATGGGATACGACAGTTACATGTCTCAGTTTTGACGCTGGTGTTTCTCATTTAAGGCGGAATATTCTTCAGTGGGAGGCGACGTTTCCGTCGACAGCGAGACGACTGTGGTGACTTCGTCAATTTCAAGACTCAACCCGCCGGCTCAGTCTATCGAAGGTGCTCATAGGGATAGGGTGTGCGTGCGTGCGTTCATATGGGTAAGTGTGTGCGCGTGTATGTGAGTGTCTGCGTTGTACTGTGTTTCGCAAAAAAAAAAAAAAAGATGAGAAAAGCGACAGAAAAGGAATATCTATGTATAAGAAATATTCTTACCATATTTTTGTCTAATTATATGTATAGATCAAAACTGTAGCTTCCTTACAAAAGTCGTGACGATTACTATCCGAATTACAATCAAACTGCCTTGATTAACTAATCCTAACAATACGGTTGGAATGAAATGGTGCCCTAACGATAATACTCAGCCCAAATCGCATATTTCAACATCAAGAGGCTTTGGCAGCTTCTTTTTCCATTTTAGTGGCATAATCTTTCCATGATCGCGGAGGAGCTTTATCTTCCCTGGTCCTCCCGCCGGCCTTGAAACAGCCGTAATCCCCCCGGAAACCACCGGTGCAAGCGACGTCCATCACATACCCCATACGACCTGCTTCTTTCTTGGCAGGACGTCTCTTTGCTCGCCTCTTATGATCCCGAACTGCGGCGGCAGCAGCAGGCTGCCGGGCGCGGTTACGTCTGTTGGTACACCAGGCGCTACCGCCGCCGCCCTTGCTCCTGAAGGTGAAGAGGCAGCGCTCGCCGTCGCCGCGCCGGCAAGTGTACAGGTCGATGCGGTCGCCCTTGCAGATGCCGCTCTCCTCCCTGAACCGCCTCCAGTCGGGCCCCTTGATCCGGTACGCCTTGTTGGAGTTGAGGTAGCGGATGTTTACGTCCTTCTCCCGGCCCTCCGCGTCGAGCAAGGTGACGGGCACCGTGCGTTCGGCGTTAAGGCCGTCGACGCGAAGCTCCTCCAGCTCCGGGAAGAGCCTCGGGATCGGCCCGCCGCGCACCATATCCTTGCTCAGCTGCAGCCGGTTTTGCCCCGCGTCCAGGTCAGACGCCTCCAGCACCTTCCACAGCGCCCAATTAGTGTCGTAAACGCCCAGGCCGGACATCACCTCCCGGTGGCGTGCTTCCTCCGCGGGGTCGATGTCGATGCGCCACCACGAATCCATGGCGCCGCCATTCATTCGACGCGAGATGGCACGACCTAAGGAGATTTATCTGCTCGAGTGCCAGAAGTCAGTTACAAGCGCATATATCGTTAGGTAGGATCATTTAAATGGTACAAGCACCGGCGTGTTTTAAAGAGATCTTTTGATCAAGTTTTAAAGAGATCTTTGTACTTAACCGCTCAGCCAACAACGGATTTACGTACCCTGTTTTATTCGAAAAGAGGTAAAGGGCCCCGTGCGCAGATGCATATATTGATCGATCATACGCGATCAATGCGGAACACCCGCACGCTGCAAGTCCCCGAACAGTGCGATGTGCTTGTTTTGACGACGATGTTTTTGTTTGACCTCTTTGGCGCATCGCGGTACATGCAGTATATTGCACATATTAACACAAAAGCTACCCGCAGGAAAAAAAAACTCAAAAGCTTGCATTGTGCTTGGATCTAAATCTAAAATTGTCCATAAATAGCAATACACTCTATATTTTGGGAATTTTCTCAAAAACCTATACACCTTACAGTACAAAACAGAGCGAGATATTGTAAAAAAATATATAGTCATATATATTTGTATAATCATTATTAGAATACGGAGCCAAGATATTTTCTTAGACCACACCCTTTAGAGATGTAATACCGAGATATTAACATATAAAATATACTTGAATGCAGATCACATTTTGTGGGAATTTGGACAAAGATCTGTTTAAATATACACGTCTAAAGATTGGTAAATAAATTCAACTACAAGATATAGTTGAAAATTAGCACGACGCTAGGGATGACTCAAGTAGACCATATAACGCAAATATGTAGCATGACTGTCGTTGTAATTGTAATTTAGAGTTGCTTGGCCCAACTCTGAAGAAATATATTTCTGTGTGAGCTATCTTCTTTTGCATGTGTTCTTTTCTTGTAATGGCTGCGACTTTTATTTTTGCTCTATGTTGAAAATTGTAGCCTCTTACTGGTATGCTTTTATAAGGGAAAGAGATGATATCTGTGGGCTCATTTACTTTCGTCCCGTGTGTGTTGGTCAAAGTTTTAAATAGCCGGCTATAGCCCGGCTATAGCCTTTCCAGAGACTTGGGGCTACGGCTATGACTATCATAGGCTAAAGTGATAATAGCCGCTAATAGCCCGCTAAATTGTTTTAGCCCCAATTTAGCCCCTTAGCCGCTAAATTATCGTCTGAGGGGCCCAAAAATTTTGGATCAAAATTTATCCGCTCGGCCATGTATCAGAGCCAAACTCAATCCATATGACATTTTTGCCATGTAATATGTGGACATAATATCCTGAACTTGCTTTTGCTACATGCTAATTGATTTTGATGGTTATGTAATATTTTGTCAAAAAGATGTACTGAATTGCGGCTACTGAATGTTGTAATATGTGGACATAACTACGTCAAGTACTCCTGGTTATTTGTATCTCTTATGTTTCTATGTTAATATGTTATGCATCAGTAAATTATTGATATATATACGAATATATGCTACCTAAATTTGAAATTTTTATCATTATTTAGCAAAACGGCTATAAGGCCATAGCCCGGTTATAGCCTTCATAGCTTCTGAAATTGCTGGGGCTAAATGCAATAGCCGGCTATTTTAAACTATGGTGTTGGTTTTGAAGCAAAAGATTTGTGCAGTACCCATGACGTGAAGTCGCACATGATGAGATCGAATGTCATCTTATGTTTTGATCTGACTCCATAAAGCTCTGTCTAATATAACCATATCTAACTACATAGTAATTCATGTGATGTAGTGCACGCTGTTCTCAACAAATAATGCACGCATGTGCAGGGACGGAGCCAGGGGCACGCTGGGGCCATGGCTCCCCCCATGCTGTGAATTTTTTGCAAAACACCCCTTTAAATTTTAGGATCTGACCCCCAAATTTAAGCAAATTTGACTATATGGCCCCCTCCAAGTTATTTAGTGTGCAATTGGCCCCCTTGAGTAGTATTCCTGGCTCCGTCCCTGCGCATGTGGGTTAGTAAATTGTCTTCGTATGATTATGTGTTTATTTGGTTAACACATGCCACGTGCATTATTACTAGTAGAATGAAAGGATGGTGGATGGTTGGGTATTTAATAGATACCAGATACACCTCCAAATACCTGCTTTTATTCTAAAATAAGAATAGAAAATACGTTGTAACAGACCCCGAATCCCAATGCAAAAAGGAATGGCTGATTCCACCCAGGTAGAGCACGGTTCCGCCAGAAAATCCACGTTGAACGAGATGGCGACGATAGGTGGACTAAAGGATGCTACTAGAATGGCTCTTGCCACGGTTTGTTTGCTGCTCGCGCTGGTGGGACAGGCTCTGTTGAAGTTTATGAGGGCTGAAGGTCCCAAGTGAGATTCTGATGTTGTATAGGAACTCACTAGAAGGTAAGGGCGCGCTTTGCCGCACCCCATTTAGTTCTTTTCGTTTAATGGATCTGTTTCTTTATTTTTGTTCTATTACCGTTGTGGTTTGGAATAAGACGTTTTAACATTTATTTCGTGTTTTCTAGTTTGACAGATAGACAGAATATGTTATTTCTCCAATTTTGTGAGTGCTATGTGGATAATAGTCGGCCAAAGTTTATGACAAAAAAATATTTCAAACTCTTAAGTCATAGGATTTATTTTCCTGATACTAAGGTGAAAACTTCCCCTACTATTATTTGAAGATTAACAATTCTGCTGAGATGTCATGCATTTATAGAAAAAACTAATCTCCATAGTAGAAAGCTAATCTCTATTAATCTCTACTATCATTTATAGGGAATGACTATCTAACTATTGACTGTCACTAAGATAAATCAATTGAGCAATCACCATCCTTCTATAAATGTACGCAGTGAAAGAAACCAACACATGTGTGCCATTAGACAGAAATCTATCTTGTTTTATCGGCTAGCCAACCATTTATAATTGATATTTTATAGTAAGAATCAACATCATTTCTAACCGTTTCAAAACATCATTTCAACCATCTACCTTATCATATAATCGGTGTATCAAAATCAACAACTTCAAGGCAGCTCTTATAATGCGGAATTGTTAGCTGAAATATGCAGTTTCAGCTACCATGTTTCATTATAACAAATCTCGCCAATCCATGTGTAGGAGATTGTGAAACTCTATTAATTGTTTCTGCACCTGGAGAAACGTAAAGGTGGACTGTGTGGTCGTGTACTGCGTTTCGCGTACTCTCACCACTTGGCTAAGCGTTGAATTTAGGTCACACCACCACATTTGAACAAATTTGTTTAGCTGACAGTCACATGAGGAGCAGTGAACGGTATAACGGCGCGGTGCGACGAAGTGCAGCGGCCGGTGCTGCTCGGGCACAAGTAAAGTTTACTGCGGCGATGGAGATACATGTACATATATTATAATATTTATAGGAATATGTTCATTGAAATGATAAAGTTACGGGGAACGGCGATCAGGTATTTTTACGAAGCTGTTGGCATACGGCACTTGTGTAAAACGAAAGGAAGAAATGTTAATGCAAACTTACGCTGTAATACAATACATGGTTTCCTAGCCCCAGAAAAGAAGACAAAAAAATCTGGTTGGTTCTTCTTGTGGGTTGCTTCTGTTAAGTGTTTTGTCATGGAGAGGTGCATTTGCTACAAGTGTTGACTGAGAAGGATCTCCGCTTCTCAGGATATATGGATCTGCTCGAAGGCCAGTTGAAGTGTATCCGTTCACGCGTTCGTTATCTTGGACTTGTCGTCGCCCCGTCCCGGGAGTCAAAAGGTACGACGAGGGTAAGTTGACTATTGGATGTCAGATCGCGCGGGAGGCCACACAAACCCATGCCGTGTGATGTCCGGCAGGCTTCTCTACTCAACCATCTCACTCCACGCTCTGAGAAATGACGACACCGGCCTACGCGCATCTCGCCCGCACCGTCGCGCTCCTCCTGCTGGCCACAGCAACGATGGTGGCCGCCGCGGCGGCGGCGGCGCCCTCGCAGGCCGACGCCCTTCTGGCATGGAAGGCTAGCCTGGGTGACCCGGCAGCTCTGTCCAGCTGGAACAAGGCAACGCCAGCGATCTGCTCGTCTTGGCTTGGTGTGGCCTGCGAAGATGCCGGCCACGTCACTTCAATCAGGCTCCGGGCGCTCGGTCGTAACGGCACCCTCAACTCCCTCAACGCAGCTGCGCTCCCGTCGCTGGCCGCACTCGACCTCAACAATAACAACTTCAGCGGCGCCATCCCGGCAAGCGTCTCGCGGCTGCGCTCACTGGCCGCGCTCGACCTCGGCAATAACATGGTCGACGGGTCCATCCCGCCGCAGCTCGGCGACCTCTCAGGCCTCATCGACCTCCGCCTCTACAACAACAACCTCGTCGGCGACATCCCGCACCAGCTCACCAGGCTTCCCAGGATCGAGCATTTTGACATCGGCTCCAACTACCTCACCAGCCCGCCGGACTACCCCGGGTTCTTGCCGATGCCCACCGTCACGTTTATGTCGCTCTACCTCAACTACCTCAACGGCAGCTTCCCGGAGTTTGTCCTCAACAGCGGCAACATCACCTACCTCGACATGTCGCAGAACACCCTCTCCGGCTCCATACCTGGCTCGCTGCCGGAGAAGCTCCCCAACCTCATATACCTCAACTTGTCCCGCAACACCTTCTCCGGCCAGATACCGCCGACGCTGTCGAAGTTGACGAAGCTCCAGGACCTGCGGATTGGTTATAACAATCTGACGGGTGGTATCCCCCAATTCCTTGGGTCGATGTTCCAGCTGAGAGCTCTCGAACTCGGTGACAACCCGCTCGGCGGATCGATCCCGCCAGTTCTCGGCCGGCTCAAAATGCTACAACGCCTAGACATCAAGAGCGCTGGGTTGATGTCCACTATTCCACCGCAGCTGGGTGATCTTGACAATCTCAGTTTCCTAGACATGTCCATGAACCAGCTCTCAGGTAGCTTGCCACCGGAGTTGGCCAGGATCCGCAAAATGCAGGAGTTTGGCATATCGTCGAACAGACTCGCCGGCGAGATCCCACCGACCCTATTCATGGACTGGCCAGACCTCATATCGTTCGAAGGGCAGAACAACTCCTTTGGCGGGAAGATTCCGCCTGAACTCGGCAAGGCAACCAAGCTGGAATTCTTATATCTCTTCAGCAACAGCCTTAGAGCATCTCTAGTGGAACGTGTATATCTGGACGTGTATATCTTCATATACACGTCCATATACACGTTGGTAAATTTTACACCTCCCAGTTTTTCAGTGGAACGTGTATCCGGACGTGTAAATCCGGACGTGTATATTCCAACGGCTATATTTTCGAACGGCTATATTCCAACGGCTATATTTCCAACGGTTATATTTTCAACGGCCAGATACCAGAAAGCATAAAACTTTTGCCAAGAAGCAAGAGGGGGCTAGGAAAGATGTGGAACGAGCCTTTGGAGTTCTGCAATCCCGTTTTGCCATTGTTCGTGGACCTGCTAAAGGATGGAAACGTAAAGAAATCGGTGATGTCATGAAAGCTTGAGTCATAATGCACAATATGATAGTTGAAGAGGAGCGAGAAACTGGTCGGCAGAGCTGCACTTTTGAGGCAATGGGAGAAAGAGTCACAGTCTCTCGTACTCATGCGGAACAACTGAGCTCTTTTATTCAGATGACTCACCAGATTAGAAATGTCGATGAACATTCTCAGCTTAAACTTGATCTAATTGACCATGTGTGGCAAAAGTTTGGAGACGAGTGATGTCCTAGTTATAACTTTGTAATCCATTTCTTTTCATCCGGTTTTAATTTATGCAATGAGTGATGTAATCCATGTCTTTGTAATGCAGTGCTATCAATAAAATATTTTTGCTTCACATAGTTCTTACAACAAAGTTCAGTACAAGATGTATCCGTATACGTCTACCGAAATGGAAAAGTTTCAACACGAAAGTTGTGAGAAACATCAAGTTGAACATGCTCGTCAAAGGATTTTTCAAAACTTCAACCGAGTGTGACGAATTTGACAAAATTTGACCAAAAAAGTTCTGAACATCGGTTCGAAATTGGCAAGTTATGATCGATGAAACTTAAAACTAAGTACGGGAATGGAACCTACTCGTCGAGACGCACATATTTCGTGTACAAATTATTTCAAATCGAAATATATTTGTGCGAGATGGAGTAGCCATGTCAACACGTAGCAGCGTACAGGGAGGATGCGCATGCGAACGTGAGTTCACGAGCGTGGATAGAGCGTGTTTATATCCACGACGCGTACGAGCGTGGATGGGCGTGGATCATTTCCACGATCCTATACACGAGCTGCTGGGAGCTGTTTTGCTACTCCCATCGTGTATATTTACGATCCACGTCCATATAGAGGATCCACTAGAGATGCTCTTACCGGCTCTATCCCGGCAGAGATTGGCGAGCTGGTGAACCTGGTAGAGCTGGATTTGTCGGTGAACTTTCTAACAGGACCGATCCCCAGCTCCTTCGGTAGCCTCACCCAGCTCACAAGGCTGGCGCTCTTCTTCAACCGGCTCACCGGCCCGATCCCACCAGAGATCGGCAGCATGACATTATTGCAAGTCTTGGACATCAACACCAACAGTTTCGAAGGCGAGATGCCCGCCACCATCACATCGCTCAGGAATCTATATTACCTCGCTCTGTTTGACAACACCTTCAGCGGTACCTTACCGCCGGACTTCGGAAAGGGGCTGAGGTTGACAGATGTGAGCTTCTCGAACAACAGCTTCTCCGGCGAGCTACCGCAGAGAATATGCGACGGCCTCGCGCTGCAGAGCTTCACAGCGAACCACAACAACTTCAGTGGCACGCTGCCGCCGTGCCTCAAGAACTGCACAGGACTGTACCGGGTGCGGCTTGAAGGGAACCGATTCACGGGCGACATCTCGGAGGCGTTCGGTGTCCACCCCAGCTTGGACTTCTTGGATGTCTCAGGGAAGAGTTAATGGCACCAGCGGTCACACAACTCGTCGTCGATGTGCAATTAACTCACACTTCTCCAGAACGTGATTATTTGGTCACACAACTCGACAAGTGCGTGCACGCAGGTCACTGACCCACTTGTCAGTCCGTTTTGGACGGTAAATTTTCAAAAAAAAACCCTGGAGTAATATTAATTTTACAAAATGGTCCTCCTAATTTTACAAAATGGTCCTTCTAATTTTACAAAATGGTCCTCCTGGGGAACCATTTTGTAAAATTAATATTACTCCAGGGAGTTTTCTGAAAATTTACCGTCCAAAACGGACTGAAAAGTGGGGTCAGTGACCTGCGTGCATGCACTTGTCGAGTTGTGTGACCAAATAATCACGTTCTGAAGAAGTGTGACTTAAGTGCACATTGGCGTCGAGTTGTGTGATCGCGGGTGCCATTAACTCCTCAGGGAATCAGCTGACAGGGAAGTTTTCTGCTGATTGGTCAAAGTGCATCAATCTTACACTCTTATCCATGAACGATAATCGAATATCTGGCAATATTGATGCACCCTTCTGTGGGTTGACGTCTCTCCAATTTCTGGATCTATCAAATAACCAATTCACAGGGGAGCTCCCAAGTTGCTGGTGGAAATTTAAAGATTTGATTGTTATGGATGTGTCCAACAATGGCTTTTCTGGTGAATTTCCCATGTCAACGAGTCTGGACCTTCCTCTCCAGTTGCTTTATATTGCTAACAATGAGTTTCATGGAGTCTTTCCATCTGTAATTGAAACCTGCAGAGAGCTCGTCAGCGTAGATCTTGGGAACAACATGTTCTTTGGTGATATCCCCTCTTGGTTTGGAACAAGTGCTCCTCTTCTAACAGTTCAGAGCCTCCCATCCAACAATTTTAGCGGTGTCCTTCCACCCGAGTTATCGCAACTTTCTAAGCTGCAGTTCCTCGACCTGTCCAGCAACTCCTTCTCAGGTGAGATCCCCGTGCTCATGGCAAACCACACCTGCTCTCTCCAATCGTTTCATCTCGCTGGCAATGGCTTCACGGGAGCCTTCCCGCCGTTCCTAGAAGGCTGCGCCTCGCTGGCCACCCTAGAGATCGGGAACAACCAGTTCTTTGGTGGTATCCCTACATGGATCGGCAGTCAGGTACCATCGTTGAGGATCCTTAGCCTCAGATCAAACAAATTCACCGGAGAAATCCCCTCAGAGTTATCCCGGCTTTCACAACTTCAACTGCTTGATATGGCCAACAATAGCTTGACAGGATCAATTCCGGTATCCTTTAGCAATTTGACCTCCATGAGGCATAATCTTCCTCCAGTGGTGCAACCGAGAAGGATTTCCGTTTTTTCTTGGAGGTTTACGCCCGTTTACCAGGATGGCTCCCCAGACAAAATTACCATATCGTGGAAGGGTCGTGAACAAACTTTTTGGGGAACCGTAGGGCTAATAACAGGTATTGATTTGTCATGCAATCTACTTACGGCAGACATCCCTGTGGAGATAACATACCTTCAAGGTCTCCGGTTTCTGAACCTATCCAGAAATGAGCTATCAGGCAGTATTCCAGGAAAAATTGGCAGTTTGGAGCTCTTGGAGTTCCTTGACCTCTCATTCAATGTACTTTCAGGTGCCATTCCTCCCAGCATCTCAAATCTTCCGTCCCTTGGCGTGTTGAACCTTTCGAACAATCGACTGAATGGCAGCATACCCACTGGGAATCAGCTACAGACACTTGCAGATCCATCAATTTATGGCGACAATCCAGGGCTCTGTGGCTTCCCGTTGAACTCATGCGAGCATACGTCGGACGAGGGAACCAAAGGCCACAGAGGACCCGGGGATAGTACTTGGCTGTGTTACTCTATAATTCTTGGCACTGTTTTCGGTTGTTGGCTCTGGTTCGGAGCTCTGTATTTCGTCGAGCGATGGAGATTTTCTTTTCTCTATTTTGTTGATGGCTTAGTCAGTTAGTCATTAGGATAGTTCACAAGATGTCACATGCTAAGGCTAATCCTCAGATGTAAACCGGCAACAACATAAGGTGTACCTTATCAAGTATGTATGTTCATTTCTTGCTTGGCAGTTGCTAAACAAAATTATAGCAAAAGTTTTAAGTAAAGTGATTGGTGAATACAGATGCAGCTTTGCTATCTCTATTAGCTGAAAAACGAGATTATTCTACTTGATTCTGCAATGACGTACTTGAAACTCTTATGTGTGAGATAAGTTGACGAAACTGTATCAGGCCACAGTTTCTGAGATGTCATTTCTAACTGCATGCAGGCAGCTCTAAGGATTTCAATTATAGAAACCGTGTTCCTGAACCTGAAGACATTCAATCCCGAATCCTGATCCTTGTCTCTAAACCTTCAGCATTGATCAATTCTGAGCTTAGCTTGAAGCTCAAGTTACTGAATATTGTAGAATTCTTGACCTAGTATGAGCATATCGTGAGTACAAGGAAAATATATCCAAACCACCGGAATGGAAAATCATATCAATCTAGTGATCTAGTGGCCGGCCATCGAATCCCAGTTCAGTCAATTAATCAGCACAGATTCAGAGAGAAACAAAGCTCAACATATATGAACTCTCTTTCACTATCTCCGCATTTCAGATTTTTAACACATTCCCTTGAGAACCCGATCGACCAGCAAACTACTCATCAATTCAAGCAGGCGCAGTCGGTAAACCTGGCTAAAGGTGCGCGATCATGCACGTTTTTTGTGAACATCTATCAAGACCGATGTTTTTTTTGAGAGGGAGGCAAAAGATTTGCCTCTTTCCATATATATATATATATATATATATATATATATATATAGAGAGAGAGAGAGAGAGAGAGAGAGAGAGAGAGATTTTTGACATGAAAAGTAAAGCGGCAGAAACTAAGGGGTTACTCTCCCAATATTACATATTTCAAATGACTTGCACCCACGGTAACCCAAAGGCGTGCTTCGGACTTCATGATGTCGAGGATGATGGTAGGGGGTGCGGATTTGTTTCGGAAGACTCATGCATTTCTCTTGTTCCATATAGTTCAACAAGTAAGCATGGTAATCGATGCCATAGCCTTGTGGTTGGGGATGCTCTTGCTAGACATGTTGATCCACCAAGATTATTTTTATTTTTTTTGAAACTGTGGGCCAAAAGCTTTGCCCCATATATTAATTAAGCAGAAGGTGCCCGGTTTATTATGGAAGAAACCGGGCGAAAACCATACAACAACACGACACAACCCACGGGCGAAGCCCCACAACCACGAGAACCCACGACGCCGCACGACACGGCCACCCACAGCCCAAGCTGCACCAGGAGAGCCGCTCGCAGACCACGGCCGCCACACCAACATCCGGGGCCGCCGCCCCGGCCTAAAAGGCAACCGCTGCTGCCGCTGCCCAAGCAGCCCCGACAGCCTCGCCGCCAGCACCCCCTTCCGGGACCGCCGTCCCGACATAGCACCACTCGCAACCGAGCCACGACGCCGCACGAACCAGCCACCCGCAGCCCAAACTGCTCAGGGAGAGCTGCTCGCAGACCACAGACGTCGTACCAACTTCCGGGGCCGCCGCCCCGGCCTAAAAGACAGCCGCAGTTGCCGCCGCCACAACCCTACCACAGGTCCCTCTTGCCGAAATCCAGCTCCAAAGACGAAGCCCCCAAGAGGTAAACGACGCCAAGGCGCCATCATCGTCCGATCACAAGATCAAGAGTTTCCCCCGGAGCTGGACCACCGATCGGAACGGTGCAAGAGGGGGCTGCAGCATAGCAGCAATGCCTCCAAGGAGGTAAACGACGGCCACAGCCGCCGCCATCACTGGTCACGGTACAAACCGAGACGGGGTTTTCACCCCAGCTCCAAGCACACCCTCCGTCGCACCACCACCAGCACCGGCGCCGGCAAGCCACACCAACCACCACCACCACCAACAAGCCAGACAACGAGGAGGACAGGACCACCGGACGCAGCACGCCACCACGCCATACCGAGCACCATGCCGGCAGGGCAAGAAGGAGCGCCGCCCGTGGCCACGAACCACCACGGATCCTGGCCGTAGACCTGCACCACATCACGCGGCGCCTCATGCTGCGTCGTTGGCGTCGCCGCTCCCAAGTCCGGGGCCGCCGCCCCGGCATCCACGCGCAACACCTCCAACACCTCCACGCGCACCACCACCTAACCCGCCGCCACTCCTACCGGGGCAGAACCAACTCCCCGGCCACCACGACACCACCGCCCTCGACCTCCAACTCGCATCACCTCCGCCACCGCGCCCAGAGCACTGGCGCCCCGCAACACCATATCCAGCTCGGGCCGACCAACCAAAACATCCACTCCCCCTCGCGTCGCTCCCCCGGCGGCGCCAGGGGAAAAATCGGCGCCGCCCAACTCTACTCCCGCCCGGCGCCCTCCTGCCGCTGCCGTCGCCGGCTGCGGCCGCGGCGGTGGCGGCACCCCCAGCTGCCAAAAAGGTGGCCGGGGGGTGGTCTTCGTCTTGGCATCGGTGGTGACCGGCCTGTGGGGGGCAGCGGCGGTCTGGGGCGGAGGAGGCCGGGCCGGCGGGTCCGGGAGGTGGTCGAGGACGGCGCAGTGGCTGCCGGCGGCGGTGCGGGCGGCGGAGGCGCCGTCGCCTGCCGTGGTGGTCGGCTGCGCGCCGATGGGCTCCGGCGGGCCCGATCTGGGCTCGCGGGGCCCGAGCGGGGGCGCGTCGAGGGCGCGGGAGTGGCGCGGGCGGCGGTGCAGATGGCGGTCCGCCGTCGCCGTTGAGGAGGCCGTCCACCAAGATTATTTGAGTAACGCTTCTGACGCAAAAATGACAGTTGATCCATACGGTCGCCATATCTCGATCAAGATCATAGGAGATGCGCGCGATATCTGGGTGCCATGACCGGTGTGTTCGTCGGTGCTCATACATCTCCTATTGAGGTCGACGATCTATGCGGCCTTCAAAATCTGGTCGATGTTAATGGTTCAGGCATCTGCAGTTTTTCACCCAAGTTATGTTGAAACATTGAGATGTCAGAGCTGAACGTATTTTTCTTTGAAAACTTGTAAAAGGTGAGGGTAAATATGAAGATTTTGATGAACCTTGAACTCTTAGCTTTATTACGGATCTTTCTTGTTTGCTTTTTTACAGGAAACCGGTGGGCTTTATTACATACATGGTACACAACTATATCGTTGGCCGGCCATTAGTTTACAAAGTCAGATAGGAGTACTACATTACTATGCCAGTGTATTAAAGCCGAAGTAGTCATATCATTTGGCCCTCCGCTGTAGTTTAATTTTCGATGTACTTTACAATAGAAGTGTCAGAAAGGAGGATCCACGAAGTTAAAAAAACATTCAAGAAGAAACAAGTCACAGCGTTGTCCAGTTTACACAAGCATTATATACTTGAATCGAACGTACACTTAGGGAAAGACAAAACAAATAGCAGCAAGAGGAAGAGATCAAGGAAAAAAAAAAACACCATGCATGCAAAAAAAAAAGGACACTGTACGAGCTCGATCAGAATTCAGGGGTCCTCGCAGATGCGCTCGAGGTGCGGGTGCCACGACACGGCGTGGCTGCCGGTGCTCATGCGCCTGCGGTGCTGCTCCTTCCTGTTCGTCTCCGGCGACGCCAATCCCAACCGATCCTCAACAGCCGCGTCCGCCGCGGCGCTACCTTCCGACTTGCTTCGAAAGTGCTGCCGGTGTCGGCGTCGGTCCTCCTCCGCGGCACCGGCGGCACCCGTCCTCCTCTTCTTCTTGGCGTCGGCGGCCAAGGATGCCGCCGGGATGAGGAAGTAGATCTCGCCGCGCTCCAGCTCGGTCTCCGGCGACACGACGACCACGATCCGCGGCACCCCCTGCTGGCGTGTGGACGCGCATGGCCTGCTGAGCACGTGGCCCGGGTGCGCCGCGAGGACCTCCCCGGCGGACACGGCGCGGCCGTACTCGTCGACGCGGCCGCTCAGGTAGACGATCCGGACCAGGTCCAGCGCGCCGCAGGGGAGCACGCACGCCAGGCAGCACCTCAGGCTGTTCCCCATTGGCTGATCAGCTCCGAGTCGCCGCCCGCCCGCGAGGCCAGCTTAGGCGATGATCGACTAGCTACCTTCTTCTCTGCAGAAATCTCTGTTCGTGGCGTGATGTGACGATGGAAGATGAATATAAGGAGATGACAAGGAGCTAGCTCAAGCAGAATAATGGTCACAGTTTGGTGAGGTGACAGAGTATTAAATCTAGCGAGCGATCGAGCCCTCCGATCGATCAAAGCTAGATCACTCAGACTAGTCACAATGGAGAGTATCATATACTAGTATCATGCACATGATACTAGTCTATGTTACTACCTCCACAATGGGTAGTAACATATTTGTGGTATCATATAATACTGTATTTATTAGGTTGTAGACTCATATTGCATTGGAATCCGTTATGTTACGGTATCTACCTATGATACCGCTATCACTTCTCTCTTGATTAATTGGAGTGCCATGTCATATTTTTGCCAACATGGAATGCATGATACTACCTATGATACCCCCATTGTGGCTAGTCTCATGCATGGGTGTGTGCATGCGTGTGTCGTCCTGGCCTTATCTAGATTCTTAACCAATACTTACGCATCTAACATCTCTAACTAATTAATCAGTGCGTCAGGGAAAGAAGCTCCCCATGTTCCATGATTATTAAGTATTTTTGAGCTAGAAACTGGCTTTATTTTTAGTTGTTTTTGCTCGATCGACCGATCCGTTGGCCTCAATAATTGAACACAGCACACTGATGCGCACGTACAGCCATGCTGCCCCGCTGGCCCTCTTGGCTGTATACATGGATCGTCTCATGAGTGCATGCATCCATGAGTGCTGCAAGCTAGTGTGAATCCAGAATTAGATATGGGAGTTTAGTTAGGCATGAGTATTATATACTACGATATCGTACGGGCTGCTTGTTGGTCGATGGATCGATCGAGGATCACGCAAAAGTTACATCAAGTACGATATCGTACGGTTGCGGTGTGTGTCTTTGTTGTAACGGTTTTTTGCCCGGTTTTCCATAATTAACCGGGCAGCTCTCTTCTTAATAAATGGAACGGGCAAAGCTTTTACCCGGCGGTTTCAAAAAAAAAAAAAGATATCGTACGGGCTTGGATTACCGACAAGAGCTTAACTAGCTAGCATCTATGCGTGCCACGGTGGAAGGTTCGATCAACTAGCTAGACTATTTAATCGTGGAACGAGATCCTCTGACTTACAGGATACTACTGCAGAGGCACATAGTTGGCTGTGGTCCACTCATTTTGCATCGTACGACGTTCGCGCGAACTACTGGCTGCTACATATTTTGCTTGCTCGATTGGATTGTTGGAAATAGAGGTAAACGGCCTAGTCTTTTTTTCTAAACCAGGTAAAATATTCGAAAATTCATTTGGTACACGGGACGGGAGTATAGGTTTCTGCTACCGGTTCGAACATTTCAAACTGTAAAAAGATCGTAGACAAAAATTGGCACATACATCTCGACTATGCATGGAAAACCGATAATTTTTTGTGGTTTGTATAAAAATACAAAAAAATGTATTGTGAAAAGTTCTTTTAGAATGAATTTTGTCTTTTTACGCACGACATAAAAATGTCGATTCGTGAAAACGACTTTTTGAGTAGATATAATGTCAAGACATATGCGCGGATAGTCTATTGAAATCGCCAGTGGAGATGTTCTAACGATGGCCAGCTTCAGATTGGCGAGCGCACATATGATGTCGAGATGTATGTGCCAATAAAAATCCAAGACTTTTTTTTTGTCTTTTTACACAAGCCACAAAACTTGTCGTTTTTTCGCGAAACTTGGCGTGCACATTCTGTCGAGAAGTATGTGCCAAATTTTTGTTTAAAATATTTTTGACAATTGTTTGAACTATGGCATGAGCATATACTCTCATGTGCCAAAATTTATTAGAATACTTTGCATTGTTTCGGAAAAAGACCGAGTCGCACGTACCATTGCTTAGTTTCCAACCAAGCAAAATAGCTAGCAGGCAGTCGTTCACGGAGCAACGTCCGATCCGCAATGAGTGGACCAAAACCAACAACGTCCCTCTGCAGTAGTTTGCACTACGTTAGAGGATCTCGTTCTTAATCGTAGCGTCAATAGACAGAGTCGAGGAGACAATCCAAGCTCGATTAAGTCTCAGGGTCGTATAATTGTTCTTCGACCGTCGTTTCGCTACACAAAGTTTGACCAAGCGTTTGGAGAAAAATCATTATAATCTATAGCAAACATGCCCGTGCGTGCAACGGGAGATTCTCGTCGGTTTGCGCCGTGTTCCCAATTCTCGGTTGAGCATTTAATTATGCACATAAAAATAAAATCTCCTCGGCTCTGATGGCGAGCAAAGGAAATTCTACTTTTCTACATCATTTAAAATTCTCTACGTGAAATTCATAGTCGATATGGTGGTCACATAATATGTTAAGCCCAACTGATAGCTTGAAGTTGCTGTCAAATCTCACATTCTTCACCAAGCACCCAAGAACCGAATTACAAACGGAGACGTGAACGCGATTGACTGGTCCTGGATGAACACCGTAAACTTGTACGTAGCACTTTGGAAGGATTATGGCTCAACCCCAGCTAGTTGAAATAGCTCCTGTAAGACGCGATATTAAGCGTGTCATGCTCCTGCATCCACTGATCGACACCAAAACCTGAAGCGACATTCAGTAACTCATGTGTACTACTAATTGTTACTGTCAAAATCTCCACAGCCACCCCCATCAAGTAACACACCACCCAGCTGCACCTTAACTGTTCATGACAACCATTGCTGATAATTACCTTGGAAAGCACACACCATCGCCTGATTTCTCCATAGTGGTGCAAGATTAAATAGCAGCATGATTCATGAGTCTGCAGCACATGCTCGAACCTGTAGATGAACCCTGGCAGGATTCTCCTACTGTAAATTGTGCATAATGAGCCTGAGATGGAATGCTGATAATAGCACGTTTACGGACGAAGGTGCGCCCAATTTTGGATGCCGGAATTTCGGGAAGTCACAGAGCACCACGACGTGCATGGTGAGGCTCCGGTGAGTGCGCACCGGCGATTGAGGTCGACCTACGAGGAGAGGCACGTCGGTGCTGGATTTAGGCAGAAGGGAGGAGTCGAGGCTTGGACGACGGCCTCGACTCATCGCCGCATCTTGTGTATGGGCCGAGCCGGCCTCAACACATCGTGTGCTGCCTAGAAACACAGGGACGGAGCGAGCTCGAGGCAGCAGCGGGATGAAGGACTTTTTGGGCGGCGGAGGCAAACTGAGGCCTTGCCGTTTGTCCCTCCTCCCCGTCGACGCCTTCAGCGACGTCACTCTGCCCTGGAGCTGGTCGACGACGGCTCGTTCGAATCGATCCGGGGCTGCTTAAGCGATGAACTTGCGAGATTGGATTGGAACGGGGAGATGAAACAGTTTGTATGCGGTGGATGAGGAGGACGAAACGGAAACGAACACACGTATGTCTGTCAGTACGACGTATGAAACCACCCATCGGGAACAAGCACGCGACGTACGAAACCAGGACGACGTACCAAAAAAACGGACGAAAATTGGGAGGAAGAAACCTTAGTGCTTTTATTATTAGATATAGATAATTCCAAAATCAATATCATTAGAATCTGGATCGATCGGCCGCTCGTGGCATCCTGGAGCTGTGCCGCTTGGCCTGAATTTTCTCCATGTCATGTATATTCAGCTTACAAAAATGGGGGCCCATGAAAAATAGGGGCCCTGAACGTTTGTGCACCCTCAAAGACGGGCCTGGGGCAACTATTCAAAAAAAGTTATACGCACTGTTTTGATTACAAGCTAACTCGATGCAAATAGTCGATAGGAGATGGTTATCAATTGGCAGCCCATCCATGATTACGTGCATTTAGCTTCATTTTCAATATTCAGGTTTGTGAGAGTAGCATTGTTGTTGTAACTGATTCCAGTAAGCATTATTCTACTAGGTTCATACTGTAATCGTTAGCGTGAGAAAGAACCGTACGTGCGTGTTCGTCGCCATACAAACAAAACACACGTACGCGCGCTCATGCATGCATGCGCGTGGGTGTGGTGGAACAAGGGTCGTCGTCTAGATCCGATCCATCGGTCACGCCAGGTCGCATGGGGTTGTTTTTGTCTGCACCTTCCTAGCTACGGTGTGCACGTACCTAACATGTGTGCCTCGGCGTATATGCTTTCACCAGATCCCCGTACGTACGTGTTACCGTACGGGGGAACAGGTACGCGTCTCGGCTCGTCCATGTGCTTCGTCGCAAGTTGCGACGGATGCAGTTCTCGATCGACGCAGGGGAACCTTCTCCCACCGCGCAGAGGATAGCTCGCAGCGCAACAAAGTTGGTTCCTTTTCTACACGCGTCAGGGCCGGCCCAGCTTTCACGTACAGTAGCTAGCCGGATTGCGATCCGGATTAAGAGCATCTCCAACTGGAGGCACCAAACCCGCCCTATCCGTCCGGGCGGACGGTCCGGAGGCCATTTGGCCAAAAAACGGCCACCCAAGCGCGGCCCCCATAGCCATCCGAAACGACCGGGCGGTCCGGCACACCCCAAACCCAGCCCAAATCTGGGGCGGGTCCCGGACGCGTCCGCCCCTTACTCGCTGACAAAGCGGACCCACTACGGGAGGCTGACCGTCGCCGCTGAACGGCCGGCCGTCGCCGCTGACTTCCGCCGCGTGGCAGCTCCGTCCCCACAAATATCCCCACCGGCCGTAACCATACCTCACTCCACTCCCCACCCCGCCACCTCGCCTTCTCCGCTCGAGCGGCCGGCGCAATGTCTTCCTCATCCATCGACTGGGGCTCGGAGCCGGAGGACGAGGTTTCCGATGCGGCGGCGCCACCGGAACCCGTGGACGCGGCGGAGGCGGAGGCCATCCGCATTGCCGTCGAGCAATCTTTGAAGGAGGTCGGCCGCGGCGGATCCAGCGTGGCGGCGCCGCCAAGCGGAGGCCAATGCAGCCGCTGGTCCGAGCTTGCGCCGGTACGGCGCCGTGCAATGCCGGAGGGATCTGTGGCGGCGTCATCGGCTCCTCCACCGCGCTCCGCTCCGGTAAGATCTGCGCCTCCCCATCTCCGCCTCCCCGCGGCCCCCCCCGTCCAAGCTCCACCTGGGTGGAAGATTCTGCCGGACGGGGCCGGCGGATGGCGCCTTCTTCCGAAGACCCCGCCGTCTTCGAAGCGGATGCGCGTGCCGGAGACGGAGGGGAAGGCTTTCCGGCAGCTCCGCAAGGCCGACCCCGCTGCGGCGGAGCGGGCATTGCGCGCCGCGGCGAAGGAGCCGGTGCCGTTGGCCGTCTTGGAGCGGTCGTACACGACCGCGGAGACGGACGCCAGGCGCCTCCGCCGCAAGAACAAGGCGATGCTCAACGCCGCCATCGCCGAGTCGAAGAAGGAGGCGGCGAAGAACGACCGCGCGGCCAGGCTAGCCGAGGAGCAGACCCGCGCCGTCCTCGCCGCTCGCTCCAACAGCTCCGCCTCCTCCAACGACGACCCGTACGCGGCTTTCGAGCTGCTGCGCCGCCACCGCCCCCGCTGATGACAAGGGGAAGGGGCCGGCGTCAAGGCAGTGAGCGCCGCCGATGGAGGCGAAGGGACCGGCGGACAGAGAGGATGGCGGCGCCGCCAATTTGCCTACTTTTGCTACAAGTTGTCTATATAGTTTAGCCCACCTATGTATGTAATCCGAACTATGAACTCCGATCGAACTAGCTCCGATCTACGTTCTTTATTTACGTTGCATGGCTAGTATGGTTTTGAGGATGCGGATATGGGGGGGCATGGTTGTAGGACACCTTTTTTAGGGTGTGTCCGGTCGCTGTCCGCAGACACGTCCGGACGTGTCCGCGGACACTTTGGGGGCCAAATTTGGCAACTCCGGTTAGAGATGCTCTAACCACGTCCACACCCACACTCGCGCATGGGTATAAATTTTGTCCCATGACCGCACCCGACAGGGTATAAAAAAACCTTGGGTATACACACCTAAAAATTCAACAAGGCAATATAACAAAGACAACATACAAGAAAAACATCGACATGTCTGGCCATGCATTCACTGATTCGGCTAAACAGCACACATGTACACGAATAAACAACAAAACAACACAATGTATGTGGAAATGAACCATCGTCAAACATCACAAGATATATGAAAAATAACATCAAAATATACTATACATATGAAAATAGCAGCAACACGTACATGAAAAAAGAACGGAGGCGTCCAAGGAAAATTGACCCGGCGACGGGGTGGGGTTCCAACCGTGGATCGTCGTGGAGGCGGTTACTAATAAGTCTGTAGAAACAATTCACGGACCCACGTGTCATATAAGTTTGTAGGAACAATTCACGGACCCACGTGTCATATACACTTTTTTTGTAGGTAATTGTATCAACTTGTAAGTAAGTGCCCCAACATTGTGTATGAGAACAATAGCAAGACCTCGTGGTGATGTTTTGTTTTCTGAACGGAGTTCGTGATGATATTGGTGATGGCAAACTCTTGACCACGCTATGCCTGCACTTACAAGTACTATATAATCTCAATAAATAAACTATGGTAACTTTTGTGTACAAGAAAAGTTCGGGTATCTTTGTGGTCCATTTAAAGGTCAGAAGGATAATATACTCTTTCGCAAAAAAAGAAGGATAATATACTACCAACTCTTTTGCAAATAACAATATATGAAATTTGTAAGCAAGCGACCCACACATTGTGTATGAGGACAATAGCAAAAGCTAGTTGATATACAAATGACCACAACACGAAAAAGATCGAAAGACATGAAACAAACACAAACCAATAGTTGACACTTCATAGAATCCAGAATTATCTGTTTAGTTTTACCTAAACTAGTATTTACTCCAGAAACCTCTGCCATGTTATTATCTAGATCTATACTCTCTTAGGAACTCCACCAAAGTTAGGTACAAGTGTATATGGAAAATGATACATGAAAACACGTAGAAACATGTTGGTTTGCTGATTTTCAAAACTAAATCCATTGTAATAAGGAAGTTTCTTAAACATCGTAAAGTAAATAAAAAGTTGCTTGTAATAATATTTGAATGGTGTGATAGTTACATTAATACTCATGTGAATGGTTGCAATGTTTTGCTAAATTATACATGAGAAATAGTATTCGGCATGGTATATGAGATGGTACATACCAATAAAAGAACATAACTTCAATGACGGTATGAGCTCTGGAAAAGTAAAAACGTTTAGTATAAATAAGTTATAGTGGTTGTTTGAGTAGCTTACATTAGATATCAGCTTTTAGAAAAGGAGTTTTAATAGCTTTTTTAGGAGATGAGCTTACATTTGAATATGATGATCAGGATGATACATTTCACATTCAACATTCCACCTATGTCAAATATTACTAATATGTTTAGTAGATTGTCAAAGGAGATTGATAAGTCTACTAAAGCACAAAACATATTTGGTATTTGTGCTTTTGTTTAAGAATTTTGGAATTGTCGCAATGACGTTGAGTTTAACAAAGACGGAGCTTCTCATTTTTTTTAAAGTTATTCACAGAGCCTTATAATGTATATCCACATTTGGCTTTTAGTATTGCCGGTGGAGCAACGAGAACTTATAAATAATGGGTGCACTCGGTTGATGTCGATCATTTAAAATGTCTACCAAACAGACTGGTTGGCCGCACACTAGGAGAATTATATATTAGATCCATGAGCTGTAATTATTCACTTGATATTTGCTAATCATTCCCTGGAAAGAAAATCAAGACGATTTAGAAAAGCAGAATTCCCTGTATTTTTTCACTTATATTTGTCAGGAGGCGGCCCAGTGCTCCAATGGCAGAAGTAAAACATATCAGGAGGCCCATCGTTGTATGTCGTTCCATTTCTGATCGACGCCTGATCATCAACACGCTCCAATCTCGTCATCGTGCATGCGACGTCTGAATACTTTGTGTACGTGTCGACGCACGTGTGCTTAATTATTTCCTTTGATTCTTTTTCACTCTTTCCGTTCGAGTGCGATGGGACTGTCCTTGCCGTCTATTCGCTGCTGACCAATGGCTTGCTCGTTCTTAAATACGATTTTTTTAAATAATATTTTTTTAAACATAAATTCGGAAAATAGCGCGCGTTTTCGAGAATTTTGAAAATTAGCGCGGCGTCGGCAATGGCCGGGCCGAAAGCTGAGTGTTTCGGCAGCGGTGTTGCCGAAAGCAGGTTTCGGCAATGGCCGAGCCGAAACCAGGCCTTTCGTCGGGGCCGAAGCCGACACTGCATGGCGCAGACCGCTTCGCAGGTGTGGCCCACGCCTTTCGGCACGGGCGATGCCGAAAGCATGGTTTCGGCACGGGCGCCGCCGAAACCTGCTGGATAAGCAGGCGCTCGCTCTCTTCTTCTTCCTCCACTCGACCTGCTTCTTTCTTCTCCCCTGCCGAAACACGCCTGTCGGCCCCGCCGTAACGCGAAAGGCAGAAACGCATGCAGATCAGCAGGGTTTCGGCGTTGGTCGTGCCGAAACAGCCAGGTTTCGGCGTCGCCCATGCCGAAACTTGGTTTCGGTCCCACCACTGCCGAAACCCTCTGCTTTCGGCCCGGCCATTGCCGACGCCGCGCTAGTTTTCAAATTTCTCGAAAACACGCGCTATTTTCTGAATTTATGTTTAAAAAAATATTATTTAAAAAAAAATCCACAACTCAGGGGGTGTCCTTCCAAAAGGACATGGCAATGCGCATTGACTGTAACTCTGCAGAGGTTATGCACCTAGACCCACGAGAAGTGCCATCGAGAACTACCGTCGTAGTCCCGACGAACACACAAGACCCGTCCACAAGCTTTAACTGGCGCTATCCGTCCTTCAGGATAGGGATCCCAAATGCCTACGCAATCGGATCTTGTAGCTGTGAAGAGCCTACCACTGATTAGGTGGGGTATCTCGATCTCAGGTGGGGAGTCATAGCTCTACTACACCACACTAATCGCTCCGTTCCCCTCCCCTTCTACAGTAAAAAGGAGAGGCGACCGGAAGGCGACGCACGTTCCGCCGGCGATTCCGCCACCCTCCTCTCTCTCGTCGTCCTCTGCGCCGTCGGAGAGGGGAGGGGGGTAGGATCTCCGGCCGGATCTGTGTACAGGTAGTCTAGGTTTAGCTGCTTGTTTAGGTTTTCGCCGCGGGGTGTGGCTGATGTCGCCGCCGCTGCGAGAAAGTTTCGCCGGGTCTCCGCTTCGACGGCGTCAGGTTCGGCGCCGGGGAGATGCGAAGCTGCTCTGTCCGGGGGTGGTCGTCGACGCGGCGGCGGCCTCGCCAGGGACCTTTTGGATCTTCTCTTCGTCCGCGACATGGTGGTGTCTCCAGCGCTGCCTGGAAGATGAAGATGCGGATGCGGGTACTACGGCCGCCGGTTCGCTGGTGCCGTGGTCCGTGCTAGGTGGATGGTCTGCGGCAGGCAGATCTGGTCATGCTCCTCGTCTTCGACGACGGGAGGAGCCAGGTCTGGAGGAAGAGGATGAGCTCGGGGATGATCCCCGACCCGCGCGCCACAACGATAGGTGGGTGCCGTTGGTACTTCTTCTGGAGGTTCACAAAGCCGTTTCGGCGATGGGGCTCCCTCTTCCTCGGGAGTGTTGGGCTGCGCTTCTCGGTCTCGCCGTGCTTCACGGCATCGGCGGCGAGCGGTGGCGAGAGTCTGGAGTTGCAGACCTCTCGAAGGACTTCTTTGTAATTTTCCTTTTTTCGAGGGTTGTTTCTGCAAAGTGTACGGGTCCACTTGTCCTGTTGGACCGATCCGGTTTCTGTGTACGCATACTGTACCTGCATCTGGCTTATGCCTAATATATTCCCGTATGCTATCAAAAAAAAAACACCGCCAACCCACGGGTAAACAACCAGTCTCGGCAAGCTTCAAGATCAAGCCACTGCCCATACAGGGTAACGTTGTGTGCATGGATGTCAACTGAGCGTACAAAGCTCGAAGGACTCGGTCCTTAATTGCCGGGGCAGGTGAGATAAAAATAAATGCGACTAGGCATGGCTAACCATATAAAAATAAAATAATTATTCTAAAGCAATCTTAGGGCCCATATTTGTGGAACAGTAAATAGGCACGGCTTAGAAATGTTGCTAGCATATTTTAAAATAGTTGGCATGCAAATTAGAGTTGCAAACAAAACATGCAGTTTAAAATACTGGGTACAAAAGTGATCAAGGAACGCGGCTTGCCTGACAACTCGAGATCGTAGTCAAGATTCGGGTCGTCGAACTGAGCGAGCTCGCGGAACTCCTCCTCTGGGTAGCCATGCGGTTTGTTTTGTGCACGTTTCTACCACTTTCTGTGGCGCATTTTATGCTCATGCGGCACAGAAAGCCACATTTCTGTGCCGCATGCAGACCCATGCGTCACAGAAATATGGTGGGCCCCGCCCCCAATGATTGGGTGGGTGCACTTTCTGTGGCGCATGGGGCTCCATGTGACCGCATGCGCCACAGAAATATGGTGGACCTCGCCCCCAATGATTGGGTGGGTGTACTTTCTGTGGCGCATGGGCCCCATGCGTCACAGAAACCCACATTTATGTGACGCATGAGACCCCATGCGCCACAGAAAGCCCTTTCCAGATGTTAAAAAAGATGGCAGCCCCTACCTACCACCCATTTTCTTCTTCCTCCTCCTCCACCCAACTCGTCTTCCTCGTCCCTCCCATCCCATTTTGCCCATACTTTTCTCCATTTTTTGTAGTTAAACCTATTTTGTTTGATAGATAATTGTTGAGTGCTTGGGGAGCCTCCATATATACTCACCTCCTCTCCCAATACATCTCTTTTTCTCCACTATTTTCTCTCCAACATCACACACTCTCTCATCGATCACGGTCACGTCTCGGTAACGAATCTACTAGGTGAGTATTGTTGGATGGACATGCATATGCATGTTTTTTGTGGCCGGCGGTGTGTATGGATGTTTGTTATAGGTGAAGCGCTTGTCGTGCGCGGGCGGTTTGCACGATGGCGAGTCGATGTTTATACATGAAGCTTGTGTGGTGTGCATGAATATTTGCATGTTGTTGCTTTTTGTTGTTGCTTGCGCCGTCGTGGTGCATGGATGTTTGCCGAAATATTGATTCATTTCCGTTTTGGCAAATTTTTGCACTACCCATATGTCCTACTTTTAGGAGAGGTCATGCCGAATTTTTCCGGCGACCATGCATGTGTGTGTCTGTGTGTGTGCATGTTGCGGTTCTAATTAACATACTCTCGTTTCTGCTCTATATATGTATACCGCGTAGGCAACCATGGTCGTCATGATGAGCTCCGGTCGGATCAGTAGATACAAGGAAGAAGCGAAGGCGGACATGATTCGGTGCAACAGGCGCCAGATAAGATGTCCGTGTCGAACATGCAAACTCGTGAGCTGGATCGACCCTGATTCCGGACAATTGGAGGATCACCTGCTCAGGCGCGGTTTCATGCTAGGCTTCAACCAGGCGCCAACAGCAAATGGTGCGCATGAAGACGAGGGCGGGCGAGAAGACGAAGAGTCTCCCGGACATGGTTATCATGACGAAGGAGATGCCGGCGGACAAGATCATCATGACGAAGGAGATGTCGGCGAACAAGATCATCATGATGACGAAGGAGATGCCGGCGGACATGGTCATGATGAATGAGTAGATGGTGGTGGAGAAGACGCGAACACGCAGACCCCGCTAATTTCGGCCTTGCAGGACGCTCATGTTCAAGAACAACTCCTCAAGGAGACGAGCAACGCCAGAGCTGCAGCCAGAGAGAAAGCCAAGCTGGCGCAAATGGAGATAGACGGGAAGACTCCGTTGTATCCTGGGTGCCGGCCAAAGGATACGCGCTTGCAAGTAACTCTTGATGCTCTGGAGATGAAGTCAGAAAACAAATGGACCGACGTGAGCTTCAGCAGGAACATGCAATTCATGCACGATCGTCTTCCCGAGGGGAACACATTGCCAACTAGTATCGAGGAGGCCAAGAAAGTCGTGTGCCCTCTTGACCTACCGCACGTTAAATACCACGCCTGCATCAATGATTGCGCAATTTATCGGGGCGAGTACAAGGACAGAACCACATGTCCGGTGTGCGGCCACGGACGGTACAAGAGTACTGGGAACAAGAAAGTTCCTCGAAAAGTGGTATGGTATTTTCCTATCACTCCCCGTCTGCAGCGGTACTTCGTGGACCCTAAGGAAGCAAAGCTCATGCAATGGCACGCGGAAAGGGAGAAGCCCGAAGATGATCCGGAGAAGGGCAGGATCCTGACACACCCTTCAGACGCTAGCCAGTGGGAAGCATTGGACATCGCCTTCGAAAATTTCGGGGGCGACGCAAGGAACGTCAGGCTGGGTATGAGCACCGATGGACTCAATCCGTTCGGCAACCAGAGTAGCACGCATAGCACCTGGCCGTGTTTGTATGGCCTTACAACCTTCCCCCGTGGCTGTGCACGAAGCAAAGGTACATACACATGAGTATTCTCATTCAGGGGCCGAAACAACAAGGTATCGACATACATCTGTATCTCGGGCTGTTGAAAGAGAAGTTAGCCACGTTGTGGGAGACGCCAGCCCGTACGTGGGACGCCTACACTAGAGATTATTTCTATATGAGAGCCGCGTTGCTCACGACGGTGCAGGACTATCCTGGTTGCTCATATGTATCGGCCAAGGTAGGCCACAAATTCTGCGCATGTGTCAGGTGCATGGATGAGACCCCGCATCTCCAGCTACCAAGGGATCTCGAGGCTTTCCAAAACCGTGTTCCCAGGGGATCGAAGGTGGCTTCGCATGGATCACCCGTGGAGGAAACGCGGTGACCTGTACAATGGTAAAGACGAGCTCGAAAGAGCCCCGCGCCCAAGGAGCGGCACAGAAATCGACGAGCTTTTGAAAAATTGGAAGGAGTGCCCCACCGACGCCCCCTACCGTGAAAGATACCGAGGCGCTGCCGGTGAATGATAGGCCGGTCGCCGGAGATACTGAGGCGCTGCCGGTGGCGGCGGTGAATGATAGGCCGGCCGCCGACACCGGCGCCCTTGTCTCGACATTACCCGAGCTCAACGCCATCACCAAGGTAAACTAAATAGTTAGTCTGCGGCATCTTCTATAACTATGCCTTTGATGACTGTCATCTCATGATGCCCAACATGTGTTGACTCAGGACATGCCTTGCATACTCCTGCATAGGGTGGGGGCCAGCGGTGAGTTGAAGGAAGTTGCTCAGGGCACTGTCGTACAACCATTGAGCCGCGATATGCACCACACTAAAATGAGCGAGGCCGTGATGAAGGTCAGGTTGACTACGGTAGTGCCCGAGTTTCGTGACATCGACCCCCCCATGCAACCTCCGGGAGCCGAGGAGGACCACATGGTCCTTGGAGATTGCGTCAAGTGGATCATGGAATGGCCGAAGACCCAGATTCGTCTTGGGGAGGGTCTTCGGGGTTGAGGCCACTAGTACAGAACGACACATCGAAAACGGGCCAAAAACCTCTTCAGCAACGGAGAAAGGGTCCGTGTCCCCGCTTCCGATACTGATGTGAAGCCTCACAATGGCAACGGAGATTTTTATCGTTTGCAATAAGTTTAGCAACGGGCATAATATATAACCGTTGCCTTTAGTCTTTACATCAGATACGGAGATTAGTTTTTGACCGTTTGTAATGAGGGCTAAAGGAAACAAAAAAAAGCCGGTGACGCCTGCTGCACCGTCGACGGAGCCCTGTGGTTCCTGCTTGACGGCCGCCGGTTCTTCACCTTCCTCTTCGCCCAGCTTCATTGCGTGGTCTTCTTCTACTATTTATTATGCACAAAAGTCTTGCTCCTGGAGGCGCCGGCTTCAGTGGACCGTGTGGACGGAGCCCCGCTCCTACGTCTTCACGGCCGCCGCATAGTCTCCAGGTTTCCTCCTCGCCCTAAGGAGATGAAAAAAATCAAAATGTAAGCTCCTTCATCTCTATACACAAGACATATGCTTCTTCATCGGCATTACAGAAAATATAGAACTAATTACAATAGAACATAGCCTAAACAATGCCTCATATATAGGTAGATTGGACACACAAATTCCAGGGATGGAGCAAGCGAGCCAAGTAGGATGCACAAGATCGATGTGTATTTGTGCATATCACAAGGATCACTAGCGCCACCCGCGGATCACACGGTGTCACCTAATTTTAATCATCGGCATAACAGAAACAAAACTAAAATCAGAGCAAATGCCTACTAAAAACAGAGAAAATCCATGGATAAACAATTAGCTACTTACAACTAGAAAACAGCTAAAATCTATGTGTAAACAATGCCTACTAAAAACAGAGCAAATCTATGGATAAACAATTAGCTACTTACAATTAGAAAACAACTAAAATCTATGTGTAAACAATGCCTACTAAAAACAGAGCAAATCTATGGATAAACAATTAGCTACTTACAACTAGAAAACAGCTAAAATATATGTGTAAAAATGCCTACTAAAAACAGAGCAAATCTATGGATAAACAATTAGCTACTTACAACTAGAAAACAGCTAAAATCTATGTGTAAACAATGCCTACTAAAAACAGAGCAAATCTATGGATAAACAATTAGCTACTTACAACTAGAAAACAGCTATCCTACTGAACTGGGGTCTTACATTAGGCGAGGCGGGCTCGCTTAGCGTCGCCGCCGGCGACGGAACTAGCGCCGGCCTCCCCTGGCGGCGCCTTGCCCTCGCCGTGGACCAAAGAGAGGGCTATGGCGGCCCGGAGGTCAGACTGGTAGACCGCCTCCTCGGCACGTTCGACCTGGGTCGACGCCTCGGAGAGGAGGACCGCCGCCTCCAGATCGGCCTCGCCCTGACGACGCTTGGCGTCCTCTCGCTCGAAATCGGCGCGGGAGAGTTGGCAAGCGATCTCCAGATCACGATCCTCCTCCTCTTCCTCTTCTCTTCCTCCTCGTCGGAGGACGAGGACGAGGAGGAGGAAGACGGATGGCGGCCGGGGTACATCGCCTGGCGGATCTCGCGGTAGCTGCAATGGTGGCCAAATGAGCGGGTGCGGCCGGAACCTTCGCCGTGCGGACGAGCGCCAAGGCTGCGGGACCGGCCCGCGGGGGCCGGATCTGCGGCGGCCTGTTCCGCAAGCTCGTCCCGCAACACCAGCTGACGCTGCTGCTGCCTGAAGGCCCGGAGGGTGGGGTGGCCACGGCGCGGCCACGGCCGCGATGGCCGGATCTACCAGCGCCGACGGTGGAAGCCATGCGAGAGAGTGGAGAGAGAGGAGACTGTGCGGCGGCTAGGGTTGGAAGTGAGACAGTGAGAGTGAGAGTGAAGGGCATAGTAGGTTCTTATAGGCCGGCTGTCGGGCTGCTTCTAATGGCAACGGAGATTACGAAACTGTCCGTGTGCGATGAGCACACATCGGTAACGGAGTTAAACCAAACTCCGTTGCCAACATATATTCCACTATTCACCCGTTGCCTTTGTTGTGGGCCTGCTTTACGGCCCAGTGCGGGCACGCGGGGGATGTGCGATTTACCGTCGCCTAACTCCTGCCGTTGCCATAGAGGGGTATCCGATGTGTCGTTCTGTACTAGTGGGCGCACCACCGGCGCCACCTCGAGGCCCCCGATCGTTCGGCCCTCGAAGCCACAAGCAGCCGTCGTCACCACCCGGAAGGAACCGGCGGTCGTCGCCACCACCAGCCACCACCAAAAACTGTTGGGAACGTCTGTACCGCAACGGCCGTCCAAAGCCAACGACGTTGCACCTAACTTGGTGACAACAGCGACGATGATGAGGATAATCTCGACATCGATGGCTTCCTCAACACTGGCGCCAACAAAGATTTGTACATGCCTCCTGTGGATGAGGAACCCTTCCGCGGTCACGGCGATCCACTTGGTCGTCCCACTACATGCACGCAGCGCCTGACCTTCCAGGGTTTATCTCAAGACACGCCTCCGGAGGCCGGCGATCAAGACAAACCGGCTAACGTTTTCATCCCTGGCACACTGAAGAAGACGGTTTGCGAGGGGTTAGCACCCCTAGCATCCCCAGAGATGAAGAAAAAGAAGCACAGGAAGAGAAGTAGGCCAAGCGCCTCTGCGAGCCAGCCAGTTCCTAAGACTATCCGGGGTCATGAAGACATGGTATCACCCCGTGCGGATGGCTTGACCCGAGTTCATGAAGCTGGTATACCTATGCTGCCTCCGGAGCTGCTCTGCCTCGCAGAAGGACCCATGCACTCTTTGCATCAAGCTATCTTGACGCTAGAGGGCATTCTTCTTAAAGACAAGAATCCAAATTACCCGATGTTCACGGCCAAGGTGCCAAAGGACTTGGACTTCGTCCATGAAGCCCCCGCGGATCTGTTCTTCATAGCGTACGAGGACGTCTTCAATCTGTTTCACTCTAAACGGCTGGACCATAACTTGGTCCGCCTATACGCGCTCAATATGGCGATGAAGATCAGGAGAGATAATACCCCGTACGTCGCGGTAGTGGATCCCTACTACATGCGTGACAGCCAGCTGGTGGAAGGATCAAGGACACGGACCATGGCCACGGAGTACCTCCAGAGGTTCATGTTGACCAACAAGAGGAAGAACAGCCTTCTTGTGCCTTTCTTTCCCGAGTAAGTATGCATCCGCTCGCCGCCGTCGTATCTTATGCTTTCTTATAGATTTCTTCCATTGTTGATCCTTTCCAACATTCGTTTCAATTGTGTTGAGCAGGGACAAGTACTGCACACTCATCGTCCTAAGCCCGAGGTGGTCCATTGCCACTTATTTCGACTCGGGGAGTTTGAACAGAAAGAAAGACTACACCAGAATAAAGGGTGTTCTCGACGAGGCTCTCGAGGGCTGCCCAAAAGGGAGGCCACTTCGAAAAAGAAAAGAAGGGGGAATGTCTCACGAAGGACAACAAACACCGGTTCAGCATGGGACCGAGTTCCATTGCATCAAGCAGAAGCCTCACAGCGTGAAGGAGGCCTTCTACGTCCTCCATCACATTAAAGGGTTTGTCCGGGATGCAGAGAAAACGAGGATGCCATCTAGTCTCCAGGAATGGACCAAATCTGCGGGGGAAATCACCGATTCTGAGCTTAGAGAAGACTTCCATCGCATCCAGATGCAGTTATCGCAAATCATCCTCGAAGATGTCAACACAAAAGGGGGGTCCTTCTGTCGCAGCAGTGGAACACGGGGTTCCCCTAGTACTGCCAAAGTGGCCCAAGATGAAGATGGACAAGACCAAGACTCAAGTCAAGCTGGCGGGTTCACCGTCAAGGCACGCAAGGCCTACGTCGACAAAGGGCTCCGGTCCTGGGGGTCTGCCGGGTTCCCGAATCAAGCAAGAAGGCAAGGAAGGACCCGAGAGCCCGAGTTCCCGGCAGGAGGCCAGGCTCCCTCTCGGGTACTTCCCCAGTCCTGTGGATAAGATCTCCACCTCACGCTGGAAGACCTCAGAAGACTTGGGAAGCAAGGCGAAGGCAGCGCGGGCGGGAAGCACAGCCCGTGGTGGTGTCAGCTCCTGTCCACCCAAGGCGGACGCTCCCACCTAACCCAAAGGAGACGCTAGGCTGAGGAGAGGCCACGTCTCCCCCTAAACTAGATGAGGAGGGTCCTTCCCCGAAGGTCCCTCGTGCCCCTCACGTGACCCTGTGGCAACCCCTTAGCCTATAAAAGGAGGACCAAGGCACGGAGGAGGGGAGGTCAGATCGGAGACGAGCAGAGAACAAGCACCAGAGCAAGACTAGACTAGGGCTGCGAAGGAGAGGAAGGTGATCTCCTCCGGGTCAGGATCTGTCCTTCTTCTACCTCCAGCCAAAACCCTTCCGGGTACCCATCCGGGAGGTTCCATTGTAAGCCACACTATGAAGAACCCATCAATCCAGACATGCAGGAGTAGGGCTTTTAGCCTCCGGGCGGCCTGAACCTGGGTAGCTCCTTGTGTCCCTTTGGTTGCATGCTTTGATCGTGGAGAGGAGAGCTTGATCTAGACTCCGCCCGAGAAGACGATTCTCAGCCTCCTTCGCGCCCCGTGCCGAACCTAAAAGGGGGTATCCTATACTCCCGGTGTCCGTGCATCGAGACACGACATCTGGCGCGCCAGGTAGGGGGCGCAAGCGCTGGTTTCATCTTCATCAAGTTCATCGGCAAGTTCTTCGTCAAGCATGCCGCCGAAGAAGAAGGGAGACCCTGCGGCGTCCAAGCCGGTTCTCCCTCACGCACTCAAGCTTCAGCTGAACGTGCTGCTGGCGCGCGGCGGAGCGTCTCTCCGTCCCCGCCTCCCATGGAGAGGGTGGCGCCGGACGAAGTGGACGGTCGCGACAAGGACAACGGCCCTGGCGGAGCGGCGGCTCCAAAGGGCACCACCATGCCTCCTCCTCGCTCGGGGAGAAGAGCGTCTGCAACGGCTGGCAAGGAGCCCACCGCTGGAGGAGGGAACCACGGCGTTCGCCCCAGCGGGGATCCACGAGCATCCAAGAGCAAGACCTCCGCGCACTCGCCTTCGGACGCGCAAGCTCGCCATGATGCTCTAGTCGCTGCCAAGGCCCTGATGCAGTTCCCTCCAAGCAGCGGCGATCCCAAGGTCTACCAAGAATGGAGGACTCGCGTCGAGAGGCTCCTCGACTTCGCCGATGGTGGTCCGTGGGTCGAACCCACTCAAGCTCCCACCGTCGACGATCCCGGAGCAGCACAAGACAAGACACGTGATCCGCGAGGCCAGCCTCGTGGTGAACGTCAAGCCAAGACGGCGCCTCCTCGCACCGCGCCACCGATGGCTGATCGGCTAAACCGCGATCACGGCGAGGCCATCTCCATCGGGTCGTCTACCTCGCGCAACCCAGATCTTCGTGACGAGCTCAACAGCCGTCAGAACGAGGATATGCGCACCCGCATCGAGCGTCGCCGAGAACGTCACCGCCGGGAAGATCGGGGCATCGACCTCGCCGAAGGCTGCCTCGCCCTCGCCCCCGAGTTCCGCCACTTCAACTGGCCCAAGAAATTCAAGATCGACGTTCTCCGCTACGACGGCACCACGAACCCCCGGGACTTTCTGCAGATCTACTCTCTTGCTGCGATGGTTGCCGGGGCCGACGAGGTCATGATGGCCAACTGGTTCCCGTTGGCCCTGAAGGGAGATGCCCAGACTTGGCTTCTCAACCTTCCCAAGTGCTCCATCCGTTCCTGGCGGGCACTGAAGGAGCAGTTTCTGGGGGCTTTCCAAGGCGGGTACGAGCGCCCGGGGGCTCCCAGTGATCTCCACGACTTCAAGCAGCTGCCGGGTGAAACTCTCCGCAAGTTCATCCAGCGCTTCACCCAGAAGATGAACACCATCCCGTGCATCAAGGAGGAGTTGGTGATCCAGTCCTTCCACGCCAACGTCCGCAACCCCAAGATGCGCGAGAAGCTGAGCATCCATCGCGTCGAGTCTGCTCGTAAGCTCTGGGAGCTTGCAGATCGGTGCGCTCGAGCTGAAGAAGGAGCCAAGTTCCCCGGGGAGGATGAACCCGAGGACAAGGCCGCTCCAGCCAAGAACAAGAAGCGGGACCCTGGACCCGACAAGCGGATCTTCGTCACCGAGCCTCTTCCGAAGAAGACCAAGCCCGCGCCGACTTCCGAGGAAGAAGGTGAAGGTGATCCCTGGTGCCACATCCATCCAGAAGGCAACCACTTGCTCAAGGACTGCCGCATGCTCAAGAACCTCGCCGTCCGGGAGCAACGCCGAGCTGAGGGGTCAGTCAAGACGGTTGCTACAACTGCGGCACTGCCGGGCACATCGCTCGTGACTGTCCCACGGGTCGCCAAGGCGGAGGCGGCCGTGGATGGAACCGAGGCGGTGGCCGCGGGGGCCGTGGAGGAGGACGCGGCGGTCAAGGTGGTCGCGGGTACAACACTCCGGAGGCCGCCCACGGCGGCAACGGGGAAGCTCCGGCTCCCCAAGGAGGCAACGGCGGCAAGTATCAAGAAGTCACTGGAGTTGTCGGGTGCATCCACGGAGGGTCTTCTCTGCCTCCCTCCAACGGCGCCTGCAAGAGACTTGTCCGGGAGCTGAACGCGGTTGCTTCTGCTCCGTCCAAGCCCCTGGACTGGTCAGTCAAGTCATCACCTTCGACCCAGAAGACCACCCTGCAACACTGCCGGGGTCGGGACCCTGCCGCTGATCGTGTCGCCCGTCATCCACAACTACAAGGTCACCAAGATGCTGGTCGACGGAGGCTCCAGCCTCAACTTGCTGACGGCGAAGGTCCTGGCTATCCTTCAAATTCCCCTGTCTCGCCTGCAAGACACCGGGTGTTCCAAGGCGTGAACGGAAGTGTTACTCGACCCCTCGGGAAGATCACCCTTCCGGTCACCTTCGGCGACTCCAAGAACTTCCGCACCGAGGAAATCGTCTTCGACATCGCCGACACTCCGCTACCGTACAACGGCATACTTGGCAGACCTGCTCTGGCCAAGTTCATGGCCGTCTCCCACTTCGCCTACAACATGCTGAAGATTCCGGCGCCGTGGGGCGTGATCAAGGTCAAGGCCGACATCGACGATGCTATCTACTGCGTTCACCAGCTGAACCAGACGGTGGCAATCATGGCGGATGTCCCTCAAGGTGTACAGGAGGATGATGATGGGGCTCTCCCCGGGGGCGAAGGGCACCCGGGGGCTCCACATCTACTCCCCCAAGAAGGCGCCATTCCATGGCGATCCGCAGCTGACCAAGAAGGTGGCGCTAACCAGCGACGGAGTTCGCTCCATCACCATCGGCGCCCGCCTCACCGACAAATAGGAAAGCGCGCTCGTCGCCTTCCTTCGGGAAAACTCTGACGTCTTCGCGTGGGAGGCGTCAGGTTTACCCGGCGTTCCAAGGGAGGTGATCGAGCACAAACTGGCGGTCAATCCGGGGGCTCGCCCCGTGAAGCAGGTTCTCCGGAACCAAAGCAAGGAAAAGCTGGAATTCATCATCGCCGAGGTGGACAAGTTGATAGAAGCTGGTGTCATCCGGTCGGTTCCCCACCCAAGCTGGGTGGCCAACCCCGTGGTGGTACCGAACCCATGACCTTCAAGTGGAGACTCTGCATCGACTTCACAGACCTGAATAAGGCCTGTCCCAAGGACCCTTTCCCCCTGCCGCGGATCGACATGATCGTGGATTCCACGGCCGGGTGCGAGCTGCTGTGTTTCTTGGACGCCTTCTCCGGGTACCACCAGATCATGATGTCACTCGAGGACCAAGAGAAGACGGCCTTCATCACTCCCAAGGGCTGCTACTGCTACACCCGGATGCCTTTTGGCCTCCGAACGCCGGCGCTACCTTCCAGCGCGCAATGCAAGCATGCCTTGGGTCGCAGCTGGGCCGCAACGTTGAAGCGTACATCGACGACATCGTGGTCAAGACCCGGTACAAGGACTCCCTCATCCAAGACCTGCACGAGACCTTCGAGAACCTCCGCCGGGTCAACTTCAAGCTCAACCCCGACAAGTGCGTGTTCGGGGTCCCCTCCGGCAAGCTGCTGGGTTTCCTGGTCTCTCACCGAGGGATCGAGGCGAATCCGGACAAAATCAAGGCAATCGAGCGCATGGAGGCGCCCCGGCGGGTCAAGGACGTACAGCGCCTCAACGGGTGCATCACTGCACTCGGGCGCTTCATCTCAAGGCTTGGGGAGCGGGCCTTACCGTTCTTCAGGCTGCTCAAGAAGTCAGGCCCCGTGGAGTGGACCTCCGAGGCCGAGGAAGCCCTGCAGTCCCTTAAGCGCTACCTCGCCTCGCCACCAATCCTCGTGGCACCAGAAGAGAAGGAGCCCCTACTACTGTACATTGCTGCCACCAACCAGGTGATCAGCGCTGTGCTTGTGGTAGAGCGTGACGCTCCTCCGAAGAAGTCAAGCAAGATCAAGGGCAAGCGACCCGGGAACTCTCTCCCGGGACAACCATGCAAGAAAAGGCTGCCGGGTGACCAGGGGTCTCGATCCTGACGTCACTGCAACCTTACCAGACGGTGCGGAGCCCGTCGGGAATGGAGAATCTCCCTCCGACGAGACTTCGCCGGGGGCTACCTCGTCCCCACCCCAAGACGTCGACGTGGAGGAAGCCGAGCCCTCTCAGGACTCGGCGACCCGCAAGGTGCAGCACCCGGTCTACTTCGTCAGCGCAGTGCTGCGCGACGCCCGGGAGCGGTACCCCATGATGCAGAAGCTGCTGCTGGCAATCCTCATTGCCTCCCGCAAGATGAGGCCGTACTTCCAAAGCCATCCCATCACGGTGGTGTCCAAGTACAACCTAAGAAGCCCCCTGGAGAACCCACTTGCCACTGGTCGCATATCATGGTGGGCCATGGAGCTTCAAGGTTTCGGTCTCAAGTTCGAGCACACGGACAACATCAAGAGTCAGGCGCTGGCGGATTTCACGGCCGAGTGGACCGAGACGGCGTTCGACGACCCGGAAGAGGAAACCTGCCTCCCCGGGAAGGAAGATCCTAGCGCCTGGACCATGCACTTCGACGGCTCCTACACCAAGGGGAAAGGAGGTGCTGGGGTTGTCCTAACCTCACCAACCGGGGACCGGCTGAAGTACGTCGTCCAGATGCACTACCAAGGGAACATCTCCAACAACACGGCGGAGTACGAGGGCCTGCTCGCAGGACTTCGTGCTGCCATCGGCCTCGGCATCAACAAGATCGTCGTCAAGGGTGACTCTCAGTTAGTCATCAAACAAGTGAACAAGGAGTACGCGTGCCCTCAGATGGCACCATACGTTGAGAGGTCTGGAAGCTGCAGCGGCGCTTCGACAACTTCCGGGCTGTGTACGTCCCACGGGGAGAAAACACGGCCGCGGATGAGCTATCGCAGGTGGCGTCCAAGCAAGAACCAGTGCCTCCCGGGATCTACATCGAGGTCCTCAGGCGACCTTCGATCCACCCGAGAGGCTCGCGCAAGATCTGCGCCGGGGGCTGGCGACCCTTCTACCTCGACAACACGGGTAGCCAGCCCAGAAGCTCAAGACCCGGCAGCCCCTGCGGAGGAAGCTATGCTTTCTTTCCGTCGGATGGTGCTACCGGTGGAAGGAACCCACCCACCCTGGGCCCGGGACATCGTCAAGTACATCATGGAGCACGCCCTCCCGGAGGATGATCACGACGCCGAGCGGGTGGCTCGTCAAGCCAAGCTCTACGTCATGATCGACGGCGAGCTCTACCGGCGACGGGACAACGGAGTCAAGCTCCGCTGCATCCCTCAAGAACAAGGCCAAGTACTGCTAGGGACATCCACGAGGGCACATGTTCAAGTCATGTGGCATCAAGATCACTGGCGGGTAAAGTTTTCGTCACGGGTTCTACTGGCCAACAGTCCTCAGTGATGCGAGCAGCTAGTCAAGACCTGTGAAGCCTGCCAGTACTATGCGAAGAACATACATCAGCCGGCGCAAGCTCTGCAGCCAATTCCAATCTCCTGGCCGTTCGCGGTCTGGGGGCTGGACATCGTGGGAAGATACCGAAGTCTGTCGGGGGCCATGAATACCTTTTCGTGGCCATCGACAAGTTCACAAAGTGGGTGGAAGTGATGCCAGTACCAAGCAGACAGCTCAAGCAGCCATCAAGTTCATTGAAGGGATCGTGTACCGCTTCGGAGTACCCAACAGAATCATAACGGACAATGGCTCTCAGTTCACAAGCCGATCCTTCCTCAACTTCTGTGAAGAGCTGGGAATCAAGGTGTGTTTTGCCTCGGTGTCCTACCCAAGGTGCAATGGGCAAGTGGAGCGAGCCAATGCGGAGGTCCTAAAGGGTTTGAAGACCAAGGCCTTTGACAAGTTAGAAGACAAGGGCAAGAACTGGATTGAGCATCTACCAAGTGTCTTGTGGTCCCTCAGAACCACACCAAGCAGAGCCACTCAAGAAACACCATTCTTCCTTGTCTATGGAGCAGAAGCCGTCTTGCCAACAGAGCTCAGGCATGGATCCCCCCGGGTACTTGCCTATGATGAAGACGCACAAGCTGAGAGGAGGATTGATGACATCAACTTCCTGGAAGAGGTGCGGTGTCGAGCTTCTTACGATCTGCTCGATACCAGCAAGGGCTCCGCCGCTATCATGATCGCCATATCCGTTCACGGGTACTGGAACCCGGAGACCTGGTTCTCCGCAAGAAGCAGAAGCTTGATAACATGAACAAGCTGTCTCCAAGTGGGAAGGACCTTATCGGGTGACGCATACCCTGAGACCCGGAGCTGTTTATCTGGAGGACGAGAAAGGCAGGCCGGAGGGCAACGCCTGGAACATCGAGAATCTCCGGAAATTCTACCCCTGAATACGAACATGAATCGCAGATAGTTCGAGTCAACTAAGCACGCCCAAGGGGCTAGTGTTCTGTATAAGGGTGTAAGAATCGTCGCCAAGGAATAAAAGATAAGTTTTTCAATTCCGTGAGCCTCTCTTGTTGTCGTGAAGTGTGTTATCCGTAACAACCCCCAAGCAGGGGGCTGACATGGTGCCGGTGGCTGACAGGTCGAGCGCGAGTAGCCTATCAGTAGGCGCTGCCACCTGATCGTGCCGTACTGCCGCGGTAAGAAGTGGAACGGGCAGTGCTGTGTTTTAAAGAACCTAAACACAGAAATGCACATTCAACTTTGCTTGCGGGTTGCTCCGGATGAAACACTTTCACGACATGTAAGGGAGGGTCCATTCTTTTCCTACTGAAAGTGTGTTATGTGTAGCGCCTCTCCCGGGACAGGAATGGATGCTGAAGAGCGGCTCAGGAGCTGGATACCCGGGAAGGACAGAGATCAAGAGCACGGCAAAAACCAGCTAAGTCTTTGCATGTGCATCTGCATTCTAGGCATAATATCTCGCTCGGAGTCAATATACCACCAACCTGCGCATGCTTGACAGTTGATGAGAACCTTTGCGGGGGTAATGCGTCCTCCCCGGCGAACGGTCAGATTTCCCTTCTGGCCTAGTACCCGTGGCTGTGGAGTGGACTCCCGGAAGGCATAGTGCTCTTAGGGGTGCTGCTACCGGTGCAGGCGGTTAGAGTACTTGTCACCTAAGAGATCTCCTCAGAAAACTTGACGGCGCGTTAGTGCAAGGGAGGTTTGGGAAATGACCCCGGGAGTTGAGCCCTAGGATTGCATTCATCTGAACTTACATTCTGAATTTACAATTCTGAATTACATTCAGTCGAAGCTTTCCTGGATACATATCTAGCCTATGCTACTAAGGCCAGCTCAGAGCTCCTGGCTGTGCAGATCTGTCTTCTGTTTTATTGCCTGCCGGGTGAACTCCGGACTCCCGGGGACGCCTGGGATGAAGGAGGGCATTCGCGCAGGATCTTCAGGGGTCCCACGGGCCGGGGAACTTCCGGGCAAACCCCGGCACATGCTGGCTGCAGAGGAGGTGCACGTGGTCCACGAACTTATCCATGATGTCCTCATCCTGTACGAAGGAAAGAGATCGAGTCAAGGCGCAGGATCTTCCCAAGGGTCGTATTGCCAAGACCAAGGCAACCTTACCTTGAAGACATCGTCAAGGTCGCAGAGGAGGCGGGTCAATCTCTGATTGCCTGCGGCCTCCTTCCAACTCCATCTTGATGGTGTCCTTCCGGGTCGCCAGCGCCACCGACGCTTCCATGGCAGCAGAACCGGCGATGTTCCCCACCGCGGGGAAAACCAAGGAGACCCGAGGGCGGGGAACGACCTCGTCCTTTCCGGTGATTCGGGCGTCCGCCCTCGTGGGCGCCTCCACCACGCTGCGAAAGACCGATTCCGCCGTCGACGCGTCGGACAGGGACATCTCCTCCCCTCCAGACATCATTCTGCGATCTATGGGGGGGGGGAGAGAAAGGAGCAAGGCGAGAAGATGTGTCAAGGGAGTTGGAGTCTGGAGGGTCTTTTATAGGCCTCCCACGCTCTACCTACCCTTGACGCTACGGCTGCAGTAATGGGAGCGCGTTTTGCAAAAAACTCGTTCTCATTCACACAAGTGCGACACGGGGACAAGGAGGAAACAAGATCTTCTTCATTTACAAGGACTACAAGGGGACGATCTTTTTTACAACAAAAAGGTTGGCTCCCATCGAGCAAGGAGCACCGCCGTACAATGGAAGGCGCTACTTCCAGAAGTACGTCGTCAAGGCCGCCGGGGAGAAGGTCAACGAGATCTCCATGGCGCCCGTCCGAAGCTCCTCGCCTTCAAGAAGACGAGCTCCCCTCGACCTTGATGTCAGATGAGTTTTCCTCATCTTCATCCTCGTCGTAGGAGCTCGAGCTGCCGCTGCTGCTCTCCATGCAGCACTCCACGCGTCCGCCATCGACACCGAAGATCTTCAGGAGAGCGTCGCATCTCCGTCATACCGGAACGCCAAGCTTTGCCCCCGGGACAGGCGGCGGGCACGGGAGGAGAACGACTTCCACCCATGGCCCAGGAGCATGGCGCCTTCAGCGGTGCGCTCTGCCATGGCCCAGGAGGGGCCATTGGGGCAGCCTTCTACCTGCAGCCAGAAGCCGGAGGGTCTGATGTCCTCTGTCGTCGCGAAGGAGTCCGGCAGGAGAAGCCAGCTGCGAGGCCCGAGGTTCAGATCCACGATGAACTCGAACGGCGCGAAGCTAGTATGAACCATGCTCCTGGGAGGGGGAGCAGCGGTGCCGCGGCCCCCACGGCCGCCGCGACCGCTAAACCCACGACCTCGCGGGATAGCTCGACCACGAGTGGAGGGGCCACTCTCCCCAGCAACTGAAGAAGAATGAGGGCGCCCGACTCCTCTCCTCGTATTCTTCCTTTACTGGGAATCGAGGGGGCCATCGCAGTTACTCCCCCGAGCGGAGTAACTCCAAGATCTTCAAAGCCATCAATGAAGCAGAGCAAGGAAGCCAGGTGCTCGGGGACCCACTTTGACCTATCTTTAGGCCATAGCCCCGGCAGCTGAGCAGGAGTCGCCGGGACCTGCCCGGGGGCTACTGTCGCAGCAGTGGAACACGGGGTTTCCCCTAGTACTGCCAAAGATGGGTCCACCCCATGTGGGCCCAAGATGAAGATGGAAAAGACCAAGACTCAAGTCAAGCTGGCGGGTTCACGTCAAGGCACGCAAGGCCCTACGTGACAAAGGGCTCTGGTCCTGGGGGCCTGCCGGGTTCCCGAATCAAGCAAGAAGGCAAGGAAGGACCCGAGAGCCCGAAGTTCCCGGCAGGAGGCCTGTCTCCCTCTCGGGTTACTTCCCCACGTCGCTGTGGATAAGATCTCCAGAACCTCACGCTGGAAGACCTCAGAAGACTTGGGAAGCAAGGCGAAGGCACGCGGGCTGGAAGCACAGCCCGTGGGTTTGTCAGCTCCTGTCCACCAAAGGCGGACGCTCCCACCTACCAAAGGAGACGCTAGGCTGAGAGAGGCCACGTCTCCCCTAGACTAGATGAGGAGGGTCCTTCACGCCGAAGGTCCCTCGTGCCCCTCACGTGACCCTGTGGCAAACCCTTAGCCTATAAATGGACCAAGGCACGGAGGAGGGAGTCAGATCGGGAGACCGAGCTAGAGAACAAGTTCCCCAGAGCAGACTGACTAGGGGCTGCGAAGGCAGAGAGGAAGGTGATCTCCTCGGGTCAGGATCTGTCCTTCTTCTACCTCCAGCCGAAACCTTCCGGGTACCCATCGGGACGTTCCATTGTAAGCCACACTATGAAGAACCCATCAATCCAGACATGCAGGAGTAGGCTTTTAGCCTCGGGCGGCCTGAACTGGGTAGCTACCTTGTTGTCTCTTTGGTTGCATACTTTGATCGTGGAGAGGAGAGCTTGATCTAGACTCCGCCCGAGAAGACGATTCTCAGCCTCCTTCGCGCCCCGTGCCGAACTAAAGGGGTATCCTATACTCCCGGTATCCGTGCATCGAGACACGACACCTTCTACAACGCCAGAGGTAGGATGTTTATAAAAGAAAGATTGTCTCACTCGCAAGAAGTGCTTCTTTATTTTCTTTATATAGACTTATCCACTTAGATGAAGAAATCAACTCTGTTTATATTATTAACCAATATATACCCAAATCCATCTCCAGGTTGTGCCAGAGGGATATCGAAGAACGCCTAGCTATGCAGAATGACACCAGGACGTAGATGACGAAAAACTCCTATAAACCGTTCCCGACGCCGATCAAGAAGGCTCCATGATCGTCTCCGCTCTTGCTCACCATCATCGCCGCTGTGTACTCTATTTATCCTAGTTTAGGCGTGTGACCACTTCATTTGTAATGTGTGAAATGATGAACTTTTGTATCAAGACTTGTGTAAAAATTCGGCACTTTTCACATATAGGTATGTATCTCAGGCTCTAAGTAATGTGATGACATAGTAATGCGTCTATTTTACTACACATTATTTGTATTATATGGATATATTATTGTTCTATTATACTGTATAAACATGTATATATACCTGATCTGTACAGCGGGCAGCAACAAATTGCGAAAACCTGTAGAAGTATATCGTGGCGCCTGGTTTTTGTAATTCTGTGGCGCACGTTGGGGATGCGCCACTGAAACATTTTGTGGCGCACACCCGTTGTGTGCGCCACAGAATCGTGGGCTTTTTGTGGCGCACGACAGGATGCGCCACAGAAAAAAAAATTAGTGGCGAGCTTTCTGTGGCGCACCCACCATGCGCACAGAAAGCTAAATGGGTGCGCCACAGAAAGCCTATTTCCTAGTAGTGAGCACGGTAAGGTTTAGCCGTGCCGGGCCGGCCGGATTGGCACGACAGCC